>OY720176.1:7004807-7624038 GCA_963082885.1 Parascotia fuliginaria | reverse complement strand
AACGTAAAACACGATCAAAATACGCAGACGTTTAACGAAATTCACAATCTCTTATTCAGTGAACATCATTACAAACAAGACATTCCAATACTCAAATAGAATTCTAAAAATCATACAGTCCATAGTACGCGACAAAAACGTAGTTTACATAATATAATATGAACCATAAACTAATAATAATAAGACATACATCGACGTTTATATCGATGATGAAATGCAATGACTTCGCATAAAGGCAAAGTCTAAAGCTTGTCCAAAGGTTATAGCTATCACGTTGAACTTTATTGTAACATTTTCCGCTACTAACAATATGGCAAAGTATATTGGAACTCGAGTATCAAGGTAATTTTACTCAGTAGAAACAATTAGACGGCAATAAAATTAATTATTTAATCTATTGTAAATAACTAGTAAAAAAACGTCGCGTCGGACAAAAAAGTAAATGTTATGCCCTTTTTGACTTGTCATAGCGCTCAGAAAACTCTACAGTTTACAATAGGTAAAATAATATTTAATAATAATAATATTTCAACAACTACACACAACGTCATCTAGACCCAAAGCACAGTATTATAAATATTAAGACTGTGCCCAAAGTAAGCATATTATGTGCTTGTGTTATGGGTTCTAGAATGCGGACACACATACTTACATACTTTTTTTTTGTAAATAAATACATATTATACATAGAAACACCCAGATCAATGCAAATAATATTCACACAAATATTTGCACTGAGCGAGAATCAAACTCGCGACCTCTGCGTGGCAGACCATACACAGTACCACCGAACCACAGAGGCAGAAAAATATTCCTCTAGTTCGTTCCAGTCTACAAGTAGGTACCGACATTTTATAGGTGTTAGAGGTTGTAAAAGCTATATTGTCATATACATTTATTTATTGTTTAAATAGATTTTATCATCTATATAGAAAGGGCAAATGGCAGTTTAAATTTAAATTTGTTTGCTAGGGAGACCAACAATATACTAATAACTTCTTAGTTTGAAGTTTTGTGAAGTAATAATAATTTGCAATTCATTCACATTGTATTGCCGTAGAACGTGCAAGTAACATTATAAAATAACTTAATAATTGTTTAGTTAATTAATTTAAGTACAAAAAACGAACAATGTAGAGGATATTCAACGTACCTACTTGTGACGTAATTGCAAATGTAAACGATGGAAAATGAAAGACTGTCTCTAAGGTTCTATGGTACTGTGCGTTGATCTGTGATCAAAAATCTGATTAAGTACAACTTATTTTTTCTATTTTGCAGAGAAAAATAGGAAGTGATAAAATGATAAAAACATTCAAATAAAAACAAGTAGGTAGGCAGAAACTAATGACTATTTTAAAAGACTTTTAATGTCCTGACTTAGCTTTTGCAATGATATTAAAGCATTTTGCTTGGACGCTGTTTAAAAGTGATCTTTTGCTGCAAGGCAGGATCCCACACAAAAGTATAGTACTTAATATAATAAGGAGATTAATAAAAAAATACCGCAACGACATATGATTGTTGACGTAAGAATTGCTGTACTTACACTCAGTTCGCCAAATAAATCTGCAGTACGTATCATTGACTTAGTCAGTTCCGGTAATGAGATGCCATGCGTTCTTCAGAAAAACTGATATTGAGGATCATAAGGCCAAAAAATACACAGTCCTCTATACGCTTGGATTTTCCAAGGTTCAGATGATTACCGGATTCATTAGATATCATTATAAACAATTACCTTTTTAATAGTTAACACGCTCTATGACGTACATACAACCATAAGTTTAAATAAAGCTGTGATTCTTATTAATATCATAAGTTTGTATGTGTTTGTGTTTGTGTGTGTGTGTGTGTGTGTGTGTGTGTGTGTGTGTTTGTTACTACTCAGCGCCTAAACGGCTGAACTGATTATGATGAAAATTAGTATGTAAATAGATACTGTACCGGAGACGGACATAGGCTACTTTTTATTCCGAAAATTGGTCTGGTTTTCGAGGGATACTTCAACACAGATTTTACGCGCGGGCAAAGCCGTGCTGCGCAGCTAGTAATTATAATTTACTTATATATTATTATTTATATATTTAGTATATTTTTATTAATATTTTTACTTATTTAACTATCTAATTATTAAGGTACGCCAATGACTACCTATAGAATCTCATCACTTATCCAAAGGTTGGCTGGTAGAAATCGCTATTAGCGATAAGGCCGCCCATTTTACTGTACCTATATTAGTATTCAATTTTCTTACTTGTAAGTATATTTTGTAATCTGGTGTACAATAAAGTATAAAATAAATAAATTAATAATTTTCATTGATTACCAAAATGTTACACCTTATATGTTAACACATAACCTAATAATATAGCCTTTACTACAATTCAACACATTTTTTTTCTAAGATGAGATGATGATACCTTGAGATTAGCACATACATGTCTACTATCTGCTTTATTATTAATTATTAGTCTTGATTACAAGGTGATGAGTAATTTTCTATTATTTATGTTTTATCTTTAATCAACTCTTTACAATTATTTATTTAAACAGTATTCGTTAATTGAATAATAGGTATTCAGGTGTTGATTTTATAAAATTATTCATTAACTATAAGTACCAATATATATTCTATTCGAGTCTATTAAAAATAAATGACAAAATTGCATCTTATTGTTATGATGTTTGTTAATTCTATATTTTTCTACTACAAATTGAAAGTACAAAGGAACCTTTCTTGAGCGTATTTCTAGCATGAGTGTGCATTTGTATCATATTAATGGCAAAGTAAAAATAATTGTGCAATAATTTTACATCGCCCCTGGTATTTACTCATAGAACTGTTTCTCAAACTTCAAAGTTCTCGGCGCCAATTTTTGAATGCTGGATTGTATACTAAAATAGATGAGAGTGAGCTGTCAAGGTCACTAGTAGGTCACACGGTTACTCTGGCGGCAATGATATTCTATTTAACAGATATGTTATACACTCACAAAACAACAGAAAAAAGTGTTCCGCACAGTACCCGTTGCACACATAGACCTTTTTCATTCATTTCACATTTCACTACATGTCAAAATGATAGAAAAGGATGACTTGAGAAAACAAATATGAAAAAAAGTGACAGCTAGTGTTGTCAATTGCGTATGAATTTGAACAAACATTACTCTAGTTACCAATCACCGCATGCTGTATCATAGACTAACAAATATAACGCGAGAGAAAGTACAAAATTTGTACCGCAGTTTCTACCTATAACAACTACTAAAGGTAGAAAAATAAAACATGTGAAAGACACAACAAGCTTTTTTGTACGTAACTATATTTATAACGGGTGGAATCATGCAACTCAATTTTCGGCCGATTGAACTGAAACTTTTTACACATCTTATGGTCTGTTGACAATGCAATTATATATAATTAATATTATTTAAATCTAAAATAGCGAACCTAATATGGGTTACATTCTGTAACCCAAATTTTAAAATACGATAGAGAGTTAGAGAGTTTTCTCAATTCGCTCATTTTAAAATATGACACTCGTACTACTGAGACGAATGTAGCGACGTATGATTTATTGAAATCGGTTCAGCCGTTTATTAGTTACGAGAGAATAAAAAAACCGGACATACGTACAGGTCAAACGCATAACCCTCCTTTTGGGCTTTACTGTAGTTGGGTTAAACTAGAAATAGCTTTATTTTATGATTTTTGATAATCTGGTAATATTCAAATTTTTTACACACACTTATTTATTTCTAATTAAGTATATGCATTTTTACATAAAACAAAATTATGAAACAATACAAGGTTAGAAAAAAGGAAAACCGAACTGCGAAGAACGATGACTTTTCTGCCTACGATTTTCGCATCTGTATTTTTATTCTATGTCCGGGATGCACGCGTCCTTGTCACACGCACCACAAAAATGTATTTTCCATTTCTTTCTTTTTTCTAACCTCCAAATATTCGAATTATTAGGAAAATAATTGAAATATGTTATTAAATCAAAGAGTATTGCGTACTTACATATGGTATGAGATTCCTTGTGTTTTATTTAATTTTGTATCATAATTGGTGCACTTACGGAACACACAAGATGGCATTTTTAAATTTGAAAATTGCATCAATAGTGTACCTACTCGTTGCTGTGCGTAACGCAGACTAAAGACAATACGTCCCAATTAGGACGTTTTCAGGTCTTCACGATTACGCGTTCATAACATATCTGCTAAATAGAATATCATTGTCTGGCGGACAAAACAGACAACTGTCTTACGACACGCTTTGATGTGTCATGGACGTTGCATAAGATCGACGGATCGCCAATAAGATTTAATTGAAATCTATTTGAACCATAATCTAAGTTGCATGTAGGTAATATTAATTAGTTGTATTTGGAAAATAAGATAATTGTCAGAGAAACGTTCTTGAGTTATGTTCTGAAATATCCTGCTCACACACCCATGCCTGGTGGATTAACCAACTGATATCATGCATTTGCCGAAATATTTTAGGGTATCACCTAATAACAATATAATACCTATTGAGATAACTGACACTCCTGAACAAGGAAGATGAGACAAACAAACACAAGTGAGCTAATACTACGTAAATTAGCTAGTAGAAATCTGTTTTTACATTAGGTACTTACGTACATTCGCATTACCAAATAGTAAATGAGTTTGACTTTGACTTCACTTTGGCATAACTTAGATCACAGAAATAAATCCACGTTATGACAAAGATGTAGAGAAGGTAAAAAAAAATCACTGCTTAACTACTCAGATATACCTATAGTAAGGATTAGCGGTATACATCGTTTAACTTAATGCAGTTAAAACAAAGAAAAATAAGTTTAGTACCTAATATAATATACATACCTACTTATGCTTTGCTCACGTTAAATGACTAAAATTTAAAGAAAAGATAATACTATGTACCACATATACATATTTGTAGGAGAAGAATACACTGATTATTAAGTGATAAAACACAACAGAATTCTCATACAAACTTAACTGTCTGAAAAAACATCTATAATTATATGTAGAGTCTTTAACTGCCCAGTATAGGTTAAGGTTGTATATTATATCGTATCGTGCCATGGCGATCAAGGCCATAGGGCTAGCGCACCATGTCAGATGCGGCATGTGCATTGGCCTGAACCCCGTGTTAATTGAAAGCGCAAGGGCTTGCTGATGTTCAGGCAAAGAGAACGTCTTTTAATCTCAAACAATGACTCAAATCACGCAATCAAGATTGCGCTGAACCCTCTTAAGGAACTAGAAATTGGCTCCGTCGTCGCGGGACGAAGTTACGGTACTGAAGAGAGTCAATAAGTAGATCTTAAGTCCTGGGTTGGAGACCGACATCTTGGATAGACACTCCAATAGGTATATCAGATTTCCTTGACAAATTAGACCTCAATTAATGTTAACAATGCTTTTGCAGAGTTCACATTTTTAAATCTATTTGAACTAATTTGCATCTGAAAAATATGTTAATTCGTTCATATTATATTAAATGTCGAAATAGAACAGCTGTTCTTATTCATGTTGAAACATTTGAATTCATCATCATCATAACGGCCCGTTATTATCACACTGCAGAGAAGGTTTTTTCACATACAGAAAAGGCATGAGCATTGACCGCCACGCTTGCTCAAGGCGGTTTGGCGATTTCAGACCTCCACAGAAGTCCAGGTTTCCTTTTCCTATTCACAGTTAGTCAGAAATGTCCAAGATAAACTTAGAAAGTAGGTATGTGATTTGAAAAGTCACATTGGTACTTGCCCGGATTCGGACCCATATCCGCTAAGCCATTTCGGCTTTTGAATTAAATAGCAGTAAATGTTGTGATCTTTTGGTTATATCAAATTGGTTTTGAAATCAGTTTGTAATGAATGACATAGACGACATGAATGATACTTAGTTTAATTTTTTTTTAAGATATCCATAACAAGGCTGCATATAATAGATGCGCTAAGTGTGAAACCTACTAATCTACTTTTTTATCAATACATGTAATATTTTTTTATCGGACTAATGATAAGTCATGTATATTTTGTAAAAGCTGTGTAGATATATAATTAACTCAGTCCACGTTCGTAATGTGATACGTACGTGCGTTATCGTACATGACACTAGATCTAAGATACCTTATACAAAATGCAGCCATCCATATCAGAATAAGAGCATACAACCAAAACTTTAAACTAACAAAATGACAACGGAACTTGGTTTTAATTATGTTGTGTACATGAAAAATTTAATACTTGCATACTTACGACAATGATATAAAAAAATGCAAGCCGCATTATTAAATGTGGTATTTCCACGTCCGAGTCAGACTGTCTGGAACTTATTTTGCCTAAACCTAGACGAGCGATTATCCAAATTAACACGGTCACTGGCCGCAGGTGATGCTGTATATCGTCAGTGGACCTAATGAAAACATGATTAAATAATATTGTATTTTATTGTTGAATAATAAATAAATGAGATTCAAAACGTACATCTGCGGGACTGAAGTGCCACTCTTTCACAGTAAATGTTAGGGGCTCGAACCAAACGGTTCAGCACTTCGCACTTTTGTACCAGTGCATGTGTTCCCATTTAATTTTAATCCTGGGTCTTTTAAGCGAGGCATGAAAAAACATCTTACTATGCCGCCATATTGGAGGCCACCATACTAGTAGTTTCAGACGATGGCTTTTGAAATGGTGACCCTTACTTCTGGATTTTACTAACTGCTAACCATCAGGCAGAGTGGAGTCATTTTTGTAGACTAATATAAATAAAAAATTTTTGAATCACATGTTCTTCATAATATGCTTTTTTAATCGCCAAGTAAGGTACCTAAAAATTATTGTCTGTGATAAATGCCTTACACAAAAGTTCACAAAACCAACTTACCTACTTGCTATTGTATTATTCATATTCTGATCATTATCTTTCAATATTTTAAGCTATTTCTGTATTTATATCATATTTATAAAGTATAATTTACGGCACACTGCCGAGAGTCCCACAATGCCTGGAACAAAATGTCTATAAAATTGCCAATCCGCCTTAAGCAAGCGTGACGATCAAATAACATTCATGTATTCATAACAAGAGGCCTTTGCCATTTAGCGGGATAATAACGTGTCGGTATTATTATTTATTAAATATTTAGATAAAAGGAATCAAAATATATATATATATATATATATATAATATATATTTTAATTCCTTAGAGAGATCACTTTAATTGGAACTCATAATTTTTACTACCTATTCATGATTTTTGGACAGTTGTTCTCACGGTTCTGCCTCTGTCAGCGAGTTGGCCGTAGAGCAATTTCACTGACTATATACCTACTGACTTGTACTAGCGTACGTAGGTATACTGTCCTATCATTCCTCATTCACCCAGTATAATTTTATTTAAATCAGCAAATGAGTTTGGCTTTGGCTCCGTTATGTTAAACTGCCTCACCTCGAATGTTCTCTTTGGCAAAACGGCTAAAACACAACAACACCAGGTTTAAAATTATTCTTGATGTTAGCCCGTTTATTGCGGCAAGTTTAAGGGTATATTATCGTACGAACGACCCCACAAAATGAATGAGTAGGTACCCATAAGCAGTAATCTGGCTACAGTGGCGTGAATGTTTTAAAAATACTCGTGGGTAATAAATAGGAAATGTGCCGATGCTTTGCACATTTTACCATAAGATCTAGAAGCTCTCATTAGATTCTAACATTTGTAAAAGTAACAAATGAGTTTAATAAGAATAAAAATATTGTTAATCCTAGTATAATAACATAGTATGTTGTAGGATATTTCCCTAAAATAAACTTTTTTACAACAATAAACAGTCGAAACTATAATGACTGTCTTAAGTTGATTAGCATGATAACCCTATAGTTAAGGGTGATCAACTAAAAATTAACTAATCACTTGTAAAATCCCATGTGAGGTACCACAAAGCGTGCTAAAACCATGGATAATTAGTTTATTGTGGCCTAATTAGTTACTAATTACTACTAATTATTCATGCTTTTAAGAACCCAATTGCTACTTCACATGAGATTTAACAGGCGATTAGTTAATTTTTCGTTAATCAGCCTTTTAGAAACTGGGGGTTAGTATTAATAAAGCTGTTACAGTTGCTGATCATGATATTCCTTTTACAATATTTCAAAGAGTTGGAACTAATATTAAAATAAGCTTCTCTGCCGTCAAACTATGGGGTGATAATTCTGTGTAGAGGCCCAACAAGAATTTGGCCCAAATCCTTTCAGTCCGTTATCCGTAGGCGATTAGAAATAATAATTATTATTCTTGAAAATATATTGACTTTACCTTAAACGTGCACCCTATTGCCTAAAACCCTATTTAATTTCACATAGCAACAGAAAACCTGTCAATAATTTAAATTGTCTCGAGATCAATATTCTGTAAATGTTTATTGCCGATATAGGTCTGCGTACAAAATAAAATAAAATTAATGTAAACACAGTCAAAATGTGTGATAGAACTGAACAGGTTCAACGGGCATTCCCTTATACTGGTTGAAGTTGAAGTGGAATTTAACTCCAGCCCTAATCGATTAAAATAAAACGAGAACTTAGACCAGTCTAACTGCTAATGTATGTGGTCTTATTAAAGATAAGAAATCGAGAATGTAGATAATTCAGTATTAGTAGGTAGATTAAATAATTGATAAGAATAGCTCTATATAATTTAAATTTTGATTTATAACCTCGTTTCTACTTAATGGTAGGTATCTAAGAGTAGGTATGTAATTATATAATGAAGGAAAACTATGTGAGAAAACCTGGACCTGAAACCTGACCTGCAAATGAAGGTAGCAGAGATCTCAAGAGTCGAAGTGTTCGGTTATGTATTGAGAGATTATAAAGCCATTTATTTTTTTTAAGTACAACATGTTACAATACATACCTAAGTAGGTCGTCATATATATAACATAAATGAACAAACACTGAATGCGTTATACATTGAAAAGAAGGAAATGATGGTGCAGAAAGAAAAGAAAGAAGACGGAGGGTTGTTGGGTCTTAGGCGTTCTCACCGATGATGGAACGAAACGAAGAAATCAGGATACTGCTACTTTAGGTATTGATACCTATTTTATAAGAGTATCTACAAATGAAATACATAGTAGGTACCTACCTACTTGTTTTGTAGGTACTACTACTTCACGTTTTATTTTATTAGTAAGTTGACGTCCACCCTCGCTTCGTTTCGTTTTCAAAAGTTTCATTTGGTCTCTCAACAAACGCCTACGGAAAATATTATAGCAATAGTATTGTTATTCGTATATAAGTAAGTATTGCATCATTCAGATTTACAAAGGCGCTTATAATATTAAAATTATAATAAACATAATAAAATATTAGCTAATGTTACCCGTCCTATTTGTAACTTTTAAAGGTAAAATATTTTTTTAATTCGGATACATATATTCGTTAGTTTCTAGTTTTATTTAAATTAAGTATGACCTACAGAAAATTCCAACAATATTGCCATATCTACTCATGCAGATTTTCTAATAATAATATATTAAGGTTATAATAATAATATAATATAAATATTTTATATATTCGACGCGACATCTACCGTTCAATAGCAATAACTGTTACACTATTAAGTTTGAGGTTTCATAAGCAATGCCATCTAGCGTTGTAAAATTCAAACATTGAAAAACAAAAATATTAACTACTCGACAATAGATGGCTCTAGCTTACAAAGAAAACAAAATTTTGTAAACTTTAGCGTATATAATATAATTTAATCAGTTAGCCGGATAACGTAACTTTAAAACAAATTCATTTTGTTGATTTGTTTTATGCGGATTATGGATCAACAACATGTTTATGATTTTACCACAATAGATCACCTGACTCTACTTTCACATGATGAATAGTGATGTAACTATTATACGAAACAATAGTCGACTATTTTGCCGTACTAACACCATATTTTATCAGTACAGTGACATCACTACGAGGGTGGTGCCGAGTGGGTTAGACTGTTTATAATTATGTATTATTTTTAATTTGTTTCATTTTCTAATTAAGTTTGCCGTTTATTATTTTTATTAATAAAGATGAAGTTTGTAACTTTCATACATAGTTAATAATCTAAATTACCGAAGTCTAATTTTGGCGTGAAGCTATTTTTATAACCTTTGAAACTGAATGAGTAACCGACAGTGCCTACAATTTACTGTTGTCTCTATTTCGAGTTTTCTATTACCTAATAAATTGTAATTTCAACATTTCGCGGCTCTCTCTGGAATTGATATTGTAATTTAGGTAAGTTTGATTTTTTAAATTATTATTCTGTACACGCCCACTGCAAATTTCTATCTGACACAAATTGTTTCACTTTACACATTTTTATATTGCAATAATATTTACCTTTACCTATTCAATTTGTTTTCGAATTATACTGGCTTGGTATGTTAGGTCTAGATCCGTATTATTCAACTGAGAAATAACTGGTAAAAAAAGAAAGTTAATTTTCATAAACATTGTAGCTCTCAGTAGGTACCTACCTACTGTCATTCGAGCTGCTTTTCTAAACGTGGACGTTACATTTTTTGGTAATCATGATACGGTTTCGAATAAGTTTTACACTACATACCGCGAACGTTTGTTTTGATTGGGAACTTACCTAATTTAAAATTACCTTTAAGTATAAAAATTAATTATATTTTTAACAGCTAAAAAATTAAGTGTTTCGTCTTTGATTACCTATTTCGTTTTATATTTACCAATATAATAGGGAGATCTTTACCGGTAATTTAGATAATTTAATACTGCACTTGTTCCATGTATGAACACTATTAAATGAATGTGTGGTGTGTGCTATCTTACTTCATGACTGTACAAAAGATTTATCTATGACTAAACATTTATTAATTATAAAATTGTCATTGGACCATGCAAAAGTCTCTGCTGTCAAAAGTTTTCTAAAAAAAATTAACTTTAAGTAGGTATAAACCTTTTGCATTTTATAAATAAATTTTATCATATTTCATTGTATTACATTCTCAAGCTAATATTGCAAATCCAGGATAAAAATATCTTCTTTTTACATTAAAAAATACCAAATAAACTAGGTAAAATAAACTATAGAGAGTTTAAAAATTATTACAATGGTAAGTATGTAGCAGAAGGATGATTGAAGTCATCCTTCTGCTACATACTAATTAATAATTAGGTAATTCAATAAATAAGACTAAAATATTTTTTGCAGCATATTGAACACCTTTGAATTGATTTCTGTTAAGCTGAAATTGGATCTTTATTTATCATTGAAACTGAACATCCATGCTTTTAAATGTATTAAAATATCACTAGCCCAGGCATATGCAGTTCATAATACAGACCACATTTACTATGCTATACTTTCATTTATTGATTAAAAAGGACATTGTCTTCACAATAATTATTGCTTGTTTATATATTGTTAATTTGAGTGAAGAGTGAAGCTTACTTGCGATATAAAAGGCTATAAAGTTTTGCATTTTTGGGCATTGGTGGTCTATCTAAGTTATATAATATATTATTGCAACAATAATATTTTTATCAGTCTTATATTTTATCTAATCTGAATATTTGACTTAGTTTTAGTGTTGACTAATACTTATACTTCAGTGGAATAGTCGTTAACATGGAGATCATTAGATATTTAAAATGTATACATTTGTGACTCACAAAAATGTATTCTGAGTGTCCGGTGTATTCTGTGTTCTTGGTACATAAGTTAAAAGTGCTAGCGAGTTAATTATTAATAAATTCATATAATAAGAAATGTAGATTCACTGAAATAACTATACAAATAAAATAAAAATCTTGCCTTTCTACAAATAATAGCTTATTAAAAGTATAGTAAAAAAAAAGATAAATTGTATTTCACTTTGAATACACAAGTATAAATTAAACAGTTTAGTATTTGATATTGGTATCAATAGGCTATTATCCGCAACTTACGACGAGGCTGCCAGGGAGATGTCCATACACTCAGCCTGGAAGACAGTGTTTTCGACCCCCAGTGGTGCTAATATGTGTATGTTTAGATCTACGGAGAAGATGCCAGTTCCAGTCCCTGTGCCTGTTTTTGATCCGTTTGTGAATATCCTGAGTTCCCCGAGCCGCAGTGCCTCGCAACTCTGGTGATCATATAATTGTATTTTATATTTCTTGTCGAAGATAAATTGTTTCGGTATGCGGTCACTTACCGCATCTATTAGAGGGAACGGAATTGGTCAGCTCCTCTAATAAAGACATATGTTTTTTTTTTTTTATATTATAGCCTACCAAAGTGACTCCACTCCGCCTGATGGTAAGCAGCCTGTGGAATACAGAAGTGGCGGCCACTATACCAAAAGCCGTCGTCTTAAACTGCTGGTATGGTGGCCTCCACTATGGCGGCTGGGAATGGGGTTAGGGGAAGGGATTGAGGGAGGTGAGGAAAGAGGAAAGGGGGGAAATTGGGCCTCCGGCGCTCTCACTCACCGAACGAAACGCAGTAGTACGAATACTACTACTCTTAAGTCGATCTTCTATGAGAGGGTAGTACTTCCCCGGACGATCCGTCCCATTCATACTGAAATCACGTGGATCTACTACCGTAATATGTTTTGTTTTACCTTTGTTCCATAAGTTTTGTGGTTTGAGGCGTAAGGGCGTCATTGCCGCTTGCTGTTGGATGTAGAGGAGAAGCGGTGGGAGTCCCAGCATGGCCTTCAGTGCTGCCGTCGGTGTAGTTCTGAAGCAGCCTGTAATAGCCATGCAACCTTTGTATGCGTTGGAGTTTGTTTGTGGCAGTGACTCATTTAGTTCTCGGCCACCAAACTACGGCCTATATGAGAGTATGGGTTTAATGACAATGTTGTAGAGCTAGAGTATTATTTTGGGGTGTAGTCCCCACTTCTTACCGATCATCTTCTCGCATTGGTAGAATTTGATCGTTGCTGACTAGGGTGACGCCAAGGTACTTGACTTGGAGAGACCTTTCGTGTCTTGGTCAATTTGCATTGCTGGACATTTTGACATTGCATTTGACCTGTGTTGAAAATTCTGGCTAGTGTATAGTGACCCAGGTTGGGTTTTATGGTGAACATGACTTGTTTGGATTGACCGAGAGGTCGTACTCCTTGCACCACTTTTCAACGATGTATAGCGCTTGGTGAGTGAGGTTGTAGATGGTTCCTGTTACAATTTTAAAACAATTTAGTCAGTATGCACTTAATAATCCAACAATGAGATATGAAGGTCTTTGCAAAGAATTTTAACTGAAGTACCTTATTAGTTGAACTTTGTGTCAAGTGGTAGAGTTGAGCCACATGCCTAGTTTTGAAACGAGGAATTCATTCACAATCACCATCACTGTCATATTTATATTAAGTACTTACATGATAATACTGTACTCTACCTACTGTTTTATTTTAAAGAAGAAAGAAAGAAAGAAAGAAAATATATTTATTTGAGACAGACAATCACACACACAAAAGAAAAGCATTTCTAAACTGACGGACTCATAAACTGCATCAAAGTTCAGACTTTGAAATGATTTTTTTTAATAAGTATGCAAACTTTTTAGATTAAATTATATAAATATGGAGAGTCTTAATCTTAAAAAAAAGCATAATTTAAAAATAGAACTGCAGTAAAACAAATGAATATAGCCTGGAAAAGAAAATTTACTCGTAGTATCAGATTTGCGTGTTATTTAAAGCAAAGTTTTAAATTGATTCACATTGATTTTTTATTCTTTTGTCAATTGAATTATTGTTACCAGCAGAATTTTTGGGTTAGTTTTTTAACTCATCGAGAGTTTTTGAACCATAATATGGATATTTCGTCCGAACAAGCGGCTTAAATTGTAGCACTGGTGCGGGAGGGCTTGGATCAACGAACATTTGGCAGAAATTTAAATTTAAACCAGTCTACGGTTTCTAGAATATACAGAAGGTTTGTGGAGACAGGTTCTTACAGAAGGAGACGTGGTACAGACAGGACTCGAGCAACCACCGGTCGTGATGACCGATTTATTGTTACAACTTCCCTGCGAAATTCCTCACGTCAGTTAACATCAAAACAGAGCTTAATGAAGTGCGTGGAGTAAATGTGAGTGCACGAACAATAAGAAGAAGGTTAAAGGAAGCGGATATCACCCCTTTTAGACCAGCAAATGGTCCAAAGTTGTCTGTAGCTCACAGACAAGCTCGCTTAAGATTTGCGCGTGATCACCTAAATTGGACAGAAGAGCAATGGGCCTCCGTATTGTTCACGGACGAGTGTAGGACATGTTTATATGGTGCAGATGGTCGCAGAAGAGTCTATCGTCGACGTGGGGAGCGATATGGTCAAAGTTGCATTGAGGAGCGTGTTCCTTTTGGAGGCGGTTCGTGTATGGTCTGGGGTGGCATATCGATGAACGGGCGAACAGAACTTGTGTTCATAGACATGGTCCGTCAAAACGGTAATAGAGAGGGTTTGACTGCACATCGCTACATAACAGAGATCTTAGAAGATCACGTGGTGCCTTACATGGGATTCATAGGCGAAAATTTTACTTTAATGCAGGATAATGCCCGGCCGCACGCTGCTGCACAAGTTCGACAATATTGCGAAGAGATTGGGATACGTACAATGAATTGGCCAGCACGCAGCCCGGATCTTTATCCCATTGAGCATGTTTGGGACAATTTAAAAAGAGCTGTATATGCGAGAAATCCTGTGCCCACGACAGTCGCAGCACTAAGAACAGCACTTTCAGAAGAATGGGACAATATTCCGCAAGATCTTTTAATAACCCTAATAAAATCTATGCGGAACCGATTAGAATCCGTAATAAGGGCACGTGGAGTTAATACACCTTATTAAAACATAAATAAACCCTTGCATTAAGTTTGTGTCTATTGTTAAAACCATTTTTTTTATTAAACCAATTTTCCTTAAATTTCTGTTTTTTCTTCAAAAAAGTCTTAAGGTCCTTTCCAGTACACAAACTTAAACTTAAGGATATGACCCTACGCTGTTTTAAAGATCACGAACCAATCTAGAGGTTTCTTTATTCTTTATTCTTTATTCTTTATTGTACACACATAGAACATATTACATAATTGCTAAGAAATATCATGTACAAAGGCGAGCTTAACTCAAAAGTGAGTTTTCTTCCAGCAATTTCAAAGGTTTCAATTTTAATCTGTATAGAAAGTTTGCATACTTGGTTAAAATATTTATTTCAAAGTCGTCTATTACTTTGATGCAGTTTATGAGTCCGTCAGTGTAGTTTAACAAATAAAGAAAAAGAAAAAAAGTTGGACTAACAGTAAAATATTTAAATATAACCTACTTAGTGAAAAAGGAAAAATTTTATAAATTCTAATAAATAGAACTAATTCTCCAGCGTGAGCCCTATCGTACCAAAAGGGTGTCCAGCTCAGCATGTGCTAGGTTGGTTAAACCTAGCGCTGGTTTTCTGCTGACTCCCAGACATACGCATGTCAAGCAAAGCACAATGTGTTTATGTGTCGTGTGGGTGTAGTGTACCGATGATGTGCGTGGTGTAGGATAATAAAATATAAATAATATAATGTGTATGTATTACCTTGTCATTATTGTATTAAATTATAAATTACGTTAATAATTTAATATGATTAATTAAAAATTGAAATATTTATTATTTAATTGATGATTTAAAATAAAGGCCTGCACAAACGAGGGACTTTTGTCCTCGTGGGACCAAAACCCTGAATCTTTTTTTAAAAATGTCCTTCGAGTATCACGGACTCAACGCATACAGTGTGCGGTCATTTGTTTTCCCGAAATTGAGTAAAGCGTTCGCAATGGAAGTTCGTCGTGTGCGTTGTTGCGCCTAGTTACGTTAGTTTTATTTTTTTCGGGGACTCTCATACTTTTGTCCAGTCCGATCTCTCGGTGTCCACCGTAATATGGGAGTCTTTTTGTACAGGGTACTGTTAGTTCTTCGTGTGCGTTTTTTGATACAATTCTAAGAGATCTATATCTAGACATAAAGGTACCCGGGGGACAGTACCTCGTCTGCACAGGCCTTAATGGTATTTTTTACATTTTCCTTCGTAAATTGAATATGTAATGGTCTAATAGTTATGGTACTTGCTTGTAATGCAGGTGATTTATTTATTCTTTACTGTACATCAAAAATACTTAAAAGGTATAACTAAGGATCTACAAATCTTTGCACTGATGTATAAAGAATACTTGGAAACATAAGATATCTGGTTAATTTTGGAAGTAGGTAGGTACTTACTTACATATAAAAATTTGATGTAAGTATCTTGAAATATCTTGCACTTTTGATTCAAGTTAATAGTGTCGATGTTCTGTAAAACTCATTAATGGTTCATATTATGCAACCGTAATGTTTTGGGCAATTACCTGGTCGAATTTTGCGTCAATAATATTTTTCCATATGACATTAAAGCTATTGCTACCGGCTACTAATTTGGAAACCTGTTCTTTGTAATTGTTTACTTTTCTAGACCTTAAATAACGTAAACACACTAATGAGTCATTAAAAAATTATTATTATATCATTAATAAGTAATCTGTTGATGTATAGTATCCTCAAATAACAATTAATTGTTGATAAAACAATATTATCTTGTATTATTTGAGATCTTTATGCATAATAGGCACTAAAAATATGGTATCTAATAATTATTAATAACGTGATATCAGATGATTAAAATACTAATTGAACATTCGACAATAGGTATTCATTGAAGTTTATATTACAGACTAGATAGTTTAGTGATCCAAAGTTTGGTATTTGTTACCGAAATCGGTGACGAAACATTTAAAAAAATAATGTTCGAAAGCTACTCTATGGGAGTAGGTAACTGTAAGGTGTTAACTACACCAATCGATCGATCGACGATCGACGGCATCGATAGATGGCAGAATGGAGTAGTCGACGTCGATCGATAGTTTTTACCAGACTAATCGATTGATCGTCGATCGACTCTATCGATCGATGGTGGAATGAATCATGGTAGAAAGATAACTGATGAACATAAATAGCCGTGGTCAATCGATCAACGTCGACCAATGCCATCGACCGACACTCGATCGATTGGTTAGTCGAACTACCTACTACACGTAGGTACCTACCTGTACATGTTCTGCTCGCGAGTGGCGAGTCTGCACATTATTTGTAGGGATATTGTTTTATAAACATCCGTGCACAGTATAATAATCAACCTTTTTGTTTGTTAAATCAGTTTCAACATATTTAACGAATATACTTAATCCACTTCCTGCAACACAGGTCCTGAACCTTGCTTAGGAATCTCGCCTCAGCGACTCTTCCTATATTTGACAAAACCAATAAATACGTTTGTTAAATTGAGTATGAGACACAATTAAAATGATTAATATAACGCAATTAAATAAAATTTTGTCATAGGTACCTGTAATTGCTATAAATATTTATTAAACTACGCAATCACTGAGCCCCTTTGATTGGCCGTCCGCGATATGTTCAGTCATCAATTAGCCGAAGGACGTCTGTTGTTGCCCATGGGTCTCCCTCCTCTGAATCGCATTTGACCTTTGATCAGTGGTACGCAAGCCGCTCTCAATAATCAGAGCTTATGATCAAAACCATACTAAATACTAATTAATAATCAAATGGCAATCAATAAAACCGATTGTAGTAGGTTCTACTAAGTACCTACTTTCTATTCTACTTTATTTATTTTATACTTTATTGTACACCAGATTCACAAGATATACTTACAAGTAAGAAAATTTAATCTTTAGGTACTAATATTATAAAGAGGAAAGATTTCTGAGGAAATTATATTTTTGTATGCAACGAATAAGGAGTATAATAATAGTTAAGTACTCTATTTAGTACTATTACATATTTTTCGGTTTATTGAAATGAGTACTTACCTACATAACGAAGAAATAAAAAAATATATTTTGTGAAATTTTACAAATTCGAATTCCTATCGGAGATTTGTAATTATTATATTAATTGTATTACTAAATACAATCAATGTACTTAATAATTACAAATTAACGGTAGGTATGCTAATTTTTCCTTTGCCTACTTGTGCCCTGAGGCTTGCCAAATTTTATGATTGTAGTTCAATATACCTAACGCATTATAGGTTTTAATTTACTGCCGAATGTACGAAATATGGGACAAAAACAACCCTACTTCTATCGCGTTGACTTTGACCGTAGAAAGAAAACCTGATATTAAGTTTAGCTTCATACCACCGATCCTAAGAACAAGATTTCGACGGACAGAGAGGCTACGGACAACGAAGTAATCTAGAATATCGTATCAAATTAATACAGACGACATACAGAAACGCATTCGGGGGATAAAGAACACAAGTTGAGAAAATTCTATACATACAATTAATGTTACGATTACTATTACTTATAATATTATAATGAAAAATTGTCGAAAGCACATAATCACCGTCTTATAACTCTTTTCCCCTTACGGTGGGATATGTGTAGGTAGATATTTTACAATAGAGTATCACTGCTACTTACGATTTTTATTGTGGTATAGGGTATTAATCAGCTTTTTCCTAATTCTTTCATCCGGATCCATCCATCACACATCCTTTTATTTTCTTTTGTTTTACAAGACCATTATTAGTTATTGCATCACGGGTATTCCCTAAATATCTAATGATATTATCGTATCACCATGCCAGAACAAATTTACATCAAAAGTAGATTCTCATGTAAATCACGTAAATACCCGCGAAGGCAAAACCAGAGAAGCCGCATTGCTCGCCATCTTCTACTGTTGCCTGCTGTTGATTATGCTCATATCGATAATTTAAGGGGCCCATCTAGTTTAAGCGTCTATAGGTTGCTAGCCACATTTGTTGTAAGTACAACCTTGTCAATAAACTGATTGTTCTATTATATTTTTATGAACACTGAGCATGGACATCAGATGAACCCCCTGAAGGTCAGTTGCACCCCCCTGAAAGTAATCCTGGCGACGCGGCGCCCATTAGTTCACAAGCAATGAACCACCTGCCACATTTCCGACGACTGACGAGACGATGCGACGGTTTAAAATTATGAATAGTTTCATTAAATTGATTTACCAAACTCCATATACCTAAGCCCACTAAATTAAATCGACTTGTTACAGTAGTTTTCTACATTTTACGTGAATAATATTTATTTGTCTCAAAATTGTTTACACATTATAAAAACTGATACATTTCATATCCCAACTTTATAAAAAAAGTACATTTCTCATCATCTAGGCATCAGCTTTATTTGTAAAAACGTGTACATTGCGATAGCTGACCCGGCGAACTTCGTTCCGCCTAACAGTCGATTCTTTAATTTTTGGTTTTTTTTTTATTATGATACCTAGTCTAAGTTACTCCTTATTACATCAGCTACCTGCCAATAAAAGTCCCGTCAAAATCGGTTCAGCCATTTCAGAGATTAGCCGGAACAAACAGACAGACAGACAAATATTGTAAAAAATGTTATTTTGGTGTATATATTCATATACATGTAGTAAAAAACGGTTATTTCAATATTACAAACAGACATTCCAATTTTATTATATGTGTAGATATAGATATAGATAAAATTCGGATAGGTGCGTAACAGCGAGCTCTCATGATTAACATACGATGAGGCGAGTGTGTGGGGTATATGAGAGTGCGTATGAAAGCGATTTTTAGTATGTTAATTTTATTTGTATAACTGGTTTTTGTAACTATACCTACATATAAACGATTATTAGGCTAATAAACGAATAAAAATTAGGCAAACACGTGGATTCTATGTATTTTTTAGGATACCAGTTTTAACGGTAACTCCTTTCAGCTTGACACTAGTAATTATCATTTTATGGTAACCTGTAGTAGTGACCATTGCACATTGCCATGGAAAATTTCCGTTATTATTCTAGTTGTATGTAATAAGTAATAACTAATAATAAGGCACTCGTTGATGTACCAATAAGTAAGTAATTTAAATTGCCCGTTACAGGCACAAGATATAAGGAACTTAGTAATTATTGTTATAATATTGTACCTATGTCTAGAAATAAATCAATTAAGTCGCAGAATAAACTTACGGTCTTACTGGTAGTAGCAAAACATTTTCATAATCGATTGATATTTACTACGTCTAACAAGCATTATAAAAAAACCTATAATTAAAAACAAGAAGCCTGCCTGTCTAAAACAAAGTTTAAATAAAGAAATCCATTTCTTTTCTCATGCGGATCCTTCATTAAAATATGCACCCCATGTCACTCTCACAATTAATACGAATCTAATGACACCTCTTAAGGCGAGGTATTCCTGGAGATAAGCACTCGAAGGTAGTATAAACGCTAGCTCAGCCTTCGCCAATACAGTACGACGTATTTATCTACGATCATCATAAGATGACAGTGGCGGGCCCGGCGCGACGTCACGCGTTGACAGTTTGCGCACCGCAAGCTCCGTATTTTAAACCTCGTGCCGCGCCACAATGCAGACCATATACAGTAGGTATATTTTTAACATGATTCATCATCCCACCATTATTCCACATAGTTAACTACTCTTTATTTTATAATACCTTTCCCTCCTTATGGCGTAGAGCTTTTATTGTACCCCTTCCTAAAATTAGTAATCCCTCTCTCCCTCAACACTTTAGACCTATCTCAATCCTCCCCTTTGTTTCTAAAATTCTTGAGGCTTGCGTGCATAAGCAGCTTTCACATTTTATATATAAAAACAATCTTCTAAGTCCACTCCAATCTGGTTTTCGTCCTGCATACAGTACCACTACTGCTCTCCTAAAGGTGACTGGCGATATTAGAGCCGGCATGGAGGACGGCAAAGTCACTGTGTTGGTATTAATTGACTTTTCTAACGCATTCAGTACCGTCAGTCACCCAATCCTTTTGTCTATTCTCTCCCATAACATGGTCTCACCTGGTGCACTGGAATGGTTTTCAAGTTATCTTCAGGGACGTCAGCAGGTGGTCCGTGTCAATGAGACTACATCTTGTTGGTGTGATCTTAATTCTGGCGTTCCTCAAGGCGGCATACTATCTCCTTTACTTTTCTCAATTTTTATTAATCTCTTGTGCCCAAATCTTCAGAGTGCGTATCATCTTTATGCTGACGACTTGCAGTTGTATTCACAGACAAGCGTTATGAACATATCGCAAGCTATTGCAGACTTGAATAGTGACCTTAGAACTATTAGCAATTGGTCAAATCGGTTTGGCTTGTCTGTGAATCCAGCCAAATGCCAAGCTATTATAGTAGGTAGCCAACGTATGATGTGCAGATTTGATACTAACATTCTACCACAACTATCTTTTAACAATCTGCCCATACCGTACAGTCCAGTTGTTAAGTATCTTGGCTTGCTAGTTGACACTAATCTTAATTGGAGAGCTCAAGTTGCTAGTGTCAGCCAAAGAGTTATTGGAACCCTGCGTGCCTTTTATCGTCTGAAAAACTTCCTTCCTTCTAAAACGAAGACTATGCTTGTGCAGAACTTAATCTTTCCTATAATTGACTATGGTGATGTATGCTATTACGACCTGAATGCAGATTTACTCAATAAATATGACCGTCTTCTCAATAATTGCATTCGATTCATTTTTAACCTTCGTAAGTATGATCATGTGTCTACTTATCGTTTTGAACTCCATTGGTTACCTATTCGTCAACGCCGTAGCTTGCGTGCTCTCACTACACTTTATTCTATTCTTAACTCGCCTTCTCCTCCTACTTACCTAACTCCTTTCTTCCAGTATTTATGCTCCACTCATACCAGAAACCTTCGTTCTTCAAACAATCTTCTCCTTGCGTGTCCTTCCCATTCAACTGAATTTATTCATTCCTCATTTGTAATCCAGGCTGTTCTTCTCTGGAATGACCTACCTCTAGAAATCAGGATGGCCACAAACCGGTTAACATTTAAGCTGAAAGTACGGGCTCTACTCTTCGAGAAACTGTTGGAATTATCACGTTAATTGTCTTGTTTTTGTACATATTTATTTTTGTGTATGTAGTAGTATTTATATATTATATTTTATGTATGTATAATAATTGTTAATCAGTATGTATAATAATTGTTAATATTTATGTATTGTATTATGTTTTATGTTGTATTATACAACCTATACATTTCTTTTTTTCTTATACCTATATTTTCATATCATGATTTATTTACTGCACCTACTTCGTTTATCTCTGCACCACCTAAGGTTGACTGGTAGAGAATGCTTATAGCATTAAGTCCGCCTATGTACCTGTGTGCATTAAGTTTAAATAAATAAATAAATAAATAAATAAAAAAATCTGTATTTTGCTAGTGTTGTGTGCAATTTAATGTAGGCTTATTAAACCTAACAGGATATTGTGGTGTGAGGATAGTGGTGGTATTAAATAATCTTGTCGAAGTTACAATAAAATGTTGGATAAACGTTACATACTAGTTATTATTATTTTTTTTTAATTATTGAACATCAATCATCATGCATGAAAGTACAAACGTGGAATTTTTTAGCAATCGGTTTAGGGTTAAGTTTAGGAATGAAAATCTGTAATGGAAGCAAAAAGAGACAAATCTTTGGAGACCACGTACTTGATTTTTCTAAGATGCGTATGTAAATTGTTCAATATAATTTAGGGCTTGTTTCACAATTTAAATCATTTATCAATTGATAGTTAAATAGTTGATGATTAAGAAAATAATAAAATAAACCAAATAACAAACACTTGTCTTAATAACCATTAACATAGTAACAACTAGACGTCGGTCTAATACAAAAGTCAAGCAAAAACTGTCACACCTTCACCTATATAAACGTAGATATCGATACAATCTATTTCTAATTCACCATAATGACGACGATTGATCAGGCAGGCAATACCCTCATACAGGCACACATGAATTATCAGGCGAACGATGTCGTGGGCAACAGCTAGTCACAACAACAGTATTTAATATATTATTTAAATAGTTTGATCGCTTTTTATGATATTTTTTAATTATTTTAAATTTTAAGTTTTTAACTATTCACATAACTACTTGCAAATGATAAAACAATAGCCTACTTACTAGTATAGGATAGAATAAGATAATAATAACATTCAAAATAAGTAATAATTAGTGATTTAGAAATAAAAGATTTTAGAAGATTTTAGAAATATAAGAAATAAATTTTGACTGGCCTGTTGGTCTAGTGGTTAGTGACCCTGACTGCTAAGCCGGAGGTCGTGGGTTCGATTCCCACCCAGGACAAACCTTTGTGTGATGAGCATGATTGTTTGTTCTGTGTCTGGGTGTAATTTATCTATATATATATTTGGGACTAGATGGAGATGGCGCTGTGTGGCGCTTTCTTTTTATATTTTATTTTTTTTATTTTCTTAATTTTCGCTCATTTTAATATTTCTAACTGTCATTCCTCTAATTTGTGAAGGATATAATATTATAATTTCAGGCAAAAGTCTGTACATATAAAATTAAATAATTTTTGATTCCATTTTCTTTGTCAAAATTTAGGATTTCACCCGCGTCTTAGTGCTCTGCTCCCATCGCCAGTAGCGTGATCTTACATAGCCTATAATTTTCCTCGAGAACTGGGCTATCATACGCAAATAAATGCCAGAGATTAGCGCGTTCAAACAAACAAACTCTTCTGCTTTATATAATAGTATTGATTTAGGATATTATTGACAGTGATTGTACTCGTACCAACTTGTAATACAAAGTCCAAGCCTGACGTCATAATTACATGTAATTAACTTACTGCAACATTTCTATATTGTAACACCAATGAAACGTCAGTTTACCCAAAATACAATGCACTTTTAAATAATATTAGATTTCATAACAGAAACATAATGTTAAAATATACTTATTTACCTATTCTATTACTATTATTTGTTTAGCCTTCGTCAAGCTATTATTTTTTTAAACTACGCGCTTTTTCTGAATAACAAAAAAATTGACACTGAACGAGGAGCGCGGAAGCCTCAGCAAGGACGAAAACTCATTTTCTTAGGAATTTAAGGAGAAGACGTTCTAAATTTTACTTTTTGATTTCCGAAAACCTTCCATTTCAACGACAATTCATTTGATATAAGTTTCATTACACAAAAACTAATATACACTGAATGAAATGGGTTTGCAAATTTGTTTAGACTTATCTTTGAGACTAAAATCGATCGAGCCAAATTGCAGACATTGCGTATTGAATTACCGAAATTTATAGATTAAAGAATGAATAATGATATATATGATTTTTAGATTTTAATTCCATCTCGTGTAGGAATAAAACAGAAAACTAAGAATCTGTTTTTGAGCATTTTGGGAAAGCTCGCCTTAAGTTAAAATCCATTAAGCCATTTAGACTGTAGAGTGTGTCAAAGAAATAGATGTACCTAAGTATAAACGTAGATACATACATACATACGCTTGAAAAATTACCCTTTGACTTCGGCAGTCGGGCAAAAAGCATCATCCTACGTTATTATCTATTATTTATTATTATTATTATTATCACAGATTTTTAAAACTTCAACACATGAAGATAATATTGATAATGCATAATTTTCACAGGATAAAATAGTCGAGACAGGTAAAAACAAAGCAGCTAAGATAACGGATCGTACTTGGTAAAAGCCAACTTACAACTTGGGTTACAGATATTACAAATAGCAGACACAGTAAACCTATTTATCCCCGAATCTAGTAGAGCGCATGGACTCGTTTGTCCCCGGATTGTAGCCTTTAGTAATCCTCATGTGTAGACAGAAGCTTCAGAAATCTGACTGATTATTAAGAGAATGTTGAGAATATCACCACGTGGTAACCGTTGCAGACTTGCTAAAAGGCTAGAGAGGGTCACGTATTTAGTACCTAATCCCAATCACTTTTATGCGAGTGTAAAGTCCATTTGAGTGTGCTAACTATAATATAAAAAAATAACCGGTCTGTCCAGATAATAATAAATCTGTTCTGTTGTCATACCTACTCTTGCCTAGAGATTGGTCGACATACATACATGTTATGAATATGAATGTACTTTTACGTATTAAGCGAATAGTATCGCGTGTATATTAAGTTGATGTACCGAGTGGAAGGTAAACGTTGTTGAATACGAAACGTGGTGATAGTGATACAATGCGCATATTAACTGAGAGCCGTAATGGGTAGGTTTCTGATACTAGAAAAGTGGTGCGTAATTTATTTTTAGCATTTACCTTAAAAAAATATTATATACCTATTTGTACCTATTATAGTATTTAAGTATTTAATGTTTATTTTCTTTCTGGACAAACTTTTTTTATATGAAGGTAAGTACTTTTTAATTTAAGTCATGGCTTAGATTTATGAGAATCCGCTTCATTAACTTTGACTGGCCTGTTGGTCTAGTGGTTAGTGACTCTGTCGGCTAAGCCGGAGGTCGTGGGTTCGATTCCCACCCAGGACAAATCATTGTGTGATGAGCATGATTGTTTGTCCTGTGTCTAAGTGTAATTTATCTATAATATGTATGTATTTACAAAAAAAAATGTATGTAAGTAGTATATCAGTTGATTAGTACCCATAACACAAGCAAATATAATTGCTTAATTTGGGGCTAGATGGCGCTGTGTGAATGTGGTAGAACATTATATTATTATATTATTAACGGCACCTACTTCGTTTATCTCTGCATCAACTAAGGTTGATTGGTATTGGTAGGGAATGCCTATAGTCTGCCTCTGTATCTATGTGCATGAAATTTAATAAATAATTAAAATGGAAAACAGTTCTCACAATACTTCTAACAAAATAGTATTTTTTTAGGATATTTGTCATCAGCTTAAGAATTTTGGAACCGTTTCCCTACCACTACAAATGTGTATGAGTCCAAATGCTTCCTTGAAGTTATCAGAAATGTATACATAGGTACATATTGTGAATTGCCGTGAGTCACCAGTTATAATAAGAATATCGCTGATAACAGTATGCGAACATGTGATATAGCTTGTGAGTTTCATGCCGTGCGTCAGATACGTTTCGATAGACTTCGTACATCCATCAAAATGGACGTCCATTGGTATTTCTAACGAGAAGCATATCGTTGTATGTGACAGTTAATATAAAAAGAAACTTCTTTGTATTATTATGTACTCCTCCTACCCCATGGGATTTATGTGATATGTGAAATATTATATAATTATTTACCACGTGTTTTTAAGGTAAGATATTTTAAGAATAAATAATTTTTGTAGTGACATTTAAAAAAAACTGTTAAAAGAGAGTCAAATCACGATAGCCAGTAGCTTGACTGGGCCTCTTTATAGAAGTCCACGAGCGGTAGTCACTATCAAGTGGGTCGTTAGCATGTCTGCTAGCTACCGTAGGTTAGTAGGCTACAGGTCTTCACTGTCGTGAAGAGGTGCCCAACCCAGTAGTAGTGACTTCATAACAGACCGCCATTTCATAGACTAACCGCACTCAACTTCTTGCATTTATCGACACACTGTTACCTACTAAGCCAAGAGTCGCTCACAATGTATATAATTATTATGTAGAATCCGTGTTATGTTAAAATTATTAAATATTTTATTAGGTAGGTACTTATTGTAAATTTAATTTATGTA
Source organism: Parascotia fuliginaria (assembly GCA_963082885.1). Taxonomy (NCBI): domain Eukaryota; kingdom Metazoa; phylum Arthropoda; class Insecta; order Lepidoptera; family Erebidae; genus Parascotia; species Parascotia fuliginaria. The sequence continues at coordinate 7,597,349 of OY720176.1, read as the reverse complement.
ACGATTAGATTTAACATTATCAGCTTAACCGTAATTTAAAGTTGATTGTTTATTTTTAATGTTTATTTAAGTCTTTTTTATGTTATTGTCACTAAGCAAAAGCACGTAATCTTAGGTTTGTACAGTTTACTCAGTTTATTTACTTATAACTTGACATGATAATAATAATATATATTTACGGTTAATATATTATTATTAACCGTAAATTATCATTTGTTAATCATCCATCCATCTTCAGCTCTCTCGCTCCTTCTTTCTTCCAAAAGTTGCAATCTGTATCGGGACAATCCCGCCCATCACTGAGACTCCTGTAAACCAGGATTAACAGTGATAACCAAAACGAAACACCGAGCTTTGACACTCGGAAGTCCCGGGGACTGCTAAACCTACTGTCTTGGACCCCGCAACGAATTTAATCAGAAGTAAAAAGGAGGAGTTGAAAATAAAAATGTCCACTTCCCTCCATTGGAAAGCGGGAGACAAAATTAATATGTATAGGATTATGACCTATTAAAAGAGAGCACCAAGGACAAAAATATTAAGGGACCTATGTGAGCTATATCTGATTCCAGTAATATGTATGGCAAAAATGCTTAAACACACGGAAGTTCGCCCTAGTTGACACAAGATCTTCATAGTAAACTGGTCCTGATGTAACTTGTAAGCTATTTAACATTATGTCACGGTCTTTATGCCAAAGACTACATTCCCAAAGATTTGATTGCAATCTGTATAATTATAATGATAAATGTTCGTTTTCAAATAATCGGTTGCTTGTGGTACCACCCTACCATATTTCTGCGTTTGTTTACTTTTCATTCTAGTCCAGTCAACGAATGGCAAAAAAGGGGTGTAGAGTGCGTAAGCAAGTAACTTAGCAATTTCTTCATAAACGTGTTTAGGGTGATCAGGGAGTTAACATACTAAGAGTATCTTCTCCTAGGAAGTGAGCTGGAGGGGGAGGAAGGGTTTAAAGTACCCAGTTTTGGGTTTCTCGCTAATATTTCAAAAACGGTACGTTCTAGAAAAAAATGATTTTCTACCAAATGAAAGTTTATAAAATTCTCTACAACTTTTATCTTATGCACTTTTGCCAGTTTCCAATAGTTTTTGAGCTAATCGCTCTCACAAAATAGAAATAAACAAAAACACCGCTTGTGGCATAAGATTATTCGGGTGTACTTTTAAATTCGCGAATAGCGGGCAGGACATAAAATAATATAATAAGTAATATAATATAATATAAAAATAAAATATTAACCCAAATTCATTTATATTTTCAAGATATTCACTTAAAGCACTAACAAATTTATCAGAATGATAAATTAATTTGTATACACACGCTATGGAGACTCACACTGTTTATGTGACACAACATTATTGAAATATTCAGGAAGTTGATGCCCAATACTACTTTATATTTTAAATTGCCACGAATCTTACAATCAGTTAAGCTTTTTATTTATCGCACTATTATTTATAAATCAATTAATATTGTTTAGACTCATTATCATGATGAAAATGTACGTTTCAATCAATTAATAAGAAAAAGTATAAGTTGTCACTTACTTGAAGTTACTTGTGTTATAGAGCTTTCCCTATTAAAATCCATTGTGGTCAAAGTACCAAGCAAAACCTAGTACTTACCTGTTTTCTTTGGAAGCCTACATTAACCGAAATCAATATATATTTTTTAAACTCAAAGAAAATATCCTTTTCGAGAACTTTTTGATTAAAAAAATCACTCACGAAGAGTACAACCACATTAAGAACAATTATTTCGATTTTAAGTATGTTTCGAGTGAGTATTGAACCTAAAACACTCGGTTGTGGCAAGGCAACTACTACAGACGGTAGACCAAACATTAAATCCGCTAATATATGATCGTTTCATTTGTAACTATATAAAATTTAAAAACTAAAAACTAATGTCATGATTTCCGCCGATGTTAACTTCAATTAACTTGTTTTTGTTATCCTACTCACAGATTAACTCTGCAATTTTATTGTACTATAAAAACAACAACACAACTGACTAACATAAGGTACCTTCTGGAAAAAGCACCTAAGGCACGAACTCATTTTAAACTTGCAATTGGCTTAAACTTGTCTCTTGAAATGACGTAGGTAGCTCTTAGCAGACTAAAACGACATCATGTTGTGGACCTTAACATTAACATTCATTATTTTGTTAGTTTTTTATAGGTACAAGGCTTATTTGATCTTGAAAATTCATATTTTATGACCATATTAAATTATAACCTTGTCTTATGTACTGAATAAATTACTACAATATCGGTATATTCAAGAATCTGCGTAATAATACCAATAAACAATATGTCGTGTTTTTAAGATATTGTTTTAAATTTTTATAGTGAACTAATGCTCATGCATAAAGCAAAGCACCAGTGATGTAATAAATTGTCTACATTGTGTCGGCGCAAAATAGTGACATAAATGAATCTTGTACTGCATGTATCTACTACGAGAAGCTTGCGTAAGTTGTACTATAGGTACGAAATGTACACAAAAAGTTGCATCGTAAGTTTTACACTGCACTGAAGTCTAGGTACAGATTTCTAATCGGGAATGAATCTTCGTAAATTTCTTTCATATGAGAATATCTGATATACTTGTGCCTAGTTTAAATTCAAAAACACTACGCCAACGGCATTCTTGTCCAGTCAATCTTTGTGCAACGAATCTCATAATCCTTTCGGAGAGTAATGACCAATCTCTGATTAATGGCGTATGCGCTATTATTATTTATCATGTTAACTAGGAAGCTAATATTCTTTTATGAATAGGTAGGTATACGAATGTATCTCTACTTAAAATTGAGAAATAGTCTTTGTTAATGCTTACCCACGCTTACACATAAACACCACGAGCGTTATTTTGCATTATCATACTTCCCACTGTATATTACATAAAAATGTTAGTGCAACTGAGGCTACTAAATATTTCTTCATATTCGTTAGTGGCTGCAATATAAGTTACATCGTTTCTAAAATGTTCAAGACATGATCTGCGGTTAATACCTACAGAGTGTTCTAAAATATATCCCAGGAAAAATGGATAGGTTAGTTACCTATAAAATACAAATTGACAAATGCCTTCAAAAAGCCTGGATGATAGGGTCGTATCTGCCAGGTTATCAGAATGACATAAAAATAATAATAAAACTTACTCGCTTATAAAAATATAAACCATAAATTTATACCCATATTTTTAATGTCCGTGATTTTTCTAAGAACACGAATCTTGTCCTTGCTTGATTTAATAAGTTGCAATTTAATTTTATTACATAATTATATATCAGTCTATACTGCGAAGACAAGCATTGATCACCACGTTTCCTCAAGATTTCCTTTAAATTTCACACTTTATAATCATTATATGCCCGTGGGAATTTTATTTATAATACCTAAATCAAAACACCTTTCATTTTTATATTCCGAGCAAAATTCAATAAACTCAAAACATATCGTCAGATGCCTCATGTTAGGTGTATTATGATATCCGATGCTTACGTCATTGTAGCATCAGGTGGCAGCATCAGAGGTAAAGTCAACTGTGCCCCTTAAGATTTAAGGTCCATGAGTGCTAATTACTGGTTACTATGCATGCGACATGTTTCGGATATACCTAGCGTAATCCGTAGGCTACCGTGACCGCATATCATCAGTCACGCTTGTGCGCTGTCTTGAAAAATCGTGCAGTTGCCTTCAAAAAGTCCTTTATTCTATTTTTATAAAATATGGTACGCCTTTCTCTAATATTTTTACCTTGGCTTGTAGAATTTGTATTGGGACAAAACTTCCGGTCTTACTGCTAAAAATAAAATGATACTTGTATAAATTTAAGATATGTATGAACTTTATGTAAAACCCTGACTTTATAAGCTAACATCGTCTACAATGCCAAGATTTTAAAGCCTAAACTATGAAAGTAAGGTTATTTAGTTAAATTATTTAAATATAATACAAGTATTTTGCGGAAGTTTTCTAGCCGTATGTAGAGCTTGACAAATTTGGGACAAAAACAAGTTCGTCTATATGTTCGTAATTGATTATGATTTATAATATTGAATATTCTTTATTGCACATATATATTATTTCCAAAGTAGAAAAGAAATAACAAATTAATAAAATATTTGGTACATACATATCTATTCAGAATGATATTATTTTCTTTTCACGAAAAACACTACATAACGTTTAGCTCTGTCATGATCATGAGCGTGCGTTTGACTCTGATTAGTTCTTAGGTATACTAGGTGCGTTATTCAATTTTAAACCCAGTGTCAGTATAAGACTACTGATAACTAATATGAGTTTTGGGATATTGTCGCTCGACTAAAACTTTAATCTGTAATTTTATTGCTATTATAAGGTATTTTGACTATCGCCATAAAGTACATAACTGCATGTTTTATGGGAACAACAATGTCCATAATCATCATTGTTTACAAGTACCTAACTTGTTCAATGATTACTAGTTAATTACGTATTAATGACAGATGAATATGAGAGTGAAAAAGAACGAATCATTCGAGTTTTTATATGTATAGACAAAAAGTGTTTGTAAATAATTTACGCAAATAGCAAACCTTTTTGTTCTTTAACTACATAGATGGCAGAATGTGGTTGTAAACAAATTTTGAACAATTCAAGTACCTACTTGGCTAACGATTCCGAAAAAAGATCCAAAGCAAGATAAAAGCTGCACAAAGTTGTTTTATTCGAGTCATTATTTTTAAACACAAGTATATTAGGAATTTGGATAGTGACATAGCTAGGTGATTAATTAACGGCAGCCTACATTTATCCAGGATTTTTTTATTGGCCTGTAGAGGGATCTCACTGCTGGGCAAAGGCCATGCTCAAAGAATCAGTCATACCTTGAGAAGATTATCAGAATCGAAACTTTAATCAAATAAATTATGTACCTAAGTCATTTAATAGGTTTAGAAAAATGTAGGTCATTACCTAATTCCACAATACGTCGAGCATAAGTAAAATTTAAAAAAGTGTACCTAGGCCAAGGCTTAGATATTCATTTTTGATAACTAAAAGTGAAAAAGTCATGTTTTTTTATTATCTATCTATTTTACAGAATTATTAGAATTACTTATCTCATTATACGTATCATATTCGGATGAGTTTAAGTTCGAGTGCAACTGTGATCTTGTCAGCATTTTTAATTATATTAGCCTACTAAAATGCTTTTTATAAAATATAGATGTTAACACAATAGTCAATTACATTTTTACATATCTATAAACAAATTTTGCTAGCGCGTCGGGACTTTTTAAATTTACTCGGGTAATCTTAACTACAATCAACTTTAACGGAATGACACGCAGTAATGGTACACTATTAGTTTTTGCTAAACTTCAATAAAAATCAGTAAACTAATGATAAATGAATAGATTATAAATAACATTAACGCGTAGTTCACTTATTTTAGCACTTGAATCAATCACGGAAACAACTTGTAATTTTCCATGTTATTATCATACCAATGATTTTATTTCATTATGTAGTCCCATTGGAAACAACACGAGCAGAACTGAAGTATCGACATTTCACCATGAAATCAAAGGATTTTGAATCAAACGGTTCAGTACCTACATTAATCAAGCCTTAGCTAACACATGATGCTTTTCTTATAATGTTGAGCGAGGATCTTTTAAGCGAAGTGTTTTGCTATCATAGCAATTGGGATGCTACTCGTACCATCACAATAGACACTGGCCTTAACTGTTTAGTTGAAATTAGGTAGAGTGGGAGTCATTTTAGTAAGGTAATATATAGCAATACTTTTTGTTTCAGATATCACTTAATAGCGGAAATTCAGTTTCCCGACCACCGTCTCTGTGATAAAACCTGTTTATGTGGTAAGTTCAATAAATTATATGAAATTAATTATTAGGTTATCTTCATGTAGGTAGGTACATTGTTCACCATTAAATTTTAACTTAACTGTTATTTCCTGTACTGAGGCTCTACAAGTGGCATAAGCTAATGACAATGTTAGCGTTAGCTTATGTCAATCCCATACATTTTTTAATCTATTCTATGAATAGAATAGAAATCTATGCCACTTGTCTAGGGCCGTCACTTTTTATTTTATCAAATATTATAATCCTTAATTATTAAATTGACTCACTATCTTTCGAAGTAAAATATAGTTTGAGTTTTCTGCTAGTTCTTCTTATGCGTATAACCTCTTCAACGAATTGGCCGTAAACAATTAGTTTACATAATTTTTTTGGTTAATTTGGCATTAACATGATCTAACATAATGAATATGGAGGTCTCTAAAATGGAAAATTGAACTACTGGAATTAGTACAACGCTAAAACTCGCGATTACGCTTCGCCTCGTTTTTTTAAGCATTATTTATAATATCTATCAAGACCTTGTAACAATTAAGTAATATTACTTTTTATTTAATTCTCTAATTCGTATCCTCTCAAAACCTCAACATGTTTTGAGTATTGTTATATCCTTAAATATATACGTATAGAGTATATTTAAGGATATTATAAGTTATGTACAAAGGTATAAGTGTAGATTCGGTTTTTGAGATTTCTCTTAGGAGACCATGTGAATTCCTCAGTTTCGACTGTCAGATCCCCATCGTAATAATCATTATAGGTAGAGTCTGAAAAGTCTTACACTGTCTGGGATAAAGATCAAATTAAAGTATGTAATCTGGGGACACGGCAGTGCCCCCGCTAAGTCGAGCAAAAAACGGCCGTACCATACTTTTCTCGCAACAGTTCAGGCCATTTTCGATTCTTTATAAATTTGTTGCTTAAACAATCTAATTTAATTATCAATAAATTTTATATGTATTACTTGTGAGATACATTGTGTTTTCATGCGATGACCGAGTCTATTTATTTCAAATATAAAACATTTTTAATATTGATAATATGGTCACTATAAGATGAAGATGATGTTAGGTTAGCTAATTAATTAATAACTTAAGACAGAAGATCCCTTAGTAGGAACTGAATAAATTAACCGACTTGGTGTTACATGGATCTCACAACTTTTTACGGTAAAGGAACTGATTTGCGAGACTTGGTTCTTTTTACAAGTTGTTTTTGATGGCATAGAGAATTAGTAATATAGTAGTAGCGGTAATTAAATACAAAATACCTGTTTCGATCATACAAGCCTCCTACAATCATCTGCTAGCCCAGTACTATTTTTTTTAAATATTCAATTATTAGACTTTATAAATAAGTAATATTTCGATCGAACAACCTCTTACAACCTTCTGCTAGCCTAGTAAATTTTTTGTGAAATAATTAATATTAGAATTATAACTATTAAATTAGGATTATATTTACTGCGTTTACATACATATCTTCATGCCTGTTTTATATTTTAATATTTTTAGTTAATTATTACATAAACTGCTCTTCTTTTGACTGTACTTACCTGTCAAAAAGACTGAGGGGATCAGACCGAAACGACTAAATATATAGGGATTAGAACGTAATTAAAGAACAATAATAATCTTAGGGGATCAGATCTGGGGGATCAGACCGGAATAACTCGAATTATTCATTACAAAACAAATAACAGGTTTTCAACAACCACTACCTGATGCTGAGCATCACAACAAAATATATTTGTTGCCCGGTAATTGTGAATTATCGATGACAGTTAATCCTCATAAAACACAATACAATATATTCAATCGGAATCGGTTGACTATAAGCTGACCCCAATAAATTTGAAAGGAAACGAAGAATGATATCTAGATACTATATCAAAAAGCGAACGTACAAACTTCGATGATATTTTTTTATATTATTAGTGCGAAATATGTAAATAATGATTAATAAGAGACTAAGTTAGGTTTATATAACAAACTCATGATATGAACATTATAAGTATCGTTTCCTAGAAAGTGTGTTACTAAAGTGCTCGAAATATGAGACTACGTAAGTAACCATTTTTATAATTGATAAGATAAAATTTACGATATTATAATCTTCTATTACTAACCCTACTTATATACAATACAATCATTTTATTTATGTCGTATAATCTAAACGCCAGTTTGTGCATGGCACAGATATCTTATATTTGTTAAAATAGCTATGTACCTATTTTGCGGTGGAAATTGTCGGAAGCTGAAATAATATTATAACCAATATAATCACAATAAACAAAAATATTTTCTAATAAAACTGCCTTCAAAAAAGAAGAAAACTAAAAAGTAAAAATAAATTTACTTAGCACAAAGTAATTTGTATTTTGATTCAGTTCATCAATCAGAAATAATTAAATAAGTATTTTATAATTTTAAAGTCGGTGCCAAGTAAAACAATAACAATAATTTATTTAAGCAATTGTAATAACAATAATAAAGCATGAAATATTGTAACAACTGTTGATTAACCTAATAAAATAAATAAATATCTAGATATATAGGTATAGGTAAGTATTATCAATCTTAATTTGTTTTTGTAGTAAGGTTCTTGTAGTATTTAGTATATTTAGTGTGCCTATAAAATTTTAAGAGTTCTCTCCATTTCTTCAGGATCATCATCAGATCCTGACTTGATGATCATTTGACCACCTGGGAAGTATACCCATTCAAACAAAAAAAAACAATCGTTCCAGCCGTATTCGAGTAATCGGGCAACATACATAAAAAAAAGGTTCCGACGAATTGAGAACCTTCTCTTTTTTAAAGCCGATTAAAAATAAATAAAGAAACTAAATAAATTATTTTTTACAAGTAAATTACAAAAATCATGAACTAAACAAATTGTTTTATACAAAAAATTATAAAAAAACATCATAAAGACTTTCACAGCTGGACATGGGTCTACCCAATTTTCGCTGTGACCGTCGCCGATCGTTAACCGTCCTCATCCATTAGTTGCCCGCCACCTTTATAAAGTAGTCGGTCCACCTTGCGAGGAGTCTGCCCAAGCTGTGTTTTCCGGTTTGTGGTCGCCATTCTATAACCTTTCTGCCCCAACAGCTGGTCAGTTCTGCGAGCTACGTCCTGCCCATTGCCACTTCAGTGAAGCAACTCTGCGAGCTATGTCAGTTACTTAGGCTCGTCTGCCGATTTCTTCGTTTTTCAAATAATCGCGCAAGGAGACGCCTAACATAGCCCGCTCCATCGCCCTCTGAGTGAATGAGCCTTCTGACAAGACCCATAGTAAGCGATTACTCTCTCTCTGCCCCGTATGCCATCACTGACAATACACATTGGTCAAAGGCCTTAGTTTTGAGACACTGCGGTAGTGCGGACGAAAAGATATGTTGTAGCTTCCCGATTCCTGAACGCTGCCCAGCTAAGTTGGATTCGACGAGTGACCTCTTTCACAGGTCACTCGTCGAATCATAGGGAAATACCATTTTTTTATTTGGTTATATTTATATATAACCCCGCCTGATGGTAAGCAGTCAGTGAATTCCAGAAGTGGTGGCCACTATACTAAAAGCCATGGTCTTAAACTGCTGGTATGATGGCCTCCACTATAGCGGAGTGGAGTGAAATGGGGTTAAAGGCCCCGTCCCTCATTACCTTAAATGAGGGAGGGGAGGTGAGGAAAGAAGAAAGAGGGCCTCCGGCGCTTTCACTCACCAAACGAAACGCAGTATTATGGATACTACTACTCTTACGTCGATCTTCTATGAGATTGTAGTACTTCTTCGGTCGATTCGGTCCATTCATGCTGAAACCAGTGTGGATCTACTACCGTCTTTAACATGTGTGTTAAAATGGCGAAGGTCGCGAGTCAAAGACTTGGAGATCCGTCTGTTGAGCCGCCGATAGTCTTTAGCTTCCTCTGAGGACCGCAGGACCATTCTTTCCATAAGTTTGAGGGTCTGGTCGGTGATCTTTTTCGGTCCTTTACTGCGGTGGACTTAAAAGATGTTAGACCCTTCCGAACGGACAGTTTCCACGAACCTGTTGCTGTACTCGTCCACGTCTACGCAATCGCCGAGGCTTTCGAAACGGTTCAGAAGTTTGAGTTAGCATTCTGCACTTTTTCTCTTATAAGTATGCGAAATTAGATACTTCTATGTCCGCGCAATTTTCGTAAAAAGGGGTACAAAGTTTTTGCTTTACATATTAATATATAGATTTTGTACAGTCAGAATAAAAAACCTTTAGGTAGAGTTATATTATTTACTTAAGTAAAAATATGATAAAGTTTAATATACAATTACAACAATCAACATTAAACATGATAAATCACAATAATCAGTCTTATACATATATTAATTAAAACTTGTTAAATAGTAATATTAAATGTAAATTACTTCAATCAGTCTTATATATCGGTTACCTTCTAACAATCATTTTACTGCGAAATACGAAAACAATTAACAATAACGTCAACAATATCAAAATAACCTCTTGTGTTTATAATAATAATATTTTTATTTGATTCTTTAACAAGTGTTATACATAGTTGGTACTGCTAGGTACTTATTTATTTGGTAGAAATTTGCAGGTAATATCCGCTACTGGAACAGTGTTCCACTCCTGACCTAGAAACTAACCTGTGTTAGAGGTAGTGAAGTTTATATAACATTAAAAAAGTAGTCTCTTCAATACGACTAAAACAATAATAATCTATTTTCATTAAAAAAACATCGTACGTATATACCAATTTGAAATCTTTAGGTCTCATTTATTTTTCTATGATCTAAAAATTTGTTCTTAATGAAAAAGAGCACTTTTTATACTAAAAGTTCAACACAAATTTTATACATTTTTTTTTAGAAACAAATTGGCCCGTGCGATATCACATAATATTAATATTTATTTTATTTATATTTAATAATTTATCTATGGCCAAAAAGAAAACTAGATATTATTTATTTTTCTGACGTTACTTTGGCTCTTAAAAGGATTTGTCCGAAACTCCGCTCAAAAATAATATTAATAACTAGCTGCGCTAAACGACTTCGCCCGCGCGTAAAATATGTTTGTATCCCTCGGGAAACAGACCGATTTTCGTGATAAAATGTAGCCTATGTCCGTCTCCGGCACCGAAGCCATACATACCAATAATTTTCATCGAAATCGGTTCAGTTGTATAGGCGTTGAGTGGTAACAAACACATACACACATGACACACAAACTTTCGTATTTATAATATAAGTAGGATGAAACTCCTATTTCGACCGGATCAGACAAAAGTCGGCGGCCGAAACGCCTACTAAGTCAATAAGCTAGTCTTCAGTTGTAAGTGGTGAAACCAGATTTAATTTATAGATTGCCGGTGTTGTCCAAGAAAATTGGGTTATAGAGGTCGATCCCAATAACTTTTTAGTTGCAACCGGTTAGACCGGAAGCCGACCCTAATGTAGTTGGAAAAGAAAGTACGAGGGATGATTAACTCTACTGCAAAGACCACTACAGGTTCTCTTCTCTCTTAAAATAATGTTTAGTAAATTTAAAGTATATTAAAAGAAGCTCACGTAATACATAAATAAGTTATACACTACACCTACTTATTTAATCTTTACGTAGTTTTATACTTAAATCAATAAAATGATGCTTACGTATATAAAGTGTGTAGGTAAACATTGTTTTTGAGCACGTAGAACAAACTAAATCAAGTGTTATTAATAGTTATTATTTATTAGTGACGTTACTTCGCCACAATTAGAATTATCTTCAACAGGGAACTCACTGGTGTTGACTGACAACTACATAACATAAACAATGGCATACATTTAGGGAAACATTTTCTGTACATTAAACTATACGTGATGTCCTTAAGTTCACGTGGCAAGGTTAACTTGTGTTATTTAAGATAACATTACGAAGGGACAGACGCAGGTATACTAAATTTAAATTTCGACAGCTATGTTAGTTCCTGCTAGTTTGGCCATATTATTTGTTAAACTAAAGTTACCAGGTAGAAGTGACCAGCAGCGTCCAGCTACAGCGTCTTGTCTTGTGTCGCCAAAATAAAGTGTCGGAATATGTTTCGTTTTTGTTTACTTCGCATTGATTCTTGACTTTTATTTTTTAGGGATCAAGGAGGTGTTTTTGTGTAAAATATTTTTGTGTGAAGATACTGTTAGTGTTAATTAAAGTGAAAAGGCTCAAATAAATTTGAATCATGCCAAAATAAAAAAAAACATTTGAAAAATACATACAAAATACGAAGCCGGATAGTCGGCGCTCTTTGCCGAATATTCGCCGACTGGTCGGCGGCTACGATATTGGCCGGATAGTCGGCAAACGGCACATCACTACATTGTACATACCTAATATTTCAATTATTGATAATAAGTAATTTTATTATGTTTTATAGGATTTATGTAGGTATGTGGCAGTAAAGGTTATCTGTTGAGAATGTAATGAATAACTGAAGGCAGACCCTTGGAAGGACGTTCCTAATAAAGATTATTTGGCCGAAGTTATCAAATAAACTCCTTACTAATATCAAAGACTAATTAAGTTATTAGAAATATTTTATAGTAATATTGTGCGGTATTAAATGTACACGCAAAACAGCCTACCGTACTTGCTCATTGTTTTATATTGCCAAACGCAGTTGTGAAAGCACACGTGATGGTACAGTCAGCCTCAAAAGACGCTGACTACATAAATATTTCAATAATCCATGAACTACGTAATATGCATAAGTCGTAAAGACCAAACTCGTGCAACGACAGGCCAACGTCAAAAGGTCTAGGGTCACCCATCATCTATGGTACCCTAAAACGTTTTGCAATTGAAAGTTTTTTGTTCAGCTACTTTTGACAATCTGTTGTTTAGTTAATTCCTACAATAAGTTATTACTTGATAGTTACTAGTTATAACTACTAAGTATATAAGTCTGATTGTGACCACGGCCGGTGTAACCTGATCGAAACGTCAGGCAAAATAAGGTATATCAATACCTAATGCATGATCGCGTGAATTCCCGCATCTTTAGATTTATTACTAAAAAAGACCAGCATGTCTTATCGTAAGATAGTAAATGAATGAGCATTGACATTCTTTAAGACAATGCAAAGTCATTTTTATGGACTGGTATGCAGGTAAGAAAATGTACAATACAGCCCAAGATCATTATTCATTAACAAGTAAATATTATGAACCTAATATTTGGACAAATGAGTTGTGTGTCAAACTAATAATAATATAGTACTTGTATATTACTCTTAAAATTGACGTGGTCATTCAGTAAATACGCTTGCATAAATAATGTACTCATGGTATTCCATGAAACCGCTTATTTACAAGTAAATGAGAAGTACAAACAAGTCATGATCTCTACGCTATTCAATAATTATCATCATTCTCGGCGTCTTTTCCCGACTATATTGAGGTCGCCTTCCAGCATGTTCTAAATAATATTCCGGTAAAACATCATTACTTAGTTCAATTTTGTAACAAAATTCATAATAAATGTTTCATTTTGAATTAATAGGTAAATGTTTGGTTTGTACTTAACAAACTCAGCATTACTAGGCGGACGGCCTGTTTTCGATCTTTAGAGCCAGTCAAAGTACTGTACTGTGCATTCGTGCGCAGTCACTTGGAATACGCGTCCCAGGTTTGGAACCCTCAATACGAGGTTTATAAGTTTCGTATTGAGGGTATCCAAAGAAAATTCTTACGGTATTTAGATTTCAAGGTGCAGCAGTACTCCGTGAACTATGACCACCGATACAAAAGGTACCACTTCTTGCCCCTTGAAACGAGACGTCATATTGGTGACATTAGCTTCCTTCTGAATATAGCTAATGGTAAAATTGATTGCCTGGAGCTGGTAGCTAACGTCTCCTTAAGCACAAATTTGTTAGGTTTCCGCCAACGACCACCATAAACAGAACATTTTCTCCATAAGAAGCGCACTATGTTTCAATAGACATCCTCGGGATCTCAACATTGACCGTACTGCACTAGTGTAGCTACCGTGAGGCGACTGTGAGCTGACACATACTTTGATCAGCCTAGATTAAAATAAATGTATAAAGATATTTCACTTTTCTATTATTTGTTATGTTTGTGTACAATTTCGATCTTACATACTTACTTATTTGTTTTTTTTCTGGAATTTCTTGTTGTTAAAATCGATACTTCTTTTTACTTTTTTCTTAAACATAATATGTGGGGGCCTTAAATTGGCAATTTGTGAATTTACACTGTATGTTAGTTTTAATATTAGTCCGTTGGCTCTCTGTAAAATAGAATAATTAAATAAATAATAATCTTTAGACATGTGCAATAATGTATGTGCTGAAATGGCGTTAAAGTTTCAAAATCATTTTTGTCAACTTACCTTTTGGAGCCAAACTTGATTTAGTAGATAATCAAAATTGTTGCTTAACTATTTGATTGACTTAATTTTATTATTATCCAATATTTAGCATCAATAACTTGGGCACTTGTTTTATGCTCCTATTTGACGATTTGCTGCTTTTAGAGTGCGATGTTTAAGATGTTATATGTGTACTCGTATATTGTTTTGAATCTGGAAAGTAAGAAATAATAATTATTAGGTTGCAGTTCATGCTCATGTAGTTCAAATAAAGAAGTGGTGCCTCGATTTTTCATTTCTGACAACGACGTCAGTAAAATCGTGTTGCGAATATCTTCTAGTTACTGTTTTCTTATAGGTATGTGTTCTTTAGTGTTCTTTATGAACTTAAGAAATCAAAAGCTAATTGTAATGATCAAAAATATGATAAAGACGACCACTAACTACTACCTTGAGCGCATAACACAAAAAGGCTTAATGAACAAATTATCGTGTTACAATGCAGGACATACTCTTAATAGTCGTACTGTACAAAGTGTTTCTTACCTATTAACCACTTGCCTTGTCCATATATGCAAGTGCCATTTAAGATCACCGCAAATTAGTTTATACGACAAATGGTCATAATAGAGGTCGAGGGTCAGTCGTAATACCTGCGGGGTACAATGACGTTTGTTATGACGCGGACTTATGACGCAGAAAGTTTGCAAAGACGATGGCGAACGATGTTCGGTCGGTGGCGGCGCGGGCGCATGTCAGTCTCTATCCGCCGCGCTGGTGGACGCCAACACCTGCGCGTGTACCACACGTCAACAACGCGAAAGTCGACCTGCTTGATTTTTATTTGTATTCACGCGAGGTACCTAACAGGCACGCTCCTCTAGAAAGAACTGTATCGTCCTTTCATTGATATACGTTTTACCAAACATCCACGTAAGTACTAATCAATTAATTATATTAAAATTAGTTTTATTTATAGTTATTATAATTTGTATGTCGAAATACTTATTTAGGTACGTACTACTACTAATGTAGTACGTACTAATAAAGGGTCATGATGACTTCTTAAGTAATTTTTATTCAACTTTAAGTGTAATTTTTTAATGAATTAAACCCTGTATTAGAAATTTAAAAATTATAAATTTCAAAGTTTTTCGTAGTTCATTTACAAAAGTAAATAAAATAACGAAGATTATATAAATTGTGAGATATAAATGATATATATTGTATTAGATGTACCTATTGCTTAATTTGTTACACTTTTTATAATGCAATAAATTCAATAGTAGGTTAATTTTTACATTTATGTATAAAATTATTTTATGGAACATGTTATTTACATTTTATTTTAACAATCTAATAATGGCTCTAACTGGTACGATTAACATCTAGATACTTCCTTCAATAAATATCACATGTTAACCTTGCCTACGGATATCTATTTTAAGCACAATTTTTTTATTTAATAAATTAACGTAAAATTAAATATACTACGGCAATACCGGTTGCAAAAAATATGAACCAAATGGCAAAAGTGCCCGAAAAATTAGTTCCTTATTTGTTTTTACATATTTTATTCAAATTAATTAACGAAATTGCGTGTAATGGATGTCGTATTAAAACGGGGCGGTTTTGTTCCATCATAGATTACATAAACGACTGACAGATTTCACGAAGTTCCTATCTAATTGATCATCGCTGCATATCGATGAATTTACGCAACGACGCGTTCGTGAGACTATTGCCGGCGTCGTCTGAGATTGTGGAGTTCCACGTCGCGTTGCTTTACAAATGTGCTGCACACACACATTATACCAACTGACGTACGTCCTTATCATTTCTATTGTAACTCTCCAATTACGTTTTCCAATACTGATTGATATTAATTACTTAATAGTCGGGGAAATACCTTTTTCTATCATCGTTAGACATTTTCTAGTTTAAGATCAGTGATTAAAATTAAGAGAGTTATGCGTTGGTAGAGCTTTAGGTTGCAAATAATGAAGTTCTTAACCGTTTTTATTGTGCAATGATGACCTTTCACAAACACACCATGTGAGAGTCAAACTCGACTAACCTCCTTTGGCACAGCAGACGTATGCTTTTCAAAGTGTTTTAATATAATTTAGCCTATTATTACGTTTATTTGGCAATAAATAAAGTATGTGATAGCATAGAATCTATAATCAATTTATCGGATCACATCACCTTTACTTTTCACTGCGCTGCGCTCAAATAAAGTCATGACGATTATGTTTTTTATTTTTATTTTTTGAAAAAAGAAAATAAACTAATTGACCTGTGTTATGTTTAGATTGTTGGATTCTTTGATATTATAACAGTAAATCCTTAACAAACCGTTCATACAGAAGTGAGAATTGAATCTATCATTTAGCAATAGTTAGACACTTGATTTTTTATAAGTAAAGTTGCCAAAAAAGGAAATGAGGATGGACTCTAACTATGATAATACTTTTATGGCATAGAAAAATATCTACTAAAGATACTATGTACTTATTTGGTCTAAATTGTAATCAATACACCGTAAGTGTAGTCACTGACCTGTTAACTCATTTTTAGTAACATATTCAACTGAAGACAATTCAAGTTTTGTTACAGGTTGTAATAGCTCTAACTTTCAGTGTTATCAGTATTAAAGATGGATTTAAATAAATAAATACTTAGTACATATCTAAATACCACAAGTAAATGACCTGCCTCGAGTTCATGCGGTTATCACACATCTCAAGTAGGTATAAAAAATTTGCGGGTTATTTTTTTATTCATTGAAAATTACAACGAATGATCATTGACATTTAAATTGATTATAAATTAATAACACGTTTTTGTATGTCAACTATGAACATAGTTTACTAGGGTTTGGTTGTATTCGTGTTTTGTAAACGTGTGTAGTATAGTATAAACTCTATTGTTTAGTTAAATTATTATTGTTATTACGATAATTAGGCTTCTTATGTGGTAGTGTAATTTAATATCTATAAATATTTTGTTTGCTATCAATCCTTTTTATATCTGACTACCTGACTGAAAATAATATTTACCGTATGATCTTAAATACCCTTTATAGAGATTTATTTAATACAAATATTTTAAGCTCATAAAAGTATACAAACATTTGACTACGTCCTAAACGTCCATAAAGGTTCAATGCAGTTCATTGTTCTTAATCATAATATTTGCAAGCAGGACATAGACATCACAAATATTGGTCTTCCCAATGGTTGGCTTTGAAAACTAATTACTAGAGAAATATCTAGTTTAATCGGGTAATTATTTTCCGGACAAGTTGTGAAAAAAAGCGATAAGATTTCCCATTGTTTGTTCAAGTAATATCTAAGCTGCATTGCGTTAAGCTGTTGATCCTTGCTGGTCGCAGCATCAATAGGCTGAATCAACAATAACAATCTCTCTCACAAAATGTCGATAAAAATATTCGTACTTTTGGGTTTGTACGGTGCCTAAGGAAAAATTGAGATCGGAAATTCCGTCACATAACACATCGTCATCATCTGAATAAATAGCTCTAAACTAAAAAAAACTTGTATAAATTATACGTCAACCATCGTCGACGCCCTCAAGATATGCTTTTCTTAATTAATGATTGTCATACTTCTTCTCGGCAACTCTATTATTTAATGTGCAATTGCAAGTGAATTGAGCCACCAAGTAGATAACACATTGTGTGCTTGTAGATTTAATACCTATCGCTTCTGATGAATTGATTGGTTAATTTTCAAATACGTAGCTGTTTGCGTTTGGCTTTGATCAAATCCATACTATCTATACTATATATAAAGCGAAAGAGTTTGTTTGTTTGTTTGAACGCGCTAATCTCTGTAACTACCAGTCCGAATAATTATTTTGGCGTGATAGCCCAAGTTCTTGGGCAAAGATCGTAGGCTATGTAACATCACGCTACTGGAACTGGAGCCGGGCAGTAACCAAAGATGTAACTTAACGCGGGTGAACCCGCGCTGCGAAAAGCTAGTATTTCATAAGGTTGGTTAGGCATTAAATCATCCTCACTACCTATACAATATTATCTTACGTTGCTAATGTTATGTAACAATATTGTCAAAAGTATATTTAGTCGTATTCTTGCTTTAATATGTTCATTATCTGTTAGTCCACGTAATTTGAAATAGTTTATACGTCAAGAACGTATATATCTACATCTTTCAAGAAAAAGGCACGTCAATTTACTTTAGTATACATATACTCGTCGGTCTAGAACGGTAATCGATAATCCAATTTTTTGCATTTATCATGAATACGATTACTTATAGCTGTCAACCATCTTTCCAGAAGGTTCAAGTAACTATTTAATATGATTTAATTCATGCCAACTACTTTTTTCGACATAGTGCATCGAAGCGGAACTTTAGTTTTTAAATATACTCACACAGCATATATATTACAGTACATATTGCATAGTATGTTAAAATTTCACAAGTATTTTTGCATCTTTAGTAATTATATTTGTTTGAAGTGAAACGTAGTAACCATGTATAAACATAACGTAACGAATTAAGTCAGCGGGATAGATGTTGAATAGTGGGGTGTTCTGCGTACGAGTCTGTGGCAGTGGGTCAGTGGTACCGCAGGGCGCGGGCGCGGACGTCTGGCGCAACACCCTTACGTAAAGCCTGCGGACTATGGACCGAGGCCTGGTGAAAGTTGTGACTGCCTCATAGAACACTCGAGACGAAAATGTTTACGGTCTCCTTGTTATTTGTGCAAACGGAATTTCCTTCGCAAAGGATATTATGAATATTAAATACTTGCCAAATCACATACACTAACTATGTATCACTATTTTTGCTTGATTAGCTAGCAGTAACAAATGTAGCAGTAATGGCGAAAATGTAGCTTATCGTTTTAGTCTTAAATAAATTCGTTTAGTTAAGGACGACGTCGATGATCGTTGACATCCATAATATTTGATAATTTTGAAATTTATTAAGAACTTTAATATAATTAAGTAAATTCTTTTACATATGTGAAAATTGATTGAGTTATTGTTACTTTAAAAAAAATAAGACTTGTAATAATTTTGACCTACTTACTAGATAGAGCGAAATGTTGTCTTTGTAACTGGACATGAATTATAATTATTGAGGTATTGTGTACATTTTTGTTGTAAATATAAACCCATTTTTTTAACACCAGTTGAAGCGATATTACTATATCAGCCTAGATATACAGACTTCTTTATACGACACACCTCAGGAAGTTACCGTGTGTTTAATATTTCCGTTAAGATATCTTTAACACTTTTTATACTTTACAAAAGCATTTTAATTTCCTCGCGGCAGATGTTTATCATCAAAAAACCATATTCCAGGGTATTTTATCAGTATTACCGAATCGTAATTTCATAAAAGAGCAATACTCAAGCAAACAAACTGCTGGAAACCTAGGTATTTTATGAAAGCATACGTACACAAAATTCTTAACTTACGTAAGAGTTATACTTACAAATAGGTAATTGGGCTCAAGTGTAGGTGAGTGTAAGTGAATTTTGCCGTGAAGAGCAAGTCAAGGTCGTCCACAATAGGCGGTTGTGCAACAGTGGTTTGCAGCTTGCTCAGTGTCGTGTCATCTCGTTCTTTTCTGATACTACCAGTAAAGTACAAGCGATTTATAATTTTCACGGTCATTATTTATAATGATTGACCATCAACTAAACCTTGCGACCAGACAATCTACTAGACCCGATTATTATAAGGTAGATAGTGTACGATGTTGTTGACGTCATAACGTAATTTCCCGTGATTGTTTACTTTAGCATTAAGCATAACCTACTAACTTGACAGTTACCTACGAAGTTGATATGATAGATAACGATAGTGATTTCATATCTACAACACAATATCTAGAATAGCCATATATGCCTACTACTAAAGATAACGAAACGTGACAAATGTTCGAAACCTAAATTTCGACGTGATATTTAGAAATACACTTACGTGCAAGTATTATAACTATGCAATCGTCCCCGAACCATGGTCATGAGTGACTGCTTACGTATTCCAATCATATCAAGATTGCAAAAGCAATCATGCTCGTAAATTAATACTTGACTAGTTAAAACAAGAGAGGAGTAATAAAACTATTAATTCATTAAATTTTACATACTTATCTTATGTTACATTATTTACCAATTTTTATATAGAGCAAATTGGCAAACAAACCTGTTTACTAGTAAGCTGTAGCCGCAGCTTAAACGCTTGCAACTGTTAGGTAATACAGGAATTTCAATAAGCTAACCTTTTAACTAAAATATAGTTGAGCACAGTTTGCCAGCTACTACACCAAATATACATAATACATTATAAGGAACTGCGGTGACATCTATCTAGAAGTTTCTTTTATTAAGTGGCCCACCAGAAATACCTCGTAATATTAATTAGAATATTGCAGTTTTTCGCCAATGGACTTGGACTTTCAGTCCAAGTGATTGCGACAGAATATCACTATTTTACACGAAGCGACCACCATCTAACCTCCGCAATCTAATCAGTGAGCAATATCGATATTTGATGATGGTCTACAAATATCGTTGTAGACGTCTCAAGCTGATTACCCATCCGTGGTAATTATTTAGTATTCAATCGGTAACGATCTTGCGATCAGTTTCTAAATATTTTATGAGTTATTCCGGTCATAATACCATTTTTATTGTAAAGTATATATTATTGAGATCAGATGTCGGCTAGACTATGCTTGTTAAGTCAGTCCCCCTTTCTCTATACCACAAGCGATGTGTAATGTGACGCAAGTCCGAAGACTCTTCTTAATCAGTAATTCTGCGAATTCTATGACAACTAGTTTAAAGGACAATGTCGCAATGTCTGCTCATTATTTCGCGAATATTATCATATTTTTATATTTGCTGGTACATTGAAATAGTTGTTTTGTTTTCAGTATTTATTTATTTTGGACAACCAGTAGTTGTTACACTGTTTGACATAATTTACATTTAAAACACTTAAATAGTTACTAAGTGCACAACATTTTAAGGTGTCACAACATGCATTAGGAGGTAACATTTATAACACACTAAAAATAAATTAAAATAAATTATAAATTATAATTGGAGTAAACACATAATAAAATAAAATTGAAATATAATTAATTAATAAAAAAAAAACTAAACAAAAATATAAAATTAAAACATTAAACATTAAACGTACACAATGGAATAACATTTTTA
Organism: Parascotia fuliginaria; assembly: GCA_963082885.1. Taxonomy (NCBI): domain Eukaryota; kingdom Metazoa; phylum Arthropoda; class Insecta; order Lepidoptera; family Erebidae; genus Parascotia; species Parascotia fuliginaria. Next base: position 7,575,825 of record OY720176.1, on the reverse strand, counting down.
TTTATTTTTTATTTTTTACTTTGCGATCTAATTTGCATAATTTTAACCTAATCTTAATCTAAACGACCTTTTAACAGCACCCTTGAACGTGGATAGCCTGTCAGCAAACACATCCACCACTCCGCCAATAGCATTATATGCTTTAGACAACCGGTGTATGGGTGAGAATTGTTTTAAATTAGTCCTAGCAAATGGCTGGTGCAACAATCCTAAATTGGCTAGCGCACGCCTAGGTAGACGACGAGGGACACGCAATTTAAAAGATTCCAGGAGGGATGGACAGTCAATATCACTTCTTAATACTTTATAAAGAAAAATCATATCAAGAATTTGTCTTCGACATGACAGGCTATCCATTCCAAAGTGCCGTAACTTGTCGTTAGTGGATGGCAATTGTTTATACAACTTACATGAAAATGCCAAGTGTCTCAGAAATCGCTTCTGGATTCTCTCTATTCTTAATTGATGTATATTATATTGAGGCGACCAAACTACAGAGCAATATTCAAGATGACTGCGTACGTAAGTATTATAAATAGCTATTTCTGTGGCTGGGTTGCGAAATAGTCTACCATTACGTATTATAAAGCCCAACATTTTAGACGATTTGTTAATGAGGTTGTCGAAGTGAGGTATGATAGTTAATTTGGAATCAAAAAGAACGCCCAAATCCTGTAACTCTGTTTTTCCTGAAGCACTGTACCTTTGATATAAAATTGGGTCTTTATTACGTTGTGGTTGTGGGTGAACGTGATGGAAAAGCATTTATTAATATTTAAGGACATATTGTTCATAGCACACCAGTTACTTATAGAGTCAAGGTCTTTTTGTAGTAAATCACAATCCAGTGATTTTGGTTTTACATATTTTTAAATCATCCGCAAACAGATAAGCGCTGCTAAACTTGATGGCATAAACTATGTCATTTATAAACAAATTGAACAGCCAGGGACCTAAATGGCAACCCTAGGGGAATCCGGAAGTGGATGTGTATGTCTTGGAAAAAAACCCTTAACTACAACATATTGTATCCTGTCAAATAAGTAAGATTGGAACCATTTTAAGAGGGGGCCGCAAATGCCGTATGAATCTAATTTATTTAGTAAAACTTTATGACAAACTCTATCGAACGCCTTAGCAAAGTCCATATAAACAGCACTAACCTGAGTACCTGCATCAACCGCGTTTGTTACTTCACTATGATATGCCACGAGATTTGTATTTGTGGATCGAGACTCGATAAAGCCATGCAAAAATATGTTGGGTGTGATTTTTGAAGTAAGGATATATTAATGCCTCAAATGATTTGGCAAAAACAGATAGAATTGAAATAGGCCTATAATTAGAAATCACTTCCTTACTACCAGTCTTATAAATGGGAACCACTTTAGCGGTTTTCCATGTATCAGGAAATGTTCCAGTTGATAAAGATTTATTTATAATGAGATAAAGTGGATAACCCAAGGATGAGGCACACTTTGAAATGAAATATGGCGGTAATCCATCTGGTCCTGCTCCTTTATGAGTATCAATTCCTTTTAAATGCTTACTGATATTATCTTGCGTTACATGTATTTCTCGGATAGTGTTAGTGTGTGAACTAGTTACTATAGGTGATGTAGGTCGACTATGAGAGTCATTGAATGTAGAAGAAAAGTAGGTTGCAAATAAATCACATATTTCTGGACCATCTGATACACTAATATTATTTAAGATCATATTAATTAGTATTAATTGATAACAAATCACGGTGTAATTATTGATTAATAGTCCGAGAACATTACTGTATAAGGAGACTAAGGAAAACGTTTCTTAAAATAAAAACCAAATAATATAATTATGTGGAGCACGAGTTCGGGGGCCATATCGACCGCTACCAAAAAGAGAGGTTTGCTGTAGTCACATCACAATCAGATAATGGAGATGATTTGTAATCTACAAGTAACACTGCTGTCCGTTACCTGATATTCTTTTAGTCGGATTTTACGACACCCACAGGAGGAGCCGGCCTGGTTTCAAAATCATAAGTTCATAGAATGAAAAGTACTTTAATTCTTAGAATACATTTTTGATATTCTTGAGTTGTTTTCGCGCGTTTTATTTATAACATTACTGATATTAACTTTATCTTCATGTGAATAATGTCTGAAAATAAAATTGTAGTAAGTACCTACTTATTTTAAAGGAAAAAAATCGTATTTCCCCAGAATATAATTATTGTATATTTCATTAATTTTACGCTATTGTTTATAAAATTATAACTATGCTTTTGTTTATCTAGCTTCATTTTATCTATTTATTTTATGTCTGCTATCATCGTTAGAGAGTTTAGGGCATTCATGCTGGCTATGCACTGACTTAACTTTATCGATAACTAATTGACACAAGCGCTAATTGATTCCTGATTCAATGTGCGATGTCACCGACCGCGGTGGAACGTTGGTAGTAGTTGGTACTAAGCAGGGCACCGCACTCAGCTGGTACGTGACATTGACCATTGCCCGCACCACATTATAATATTAAACTGCTGATGTGTAATATGCCAAAATATTCAATATAAAACACGACGATATATTACGAACAATTTAAATTAATTGTGAATAAAAAAACTAACTTATTTTTAGTTCGGTTTTTGTACCATTACTTTGCAAATCACGAGCTCTACTACCAGTTTTCAATTGTAATAGCGTTAACTTTAGATACAGTATTTATTATTGATTTAACCATTACATAATTTATTATTTTATTTGGAAACAAATGTATGTAAATGTACTTTGACAACAACATTCCACTTATTTTTAAAATAATACGTTTACGGAAACGTAATACCAAATTGTGTATGTAATTATGCTTATTCGGTTCTTAAGAAACAAACAATGAATAATATAATGTACGAAGTTTACTGATACAGGTTTTTCAGATACATAATTATGTAACTATGAAAGATTAATAATAATAATAATACCAGCCTGTTTAACTGTCCCACTGCAGGGCAAAGGCCTCTTCTCATATAGAGAAGGAATGAGCATTAATCACCACGCTTGCTCAAGGCAGATTGGCAATTTCAGACTTTTTTTTTTTAAGTCCAGGTTTCCTTACAATGCTTTCCTTCACCGTCAGTCAGAAATGTCCAAGATAAACTTAGAAAGTACATATGATTTGAAAAATCACATTGGTACTTGCCCGGATTTGAACCCACTACCTCGTGTTTACGAAGCGGGTGCCTTATCAATTGAACGATTATGAATACACAATTCACTGCCACGTGTTCTGCTCTAAAAATAATTAACGGTCAGCAATAGGAATAGGGTATGCTTCATTATTATACGTTCTAACATACGTCAAGGTCCTTCTGGTTGAATCTTATATTTAAACAGTATATATACATAATGAAGTCAATCAAGAACAAGAGTACCCTTTAGACGTTATCGCTGCATACTTTAAAATTGTTACTACCGAGTAAATGGGTGCATTAAAAACCTTGTTATTGTCTATGGGAGATCAAAATTAATTTTTATGAAGATAATATTTTTTTGAGTCATTGAGTCATTTAAAACGTGCTTTAAATACATAAGTAATTAATTTTTAATATTCGATCTTGTTTAATGAAATAGAGAATACCACATGAGAATACTTATAAAGTGATAACAGATAACAGTGATAGTGCGTACAGCTGCAGGGCTAAGGATTCGTTTGATACCTATGTCTGACGGGAAAAATAAGGGATTCTGTTCAGCCTGTTGCTAAACACTTTAGCAGCAGTTAAAAGTGTTTTCTGTAAGTCATATCTACTCTACAAGTCAAACATATTCAGTACCAGTCCAGAATCTGTTTATTTTTACTTTTCTACAAATACTAAAATACTTTTATTAATTTTCTAATTGAGTCAGGTGGATTGCTATGAGCTCGCTTTCTATTATTTAGGATCTGAAATAGTAGGCAGGGTGTGGGTATAGTAGACCCACTACTAGTAGTACCTATCTTTTTGCTATGATGATAAAAGCTTTAAATAGCATATTTCTTTAGGTAAATATCAATTAATGCAGTGTTGAATGAAGACGTAATTAATAAGGAAATACTTAGATAAAAACATTTATTCTAGTAAATTTATATTATCTAAATAATAAATAAGTATAACTGTGTTTTGTTTTTTTATAATTTATATCAATTATAGACATACAATTTTTCATAAAAATAGTACAAAGTATCTATTACCGAGTAAACAAACGTTAATTTATAACATTCTGACTTTATCATCAATAAACCTGAGAGTTGACGATACAACGACGACTGAATGACGAACAATATTGTATTAAATATTATTATTATTGGATGAACAATTGGCTTAGAAGACCAAAGTATTTGTTGCATCCGCATCTACCTTAGAAAAATATTGAAATGTATACAGCCATGTTTTCGCATTATCTAAATTCATTTTGTTTAAATAATTACTTACTTAATAAATTGGTTTCACTAAAGTGCCCTTTAATGTCATCCGTGTCATTTAGGTCACCGTGTAGTTTTAGTATTTTGTAGATTGGTATTAAGGCTTTTAAAAATAAGTACAAGATAATGACAAGAATGTATTTTCTTGCCAACTTTCACTCATATTAAATCTAGTGGTGTGAAAATGCAGTTTTAGCGAAAAGTTTTCTATCACATAATACATAATATATAATCTACCTATAATCGGAACCAAACTTTAAAAATGATAATAATTGACGCTCATATTTAAATTATAAATTTCTTTGTTGCAGATTTAATTAGTCGATAGAGAAACCTACCCAAAGATGGCTACCATATATGATTGGTACAGAGACCTTATGGACAACAGGAGTGGTAAGTTCTAGTTTCTTTACCAAAATTGTTCTTCAAAACGTTTTGAACATTGACATCGAATAATACACACATTGTTACCGGGTAGCCGCCTGCCTGAAATGTCTGCTGATCTAAACATCAAATTAATCGCAACCGCTTAGATTAAAAGTTTACCTAGATACAGTTAAAAAATGATGATTTATTATAGTTTAAACAAAATGTGATAAGATTATGGGCAGTTTGAAATGGACATTTACTTTGCCGTAAATATTCCATGATACCAATTTCAGAAGATTTTGTTTTGTTTTGGTTTAAAGATTACATGAACTCGTTTGAACCTAATTCTCTTGTCGTTTACTATGTTTAGTTCAAAACGTTTTCAAAGAAAATATATGAATAAATCTCATGTTGAATGTGTCGAACGACGAGCACCGATCGCGTTTAGTCGAGTCTAAGAGCTTGCTCAATTCATTACATAAGAACCACGGAACGATTCACACTCAGACAGAGCCCCACTCTGCCGTAACGTTGCCTTCTCCGGCAGAAGTTATGTCAACTGCGCTAGCGACCTCGAAATCTATCAGTCTCGGTTACTGAACTACATACATACGATCTGGGAAATAAAGAGAAACTATACTTGTATAAACGTACGCGTAATACGTATTCAATCACACATAGATTCAGTGTAGGTCAACATAATTAGACTTCAATCAGAATTGTACCGTATTAAAACTAAGGTCATCAATGAATCGCGCTGTAAAAAACGGTTTTTAACAAATCATCTGTCTATCCAATTTATTTTAATGAAATACTAGCTTTTTGCGACGCGGTTTTATCCACATCTTTGCTTAGGTACTTCTCTACTCTCGTCGCCAGTACGTTACATACCCTATTATCATACGCAAAAAAAAAGATTCAAATCCGATTGGTAATTTCAGAGATTAACGCGATTGCTTTATATAATAGTATAGATATACTTAGGTCTTCTGTTATACATATAATATATTTATAAATAATTAAAATATAGCGTTCTAAAAAAATACTTTGCATTTAAGAGAAATACTGTTGCCATGTCTATGTCGTAGTAATAAATTGTTAAGTTTTATTACTAGAACATTAACACAACACTTGTTTATATATAGCTATTTCAACGGATATAAGACAATAAAAGATCATAATATAATGTATTGAACTCTCACTATGAAATCAAGGTTTTTTTTGCAATCAAAATATACAACTTAGCATGTTCTTGCTTCGGAGGTGCATTGTGTTTTGTTTACTTTTTTACATTATGAAAGCAGCAGTTACAAATTAACATTATCGTTCGACTGCCGGCATAATAACAATAAAAATGCATAAGTTTCTGTAATATTTCAAATGTGTCAAAAAGTGTGTTACGTGACTTGAAGTCGTAGAACCATGCTGAAAAAGTTCTGTAGCGTAGGATTTGACTACTAATTATGGATTCGTAGCATTTTATCCAAATCGCAATGTAGTTAGAAAATAAGTGGATGACGTACAGACACGTTTTGAATACTGATAATTGAAATTGTTTTGTTATAAATTTTATTAAGTTCGACAAAATGTGTAATTTGGGAAAAAGAAATACACTTACTAGTTGATTAAATATTTTTTTTTTTTTTGTAGCAATTCATATTAAGGTTGCCTGTAAACGGCACATTTTATCGTGCGGTGTTTTATGCGCATTAACTTCATTTGTGCACAAAATTTATGAGTTACTATGTAAATAAAATTTACATAGTAACTCATAAATTATTGTAATAATCTAGCTACTAAAAGGAGGAGCCAGTATCATGCTAGTCATTCTTAGAATATATAGCCTGGTCAGCGAACTGGCTTTAGTCAAATATGCTGACATTATATACTTACGTGATTTATGGTACCTGCCGAATAGTAAGTGGTTACCACCAATAATTAAGTATAGGTAGCATTCGTTTGTTTGACACCTAATTGCTACAAATATAAGTTAGTAAGTATTTAATTTAGGTACAAATTTTATTATAGAGATATTTAAAACAAAACAATAAAGTGAGAGAAAATGAAGTGTTTATTAATGATAATTATTTAAACAAGTAAGTATACAATATGTACATTACAATTTGTTTAAATGTATAATAATTATTAATAACTTATTTAATAATGTATATGTTACCACATTATTCATGGAAACATATTCAAACAAATATTTTAACTAGGTACTTTACTTTACTACTACGTTTAAGGAAAATTTTAGCTCTTTAAAACTAAGTGCGCGTTTTCATAAATATAATAATGTGTAGTTTTAATGTTACTTTATTGACACTGGAGATTATTTCATCGTAATATTTACACCTGATTTTGCTTTAAGAATGTTTAATATAATTGCCATTGGCTGATGTAATATTTGCCCAAAGTAAGGCTACTATTTTATGTGAGAGCGTCTGTCTTCTGCGTTTCATCCTTCCACTAATCTAACGATATTTGCGGGTAACATACGTCATGGCATTAATATGTCTGTTAATTCTACGGAATAAGGAAAATATTTATTTTTAGCTTAATATACCATCACCTTTATCCCCGATGAAATAAGCAAGCCCGGCGGAAGCCCGGAGGCTACTAAGACTCTTGAGCCTTTACAGCTGCTAAGAGACATCGCCTCAATGGCCGTCTTCTATCACCCTTACCATGGAGAGGGTTCTGAAGAGCTCTTTGAATCAATCCCACCCTCTCCCTTTTTTTATCCAGAACTACACGTGCAGGACTAAAGTGCCACCCTTTCACAGTGGAATCTAAAGGGTCTCGAACCAAACGGTTCAGCACTTCATACTTTTGTATTTCGCTCAATTAATGCCTGGAACTCTTTGCCAGCGCATGTGTTCTCATCTAATTTTGATCCTGGGTCTAAGCGGGGCGTGAAAAAGCATCTCACTAAGCCGCCATAGTGGAGGCCACCATACCAGTAGTTTGGCTTTTGGAATGGTGTCCGCCACTTCTGGATTCCACTTACTGCTTACCATCAGGCAGAGTGGAGTCACTTTGGTAGACTAATATAAAAAAAAAAAAGCAGCATTACTTCACTAGATATAAGCTATTATGCAATTCAACTGTGTACAGGCAAGCTAGCGTTCTCTTTGTTAAACCCGATTGAAAAGATTGATTTATATGAAAAATACAATTTTATTACCATTGTTTAAAATTTCACTAGTTTTTATTCTTCTTTAAACACTATCCTTTGTAAGTTTGTTTTCTTTCACTTAACAAACCATATTTTTTTACGCGATTGTAAACAGAGATGGCTTGCTTTATACATACATATAATTTTTTTACGACGACTGTGGTTTGATGTCGCCGAGCGTGATCTATTTATTTGGCGTATTTTGCGTGTCTCAGCGCAATATACGCTGATTACATTTTGAAACCAGACTTAAGGGCGTTCCGTCACATATGACCTTGAGCGTTTCGCTTCCTCACCACCCCGCGCCTCACCCGAAAAAAACATTGCGTGCGAGTCCGCCCTCTAGCGTCAAGTAGCAGTAGCACAACTATAAGACAATGACCTTACTTGTCCGAAACCGCAGAGCTAAAATCTGATAGACGCGAAAATAATGAATTATTTTTTTAGTATCTTTTATTATTTCGTTTAGTAAGTATGTATATTTTTTAGTATATATTATTTATATATTTATTATTTATATAGTAGCGAAAGCAAAGATGAGTGTTTAGAATCATGACGTTTGTTAAATATGTAGTAGAAATAAAAATAACTACTGTGGGTTAAACCAATAAACTCAAAATCCAGCTCTACCGTGGTATAACTAAAATGCCGTTAACTGCCAAAGTCGAGTTTTGAGTAAACACTCAAAAAACGCGGCAAAAATTGAAACCGTTGTCACTTACAAATGACAACAATTATTTGAGATTTAAAGGTACCAAGATATAGATCAAATGAAATACTTTCAATTTATTCTCCTGTCAGTTTGTAAATATAATTAAATTTTATAATAAAACGTTTTTTTGCGTTTTAGTATACCATTGGTGTTACAAAAATCTAATAGATCAGCGGCTAAAATGCCACTACGCTTAGCGTAACGGCATTTTAGTGTCTCTATTTCATAAAAAATATTGTTTGTTAAAAACCTAAAAAACAAAAGAACTTAATTGTAACTAAAATGTCGGTATAGCACATAATGTCAATTTAGCTTATCATTAATACTTGTGGAACTACCTCATGTTAAACGTGGTTAACGTCCGTTCACTGCTTTTAAGTCTGGTAGTCTATAAATGTGTTTAAATAAGAGTACAAAACTAGATTCATTGTTACGCTTAAACGCGGTTAAACTTAAAACCTTATAGTTTAACGGCATTTTAACGCAACAGAATTATAAAGTATTAGATCATTATCGATCAAACTGAAGTTAAAAGTTATTAAAATACACTCATTTTTTAAACTTACAACTAACACAAAACTTCCCTTAAAACAAGATTATAGGTATCGCATCAATTATTATAAATTTAAAACATGGTTTTTATAAAATTTAAATTGACTTACAAATCACTTTATAATAAAAACAAATGTAGATACTAATAATAAAAATCACAAGTAAGTTTAACTTACACTTTAAACTAATAAGCATAAAAAAACAATTGGACCTACTTATGCAAAAAGGAACCAATCCACACATATGCCAAAATTGAGATAATTAAACAAAAAGCATAAAATGCACCTTATAACTATAATATAATAATAATATTCTACCACATTCACACAGAGCCATCTTAGCCCCAAATTAAGCAATTATATTTGCTTGTGTTATGGGTACTAAACAACTGATATACTACTTATATACTTTTTTTTTTTGTAAATACATACATATTATAGACTAGCTGTTGCCCGCGACTTCGTTCGCGTGAAAATTCAGATGGGTGCCAGATTTTACGGCAACCGTACATTGTATCAGTAATAAATATCAGTATTATCCATCTCTATGGCGAATCTCATTTAAACCCGCTACCGCTAAAACTGATGAACCACTTTCACACAAACTTCGACTCTTATTTGCTCACTTAATAAGGGTAGTTTCTGAATATTAAAAAAAGAGTATTTTCTAGTAATTTGGTAATCCTACTATAAAAACTATAGAAGTTTCATACAAACTTTGTCACCCCTTTATACACCCATAGAGGATGGATTTTGCAAAATCCCGTCTAAGTGAGCACCTATATCCTAATAGGAACGATCATGCAAAGTTTGAGATTCCTAGCACTTGTTGTTTCTGAGATTTCGTGATGAGTGAGTGAGTGAGTGACCTTTTGCTTTTATGTATATAGATAGCTTTTGCCCGCGGCTTCGCTCGCGTGAATATTGATTTTTCCAATAGACATTTTTATATTGTTTAAATACTGTTTTCCATAGTATTTTTAATCTCCCATTCATACAAACCCTCTTTCACCTACCTAAAGATATCCCTCGTAAAAAAAAATACAATACACAAAGGCAAATATTCACTACAATAACTTTTCCCTTCCCCTCATTCCCTATCGCCCTTTTTCTCCACTCTCCACAGTTTCCGCTTCTCTCCTCACCTCCCTCTTCTCCTCTTCACCTCCTTCAGCATCCCTTGCCTCTCCTCGAGCATCTCTTGCCCTTTCCTCCACTTCTCTCTACCTTGCCTCCTCGCTTTCTCCTCTCTTCTCTAGCACTTCCCCATTTCTTCTCCTTCGTTCCCCTCATTTTCTTCTCCCTTCTTATCACTTCTTATCCCTTTCCCTGCATTCGAGAGCTCCTGCCTTGTCCCTTCCCCCTCCCTTCCTCTCCCATCTCCCTTACTTCCCCTTCACTTTCCTCTCACTTCCTCCTCATTTACTCCTCACTTTTCCCTCACTCCTCACTTCCTCTCCTCACTTCCCCCTCACTTTCCCCTCACTTCCACTCACTTCCACTCACTTCCACTCACTTCCCCTCACTTCTAACTTCCCCTAACTTCCCCCTCACTTCTCCCGCACTTCCACCTCACTTCTCCCTCACTTCCCCTCACTTCCCCGTCACTTTCCTCACTTTCCTCTCACTTTCCTCTCACTTTCCTCTCACTTTCCTCTCACATTCCCCTCACTTTCTCTTCACTTCTCCCTTGCTTCTCCCTGGCTTTTCCTTGACTCCCCTTGACTTCTCCCTGACTTTTCGTACTTTTGTAGCAATATGCAAATTGAGGCAGCCTGTAAAGCACGCATTTTACTTTTTATTTTTTCTTTGCAACATAGAAAGCTGTAAGTATTTAATTACCTATAGAGTTAAGTGTATTGCCTGTGTCACTTTGCATGCTACTTGAAACTGTAACTTACAAAAATTGTAATAACCTGGCGATTAAAATGAGTGGCTTGAGTTTCTTGCCAGTTCTTCTCATGGCTCTACTTTGTCAGCGAACTGGTTGTAGGTTAATTTGCTGACATTTTGTAAACTTTGACGTTCATAAGTGTTAATTTAATTAACCTATATGAATTAACATATTTTCATTTTCCTTATTTATTTTCGGTTCATCTGGATATCACAAATATAACTTCAGTAAATCGTTCTGTATATTGTATAGCTAGCAAAAATTTTACGGAAGTAGATCTTTTAGAATAAGCAGGACGGTTTGGCTGGAGATGTACATAACGACGTAAAGTGTAAGTTTTGTCTGAAAGTAAGTGGTCCGAAGGCATAGTTACCTCCTCGGTCCTCTTTATTTCCTTTTTCTCCCACAGTATCTTTACTCTGTATGGCCACCACTGCACTGAATTTGAAACAGCACCATTCACCAGCAAAACTGAACTCAAATGACGGAGCTGATAAGGATTTTCAGTTACACGTGCTTTAAACAAAGCGTCATCATTCCTATGTGTATATCATTATTTCTATAGAAATTGATATTTTCAATGTACCCTATCAAAATTCAAGGATGTTGCACAAAAATGTATAGTATTGGATAAGTAGATATATTTATTTAGTAATTAGTGTTTTTAATTTTAGGTTTTTTATGATATCGTATTGTGTTTTTATCTGTAATGATATTGTAAATACTTTTTCAATAAATAAATAAATGTTGATTATCTTCTAGTAAGTGCCCGTACGTAAGGTACACAATATCATGTACCCTTAGCAAAATAAGTAACACGAACAATTGCCAAAGTAGACGCATTGTACCCACTGTTTGAGTGATTTGGATGTACCGTGAAAATTACCTCGCTAGAGATTCATTATAAGTATAGATTACTTCAATATGTACATACAAATATATGTGTACATACATATATTTGTATGTACGTACATATTGTAGTATTGTAAATGTATAATATAATGCAAAATCGGTAAAGTAGAAGTAATGTAATATTATCGCTAAGTAACGGATCCATGCGGACGACGTCACGGGGTAGTTTTACAGTACATACACTTATAATATAATATAATAAAGATACATACATACATACATACATAGAGTGCTAAACCATAATTCTTTTGCCTTTACCTAGTTAGGTAAAGACTGTACAAAAAAAGAGTAGAATTCTTTATACTGTGCCACCGTGCCGGGTCTATTACTTTCTACATACACCTATTACTCGAAAAATACGGTATTAGTTTTGTTATGTCCAGTAGGCACTCAACAATATATTATTTAATTTTAGGATTAAAAATTCATATAGTACGATAATAAAGGAACAGAGAGTAGGATTTTTAATTTACCTAATTGTGATAATTTCACAGTCTTCAAATATTTTAGTTTGGTTAGAGACTAAGACGTTTTGTAAAGCCTTTTTTCTTCCTTTCTTGCAATCAAATAAATAAATCAAAATAAGATGCATTGAAAGTAGAAGGGTAGGTATTTACTTTAGCCTAGTATCTTATCACTGATTTTATCAGCTCATGAAAAAAAATCTAACGAGGTAAATACTTGAATATTTTATCGGTATTACTTACCGATAGAATATTCAAGTACACACCGTATGTATATATAGAATGTATAGGTATTTATGCTCGTGCAAGATAACGTAGATAGTTAGGTAGCTAACAGCAGCGTGTATGGTTGTTTTGTGTAGGTACCTAACTAGGTCGCAAACCGACGCATGTCACGTATAATCATTGTAATTTGAGTTCTATGCTAGTTGTACGACCGACGCCGACGTTCGTGTTCCGACCGAAGCACCTCGTACCTACGCCGGCGTCGTCGTCGTCGCGTCGCGTCGGTCGGAATCGGAAAGCGCCCTTGCCACATGAGTAAATATCCAAGTTAGATATTTTACTCATGTGCCCACCTACCACACACCTAGTTCGAAATGATAGTAGACATAGACAATATTGTAGCAAGCTCATATTCATACCCCTAGGGTATATAACAGCAGGAATTTACTGATTCTTGAGGCCTGGTGTTGCCTTGATCTTATCACGAGCGACAATAGGCTCACCACCTGCTACCTAGTTTACGTGGAACTAAACATAATTAAAGGATTTCCTAGGTAAGTATCTCAAAGAAGGTATTTTACTAAAAATATGAAGGTAGGTATATACCTACTTACAGGATATTCTATTATTGAATCCTTTGCATTTGTATTTGTTTCAGTCGTGAAATTTTAGTCATTTTGATGAAAAATAATAATAAATGTAGGTAAATACCTACGTATTTAATACACTAAAAAAATCTAAATAACTAATCTAATTTATTTGCAACACTAAATCTATCCACACAATATTTTTTTTGATATTATTTATTTGCAATTATTGAATTACGTAAATAATTTTTAAAAAAACCGCATACGTCCGTCCGTCAGAAGGGCTTGCGCCGCTCTGCCGTTCTGCCTCCCGTCGCCCGCGCAGAGCCCCTGCGACGCTGATTCAGCCAAATTATCAATAACTATTGAAACATTATCCTAATAAATGAAATAAACCTACAGAGTTGACATTTGGTTTATTCCGGTTGATTCAATATAATTTTTATATTTATAACTATAGTAATTACAAAGTAATATTTCAAAATAAGTGAAATCACGTTGTTTTAATATCGTTGGTATAAGTTATATAATCAATTATTGTAAATAATTCTTCTACTATTCTAAAGTTCATGAATCAAAGTATATTGTTGGCAAAAAAAAAAAGAATAAATAGCATTAGAATCTACTCAATTATCAAGATGAAAGTAGCGGATTTCGTCGAAATTTCGTCGGAACCACCTTAAGTAGCTAAACAACATATTTTTGGTCAATTTTAGATCCTCGCGTCAAGGATTGGGCGATGGTGTCATCGCCGTGGCCCACGTTAGCAGCGTGCTTGTGTTATGCGTACTGCTCGAAAGAATTAGGTCCACGGCTCATGGAGAACCGTAAACCCTTCGAGTTAAGGAGAGTGCTAGTCATCTATAACCTCGCCCAAACATTATTCAGCGCATGGATATTCTATGAGGTAAGCGCTAAGCCTAACTTTATGCAAAATAGTCTCGTGCGGGGGTAATGTTCGTTCTGGCCAATGAACCTAACCCTGTCACGCAAGGTATGATTTATTTTATTTAGGCCGTCGTTCTAACTTAAAATCTGAACATTTAAATATAGCTATTGGCTTTATAGTCTTATTGTATGAACCCTTGTAATCTTCAAACCTGTCCACTTCGAGCAATGACCAACCATTTATTTTATTATAAGTTACAAATCTTACAGGAAAATGCCTTTGGGGGTTTCGTATTAATTGCTTTTTTATTTATTTTCGCAGTACTTGATGAGCGGCTGGTGGGGTCATTATAACTTTTCGTGCCAGCTGGTTGACTACTCACGAAGCCCAATGGCAATGAGGGTAAGATATTTAATATAATTATTGTTGTAATACCTGCCTGTTACAATGTACACAACAAATTTTATTGACAGAAAAGTTACGAGTATAAATTAGTTACTCATTTGAATTCATTATTTATATCGGTAACTGACATTGAAAAAATAAGCTTAACGATGTTAAATTTATAAATGTATCTTCACCTAAAATAATTAATATGCAACGCTACCCATATTACAACATAGTGTAATAAATTACTGTTATAAATTTATCTAAAGTTATCTATGAATAATAAACTTACACTTTAATTAACTTTCCACGACATCACGCTCTCAACGACATAGTTCGTAGAGCCCTCGTATCGGCCAACGTCCCGTGCATGCTCGAGCCTCCAGGTCTGAGCAGATCTGACGGGAAGAGGCCGGACGGGCTGACTCTGGTACCTTGGAAAAATGGCAAGTGCCTAATTTGGGACGCCACGTGCGTCAGCACCGTTGCCGCCAGCCACCTGAGTCGGACCGTCCGCTTCCCGTCAGCCGCTGCGGAAGATGCTTCTTTCAAAAAGAAGCTTAAGTATTCGGCATTAGAGCCTTTATACAATTTTGTACCCATAGCAGTAGAGACCATGGGCAGTTGGGGCACAGAGGCAAAGAACTTCGTTCAAGAATTAGGGCGCAGACTCAATAATGTGTGTGGTGACTCCCGCTCTGGGTCGTTCCTGGTGCAAAGGTTGGCCATTGCCATTCAGCGCGGGAACGCGGCAAGTGTTATGGGCACCTTTGCACCGGGAGCAACCAGAGGCGGGTTATTTGATTAAAATTATAGAATTATTATTTTTAAATTTAGGTATAGACTAAGATATTAAAATTTTGGCTATAATAAACTTTACACCATAGTGAATAAAAGTAAGTAGGTAGGTAACAGACAATTTGTTGGTGGATTTAGCCCACAAAAAAAAAATGTCGCCGTTTGGTGGGTTTAAAGAAAATACAGTCCCACTTTTTATAAAAAAATTATGTTCTTTTACTTACTAAAAATGATTTTAGCCTAGTAAAGAGTCAGAAATCGCAATCAATTACAATTCAGTTGTAAAAAAGAACTACTTATTATTAATAGATAACTAATATTAGTAGACAGGTTGAATGACTCGTGCAGTTTTAACCTACTAAAGCCGTAAGTGTTTTTATATCTACGTAAAGTAAAAACTGCAAATAAATCATTATGTAATGTTATTATTATTTTAATAATTTATTCTTGGCCGTAATTGGTCTCTTTTAATTGTATATTGGTAAAGTAGGTTATTTTTAAACACACAGGCCATTTATGCGACCCGAAATGATTTATTATTATATTATTATTACTATTAGTAAGTAGTAGGAAAAAATATGTATCTTTGGATTCTATTCATAGTATGCATTATTTTTGTATTTAAAATTATATAAGTAGGTACTTATAAATAAAGTAAACACTTGTGTACCTATAGCAGTATAACATAATAACTGTGAGAAGCTGTGTGAGTTGCTAACTCTACTGTCTGTACCTACAACTACATATTGAATACAAATCCTTATCATAATACAAAATATCGTCACGATCTATCTGCTGATCATGTATTTGTATTATAAATTAATTAAAGAAATAAGCCTCCATTTTTAAAAAGGACTTGATGAAAGCTGGTGAACTGGATTACGACTACTAAATATTCAAAATATATTAACAAAAATTACTTGTTTTTTAAAACCCACTGTAGTAAAATAGGTGATTCAAAAATGCAATAGGTATTGATGTGGGCTTGGAGATACCAAATAACGTCACGAATGACGATATCAGTATAATGTCATTACATTAAATATGTATGAAACATGTTTAGTATGATTACATAATAGTTATAATAACAGATATTTTAAGTTGGTATCTATGTCACGGACCGCCATAGTGACGAGCCCAAAAACCCGCAACCTTCTCAGACATCAGCTTTCGGTCTTAATTTTATTGTGATAAGACTGGTTTTGAATTTTGGCAATTCCTGATTAGGTAATAAAATATGTTTATTACTTATGTAATTATATACGTGTCAAAATATAAACCGGATGAATCTTACTATTACATTTTAAGATAACCTTCAGATGATTTGTTCCTTCCTCTCTCGGTCGTACATGAATAACTGCAACGCGGACTTATAGAAAACCTAAAGAATAGTGTGGAAGTAAAAGATAGCATTGCATTAAAAGTAATAGTATAAAGGTTGACACATGATGGTGATGGAATTGTTTCATAAAATATTTTACAAAATTAGTAATGCAACGAAATACAAAAGTTTACAATATGTGGACAGTTTAGTATATTATGACTTTTTGTTACGCAGATGGCGAACACGTGTTGGTGGTATTACTTCAGCAAATTCACGGAGTTCATGGACACTCTTTTCTTCGTGCTACGTAAGAAAAACGAGCATGTGTCTACTCTACATGTAATACACCATGGGATCATGCCTATGTCTGTTTGGTTTGGACTCAAGTTTGCTCCAGGTTAGTATCATACACTGGCTACTACTAGTTATTGTATATCTTGACAGGCAGCAAGTAGCCCACCTGATATAAGTGGTTACCGAAAATAAGAAATACACTGTACTTTTACCCGGTGATACAATCTCTTCTGCTAAATGCTGTGTTTTTCAATACGAATATAAAACTAGGTTCTATAATCTGTGATAGAATTTAGTGATAATGAGTGGACTAATGCAGGAATATGAATATAGATTGTAATTTTAGATGCATAATTTGAATGAAGCAATAATTTTTATTTCATAATCAATTTTTGAATAATATAAACAACTAGGTTGCGAGCAGTCAAGGAGCTTTTTATGAACTTTTAATTCATACGAGTAGGTAGGTACCTAATTATGATAATTTATCAATCTATATTATTTTACATTATAGCTAACTTTTTATACAATGTAACATATTAATGCAGATTAAACTTAGTAATGTTGTTCTATAAGTAAGAAAGATTATCTGAATTCGTCTTAGAGCATTAAACCAACAGGAGTGGACACGCGCTCTATTTCCCTTGCGCAAAAGTCTGCCACTTTCGGCGGGGGACGGGGTAACGCGAGCAACGCACACTAATTACAATGTTAACTACTAATGCATTTTTAAATCGCGTCGTTATACACGCACACAATAAAATTATTACACACTAGCTTAAACTAAACACACAATCACATTCACACACAGGGACATCTATCAGTTTACGCTTCCTTAGCATAAAACAGTTAGAGCTTGACTCTGTCGATATTTAGTATCGATGTTTAGGATTTCATATAAGTACGCGAAAGATTTAATTATTTTCATGATTATTATGTTTGCTTATTAAAATGAGCATTATCTTATATTATAAAGAACAGTTTTAGGTAATAATAATCTATTACAATTTTAAGGTTTTTTTTAATTTAAGCACTTTGAAATAGATGAAAGTAAAGTAAATAGTTCATAAACATGAATTAACTAGAAGTAATTCTGTTAATTCATGTCTATGTCAATATTACAGAAAGAATAAAACAGTGTTTCTAACTAGCACACTTTTTTGTAATTATTATCAAAAAAGCCCGTCATACGGTCGGGCTAAATTTATTTGTTAAGCATTGTTTGACAAACAAATCTGGTTATGCGGTCGGGCTCTCCTACTATGTTTACTAATGTTTATTCAATACTTCCGATCCCTGATAGTACGGAACCCTCGGCGCGCGAGTCCTACTGGCATTTAGCCGTTTTTTTTGAAGTTATACTTTTTTTTGCGCGATTGGGAAAAATGATGAAAGTGAATTTTTACGATGCGCGCGCACACCGACAGAAAAAAGCAACACCCTGAAGTTAGTTGCGAACCTTTTACATACTGAAGTTAGTTGCGGATCTTTGTGTGTCGTATCAGTACAAATAATCTGTGTGAATAAATAAAAAATATATTGGCATTTATATCAATTCAAATATTTATGTATGTATGCGTTGTATTATTATTTGGTATTTTTGGATTGTTATGCCAAAGAAGTATAACTTCTTACGTGCGTACATGGGTACCCACTCTTTTTTTTTATTTTACTACTGCGCACAAGGATGTATGTTCAATAACCACCACCTGTTGAAATTTGTTCTAGTGTGGATTAAATATTGTAATTAATTATTACGTGTCAATTTTACGTGTATTATTCCTAAGTATGTATGTATATTCAAACCAAATAATACTTTGAATTAATTGCCTATTGCTATTAAATTTCGTTCCAACTAAGCAGAGCTTGTAATTGGAGGATTTTGTTCTGATTACATAATAACAAGACACTGACATGAGAATGTATGAGTAGATTTTTATTAGAGAGATATTTTATCTGTTCAGATAATAAAAAAACAACAGAACATATATCAGAAAGTCTTTATTTAAGTAGGTATAATAAAATACTGAAAAACTGTGCAATTTAAATTAACCTTATAAATCTAGTTTAACTAATCCTAGGTAATGCAATAAGAGGAGGTAGCGCACAGCGAGTTTACTTGCTAAGAACTGAGCTCTCCGCCGCTTGGGGGTAGGGAGGAGGTAGCAGTGCTGGCAGCACAGAAGGCTTTGTCTTTTAAGCTGTTAGTCAGATACTTGTACGCTTAGGAACCCACTTATATGGTTCCTACAATATTGGACCCAAGCGACTCGAGGCGCTGCTTCTTTTGAAAATCTAAAACAAACAACAAAAAAATAATTTAATACTAGAAAACCAATATCGATATTTGTGATTAAACTGTCTCATCTCTAATTATGTTAAAATGTGACCAGTTTCTTAAAAATAAATACGCTTATTTTTGTAAGAAATGAGCAATTATCTTTCGGAATAAAGTGCACTAATCTTGTATATTTGGATTTATAATCTCATTTTACTTGTTCATTTAATATTATTTTGTGCATTACTTGGTAAAAAAAACATTGGTTTTAATTAAAAATAAATAAATATGGGAACGGTGACACAATAATGTACATCCAAAATGAAACTTATTAGATATGTCAACAAGGCGAGATATAAAAAAGGAAAGGTTAGTTTTTATGTTAATTCAACTTAAAATATTACCCCAGATTGGAGTATTGATGATAAGCCTGGCAACACTTGTTGATTAGCATTTTATTTGGTTAAATTGCTAATTTAATGCCTTATTTAATAATATTAGAACAAAATAATACTTACAGGTGCAATGTAATATTATCCTTTTGTAGACTTGATGTCGCTGAACGCTTTTTACACCAAAATACACTGCAATTCGGCATTTCTATTGAGACGCTATTACGCATGCACTGATAGGTGACTTATGATGCGGAACGCGCGTCAACTAGTTTTATATAACGGGTATGACCGGTGGGCTGGTACCTTTGGCAGAGGGGTACGCCTGTCAGTGGCCTCTCCGGTTGGTTTAATGCTCTAAGGAATTCGTGTAGGAGGACGACAAGTGGGTAGTTAATAATATTTTCAATGAAATGTTATTGAATACTATTTTTGTGAAAGGCAGTTTAAGGCGGATTGTCACAAAAGGTCGTTAACACCTAATCGGGAATTCGACTGACCTTACCGAAAGTCGGATATTTCCGTACCCAACACATGATTTACATCAGAGCCTTGACAAATACGAGCAACTATGACACTCGGAAATAAGGTACCTACATCATGTCTGTAGTATGAATTCCATTACGCATTAAAAAAATGAAATATAATCTTCTTGTTTAAATACGTTTATGATAGAAATTACACATAATTATGTACTATTTAAAATTACACAGAAATTATTAGAGAATTAAAATAATTATAAATACTACTTGTTGGGAACACAAATAGGTAGATAGTTAAACATCGGTGCGGTAGCCCATAGTAAGATATTTATGACAGTCACTGTACTTACATCGGTGTAGCCATAGGCAGATATCTCATGACTATACATAATAATTATATAATCTCATTAAAACGCATGTAGGGGGTCGTTAGGAGATATAAAATGAGATCAAAGCGTGACGAATACGCGTTGTTACAAATTAATGCACATTGACACGAACTTATCACTGAACATAAGTACGTATCCTCAAAACATTACGTGGGTATTATTTTTTAATTTACTAAATTACGACAAATGACACGTTTTCTTATTGTATTAATCTGTGAATTGGTAATTGCTGGATTGTGCCAAAAAAATGTGATAACAGAAACAATTGTGATAGCAAAAAAGTACTTAATATCGCAATAGGGGATAATTAATATAATTTAACTCATAATAACATATAACACGTTTATTTTTAAGTACTTTAACTTTATCTATTTTCCTTACCTTGTCTTACTGAATTTTCTACATGACGTCAAACTTCGTCTTCTAATGCTACTTTTCTACCAATAAAATTTTAAAAAGAGATTTTATTTATGCAGATAGTAAAAGAGTAAAATAAATCTACTAACAAATAAAAATAACGGTTGACAATATGGCAATACCATTATCATTTGCGTTGTGGAATAGAAACGTTCATAGCGTTTTATATGCATAAGTAGGTACTTCACTCTTTTTAACATTTAAATTTATTATTATTCGTTTGTTGTCCAATACTCATAAACAAAAACAATCAAATGTATCTAAAAATTGTAATCTCGCAACGCTGACATTTACGTTAATCAGATTAAAAACTGTAAACTAAATAACTATTGCAAAAATTAATATAATTCTTAACAATGAAGCAACACCACAGTGTATGTCGATACTTCACAGTTTACATAATCTTATTGACCTTTCTCTAACTCGGAAGAGCAAATAAAACTGTCGATTCCGTTTAATCTGCAGCTCTGTATGAATATACAGATTATGACGTTACTAAGGCTGTGTACTTAAAAGTTCGCACCTTTCAAGGTTGTGTTATTATCATAGATTAACTTATCAAAAAAAAAATTGATTAACCATCATAAATTTAAAAAGAATAATATCATCATCTGCCTGATACTGCTGGTTATAGGCCTCTTCAAAACCACCTTTTACTAGGGAAGCGATAGGGTAGTATTATATCCTGGGGCCCTACCACCACTTTTTATAGTAATCTTATTATAACCTTACTTTGTCTTTACTCTTGTTTTTAATGTTACAAAAGGAAAAGACAAAACACAAAGTAAACTTAAAATAATACTGCTATAAGAGGTTGTGGTAAGCCCCCAGAACCACACTGCAATGGCATGTAAATAATAAACAACTACTCTGGGTGTAAGGTAAGTGCTTAAAACTATCTATCTATTGTTAGTGGTTAGTGAAGCAAGTGCGCACAAGACGAGTTATATTTTTTTTACACTGTTTTACATTGTGGTTACATAAGTATACTTAATTCATATGCAATTTAGCATTATACAATTAATTAACTATCAAGGTCGATGATCAAATCCGTGTAGTAACTAGCTGAGTGTGCTGCCCTGCTTAGTTCCTACGTCCCACCGCGGTCGGTGACACCGTGCATTGATCGTGAATCATTAGCGCTCGTGTTATTTATTTATATTTGAAGTAGGTACATAGATAAACTTTACCTAATGCTATAGGCTTACATCTACCAATCAATCATGAATCAAACAATCCATAACCTTTAAATTGATATTGCTTCTATTTTTGTTCTAATGGTGCTTTGCAGTTTACCGTGAAAATTTGGAAAAATATTTTAAAGATATCATAAAATATTCATATTAATGTTGAGCTATTGCTGACTTCCTAATGGTCTAAGTGCTTTGGCCTATTATATCTCAAACTATTCCCATCATGTGGCATCTTTGTTGTAATTTCATTCATAGATACTCGTAAAAAATATCTAAATCCGTCATAAGTCGAGCGTGTGCCGTTACTAATTAATTAGGTACTATGGGTATATCCAAATAACATCCCATTAGTAAATTAATAATCTAAAACCACATCCTTATCATAAAGATGAACTGAGAAATCAGTGGTATATGATATGTCGAAAATTACTTAATTTCTGGCCAGAATTGCCATTTTTCATAACTAGTAAAACATACAAAATGTATCACAATTCCTTGGCACCAAGTTTCTAAACAATTGAAATCAATATTTTTTTTATTGACCAGCCTGCACTTAACCACGACCTCGTCAGATGTTAAACGATGATGTAGGCAGAGAGCACGTGTGCGTGTGCCTAGTAGACAGCTAAAGACTCGTGACTATAGTAATTTATTGGACCCCGTCAATGGCGCTATAATAGTGTATGCGAATACTCCATCAGTTAGTCACTAGTAAGTTACTTAACTAAAATCAGTACAAAGTACTATTCTCTATTGGACAATAGATTTATTAGCGAAATGTGGAAATGATTCACCTGACTTTGACTTGAGCCTGAGGATGTATCTAGTACATATTATTCTATATGTTAGAAGCTAAGGCCTTACGAGACCTCATTTCAAATCAACAAGGCTCTAAACTAGTAATGTTAAAATTATTATTCGCCACTTTCAAAGCTTTATAACAGAGTGTCTGTTGTTTCAGAGGTTTTAATTAATTCTGGTGTAACATCTGCAGGTGATTGTAAATATTTATTACATTACATTACAGTTTTAAAGTTTTTTTAAAGTTTTTTTTTTGACTTAACCTTGACTTATAAAAAAACATATATTATTTATTATAATTAAGTACCGTTTCATAGTTTGTTCTAGTATATTCAAATCGTTATTAATGACTCGATATGTCTCGAATAGAGGTTAGAGAACTGTTACTAAAATATTATATCAATATCAGTTCCTTCCTACATTTATTAATTACATTATATGATAATTACTTCCGAAATTCTGTTTCGAAGGCTACCACATTAACGAGATCATGTAAATCAGGTAATATTTACACATTGAGGCCTCGACCTTATATAACTAGGAGTGACATGGCTCTTAACGTGCATATTTCTACATTATGCGTTTGACACAGATAAATTTAAATTCGTCGCAGAACTAATCAATTAAATTCAATATGTCCATTCAATATGTGCACCGTGCCCATTGCCGTAATGAACCATAGAGGAAACATGCTCAGCAAGTCGCGGGTGTATGTAATGTTTGGCTAGTAAGTAACACGTTAGCAATTTAGTCGAATTAATAAGTTAAACAACAATGCTAATAGTGCAAAAAAAAAGGTACAACCATATGATGTATATAAATATTTTATTAAATAATGGTCTTTTTCGTCCGTTTGTTGTAATCGGATTATAGTCGTAAGTGTTAAGTCATCCACGTTTTTACGCAGCTTACACCATTGAATCCACACCTGATTGTGAATGGCGATATTAACTCCATATGTAAATGTTTAAAAGTTATTGACGTTTTCGGTGACTTAATATGAAAAATACGGAATTAACACTATCGACATTGTGCGTCATGAGATTTGCGTGATTTACGATACTTGTCAATTGAATAGTAAATATACAATTGTCAACTTATAAACATATAGATTTAGATAATTCTGCAATATCATTGTATGTGCATGATTAGGCGTAATAACTACTCATTCTCTCAACAAATTCCCCATCCGGATTTTCATTGTAAAATACAACGGTAAACATCATTTCTTATTTCGATTGTACACTATGCGTCATGATATAGTAGTACAGTCAGCCTAAAAAGTCGTTGACCACATTCATATGTAGTTCTATAATCCATAAACAACGTACTGTGCATACGTCACTTACCACGACTAGCGCCAGAAGAAGACTATGCACATTGTAGAAGTTCAAAATTAGCTAAACACCTGATTGTGAGAATTAACTGAACAACAGATTGTCAAAAATAGCTGAACAATATTTATCTCGATAATATCTGAACAACACGCGTTACAAATGTAGCTAAACATTATTAAATGTTTGTTTCAGCTGAACAATATAAAATGTATAGCGGTTGCTCAGTTTTTAAAATAAAAGTAATTATTTATTGTTATAATCTTTTTAATTATTTCTTGCGATTAAGATGATCCTAATGATCAACTTTATCATTTAACCAGGGCCTAAAATACCGGTAAAATACGGTATCGTTATGACTGTCAAATGCAGGTACCGGTGCTAAATAAATACCGGTACCAATAATACCGGTAGTTTTAGACAATTTTATCGGTAAATTTATATAACGTTATGTCCATATTACCGGTATTTTTACCAGTACCTTCACCGATATGAGTAAGTTTGTGACCATGACTCTTGCGTCATTGCCGTTTCGTTGAGCATGCGCGACTCGCCGGGTGCCTCCGCGGGCGAGCCGGGCGCGTTGTAGGCTGCACGAGTGTGCAACGAGGCAAGTTTCGATACTTTTTACCAGTAATTGGTAACTTTATTGTATTGGATTCGATACCAAAAAACCGGTACACCTGTATTGCCGTTAAAATGTTACCTATCGTTACTTACAGGTAAATATAATGGGAAGTTGGTATCGGTAAGAATTTTTGATTTAACACAATAAGGCGAATCCTAAAATGGTAAATCAATATCTTGTGTGACCTCCATTTGTATCTATAACATTTTAGAAAAGTTCGCGCATTGAGTTAACCATGTCAGCGTATGTGTTTTGCCAACCGAACTCATGCAACGACAGGCCAACGTCAAAAAGTTTAGGGTCACTCATCATCTATGGTACCCTAAAACTTTTAAAGATGAAAGATTTATTCTCACGGTTTTCAATCCGATAAAAAAATGTAGATTGGCGGTACTCTAAGGTTTAGACTCAGTGCCTTAATTGTTAAATTTGATTTATTAATCTTTCAAAAATAAAAATATAATTCCATGAAGATGATTTTATAGACATTTAGTAACATTAGGTATATAAACATAGTTCCTAGGATAGTATAGATTGTACACCAGTTGTGTGAAATTGGTCTTCAAATGTTGTTCTCACAGTTCTTACAGATGGTAATGGCAAAAACACCGTTTTTTAAGTCGTATGTTCGCATAGCTTGTGTTATGGGTAATGAAATTATATCTAAAATAAATTTGAAGTGTTTTCATAAGGTAGATGAAGGCACTATTGCCAGGAGCGTAGGGCCAACAACTACTAACAATTATTGTAGTTAGCATTCCCTTTTACTTAGTATAGTATTGGAAACATCATTAGCCAGGTGCGCTGTATACGTTTATACGAAATCATTATTAAAATTATCTTAATACGATAATTTTGTATTCATCACAATCACAATATATAATAAATAGATATGAATCATTAACATATTATAATGTACTTACAGATACATACTTTGAATATATTTACACTAATTACGCATAATCCTGATAAAAAATAATAAGTTGTAATCCTAAGCTAATTATGTATGGCCTTAAAATATCAGACGGTAATTTAAAGCTACCTAGCTACTGTCAATACACCGAGAGTCGTGGGTTACGTAAATAGCTATTTGTTTCGACAGGTCTGGGCTGGTTGGTAAATAGTAGATATGTTAGTAAATTCCTCCGCAATACTGTTAACCAGTACAAGAGTTGCCATTTAAGAATAAAAACAAAATTCATAAAAAACTAATTAATAATAGTCAAGGAACGTCTTTTTGTAATAATAGGCATACAAAAATTAATTTATTTTATTTCTTTATTATTTTATTTATTTGTTTTCTATGTAAATTGCATAATTAATTAACTACTTATTGAATAAATTATTATTATTATTATTAATTAATTAATGTTTTTAATGTTGTGTTTTGCCAGGTGGTCACAGTACATTCTTTGCGCTGCTTAACACGTTTGTACACATCGTGATGTACTTCTACTACATGGTGGCGGCGATGGGTCCCAAATATCAGAAGTACATCTGGTGGAAGAAGTACCTAACTGCCTTCCAGATGGTAAGTTTTTAATTTACTACTACTTTACCTTTACTCTTCTCAGTTTTTATTAATCTCTTAACCCAGAATCTTCAGTGTTCGTATCATCTTTATGCAGATGACTTGCAACTGTACTCTCAGGCAACTATAACTGACATACAATTAGCCATTGACATGTTGAACAAAGACCTCGACGTAATATAAAGTTAGTCTGAAAGGTTTAACTTACGAGTAAATCCAGATAAATGCCAGGCCATCATTGTAGGTAGTCGCCGTATGATTTGCAGACTGGATACTGTATCACATTCTCCACTGATTTACAACAACGTAGTCATACCTTTTAGTCCAACTGCTAAGAATCTGGGCTTGTCTATTGATGCAACACTCAGTTGGCAGAATCAAGTCACAAATGTCAGCCAGAGAGTCACAGGATCTCTTCACACCCTCTATCGTCTGAAAAACTTCCTCCCTTCTAATACTAAAGCGATGCTTGTGCAATCCTTAATCCTACCCATAATCGACAATGGTGATGTGTGCTATTATGACCTGAATGCAGACCTTCTTAATAAATACGACCGTCTTCTCAATAACTGCATTCGATTCATTTTTAATCTTCGTAAATATGATCATATTTCTATCTATCTCTCAGTTAAAATGGTTACCTATTCGTCAACGCCGCAGCTTGCGGGCTCTCACTACCCTCTTCTCCATCCTTAACTCTCCTTTTTCTCCTAACTATTTAAAGTCTTTCTTCCAATACTTGTCTTCTATTCATAATAGAAATCTTCGGTCTTCAAACAATCGCTTACTTGTCTGTCCCTCTCATACTACAGGTTTTATGCACTCATCGTTCGTAGTCCAGGTTATTTTCCTCTGGAACGCACTTCCTCTTGAGGTCAGGTTGGCCACAGATCGATTTACATTTAAGCAGAAGGTTTGTTCTCTTCTGTTGGACGAATTATCACTTAGCGTTTGATAGCTTATATATAATATATATATATATATGTATGTATATACGTAATATGTAATTTATATACTTATGTATATGTATTATTAGTAGTATATTTTATGTATTATATTATTTGGTTTGTATACATTATTTATATTATTTAGCGTATTGTATTTAAATATACCTTCATGGTTCCTTTAATGTTTCGTATAACTAAACCTTATCTTTCTTTTTAACCGACTTCAAAAAGGAGGAGGTTATCAATTCGGGTCGTATGTTTTTTTTTTTTTTTTTTTTGTATGTTTGTTACCTCATATCTCAGTCATTTATGAACCGATTTGAAAAATTTTTTTTTTATTTGAGAGGGTATACTCTGAAATTGGTCCCATTTTTTTATTATAAGAAATGGTTCAGTGGTTGTATGTTTGTTACAACAGAATTCGGTCATTTATAAACCAATTTGGAAAATTCTGCTTTTATTTGAAAGAATATACTCTGAAATGGGGTCCCATGTTTTTTTTATAAGGAATGGTTTAGTGGTTTGGCTTCAATTTTATATTTTGTAACAAAACATATGCAAGAAGTGAAGACGTGTAAAGCAACACGTCGATGTCTTTTGCGACGAATTTTCTGACATTGACATGTCCATGTTACAAGTGCGAAGTGATTTTCAAAATTCATGTTTTGTTAGAAACGAAGTGGCCCTGGATGAGTGACCATTTGTGTCATTTCATTTTCAACGTCTTCATTCTTAAGAAGCAGTAGTATATGGTTATCACTATATTTTGGTAGTCGTTAAGCCAAGTTGGAGGTCTTATGGTCGTGAGAAATTACAACAGCAACGGGCGGCCTTAAACCTGCCTTTACAGCACTACTGTTTGTTTTTTGTATATCTGTTAAGCGATTGCGCGGTCAGTTAAATTATGATTTTTGATGATTTTTTATTGTTGGTAGATCATCACTTTTTTGTTTTGATTTGTGGTTTCTGGAATTCAGGGTTTAGCGATCGAGAAAGTGTTGACAAGTATCTCTATTTACAATCTTACCTCTCGTCTCTACTTTCTTTCAAACGGCGCGGCGCTGTCTCATTTGCGCAGCACGTTTAGTAGGTCTATCCATATTGAATATATTTATACACAATTATTTCCCACTAAAAGTTTAAAAATAAAATTATTTTTAGAAAAAAAATGAAAACCGACTTCAAACAACACATAGGTACATGTTCAATTCCTAACTAAAAAGTAGAAAATAATATTTTAATTACTTCATAGCAAAGAACATTAAAGGGGAATCAACGCAATCCTTGATACCTATAATACTTTACTATTTATAGTTTTTAATCAGTTATTTTGGAGTCGGTGCCAGCCAAGAAGGATCATAATGACCTTCATAAAAAAACCTACCCACTAGCAAAAAAATCCTTCTTGATTAATCTATTAATATATGAATGAAAAATATAGATTTAATACAAGAAATTGAACGGAATCTGATAAGTGCGCCTCAAATTTTTTATGTATAACTGAAAACAACTATCAGTGACGTCTGCCTTCACGAGTATGATCGCGTTCGGGTAGTGCACTCAGGCATATCCCCCACGCGTGCCATTATCGCCTCGTGCATTACAAAAATTTGTTGCAAAGGCAGAATTAAAGATCCTTCTTGGCTGGCACCGACTCCAAAATAACTGATTAAAAACTATAAATAGTAAAGTATTATAGGTATCAAGGATTGCGTTGATTCCCCTTTAATGTTCTTTGCTATGAAGTAATTAAAATATTATTTTCTACTTTTTAGTTAAGAATTGAACATGTACCTATGTGTTGTTTGAAGTCGGTTTTCATTTTTTTTCTAAAAATAATTTTATTATCTTATAACTTCTATGCACCTACTTCGTTCATCTCTGCATCACCTTGGTTGACTGGTAGAAAATGTCTACGGCATTAAGTCCGCCTGTGTACGCATGTGCATTAAGTTTTTTAAAGAAATAAAATAAATAAATATGATCATAAAACTAAAAAGTATATTTAGGTATTAATAAAACTAAAATAACAAGGCTACAATTAAAGCATGTAGGTACGACAAGAACGTGCTTCACACAAGTTGAACCGACATTCACGTAAAGGTGATATCGCGGAAGCACACCCATTCAAACATACGATGAGAATAATTAAAAGATTAATTATTTTTAATATTCACTAATAAAATATCAATCGTCAACATACAACGCCCTGTATTAGAATAACTTGCCGGCTTTGATGTTCTAACCTAACCTATACTACTACTACCTTATAGTTTGAATAGTAAGGCCGCTGATGTCAATTATTCAAGTCTAACCATTGTTAACAAGACCATAAATGCATGCACATGACTGTGACATGGATGCATTTCAAAGTCAAATGTTAACGTTTTTGGTTTTTTATCTACCCTCTCCGTAGATCGGTCGAATCGAAATTCGAATTGAAAAGCTCAATTTTACCTTATACTTCTTATACCTTTGATAAGACAACACAGGCTTGTCCACTTCAGGTGTGTCATCTTGTTTGACACTTCAGTTGTAAGTATAAAAAAATATATGGCAACAACAGAAACTATCATTATGCAGATAGAGTTATTACTAGCAATCCTGAGCTTTACCTATAAGATAAATAATATATAACTCAACAATAAGATAACCATAATATATTTGCTTCTGCAGGTTCAGTTCGTGATGATCTTCAGTCATCAGCTGCAAGTATTGTTCCGTCCGTCGTGCCAGTACCCAAGAGTATTCGTCTACTGGATCGCGATGCATGGCTTCTTATTCCTTTTCTTGTTCAGCGACTTCTACAAGGCGAGGTACTCCAAGTCCAAGGGAAAGGCCCTGAGAAACGGACTTTGTATGGTAAGTCGCGTAATTTACCATTAACAGGAAAATTAAGTACGTTCAATCGTATGCCACGTTTCCGTGTCGCACAGGAAACTTTTAAAATGGTAGCTGCGACATTTTTGTCGTGTTTAAACATTATTAAGTCGTGTTTATTTTTCTGTGGTTAATTGATATTATTATACATACAACGTAGTAATTAAAACATAATTATAACTTCGCAGGTCAAGCCTAGACTGAGTATTATTATTATTGGGTGGGTTACTGCTTCCTTGAATTGAAAGCACTGCAATTAATTCATGATGAATTATTTTATTATAATTACCTCCGTTATCAAACAGAATCAATTATACAACATTAATATCCACATATTGTATCTACAACCAAATGGTTCGGTAGTAATGTGCTTACACATTATGATAAAGTCGTCATCACGTGAGCGATGCCTCTAATATAGGTTGTGATAAACAATTACCATTAGGCTTCTTCGCCAATTATGTCGATATAAAATAGTCAGGCATTTTTATCTTGTTTAAGAGATGAGTAATGAGTATGACGGTTAATATTTTTGCCCATTTAGTAAAAGAAACTATGCCGGCCTGTTTTTCTTACAGAGTCAGAGAGAGAGTTAAGTATTCATATTTTTATATAAACCAAAACATATAGTTATCTATACATATAATAAAAATGTAACCGATCGCTGTCTGTACATGGAAGATATATGAGAAAAAAATTATTGGGGCCTTTATCAACGCAAATAGAACCCAAAACAATGATTGTTACAATTTTTGTCTGTTTGTCTGTTTGTCTGTTAGTCTGTTTGTCTGTTTGTCTGTGCGTTTGTTCACGCTAATCTCAGAAACGGCTTATCCGATTTAGATATGGTTTTCACTAATACATTGTGGTAAGCTTCACTTAACATTTAGTGTTTGTTTCATGTCAATCGGTTCATAAATAAAAAAGTTATGCTAATTTAAAGAATCACGTCGAACATTTGTTAATTTACTACGAAATCTGATAGAAACAGAGACTTTAACAGGTTACGGAATAGCTAATAGCGTTTTTATTTTTTACTAAACAATCTTCCGTTTAGTTTTAAATGAGTCCAGTTTCCAGTGAGCCTATGTTTCGCGATGACAATTAATAAAGCCCAAGGTCAGACACAACTAAAAGTTGTGGGTGTGGATCTAAGTATTAGCTGTTTTTCGCACGGTCAGCTTTATGTGGCTCATCACGTGTTAGCATTCCTAGCAGCCTGTATGCTTTGATCCCCGATGGCTATACGTCTAATCCATACATCCATACACCCATACATATTATATAAGGCTTTGTCCTGACTGACTGATTGACTAACAAACAACGCACAGCCTAAACTGCTGGTCGTAGCGACTTGAAATTTGGAGGGTGTGTTTGTCTAAATGTCTAGAGGTTGTACTAAAAAAGGGTTTTTTAAAATTTAATTCCTAAGTGTGTGAAAAGGGATGAAATCGATTATATGAATCTTCTTCATTTTTTAACTTACAGTTTTGAAATTTTATTTTGGAAATACTTCCATTTAAATAAAAAATATTCTTATAATTTTATTTTAGCAGGGGTGGATTTAGAGGGGTGAAATTAGGAATGAAATATTCTATACAAAGATCTTTAGCTTCTGAAGCTAGCGACTCGAAATTTAAAGGGAGGGGGAGGGAGGGAAAGGAGGGAGGAAAAGGAGGAACTGAGGAGAAGGAGGAAGGGAGGGGAAAGTGAGAGGGAAGTGATGGGAAAGTGAGAGGAAAGTGATGGGGAAGTGAGGGGGAAGTGAAGAGAAAGTGTGGGGGAAATGCGGGAGAAGTGAAGGGAAAGTCAGGGAGAAGTCAGAGGGAAGTAAGGGGAAAGCCAGGGAGAAGTGAGGGAGAAGTGAGGGGAAAGTGAGGGGAAGTGAGAGGAAAGTGACGGAGAAGTAACGGGGAAGTGAGGGGGAGATAAAAAATAGTATGAAAACAGTATTTAAACAATACAAAAATGTCTATTGGAAAAACGCGAGCACTTATCACGAAATCTCAGAAACAACAAGTGCTAGGAATCACAATAGGTGCTCACTTAGATGGAATTTTGCGAAATCCATCCTCTAAGGGGGTATAAAGGGGTGGCAAAGTTTGTATGAAACTTCTAAGTATAGTTTTTATAGTAGGATTACCAAATTACTAGAAAATACTCTTTTTTTAATATTAAGAAACCACCCTTATTAAATGGGCAAATAAGAGTCGCAAGTTTGTGTAAAAGTGGTTTGTCAGTTTTAGCGGTAGCGGGTTTAAACTGGATTCTCCATAGAGACGGATAATACTGATACAATGTACGATTGCCATAAAATCAGGCATGCAATATTCTCATGGAGGCACCCATCTGAATTTTCACGCGAACGAAGTCGCGGGCAACAGCTAGTATTACATATACGAACATGAATTGACGCAGTGTAAATAGCGAAAAACGTCTTTATATTTACAAAATAACAATTACAGCATCAGGATTATTTGCTTAGCACTCGAGCGGCGCACCGTGATCCTTAGCTCATGTTCACGCATGCGTCAGAACATAAAGAGTATTGACACACGTGGCCTGGTGTTTTTGCCGCATTAGTAAAGAAATACGTAACTTTAACACTCGGCACTTGAATAAACACCTTTATTGTGTTACTTCTAAGGATCATTTTTTCAGCTTCTATCACCTATTTGCAACCTTTATTCGTAGCAGGGTTGTGTACGTGCTCGTGTACTGATTGTGTGTCCCCCCCCCCCCCCCAGACGGTGCTGGACGACAGCAGTGCGCTGCCGGGCAACGGCTACAAGCAGGCGGAGGACGCGGCGGTGCCCAGCTCGTACGCGTCGTCGGGCGCGGACGCGTTCGTGCGGCGCCGGCCCGTGTCGTAGTGCGCGCTGCCTGCGCTCCGAGACCCGCGAGAACTGTTTGCGTTAGTGTCCATCCGCCGCTGACCTGAGACTACGTATTTGTGAGACATTGATGCATCTACGGTTCGGATTTTGGATGAATTTTTATTGTAAACATAATTTATCCATCTGTAAAGTTTGTTATGCACAAAGTCACACTATTTTGGATCTCGCTTGGATCGTCTATCTGCCTTGTAATTTTTTTAAGTACAAAGTATAATTATTGAAAATATTCTACGAACTGTTGAAATTGAATGTCTCGGTTGATGTGTAATCTAGTCGCGTTTTGGCGATACGACGTTTTCTCTTATTTGTACTGAAGAAATGTTTTAAAAATGCGATGAAAGATGACCGCTGTGGTCACGTCTATTGTCACGACGCATATGATGGTACTTTCATGTTAGGCGAATGTGAGATGGGCATTATGTATATATTTCTATTATTTTAAAATTAAATATAGCTATGGTATCTTGTGTAACTAGATGTATTAAAGGTTAACGGATTTTTGTAAATATATTTTTGTTAGATACTGAATGAAAACATAAATAACTACGTTACCATACAACTGTTAGATATCCAGTGTGGTTTTACTGACAGCGTTTCTTATTTCTCCGTGCTCTGTGCTCAAGTATTCCATCAATACTTCCAAATACAAGTTTTTATAAATATCTTGTTAATATTATTATATTTTTTTTATGAATGCGAACAAGTTTTTATGTCAATTGTGGCTCTGCACAATGCATTTTTATTACGATAGAGTAAATACAAATTCCTGTGTATTCCCGGTGTGAGACTGTGCTACTAGAGTGCATAATATTTGTGGTATATTTGTGGCAAGGATAACAGCATTTTACTGTAGATTATAATAATATAGCGAAGTACCTCTGTATGTAAACGTTCAAGGTAATAAATAGTACATACAACTAGACGATTAAGTAAATAGTGGACATACAGTCTCACATCGCGCCGACTGAGCGCTGTTATATTTAAGAATTATTTTGTATCATGTTCAAGTATTTTGTATCATACTCTGGTGTTACGATGCTTTAAGTGTTGTGCAATGTGGAGTGCGAGTGGCTTAGATCGCAGGCGGGCTAATCCGCGCCAACAGTCCTGCTCAACAAATTACTGCGAATACACTCTTTTGCAACTTTATTTATTACTTTAATAAAGGATTTTACAATTGATATTCTTTATTTAACTTGCCACCTTTCTACTTAGAACTAACATTATTACACCGAGATTTAACATTTTCATGCGTCATTTGGACTCGGAATGTACAAGGTCGAAATGTTAATAATACCGGACATTTGCTTCGATTATACCTACATCTCTGCAATTTTGACTTTAGACTCACATTAACATAGTCTAGCACTATATATGTAGTTTTCAAGTTTCGGAGAAAAACTATCTAGAAGCGCGTAACACTTGTCGGCACCAAGTTCGTAAAGCTTATGGGCGGAATCCGCGGGACATTTCGTGCAAACTGCACTAAGTTCATGCTGCTGTGACAATTCGTTGGTGTAGTAATTTGAAAGCTTGGAAAACACAAATTGCAGAAGGCGACTGGCATGTTCCTGTAAGGAGGTAAGGAGGGTCGTCGCTCAGTCTGAATAGGACGACTTGTGCCAATTAAAAAGCATAATATAGCTACATTTTTGAAGTGTCTTATCAAGAATACTTCTTGATTGATATGTCCATATGAACCATAAAACACCGACCTTTCCATATACAGACTACACAAAATTATAAATACTACACAGGCATGACGATTGACCACATATTTTCCTTAATAAATTTGTAGCTGATTGTCTTTAGTAGCTATAAATCAACATAGATCATCATAAAAAACCAGGGGTCGGAATAAGATAGTGATTTATGTAAGATGGTATTATTATCTACTATCTATTACTCTAAATAAACCGCAACTATATACCTAGTTACCTGTGTTAAATTATATCACTTAGGTAGTGATATATTTACTGGTGCGTAGCATCTACAGTAGTACTGACAGACGGTTAGATTGTGTCTTAAAATCACGTCAATCAAGTATTCGGGTGAAAAGTCAACTAAACTCCTGGCGCAATAGATAGACAACTAGCGACACAGTGTCTGTTCTGAGAACTACTGTGATATTTCTGTCATCCAACTGGTGTGCGTCAAGATGAAGGGACCAAGTCTTGAATGTCTGTCATACTTAAACAAAAGATTAATACCATTAATCTACTATTTGCTACCTTTGCTATAAGTTTAGCTACCTCTTCATTAGGCATATTATTTAACAAAATCTTTGGGTCTCCATTATGACGTCAAGTTGGAGGGACCAAACGATAGACTGCTGATATATCTACTGCTCCCTGGATTGTTCTACCTAGTTAGTGTTTTAATACCTTACTCCTACCTTAATAATATTGATATAGATTGACCGATACATTTATAGTTAAAAAAATATCGACTATTACAAGTTGGTCGTATAGCTCATCTTAACACAGCCACCATCGCGAACTGAAAATCTAATTACATGACGATTTAGTCGGTAATTAGTCGATATTATTCGCAAAATTCCAGAATTGGTCGGTCTTTCTGAAGCAAGATATTAGAAATAGTTTTTTTTATACAATTAGGTTATGTACAGTCGGAGAGATGTATGAATGAATGAATAATATTTATTAAACATATTAATATCTGTTAAATCGATATTAAAAACTCTATTGAACAAGAGAGTTATAGAATAAATAAAAAATCATGTAATTATAGAAAATAATCTTATTACCGATTTTCATAAAGGAGGAGATTATGTTCTGTTTCATATTTTTTGATCTTGATATTTATATGGATTAACTTTTTGTTGATCGATTAAAAATGTATCCTTTTCATTAAAAATCATGTTCCTACTGCCATATGGAAATAAAGTAGGTATACCAACAGTCGGATTTACGTATTGAATAAAAGTAATAGTATCGAAGTTATACGCCCATTTCATCATTTTCTACATTAGGTCATTCTAAAAAATGATATTAGACACTCAAAATATACAGTTACATGTTCTATTTTCATTTATTTTGTTCATTCAACTAATCAATAGCGCCGACTGTACTTGGATTGCTAAAGGAATGGAAAAAAATAATTTCAAATATCTCGCTTCAGAAAGACTGACCAATTCTGGAATTTTGAGACTAATTTAGACTAATTGCCGACTAACTCTAGGCATAATCAGATATTCGCTACACCTATGGTTTTCGAGATATAGAGGTGGTTGTGGTAACCTAAGCGCTCAGTTTGGCATAGCTACCAATATCCCTATAACTATTGAACGGAGGGCCATAGAATCCTGAAATTTTATGTTTAATGTCTACTAATTACCGACTAATTCGTCATGTAATTAGATTTTTGGTTCGCGATGGTAACTGTGTCAAGTTGAGCCATACGATCTTGTATTAGTCGATATTTTCAAAACTATGTATATAACGCTCAATCCAAATCAATATTATTAAGGTAAGATTAAGGTATTAAAACACTAACTAGGTAGAACAATCCAGGGAGCAGTAGATATATCAGCAGTCTATTGTTTTGGTCCCTCCAACTTGACGTCATAATGGAGGGACCAAAGATTTTGTTAAATAATATCCCTAATGAAGAGGTAGCTAAACTTATAGCAAAGGTAGCAAATAGTAGATTAATGGTATTAATCTTTTGTATATGTATGACAGACATCCAAGACTTGTTCCCTTCATCTTGACGCACATCTTAAAATGTGCGTCTGCGCGCTAAGATTTTCACTAGTAGTTAGGTAAGTATATCATTAATTTTATTTTTACCAACCATTAACAATACTGAACTCATTTGATTTGATTAGGCACTTCCTCATCCATAACTCGCCGTAGGCACGTGTAGGCAGGTACCTTACCTATCTAATTTACACAAATTAAATTGATAAAGGCATATAATAGAAAATATTAAAAACCTGTTTCACGGCGAACCTAAATGATAATTAGATACTTATAAAATAAAAAAATTATTCATAAACAGGTGGGCCTGTAACTTATTAGGTACCTACATGGTTTATAATTTGGTAAATTATTTCATTAGCGTCATAATCATAACGAGACATTTACAAACTAATTTAAACACGGATCTTAGACTTAAAACGATTTTTTATTGATACATGACTCGTCATTATGACGACTATTTACTTAGGTATTTCCTAAACAGCGTCATAGGTAAAGAAGCAGATAATAAGAGACCCAAATTATCATTAATAATCACTCAAGCAGTCGATCCTTTTGAATGTCGGTCTTTACGTCAATACTTACCTAATAAAAAGTCATCATCAATTCAACTGTTCCTCTACCTATTTACTTCCTTATCTCCCGTTCTAAAGTAAAATCAAGTGTATTTATTTTATGTAAGTACAAAAAAAGAATAGTCATTGAAATGGGATATAGAGTACCTATGCTTCCAATATGCTATAACATTAATAATTTTTGAAAAATATCTTAAATTAGACACAGCCATACTAAGTCTGATCAATTTTTGTCATATTTTGGTATAAAAGTAGTGGCAACGTGTATAGTAAAAGATTTTAAGCAAAAGGTATTTTTTATATTGTCATTATGTTTGTTACCTACAGATGCTCCGTAAGGAATTAATGATTGAAAAAATAATTCCTTCTTGATGACTAGGTACTCAACATCTGGAAAAAAATTACTTTCAATAGGTAGGTAATTAATAAAAATCTGGCAAAACAAGAAATAGGTCCTTATTGTTTAAAATCATTTAGTTTACAACTACTTTTACTAAGTACTAGGTGTGGTGACCAGGTATTTTTAAAAAATTCTTGTATCTTTGCACTCCATGTCTTCGCCTGCGCCTAAAATGTGTTTTGTCTTTACCGGGAACCAGACCTGGTAAAGACAAAACACATTTCATCAAAATCGGTTCAGCCGCTTAGGCGCTGAGTGGTAACAAATACACACACACAAACTTTCGCTTTTTTTATATTAGCCTACCAAAGTGGCTTCACTCTGCCTGATGGTAAGCAGTCAGTGGAATCCAGTAAAAAGTAGGATGAGAAGCATGCTCAATTTCCCATGCCAAAGAGCCAAGTTTTTTTATGCGCATCCTGTATACCAACATAGGTACGTAATACAAAACATGTTTGTTTGTTTTTTTTATTTGCTTACTTTGATGAATATTCTTGTACCTACCGCTTTTCAATTTTTAAACAGTTTTAATTTCTTGGACCTCATCTTTTGTGATCCACGTTCTGACCTTTAATTGAACAGACTAGACGAAATACTACGTGTCTTCGACGTCATCTTTTAACTATTGACCTAACAATAATTACTTATTGCTTGGTATTTCAAAACCAGGGCTTTAATTTTTTTAATGCAAAATTGCAATAGTGTAAATCAAAAACCAGTAGGCATGAATACTGTCCTGTTGTCCCTCTCTTTGAGTGTACCTACCTAAATGTTTAATATAATAAAATAAAATTAATTCTTCGCTTTGTAAACATACAAAGTTATTCCAATATGTACTTGTTTATGTCTAGAACCTATAATCACAGAAACCAAGGACATCTATAGATGCATTAGATAAATGACGACGTTTAAGTAGCTACCTCCGGATTTCCCAACGGACCAATCATTTACAAATAATGTTATTAACTGATTTTAGTGCAATTTGTAAATGTTATATTACAACATAGATTCGTAATTATTACTGTACTGGTTTTCTTTGGCTAGTAAATACCTAGATACCTGGTAAAATGGTCAATGGATCAATTTCGGTTAAATCAATTTCATTTCTTCAAAGACATTGAGCCATAGGTACCTACAATAGGTACATTTCAATGCGATAGCGCAATCTCATTGAAAGCTCCGTTTTACCAAACGCTTTCAATACAATGCTAACAATATTGAACAAAACAGTGTATCTAGCCATTTCAAGAAGTTTATTAAGCTGTATTTATGTTATTCGCAAATGGTTCAAATATCAATTAGGATCTTCTTCTTCCAATTCTAATAATATGGTGCTTTAGGCTCCGTCCGTTAGCCTTCTCGAAATCTACAGGCACACTCACTAACAGCAAGATTTTCTTTTTATTTTTATTAACAAACTCATTACTTAAATAGTCGCAGAATTGCTCATACGCTTTTCAATGAAATTGATTCAATTTGGTCGATCCGTGTAATATCGCCTTTACTCAATCATATTCTGTGATATTTTGCTCAAAGTTCTGACGGATCGACTAGTGTGTCTTAAATACTATCACCCTCACAAGAGACATCAAAATTCTAGTCATAATCACAGTTTTTTACGTAAATCTTTGAATCACCATCATCATCGGGTGAAACACTTAGACCTACCTACAGTTATCTTTGCCAGGACTATCTATCTTGTGAGAGGTCTGACCGAGCTCTATCTGCCGGTTTTTGATCGTCACTATAGTATTTCTGCGAGCTATGTGAGAAATCTGTAAGGTGAACCAAGGAAGCGGGTCTTAAGACCTGACCTTCAAAAATGCCGTACTTTAATAATCTACAAATCAAGCGTAATATTCAGGGTCATGGCTCTAGAACGGACATAGGTCTCTTGCCTTCAAGCTTTTGAATAATTTTACTTAAATGAATAAATTAATTTAATATTAATTTTTGTAGGATAATAGTATCGCTAGGCGTGGTGGAGGACACTTAGATAAATTTTAATTTGTATTATTATAGGTATGTAGGTTACCTATAATAATACAAATTAAAATTAACACAAGTTATTATATTAATATAATTAAATAACTTGTGTACCTGGCAAGAAAAACAAGAACCAGTTCTTTTTGAAAAATTACTCACGTGATTATCAATGTCTTTTTTATCAAATTATCGTAAGTAGCTAAGTAATATTAATAACTAAGTAAGTATACAAGAGAAACGCTCTAATAAACAAAAATAGAGGCTAGTACTACTGCTCTGTAGTACATACAATTAGTAGTTGTTGATTGATCAACAGTGGTGGTATGTAAATTCTTAATAATGCGCCTGTCTAGTGTCTACCATTTTCTTTGAATGTTACGTGGGTCAATCAACAAAACCTGCATAAGAATTTCTCATTGTCTTTTTTTATTGCCTTTAGCGAGCCAATAGTGTAGCTGATGGTAGATAAGTACCTAGTAATTAACGCTCATGGTCTTCTGTAATACTAGGGACTCAGTAAAGACGCTGCCTTGAAATATTGAAGCGGGTAGGTCGTTTCAGAGCCTACTCGTACGTAAGAGAAAAGAAGGCTTATTCTCTTGGTTCCATTGGTAATTTATTTGCTTCATGGGACTAGTAAGATTTTTTATTCAGAAGGTCTATAACGCTAGAAGCGAGCCGTGCTAGATGAGATAGTATTCAGGAGGTAAGGGTAAACTTTGCCACGATGTCGAGTAGTGCGTTAATAAAAAGACACCATGTTGGCATCATGCCAAACAATTCTTTGAGGCATTCCTTGTGGAATATTTAATTAGCAGAGAGTCCAATATCCCCTTGACTCCCTTTAGTATTTTTTCATTTTTTTTAAACATTGTAGTACATTACATTGACAAGCATATTAAAGTTCAATAAAAGTAAGTATTTGAGAGCTGCTGCCCACAGATGAGAGCAGTAGGTACTCCAAGTGCGGTTTGCTTTGTAATTAATACAGCATAAGTCATCACGATAACGTGAGTAGGTACTGTTTGAGTCTGTTGAGGACACCTGGTACCTCGCAGTTTCGGCTTTATCTTCCAAGTAACTCCCAAATTGGATCCGGCATTTAAAGTACCTATCAAAAGATAGCAAAAAAAGGATTACCTAGATATTAATATTAATATTATTAAAATATTACCATCCTAATTATATCTATTATAAATGCGGAATGTGTGTGTGTGTGCGTGCGTGAGTGCGTGCATGAGTGCGTGCGTGCGTGCGTGTGTGTGTGTGTATGTGTGTGTGTGTGTGTACGTGTTACCACTCAGCGCCTAAACGACTGATTTCGATAAAAATTGATATGTAGATAGATTCGATGCCGGTCCATCTCCGGCAAAAAACGTGCGTATCTTTATCATGATAATAGTTTGTTTTTTTTATTCAGTACCAATCTTGGACAGTACTTAGGCATATGTAAGCCATCGGATAATAAACCTGACAGTTCCATCAACAAGCCCACTGTGAATTCTGAGATTGTGTTAACCCAAATGAACAGTAAAAAAGCCTTGTAAATAGCGACCTATGATACTCTGGTCTTAAAGATGATAAGTGGTGACCATCACTCATGAACCTCAAAAGTGTTTGACATGCCCTTATATTACCACGCTTACAGAGTAAAATATTTCTTAGTGAAAATTGAACGGCGCCCGTGATAAGTAAGTATTTACTTTGAGAGCTAAGTTTTCGCATATAGTTTCACGCCACTGGTGCTAAGTAGCAGCCGTCACTCATTGGATTTCTGCAATGCCAGTGGCACAGATAAATAACCACAATATATGTACATATTTCAATTATTTTTGCATTCTTCGTGCGCCGTCAAGCACAAATTTAAATAAAGGTTATGCAAAAGATTTTTATATTCAATGTTAGGTAGGTATATTAAAAAGCTAATACTAGATGACCTCACTAACCGTGTCAAGGATCAAGGTCGCGCGGCATCTGAGTAAGTACTTAACTGTGGGGGAGCATGGAACTCATTACTATAATAACAATAGATATTTTTTATAGCATTTACGTGGGAAAAAAGCATACGAACCATCAATGATAAGTAATTATCGAAGCCTGTAGACATGGCAGTGTTGAAACAATACCTATTAAGCTAACACAACTAAGTATTCTTCCTCATAGGCAACACTGAGAAAAAAAAAGCGAATGGGGATGAATACGAAAGAAACCTGAAGATACTTATTTAGCCTCCGGTTAACGTGAGAGAGAGTACGAATACGATTACGCCCGCGTTAAGTTACATTTTTGGTTACTGCTCTGCTCCCGTCGCCAGTAGGGTGATGTTACATAGCGTATAACCTTTCTCAAGAACTGGACTGCCAAACGCAAAAATAATTATTCAAATATAACCGGTAGTTCGAGAGATTTAGGTACGTGTTCAAACAAACAAACTCATCCGTTTTATATAATAGTAGATATAGAGATATTCTATAAGAAGGTCGATCAGTTCCATTGATGTCGAAATCAGCAAGGATCTTCCACCGTAAAATAATAATGAATAATGCACTAATAATTAATTCATTAGCTGCCATTTGCAAACATCTGTTATCTTTTAGTTAGATAAAATCAGAGCATATAATTACATAATAATACCTACAACACGGAATACATTAAAATCAATCAAACATTGAGATTACCACCTATTTTAATAAAATTACCATTTATATATGTAAAATATAAACATCCTTAAAATGTAGTTCCGGCTACTAAAT
The DNA here is from genome assembly GCA_963082885.1 of Parascotia fuliginaria. Taxonomy (NCBI): domain Eukaryota; kingdom Metazoa; phylum Arthropoda; class Insecta; order Lepidoptera; family Erebidae; genus Parascotia; species Parascotia fuliginaria. Next base: position 7,533,190 of record OY720176.1, on the reverse strand, counting down.
CTACTGAGCTATGTTTTATGTTATAATAGCTAACTAAGTTCATTGTCGCACATAAACACTTCAAAGAAAACGTCAGTCAAAATTTAATAGGTTTATAGATATAAAATAATAATGACGATGATGTGTGATACTACACACCTTTTTTAGGAGTATATAGAAGTGATTTATCTTAATTTATTGATTAGTTTTAGTTTTACGCATAAGTCGTGATGGCCTTGCAGTTGCACCCGCCTTCTAGTCACGATGTTGTGTTTTTCAATTCGTCTTAGCACTTTTGCACTTTTTAGTCTCATTATTCTTTATATTTCCCTTGAGCTTACGATGAAAGAGGATATTGTAAGAAAATCTGGACTTTCCGTCTTGAATAAACGTAGTAATCCGTAGACGACAAATCTACGATGTCTACGTCTTCCCGTAGCTCCCTGTCTACAAGGCCACGAAAAAACAAAATCTAACCAAATACGAACTATGCTACCAATAAATTTATGAGTACAAACTGGTTCTTATTATGTAAACAAATCGATAAACAAACTTACTTAATAGGCATAAGTATAAAAAAAAGATTGATATATACCTACTGAAGACGATATTTACTTCGCTCATTAGGTAGTTTTACTCAAAATTTCCGGACGCGGCTTTTAGTTGTATGGTATTGGGTAATATAGTATTATATCTTATAAACATAGAATTGAATGTTCTGTCAATTGTGGCAGACGAGCAAGTGACCCTCTTAATGGTATCTAAGGAGTACAAATCAACTTTGCAGTTGAAAAAACAAGCCAAACATTGTATGCAGCCGAAGGCACAATAATGCTATACACTTTATATTACTACTAGCTGTTGCTAGCAGCTCCGCCCGCGTGAATGTCGGCTATATCGCACATGAACATATATATCTCTGTTTATACATTGACGATTTTTCAAACAAAGTTTCTACCCCTTTTTTTTTCGTGGGAAATGCATTACGCATACGTACCCGCCCGGGCAAGACGGGGGACTTATGTCGGACTCTCCGACTGCACTCAAAGCGCGGCCGGCATACCGACTAAAACCCACGGTGTTCCTCCAGACGGCCAGTGTCGGGGTCACGGTAGACGCTCGCGCATTCATCCGCGACCCCGACGGGCCACGGCCCGCTCTCCACACGCCAGCGGGCTCCGTCCGATTTGGGGGACCTAGCCCCCCCTCCCTTGAGAGGCGCGTGCGGAACACGCGTGCTGCCATCTCGGGCCCGTGCTGTTCGGGCGGCGACTGCCCGATCGCCGCCCGCAGGCCACCTCCTAACTCGGCCGCAGAGGATAAGGAGAACGGGGCGTCGCAATACCGACACTCCTCTTCCCCTGCGGCCCCACCGAGTCCGCATTCTGGCGGTTGCGGCCCCGCCGAGGCCGCGGAAGGTAGGGAGAGCGGCGCACCGTTATACCGGCACTCCTCTCCCGCCGCGGCCCCGCCACTCCTCAGCCGCAGTGTCGCCGAAGCAACTCCGCAGCCCGACCCAGTTGCGGTGCCGCCCATACAGCACCGCAACCCACCTGAGCCGCTCCATCGTGGGCTTACCACCAAAGCCCAGAGGAGCGGCGCCTCCTTGGGTTTCCTCTTGGTTCGCCGTGGTTCTGCGTAACCACGGTTACTAAGCCCCCCGCCGCGACAAGGCGAGAACCCCGGTTGGGGGGGAAACTTTCTACCCCTATTTCAACCCCTTCAAACCATTTTTCGAGTTAAAAGAGCGTATGCCATTCCCCAAGGTCTATTCTATCTCTTTACCAAATTTCATCAAAATCGGTTCAGTGGTTTAGGCGTGAAAGCGTTACAGACAAACAGACAGTCATAGTTAGCTTCGCATTTATAATATTAGTATGGATAATATTATAAATGCGAAGGTTTTTAACTTTTCGTAGGTACTCCTTCTACATACCTACACACTAGAAAAGACTTTAAAATAATTACAAGGTAATTGCGAGGTTTAATAACTAATTTGCACATGTTTTAATTTTAATACTACATATTTACATTTTGAATTAAAACCAAATGTATAGCTAAATACACAGAAACAAACTACTGAAAAATCATAACAATTACAAACAGGTTTGTCTGTATTTTTATTTGTGTGCAAAAATCATCAGTATTATACACAGTGATTTTAATTAATTAACACGGCGACGATAATTTAAATATTTAATTTTTGCTCACTGCACAATAACACATTGTTATGTAATAATACATAACAACAAACTTGTGTTAATGACAGAAGTAAATAAAATTAAATCGCCCATACCGCTGACTCCACTGACTGCTCACTATCAGTCAGAGTGGAATCATACCCAAAGGGGTGCGTTACACGACTTCTTTAACAGAAATAAAAGGCAAAACAATCGGCGCTTTTATGCTAACGGCAATTTTTGCCGAACTAGATATGCAAGTCAATACCTACTATTAAAAAATAAAAAGATATAAAAAACTGACGTACAATAAAAAAAATTGAGTTCATGGTAGGTTATTGACCCATACCTAAATCAAAACATTATTAGATTTTTATAATCCGTATCGCATACGATTTTTTCTGTTACAGTATAATATTTAAGTATTATTATGTACAGAATCTTTTAAGAATAAAATATTGACTAAGCAATCGTAAATTTTAAATTTAATATAAACCCATAATTTACAGCTTTTGTTGCAATTTTTTCAATCTTCATTCTTTTTATTGCCGACTGTGGCAAATGAGCCAAAATCCCACCTGATGGTAAGTTGTAACTGGACTCTGCAAAGCCGCTGCCTACCTTTAAGGAAATGGGGTAGGTGAAGGGAACAAGAAAGATGAAGAAAACGAAAAGGGAAAAAATTGAGCCTTCGGTGCTCTCACTCACAGAACAAACGCAATAATGCGGATCCTATTAGATACTCTTACGTCGATCTTCTTTAAGATTGTTTAATTTTCTCTGTCATTGAATCACATATTTTTTTATAAAATCCAGTAATATTTAATACTTAGCGGTAAGTTACCAGTTATCTTGATTTATTTACATTGAGTTTCAGTGAGTTTTATTCCAAAACATAATATATTGTTAGGTATTTACCAATCAATTTTTGCAGTTATTTACGCCAATACCTACTAGTGAAAGCATCTAATGTTTTTTGAATTTCTTAATTTCCAAATTGCGTACTAAAATAAAAACACATAGTTATTGATTACCAAGTGCAGGTAGGTACTAAGTCTATTAAAATACCTCATACCTACTGATACTGATACACATATATACCAAACCTACCGTAATTTTTTTTCTAGAAATTTTTTATGCTTTAAGAACATAAAAGTTAGTTTTTTTAACTCCTGCGCATTGCCACTTTAGTAAAGCAAATCGAGCTATATAAGCAATTTATCTTCACCTGCAAATTTCTTAGGTTTTTATACGAACTGTCATGGACAGATTTGACATAATTCGCTCCACTGCAAATTTCAGGCTTTGAACTTTCATGACATTAAATGGTAGGTAATGTAGGTATGGTTCAAGATTAGGCAATTACTATTTTTTTAGGTATTCTTTCTCGAATCTTTGAGAGTTTCAGCACAAAGTAGAAACGTACAGAGAGAAAGCTTCCTACAAACGCGCAAATCGGTGGCACTACTACAAGCACGCGGGGCATGTGTGCGTGTCCACTGGCCGCTTGTCGCGTACACGGCGAGACTGGAAAAAACCGGTTGACGCCGGCACAGCCAGTTGACAATCTCAGGGTCAGTGCCACGCACGTTAAAGTTAATTGTCAATTATTTTAGCGGTTAATTTTAATCGTTGAAACTATAATAAATATGTTAATATTTATATACATGAAAAGTTTGATTAAAATTAAATAATGTTTATGATATTTATATATGATAAGAATGATTGTTTATTTTAATGCGTTATAAGTTTACCTCTGTGAACTTACCTTCATATTTAACAGGTTCATCAAATTCTTTCGAAGTTTGTAGGTAGGTTTACATTTGTACCTACTTAATTGAAATATACACGAATGACAATGTTTAACAATCACGAATGAAAAATCACATTAGCAACAAAACTTTTATAATAATATCAGCCTAAAAAATATATCGAATTTAGCTACTTATAAAGGCAAAACGACAGATGTTTTCCTATTCACTATGTTAAAATCCTTTTCGTTTTAATGAGATATCAAAATCAGTAGGTACATATATAGAGTTATTCCGGTCTGATCCCCTGAATCTCATACACTGGGGATTGCTTTACTTTTTGTTATTTTCTATTCAGTTTTGATCGCGTAGGAGATCAGAAACAAAACCCAAATATATTTAAATATTTTATTCCAGTCGTATCCCCTAGTTATCTTAGACAGATTTTCAGACTTCCATTAATGGGGTAAGCAGAGACTATAAAAGTGCGTTTATTATTTTTATGTTTTTAATTCATTGTTACATAAACTGTATTTCTCTTGAATGTACTTACCTATCAAAAAACTCTGAGGGGATCAGGCTGGCATTACTAAATTTGCAGAGAATCAGAACGGAATTAAAGAATAATTATAACCCTAGGGGATGAGATCTGGGGATCGAACCGGAATAACTCCATATATAAACTATTTAAAAAATGTTTTGTTTGTCTTAACCTATTGTGACAACCCTACTAGAATAGTTAACAATTTTGCACTTTCTTAGGAAGCTTTGCCTCTGTACGGCTACTCTGTGGTTTCAGTGATTGTGTAAACCACGTTTAAGCCAAATGGAGATCATTATCAGGTGATACTTATATCTAATAATCAGTGGTAGGTAGTTTATGTTCTACCTGCAAAAAAATGTCATGATTGACATGATACCATTTTGGTATCTCACCTCTGCTAGAGAGCATCAGATGGCACATATATAATAACACTTCATTCATTTTCTAGATTCGAACTAATTCTTTTAGTTCACCTGTTATTACTTTTTGTAGATTTTCCTATAATCAATAAAAAAAAAAAATAGTTGCATTGTCAATTGTTTAAGACTTTCAAATTTATATATCTATGAACAGGAAATTTACGTAGGCACTAGTCACTGAGTGTTGGGTTGTAAAGTTTTGATAATATTCCTAAAATAATACTTGAGATGTTTTTAAGAATACTATTTAACTTAGAAATAAATACTTATGAGGTGAATACAGCCTGCCAACCACTTTGCTATGCCAAAGTGAGTAAACATCACTAGGTATATTTACAAAATAATCGTAGGTATATTGACGAGCATTTTACGACGCTAAAAGCGTCTGTCACAAAAAATAACTGAAACTTTAGAATTAATAAGTTTATTAAAGTAAACAATGAAGAAACAAGAAGAATAATATTATATATTTTTATTTTAAACTTAGGCAATCAAAACATTTGTCACAAAAAATAATATTATAATATTGGCTCTATCAACTGTTCCATGCATTTATGCTATATTAAAATAGGTACTTAATTACTTAGGAAAACGACGTACATTTCTACAGACTACAAATACTACTAAATTTCGATGGATTTTCCTAAAAAGTTGTATTATTACAATTCTATGAGTATTTTCTTGATTAGCAGGACGTCAAAGACCTTGATCTGCAGTATTGAAATGACAAATTGACCTATTTGTATTAAAATTTCAAACCAAGTCCAGTCTTAAATCTTAAACCAGGTTTGTCTTAAATTCCTCCTGCATTTATTCACGGTCATTTATGTGGTTTTCCTATACTTCTATTTGGAATTGGAAATACATGTTTCAACTTCGTGTCGTCGTCTCAGTCAACTTCTTTTACCATAACAGGTAGATATTAAATATTCATTGATTTTGAACTGTAAATTTAAAGCCACGAAGTAAGACATTAAGAAAATAATTTTATATTACGCATATAAATACAATAGCCTACCCTAGTCTATATTTTTGTGCGTAGAGAACACAACTAGCTAGCTTAAATTACAAATAAATTCGACCCTCATCTGACATATTATTATATCCACCTAATCAAGAATATGTAGGTCTCTATTTATTATTCCAAGGTAATATATTTATAATATAAGCCTAGTATTTTGTATACCTATCAATTATTTGAAGTACATTGCTTTATTGTATGGCAGTAATACAATACTCATTAATAATGTCGAAAAAAAAAACATATCTTGACCTTCGTGTGATGTTTTGGGCAAAGGAAATATTTTGTGATTAATTTGCAAGTGATATTTTACTCTTTTATAACCTTCAATTATACGTTCCGTTTCCCTTTTCCTTCTTTACCCGTTTCTCCCTGGTCGGCTTCGGTTCGGTTGGGTTTTATAAGCATTATTAATTTTGCGATGCTTGGAAAACACAGCCATCTCTATAGGTTACGGTTACCACTTACCATCAGACGGACCGTATGCTTGGTTGCCACCAAAGTTGTATTTAAAAAAGTACCTCTTGTAGAAACAATGGCAGGAAGCAATAGAAAGGTGGCCGCAGAAAAAATATGAGCCCACGATGCTCATCCTCCGATAGATAGATATATCTTTCGGTAGATCAGATACTTCTTCACATAGGCTGATCCAATTTGAGTAAGAGCGCTGGAAGCCCAAATTCTCACTGTCCCTTTTTTTCACCTCGCTCATTCCCTTTACCAATCCCATTCCCAGCCGCCACAGTAAAGACCACCATATCAACAGTTTGAGACGATGGCTTTTGGAATAGTGGCCACCACTTCCGGATTCCACTGACTGCTTACCATCAGGCAGTAGAGTCTTTTTGGTGGGTAATAGAAAAATGAAAAAATATGAAAGGTTACTGTGGTTCGATGTTTATAACGTTAAATATCTATGAGAATATAATTGCACACGGTTCATCTACTAGTGGTCTGCCATAAAACATCTGCAAACAATGGATCCAGTAAACGCATATTTTATTATTGTGTGCACATTAGCAAAAATAACCACTAACAGGTTATAAGATATAATGTTGAATTTAGTCATTATATATTATTACATATTACATTATCAAATGTTTAGCTGTAATGTTTCAATATTTTATTAACATCATAACAGCAAGTACTTCCTTACCCGCTATTGGGCATAAATCTCGCTTAGTTTGTGTAAATTTCCATGCTCATAAAAGTATACATTAGATATAGTTTTTACTTTCTTGGTTTCGATCGAGACAGAAGTGGAATGAAGGATGACTTTGGCCTAGAAATAATTATCAAATATGATATAAAATGTGTTTGGTTTTCAAAACTTTTAATTTATTTTAAAATTAATTTACAGCCTGTTTGGTCAGTCAGTACCTACACAGTAAGAGGCTTGCCACTACTGTTTACGTAAAGCCTTACCAACCTCTCGGACTCACGCTTGTGACTCTTTTCTTAATAGGCTGCTAAAACATTATGTAAAGAAAAAATAACAAGCTACAAACCTTGTAGGTAATTTGGGCTCTGGCAAAATTAAGACACCACCTGAAGGAATGTAGTACTGATAGGTAAATGGTAGTTTTACTGTGGTTCTAAATTTTTTTCTAGGAACACTCTTCCTGTAGACGACATTCTGTCTCACAGTGTTGGTAACGACACATCTAAGTGCTTCAGATATTTTGAGGTGTGTACCTCACCTGTAGGTAGGCCTTGTACATTTATGCCACGTCGTGTCACGCAGTAAGCTCTACTGACCACTGCGTGGGGTAGGTTTAACTAGCGTGCGAATTTGCTTAAACAATGCTCGGCCTTGATCGCTGGCCCTGCGAATTTTTATTAACGTTGCAAAATAATTAAAGAACCAACCAAAAAATTTCGTAATAATTAGTGTTTTTTATCGAAAGTTTAAGCAAGTGCACAAAGCGTATCAAAAAGTTGTAAGTACTAAAGTTAGAGGTCGTACGGTCGCCGGTCTAGAATGTAGAATACCTAACCCTACCCGAGGATGTTGTAACAGGCGATTATGGCATTATCAGGTAACAGGTTACAGCATTATCTGTGTACTAAATATGTCTTACTGTGGTCACCAGTCCGCTTGCCAATTTTGATGTGACAAATTATTTTCTTTGGGAGATGTTTATGTTTACCAATGGATGTTTTAGGTTAATAATAATAAAACCCTTTATTTCATGCATTAAAGCCCCGTACAATAAATACCCGAAAGTAAAATATATATTAAAAATACTAATATCTAAAACACAATCACTTTTTGCGTCGGAACACAACACCTTTCCGACCAAAACTCTGGACTCAGGAACTTGTCGATGTGTTGAGTCGGCTGTATAACAAAATAATTAAAAGAAAGATTAGATTGATAGAAGAAATGAATTTCATTGTTTCAATATACAACAGTACTACAGTTTTTTTTCACCCAGTTAGGAGACTCACATTTATCCAATAATCGAGTAAGTAAGTATTTTAGTTACATTGCTTACGGTAGTAGATCCACACTGGTTTCAGCATAAATGAGCCGGATCGTCCGGGGAAGTACTACCCTCTCATAAAAGATCGACGTAAGAGTAGTAGTATCCGTACTACTGCGTTTCGCTCGGTAAGTGAGAGCACCGGAGGTCCAATTTCCCCCTTTCCTCTTTCCTCACCTCCCTCATTCCCTTCCCCTTACCCCATTCCCAGCCGCCATAGTGGAGACCACCATACCAGCAGTTTAAGAAGATGGTATGATGGCCACCACTTCTAGATTCCACTGACTGCTTAACCATCAGGCGGAGTGGAGTCACTTTGGTAGACTAATATAAAAAAATAATAATTTAATTCAAACGCCTTTGTCTGATTTTTCCTACACAATGTAATTTATATTCGTAATTTATATTTTTATTTTAAAAACAAATTCATCTTTAAGTATTATTGCAGTGGTAGTCGTTATATTGTTTAATTTTAGTTCGTGTCTGTTATATTTGTCAAGAAATGTTTTTGTTTTTGGAGTTATTATATTCTATCACCACCGAAGTTTTAAGGAGATCTCTGGCACTCCTATGCTTTTTTTCTCTTATGGTTTAATAGTTGACTGACATTGTATTGCTTGCAGACCAGCGAGCTCTGTTTGTAGACAGGTAATCAATACATATAGATATAAATTAAGCATTTTCTCATACTTCTCTAATAGATTTGGTCCATTCAATCTGAAACCAGAAAAGATCTATCTTATCTGTTTAGCTGCTATTTTAATCATGCTCCCCTGTCCCCAATCATATCGCTGTATGTAACCTAAATATATTTAATAAACGGTTTATGTTACTTTTTATCAAATAATCTATACTATATAATTATTATAACGTCTTGCCTTGCTACCTTACTCTACATTAGGAACTTTTTTGTCCGAACAACCATTAGGTACCATTAGGTAGGTAATTCGAAAGACGAAAGTCGAACTATTTGACTTGTTCATCACCACTTCAGCACAGTCTTATTATTAGTAAGGTGTGTAGGTGCATAATAATAATGTGACTTCAGTAAGGTCAGCGAGCTATGACAGCCTCTCAGGTTACACTTTGCGCAGACCAAAATGCGACTCTAAGGTCACTCATTAATAACATAGGTTATCCTACTAATATTTAATTTAATATTATAGAGTGTGTGTGTGTGTGTGTGTGTGTGTGTGTGTGTGTGTGTGTGCGCGCGTGTGTGCGTGTGCGTGTGGATGTGTGTGTGTATGTGTGTGTGTGTGTGTGTGTGTATGTGTGTGTGTGTGTGTGTGTGTGTGTGTGTATGTGTGAGTGTGAGTGTGAGTGTGATACAGTGCCGGAGACGGACATAGGATACTTATTCCGAAAATCGGTTTAGTTCCCACATATCATTAAACCAGTTAAACACATACCATTTTCCACGAGGACGAAGCCGCAGGGCGCAGCTAGTGATATAATATATTATGATAAAGAACGAGCAGTTTTTGAAGTGGCGGACATTTTAAGTTTTCTAAGATGAACAGAGATACGAGTAGATTGACACTTAATTCAATACTATAACTTGATCAAGTTATATTTAAATCCTAACTAGGTGCAAACGAGCGTCAGACTGGTTGTGGCGTTTTTAAATATATTAAAGAATGTTTTGCTACCTTCGCCATGCATTATGCTATGCAAATCATCATCATCATCATATCAGCCGAAAGACGTCCACTGCTAGAGATAGGTCTCTTCTAATTTTCGCAACCTTGGGCGGTCGGGAGCCGCTCTCATCCATCGGTTGCCGGCCACCCTTATAAAGTCGTCGGTCCACCTTGTGAGGGGTCTGTCCACGCTGCTTGCAGCAAATCACAGACTCGGTAATAAAAACCGATTATGTACTATTTCAAGTTATCGCCTCCGAAATTTACTCTGAGAAATAAATTTTCTCATACAAATAATTTACGCTGTAACCATGAGCGTGAGGAGATAAACATTATACGGTTAAAATTAATATAAAATGTTTCAATGTGAATAATTTATTTACAACATAATGTTTTTATTACACTAGGTATTCTTCATACATCTTTTTAGTGAGAAAATTAGAGTAATAGTTATTTATAAACGTAGGTTTAAAGAAAACATTTAATTCATTACGCAAAGCATATGCAACTATTTAAACTAGTTTGCTAAACAAGTTATGTTAATTATTATAACTTATCGGCTGTATTCAAGGTAATGTCAACTACGTCCCTGCTATTTCCTAGGTTATCATCTAAGATGACCCATTAAGATGTAGATAAATCGTCCTGCCCTTGATTTGCACGTGGGTACTATTATGCTTTTTACGACGTTATACAAATATATAAACTTCTTGGCTTTTCTCTACTAATGCATGTAGGTATGTAGGTATGCAGAAACAAATGATAGTAAAAACCGTATCATAATTCGTTGCGTGGTTTACGAGTAGAAGACGTCAGCGGAGAAACAGAGGGGAAGACAGCTATACCAACTATTTACAAATAATTTTGTGTGACGCTTGCCACTAATTCAATTAATTCATATTATCGCTGGAAAATTCTTCGAAACACTCTTACAGTCGAAAAAGCTTCACAGTTGAAGTGTTGACATATCATCTCACACAAATTCAAAGGTTGTTTCTGAGTTTTTGATGACATCAGGTAAATTGACGTATTTATGTTAATATCAATATTGTCCTAGCGTTCCACGATACGTGTTAAATTGCGTTTTATTTTGGCTTATAGGATACCTGAATAGTAATTTTCTTATTTTTATAACGTGGCAACATGTAGCTAATGCAAATATGCTACTGATTCAAATATGTCGCAAAGTCTCCTAAGAGAAATGTCATAAAAATTACATTTTTCTTGTGTGGTGGTTCAGTCTGTTTATTTTTACGAAGATTAATTTCGTAAAAAAAAGAATAATATACCCCACATTACATTAGTCAGTCAAACTGTAGTTGTTGTTTTATGACACTTTAACTCGTAATCGTAACACGTAAATAATGTTATTAAAGGTTACGAAGAAAACGAAGACGAAGAGATTCTACACCTGGGTACGGTTTTTTAAGGACGAAGGACGTGATAGTGACTTATCTGATTCAAAATACCTACACCATAGTATACACATTATACACGGTTACCATGACTTTGGCTTCATCACTCTTCAACTTGACATTCCGTCTCCATACTAAGCAAATATGAAACCACTTTAAAATTGACTGGCAATGAAGATCATGACCTTTGTAGCGTATCAGAGCAAATACAGATGGACAAATGTTTGTTAAACTACTATTTTATGTATGTATAATGTCACGATGCGGATTCAATTCAAACTTAGACGTAATTCTCACTTTACACAGTAAACTTATCTAAAAGTTCATGTACATTATACAAGATGTTTCGGCAAAATCACACAGGACTTCACAGGAGCTAAGACATAAATAATGACGTTACAGTTGTAGACGTTATACTTTTTAATTTTGTTTGGCTACCATTTTATGACCATCGAAAATGTCAAGCAAGTTCTATTATGAGTAAACATGCGTTTCTCCCACGATGAAACTATAAAATACCTATTTTTATGAAAAATAAGCAACGCACCTGGTATATACCAATTTTATCTATGTTAATTGACAACGATGACAAAATTAATAACGCTTCAGTGCTACAATATACCTAACTACAGTTAGCGACTTTCGAACTAAGTAGTTGTCTTAAATAAGACTGCAAAACATTTTACGTAAGGTTCGCTTCGTGTCTTGTATAGTTTTAGATGACGCGACACGTTAAACGCGTTCCAGTTTCGCACTTTAGATACACATCTTATTAGCTGTTTTAACCTCGGTTATCTACCATTTGGTTGTTTTGCATTAATGCAATTAATAGTATTTTTATTCACACACTAAGAATCAAATTAGCTCATGTGCTAACACGGAATCGTGAGATAAAAATGCTAATACGCCAAAATACTTGATCATTAATCCAGTTTTAGTATACTAAAACTAAAAGGTCATGCATTTATATGTTATAAACAAAATAATATAGGTAATAAGTCTGTCTTAGCAAGATATTGATTTAGCAGGGCGACTGACGTAACTATGAAGGAAACCTGTATCAGCATGAAGGATGCATCGGGCATAACGAGCTAAACAACATTAGTTTAAAAATATCAGCTTAATATAGAAAAAATTATGAAGTAATTCTAATGGTAAATCCAATACCCAAACAGTCGTCATTGAAGCTTACTTGAAAAAGACGTTAATTAAACGATTTTGAAGCGATGTCGACAGTTCAGCGGTCATCCTTTTTGGACGGCGAGTATCATACTAGTCTAATCCAAAATACTTTGCTGTTATTTGATGAGTTTAAATAAAATTATGCTAAGAATTTTGCATATTTTAAAAACCGTTAAAAGACACTATCTTCAAACAGTGCGACATAAACATTTCATGTATCTTAAAATGAGTGTAATAGCTGCAAACTCGAATATCATACCTTAAAATTTACCTCTTGTTAGATAATACCCTGAGATTTTCATATTGCCTTTGTGGTTGATCTTTTTAATATACTAAAGCTTTTATTCTCGCGAAGCAACAGGTTAGCGTGCGAAAATGGGCATAAATAAGACAGACTGAAAAAAAATATTTCTATGCCAACAGGTCTACCTGCCTATGGGGCCCCGTACTGAATTTTAAATATAAGGAAAAAAGAAGGCTGCTAAAATAATATTTAGTATCAAAGAAGAAATGAACTAGAATATTTTATAGGTATTTATTTTAGTCCTTTTATAGAAAGACAGAGTTGTTCACAGAACAGGCTTGAATAGGCTGGTAAAATTAAGTAGCGTTTTGTATTCTTTAAAAGAACATTTATCGTGATTGATCCACGAGGCAAATAAATCGTTTAACTCAAACAAGACGGATACAAAGATACAGATGACATAAACACTACATCTTTGGGTAAAATAAATTGAAATTACATATCTTAGGTTACGGTTGTATTTGAAGTAGAACCTTTTGTTTTGTGTTTAACACTTTCGTAGTTAGACCTCCTATTCAACATACGTTCAGCACCGCAGCTCTTTAGGTATATTCGGCGACACTAGAAGCAAACAATACATTTTAGTTACCCTTAATTTTGATGAAGTTTGTGACGCAGTAAAACTGATGTTGTTAACATTTCTCAAGGGCGTTAACAGGTAAGTGATGACTCTGGTATATTAAGACTGTATAGTTGCGGTTGCCACTTACCATCAAATATGCCTTCCGCTTGTTTACTAGAATTGCCGGTTTTTTAAAAGGTAGGTTTATAATTGATGATGATTTATTAGTATTTGACATGAAGCAGTGTTTGCGTTTGGTACATAATAACATGCTAAACAAAAACTTGGGTAACTATTCATTCTTTATTCTTCACGAAATCGATAATCTTCAAAGCCTACATTCTAAGCTAACATCGTTAGAGCGTTCACACAAAAGAGTGGCAACGTCGCAATTTAGTGTGATATTTTCATGGTTTTAAATTTTTAACATTTAATCGGAGCTATATTTTCAAAATGTTTTAGAACACTTTTTAGAATTACGTGAAAGTTGTATAAAAAGTAAGTAACCACAATGCTCACAGTTATTTAGTTATCTATGAAAATAACGCCATGGAAGTTTTCAATCAACTATTTGCATATAAATAGAACTGTAAGCATTATGGTTACTTGGTACTACATTATGTAAACAGTATGGTTAGACCTCTGCTTTGCCACAACATGGTGGTAAAGTCTAACATTTACCAGTTTTTTTATTCTCAAGTAATTTTAAACACATTTATTATGCCAGTCGATATCATTTTCCTCTCTAGTCACAATTTCTAATTTTCTGTACAAAACATGAACGTAATGTAATTGGGAAAGGCAAAGCCTCATTCAAACCGTTGTGATTTACGATTCCCCGTGGATAGGGCCATTAAAGTTTAGACCAATTAAATTGAATTTATACTTAATCGTTTTTGAAAATGGACATCTACATCTAAGAAATACACTCAAAGGTAATTCTTGTCTAAGTAGTGTATTGGGTATTATCATCATAAAAATCTTTCTTTACATCATTGCACTATGTCTATTCTGGTCATTTAGTAGAAGTAGAATAAAAAAAAAAACAAACAAACTACGAACTTTAACAGTTTTGAATGCTTAACATATCACAGAATGATGTAAGAAGCTTATTAAATCTATAGAAAAAGTTTTTATTCATGTCGTCACAAACACACACGTGAACACTGATATCATAACTTCTATAAAATCAAATTACTTGAATTATTTTTACTTGAACCATCACCTTAAATAACAACACAATTAACATCAACTCTTTCACGTTTGCAACAATGTTATTTTAGTAACAAATTTTCTCATGAATTTTTTGTTCTTTGAAAAACCCACAAACACAAAGATTAAGCAAAATAATTATTTAATTTTATTTACCTCTTCTGTAATTAAGTTTAAAGATGTTTTTAAATTATTACGGTAGTAGAGCTTGGTGGTTTTAGGATAAATGGGCCTGATCGTCCTATAAAATACTGTGTAGTATTACACAAAAATATGAAAACAAAAGGTAGAAGTTGGTAGCGGACGACATGAAGCTGCAGCAAACGACGTGACGCAGCGACACTACTGGTTTCTATGTATTTCTATGAAATACCCTCCGTAGATAACGACGCGTTGTCTTGCGCCAGATGGCAGTGTCGTCTCACCGCAGATCAGTAGAGCCACTGATGCCGCAGCAACGACACGTCGGCCGAGTTTCTTTTTAAAATGTTTTTTCCGATTCTGAAGAAGATAAACTCATAAATCAGGTGACCCAACATCCCGCACTGTACGATGCATCTCACAAACACTATGCAATCATTTAAGCATAGGACGTGTGGCTTCTTGTCTTTTTCTGTATAATAACTACAAGTCATCATCGTCTTCTTCCTCTTCTAATAAAAATATAAAAAAATGCGATCACTATTTCCGAACATGTCAGACATCCTGTTTCACGGAACATTCGGAACCAACTGGATTCCATGTGATGTTGCCGGTTGCAGTCGGGTTCAAAATCATCACTGCAGCGACATGACGCAACGACGTGTTGTAGCAACATGAAGCGACGACACGTCGTCTGCTGCTGCTGTCTGCAGTCGGCTACTAATTTGTACTTTAAAGGTACAAGTTGATAGCGGACGTCATGAAGCATGCAGCAAACGACGTGTCACAGCGACACTACTGGTTTCTATGTATTTCTAGGCAATTATCTCGGTAGTTAGCGATATAAAACTAGCGACGCGTCGTCGAGCGGCAGACGGCAGTGTTGTCCGACCGCAGATCAGTAGTGCCGATGACGCCGGAGTAACGACACGTCAAGCGAATTTCTTTTCTTAATGATTTTTACAGATTCTGAAAAAAATAAACTCATAAACCAGGTGGCCCAACATACAGCACTGTTCGATGCATCTTACAGAAACTATGTAATCATTTAAGCATAGGACGTGTGGCTTCTCGTCTTTTTCTGTATAATAAAAAAAAATCACCATCGTCTTCTTCCTCTTCTAATAAAAGATATAAAAAATTGCGATCACTATTCTCAAACATATCAGACATCTTGTTTCACGGAACACTCGGCACCAACTGGATTCCATCTGCTGTTATCGTCTGCAGTCGGGTTCGAAATCTTGACTGCAGCGACAGGACGCAACGATGTGTCGTAGCGACATGAAGCGACGACACGTCGTCTGATGCTGCTGTCTGCAGTCGGCTACGAACTCCTACCTTTACTCTGATATCGTTTGAGAATACCAGGGTAAAGCATTAGTTTTCATACTTTTGTGTTCCGTTTGGTGAATGAAACCATCAGACGAGATGACAATATCAATAACCGCCTTGATCTTACACCTTTTCCTCCTCGCTCATCAGATTTTCCCATCGCCATTGACTTGGGTGTTTTTCCCACCTAAGTTGTATACAAAAAAAAGTTATTATAAGGAGATTTTACTGAAGCTTTAGCTTTAGCTTTGAGAGTAGGTAGTAGTAGCTTGGTAGTATATGAGTTTTAGGCAAAACAAAGTTTATTAACATGTCTTTAATAATTAAATTTCAAAAATATAACATCTTTCATCATCATTTCTGCCAAAAGACGATCGCTGGTAGACATAGGTCTCTCATAAGCTTTTTTGGACAGGTACAAATCACCTATTTTAAGGTGGAACTATTGTCGGCACCTAAACTTACGACGTAACTATTTATATTTATTTGTAGCTAGACACCGCGCCGTTCTCCACTAGTATATTTATTACCTATACCTACCGTTTTCTTTATCAAGCTCACGAATCATATTAGGTACCAACTTTATTATTAATTATGACACGGCGGGTTCGTTGTGGGAAATTATAAAGTCGCCTACGAATCAAAGTCGTTGCCCGCGTAGTTAGGTATTACGGTAACATGTTTGTTACAAAAATAGACTGTGATTAGCAAAAAACCAACATCTAAACTAACACTATTATTATTTAGCAGGTACAAGTTTTTATTGTATCAAAATTAAATAAGTACTGTGGGTAATTTAATTTCAACTCAACAAAAACACACTCGTGACTTGAAATATTCCATTGAGATAATGAACTCTTATTTCACAGAGATATTTGTAGTAGCTTTTCAATAAAAAGTATTAAACAATGAGGAACATGTTTTACAACCGCAAAATTTGTCTGAAAAAGACCTTTTAACTATAAAATTGATACTGGAGCAGGCGTTTTATTATTTTTAATACTGTATTTATCTATAATAACGATATACTTAAAAAGTATTTTTTGCACCGAATCATAGTAATATAGTAAGTACACTGATTGCATGTTGCATCGAGAAAGGTAAATGTCACCCACATTTACTACATTCTTTGACATATAATGAGTTGAATGGAAATGCTCTTAAAAACGGAAATGGTGGCACTAATGATACCTGAAAAATTGCACTAAAACATATTTACAGTTATTTCTGCAATACATTATCATGACGTGCTGCAGTGTCCTGCTATAAGAATATATAAACTGCTATCGTCAATTTACATAGTAAGTGCAGTGGATACAAAATCCTTGCAAATGTGTATTTAGGAGAGGCCTTTGATAAATATAACACTAGGTATAACACTAGTTACTAAGTTCCTAACTAATAACCTGCCACGTAGGGTTAATGGATACCATACGGGCTACGGCAGTAGGCATCGCTTCTTACGGTAGTAGTATGTAGGTATACCCTCTGTAGATGTTGTTTATGGAATCAATGCCTCTGTGAGTCAGTGGTACCTACTGTGTATGGACTGCTACGCAGAGGTCGCGGGTTCGATTCCCGCTCAGTGCAAATATTTGTGTGCATGAACATGTCTATTTGCATTGGCTTTCCTATCTATAATATGTATGTATTTACAAAAAAAAAGTATTTAAGTATGTATATCCGCATTCTAGAACCCATAACACAAGCCTATAATATGCTTACTTTGGGTCTAGATGGCGTTGTGTGTAGTTGTTGAAATATTATTATTATTATTTGCTTTGTAACTGTAGTATTCGTGTCCGAGAGTAGCTGCATACCTCGCAGTAACTATATTTAAATATTATCCTTATTACTAATATCATAACCAGTTGATAATGTTTTGGCTAAAATATCCAACTAGCAATTTTTTTTTACAATATGAATATTTTTCAAAAAGTTTATCCTCGTATTCGGGTCATAAATAATAGAAATGTCAGTTGTCACTGCTTCTTTGCCAAATGGCAGAAATCAATATAAATCACTTTAAGTACATATAGAGGGAAGCTACTAACATTAAAGTCACTTGAACAACCAGTTGATATCATTATTTCATTATAGGCGTCGAAATCACTAAAATAGGCATTACCTAGGCACTTGTTGACCACTAAAACCACAATGTCATAGCTAAAACTTATAATTAGCTTATATTGTATCTTGTCCAAGTACCCACTTTTAACCTGTGTTTCACGTTTTACAATAAAAGTGATAGATCTGGAAAAGTTTTTACAAAATCACCTATACTAATAGCACAACACCTATTATGTTTTTTTTTTCAGATCGTAGCTATCTTATTATCCTACACATGCACTTACGTCTATATTTTCATATAAAACAAGAATTAGGACTTTAATTGTATTAGAGATTAGTGCTCTATCTTCTTATCGAGTGCTTAGTGGTCAACCTAGTGTTAATATTTTGTTTAGGGCGGCTTGACCTAACGACTACCTAATATGAACATCGGAACAACCGGGACTGATTTTTACGCGGCGTTTACGGTACGCACAAAAAAACAAACAATTGCTGCAATTGGAATGATTTTGTTTTTAGAGTAAGCAATCTAATGATTGCTTACTCTAAAAACAAAATCATTCCAATTAAACTTAACTTTTAATAGTCTTTAGATATAACAGTAACTAGATTATAAAATTTCCGGCATATTTGATGCTGTTTACTAATTCGATGGCAATATAATTCAAGGATCCTTTTGGTCACTTACAAATCTTCGTTTCAGATAGAACTGACAAAGTTTTAGATTTCGGGCTTATGAACAAGCTTTCCGCGGCGCGGTTTCACACGCGACTTTGCTTACTGCTCTGCTACTGTCGCCAGTAACGTGATGTTATATAGTCTATAATCTTCCTCGAGGACTGGGCTATCATACGCAAAAAGAATTTTTCAAATCCGACTGGTAGTTCCAGAGATTAGCGCGTTCAAACAAACAAACAAACTCTTCCGCTTTATATAATAGTATAGATTTAATATTGTTAGTTTTGCATTTAGAAAAGGCCACTTTTGACAGTGACTTTAGTCTAAGAAAATATACTTCTCACAAAAAATACTAGGGGCGCTGTTAATTTCTTATTTCGCATTATAATATTAATACCTACCTATTTCGTTTTCTCCGTTTTTGTAAGTCGTCTGAAGAGGCAAACGGACATTAAATAATTTTTATAAAACTAATTTTTGATGTTAAGCTGTAATTATAACATTTTCAAATATAAATCTTTTATGAATATTATAACGCTTTGACATAAATTGAATTAATAACATAAAATTACCTTGATTATCTATCGGTTTTACATGAGTCAATTATGTTTTGAATAATTTGAGAAAATATGATTAATAAGCTGAGCATTGATTACCATGTTTTCTCAAGTTGCCATATCTTCTAACCTCATGTCTGTGATTTAGTCGTAAGCAAATTGGTAGACATCTCTTTGGTTATGACGTTATAACATAAAGATGAAAATGAATAAATGAGTGACTTTCCAAGTTTCTTTATGATATTTTTCTTTAGCGTAAATCAGTACGGTAAACACGGTACAGTACTGTAAGGTAAACGTAAAAAGCACCGCATTTGACCAAAAACCTGCTATTCTAGAATATTCGGTACATTATACACGCTATCATGTTCATAACTTCAGTAGTGTCACGCAGTTTATTCGAGTACATATTACCTTGGCTTCAGAAAGGTAACCATCGCAAACAACACGACCTTCCCAGCCTTTAATTATTAACCTTCCTACAATTTGCTGTACATATGTCAACGCCCTCAAACATGACATTCCAAACATTTTTGTTTACAACTCATTCATTATGAATTCTATGTAAGCACTTCGTGTTTTCTTACATAAATATGTATTTATTTATAGACATAACTAAAAACATCAATAAATGATTACATAACAAAAATATAAATATAGTGGCACATTTCATCAGCTATGTATTATATAAGGAAAGCTTTTGTAATAGAGGACGAGTCTATTGCCATAAACTAATAGCCTAGCTAGAGGTCTGGAATTATGTCACTAAGTCAGTTGGCTAGTTATTTGTTTACAAACTATCACTTGGTCGATAATAAAATAAGACAGTCGTGAGATAACCCGCCTCACTTGGCAACAAGCCCTGTTTTACAACTTTCCAAATATCAAACACAAAGTTCACTCTAAAATCGTGTGTGTCACATAAATATTCGTCGAATTAGAAGCCACATAATTCTCTTTAACTATAGTGGAAAAACAACAATATAATTTTTAGAAAGCAAAACTGACCTGTGTGAGCTTGTGAAGGCAACTGCAACTGCTTTGAACACCCCGATTCAAAATCAGGACATTAAAGATGTGTTTCGTATCAACAAGAAAGATAACCCGTCATCGTCACAAATTATTGTGGAGTTCTCAAGTGCTGCAACCTAGGAAACCATAATAAAAAGAGTAAGGCAATATAACATAAGGAACAAGGAATGTAAACTAAACACAACTCATTTAAAAATTAAAGGCTCTGGAAAACCAGTTTATGTGGCAGAAAAATTAACCTTAAAGGCTCAAAGCTTATATTATCTTGCACGAACATTTGCCAAAGACAATGCATTTAAGTACTGCTGGACGTCATTTGGAAAAATATATCTTCGACAAGCAGAAGGTAAAAAACAAATTCCAATACGCAATGAGGAAGACCTATACAACATTCGACTAAACAAGTGACTAGCAACTTTTTCTTATACTATTCTGTCAATCGACATTTTATTATGTAATTACTACACTCTGCATTCATATCCATCCATATTAAACTTTTATACCAAACACCATACCTCAAATACCTCAGTTATTCACAAACTCTAAATACAAACAATAATAATTTTACATTTTTACACACATCACACATTTGACGGAGTGTTGGCTACACATAAATAAAAATGTCCCATCTATTGATAATTATAACACATATATTTCCCACAATCATATCATAGTATCATAATTTATGTAAAAAAAACAATTAGGTGTTCTGTAGTGGAGCCGAGCTATGCAGGTGCCAACTTTTTATTATTGCACATTTTACCTGATATATATATATAGTGGCTTCGTATAGATCTCCGTCTATCCAATGCATAGATAGTTTCTTAGACTCATTAAAAAATATTCTGCATCCAATTAATTCTAACAAAAATGTACTACTTATCGGAGATATCATTAAAGATATCAAAATTAATAACACAGACAGACACAGCGCATCGTATTTAAATCTAATGGCAGAATTTGGCTTGCTACCTGCTCATACCTATCCCACTAGATTGCTTAACTGCCTCGACCACATCATAATGAATACCACAAACCCTGCAATCGTATGTGTCATTGATTCCTCTATTACAGACCACTTTCCAGTAATCGTTTCATTAAGCATGTCCAAACGTAGATTGATGACTAACAATTTTAGTGTTAACAAATTAGATATGTTGTCTTGTATTAAACAAATAGAGACGCTCGATTTTTCCTATAACACGTCTATTCCAGATGCAAACGAATTAGCTACGATTTTTGTAGATAAATTATCAGACATCATTAAAGCAAATACTAAAGTCTGCCTAGTACCTAATAAAAAAAGGATCTTAAAACCATGGATCACGAAAGGGCTCCTACGTTGTATCAGGCATAGGGACCGGCTCCATAAACAAAACAAAAATGCTATTAGTGTACCCCACTAATAGCATTTTAGAAATCACATATAAGCGATACCGTAATTATTGTAACTCTCTGTTAAGAAAACTAAAAATTAAAAAAAAAAGTCTTTACTCCAAAATGCCAAAACTCCAAAAGAATCATGGAGAGCAATAAAATCTATAATTAACTATACCGAAGAGAAAACAGTTGCCAATGACCTATTGAAATCAAATTCAAATAATATTGATAAGTAAAATTAATAAATATTTTGCAGTAATAGGTAAGCAGCTTGCCGATGCCATTACTATCACGCATACCCCTGGTTACAATTTTGAAGTTCCACGCAACCTTAATTCTATTATTCTCTTACCGCCGGATGAAGCTGAAATTGAAGCATTAATATTGAACCTTAAAAATAATTCTGCCACTGGCTGGGAGTCTATTCCGGTTCAGCTACTAAAACTATGTAAAAATATAATAGTCCCCCCTTTCACTCACCTTCTTGGACTTTGCTATGCTCAGGGTATCTTTCCGGATGTGTTCAAGAGAGCCCTCATTACGCCAGTCCATAAGAGTGGGAGTCGGAGCGATGTGTCGAATTATAGGCTAAATCTCAGTATTGTCGTCGCTTTCAAAGATTCTAGAAAAAACACTCAATAGTAGGCTCATTAAGTTCCTTGAACACAACAATATTTTGGCAGCGACACAATTTGGTTTCCGAGCGTCTAAAAGCACCGATGATGCAGTAAGTCAGCTTACTGATTTTGTAACTTCTAAAGTTGACGAAAATCAAAAGTTTATAGGTGTTTTTCTTGACTTAACCAAGGCATTCGACACAGTCCCGATTCCTGCACTCGTGAACAAGCTTGATATCATTGGCGTAAATGGAACAGCTTTAAAAATGTTTCAAGATTTCTTATGTGACCGTAAAAAACAGGTAAAGATTGGGAATCATGTTAGCTCCGATGTAAATGTTGTCTACAACGTGCCCCAGGGAAGTATCCTCGGACCAAGTCTCTTCCTGGTGTACATCAACGACTTATTTATGCCTTCAAACACTCTCAAACGGCAGAATATTTACGTATGCAGATGATACTGCCGTTGTATTCCATGGAGATACTTGGAATGAGGTGCGCTGCGTTGAGGAAATCTGTCTCCATCGACTTAGCCAATGGCTCGGCGCCAACCTCCTTACTCTCAATATTATTAAAACATCCTTCATACAATTTTCATTCTCCAAAACAAACCTTAAAAGCATTAACATTAAAGTTCATTCCTGTAATTATCCCAACAATACTAGTCGCTCTTGTCTTTCTATTAATAAAGTCACAAATGTCAAATACCTAGGTGTTACTTTAGATGAGAGATTAAGTTGGGAACCCCATATAAGTGTAATTACTGGTCGCACTAGGAGGCTAATATGGGTTTTTAAAAAACTCAGACATGCCGCAGAATTTCCACTTCTCCGTAATGTATACTATGCCTTAGCTCAATCCATACTTTCATACTGTATAGGGGTTTGGGGTGGTGCCAGTAAAACCCATATAATACAATTAGAAAGGGCACAGAGATCTCTACTAAAGGTAATGACTTTTAAACCCTTTAGGTATTCGACTAAATAATTATATGCGAATTGCGAACTATTAACAATAAGACAATTATAGTTATATATTCCAAATTTTATTAAAAAGGCATAGGTCCACTCCCTTCAATGCCATCGAGTATAAAAGAAAACGTGTAATTAAGAATGTGTGCTTACCTGTCAAATGTCGGACAGCTACGGCTAGACGACAGCAATGATATAGGTCATCCTACATAAACAACAAAATAAATAAAAAAATAAACATACATACTTTTACTACACGAGAAATAAAAATAAAAATTAAGAACTGGCTACTTCAACTAAACTACGACCAAACAGAAATGCTATTGGTTAATAATTACACACATTTTAACACACATGCACACGCACACGTACATGCACACGCACACGCACACGCACACGCACACGCACACGCACACACACACAGACACACACACACACACACACACACACACACACACACACACACACACACACACACACATACAATTTTCACATTTCTGTCGGTGTGCGCGCGCATCGTAAAATTCACTCTCATCATTTTTCCCAATCGCGCCAAAAGAAGTATAACTTCAAAAATAGTAATAACGGCCTGCAAACTGCATATTTTAAATCCATTATACAAAATTGTAGATGATTCGCAGGTAGAGGAAGTCCGGGAGAGTTGAACCGCTTTTTGTTTAAAGTATCATATTTTTTTATAAATGAGGCTTAGAGATTCAACTATAATAAAAAACAGTAGCTTATTTATTTAGGTTTACTTATGCGCAATTACTTTTTCGATTGTATAGTACTAAAATATGTTATATATATTTGAATGAAAAGTGGGATATGAGTCAACTCTCCCTACCCTTAGGGACACTTGGAGCAGGGCCTGGGGAGAGTTGAACATTGCTTTTTAAAGGGGAAAATAAAAACATATTGCACCTTAAATCTTTAAACAAAACATTAGAAAATAAAATTAAATTATAAAAAAAACACAGTTATTGCTCTTCGTATAAAGATAAATGAAAAATTGAAAATAAAACTTTAACATATTCTTTAACATTCCACAATCAACATAATTATTAAACATTTAGTTAATGTATTTTTATCAATTATAATTATATATTATACATACATATAGATATACATCCATACATATAGATGTTTTTCTTAAAGATTTACCTAGCCTTTAACCTCACGAATAGCGTTTTCTAATTCTGTGATAGTAGGTTTTTTTTCTTTTGCATGTTGTTTCAGAAGGCTTGTATCGAAAATGCATTTTTCATACAATTAACCTGTGAGAAAAATAAGATTAAACGTAAAAAGAAACAAAATACAAATAAGACTAAACTCGCGTATTAAGGTTTCTGAATTGCTTTTAAATTTATTCAAAAAGTTTTAATTTTCTACAATTACATATAATATAAAACTCCAAATATTCTCATATAAACATTATAGAGGGAGACATGAAACACTGAGCATATCTTCCGCACCCGCCATGGTGCAAGCCTCCCGCTACTACTATTTCGACATAAATTTTACTTACAGAAAAAACTTTTAGCACAAGTCAAACTACAGAAATCAAGCAATACAATAGTAATAACATAGAAAACGTACCTCTATAAACACGGCCGCAATCTCAAAACTACAAAAATGAATAAAATTTACTTCGCCGTAATAAAAACACCTTACCGAGCCTGAGAGCTAAACAAACCGCTCTTTGTAAAAAATGGCGGCGTACTGATTATTGGCCTCCCGCGCTCTACCAATGACCGTACCGCGTTTCGTAAGACCAAAATTTAAGTTAAGTTTTAAAAAGTGGTTCAACTCTACCACCTGAGCAAGTCTCCCGGATTTCCCCTACATATAAAATGCCACGTGAGTAAAACAAATACCTATCAACCTAGATCACCTAATAGTATCTATCAACTTATTGCTGGATTCACGTGCGCAAAATTTATAATTTACTGAACTGGATCAAACTTGATTTTAAATACCTACAGCACTAGCGACGCAAAATGCAATACTTACTTAAAAACCTTTTGGAAAAATATTTTAGACGACAGTGAAAATCAACATTGAGTGGATTACAAACAGAAAAAACATAAACTTTATTTTATACTATTTAGAGATGTGGCAGGTGGCAAACAAGCATATTATTATACAGTTTGATATATTCACGACGGCTGCTGCTTGTCAAATGTTAATTTCAAAGTTATGTCAGAAAGAATAACGCTACTCTGAGTTTAAACATCTAAGATTTCCGTGACCTAAGTATGTTGTAGTTAAATTTTTGATTTCAGTTTTATATTTATCTATGCATATGACCGTGTTCTCTAAGCTTTACAGATTTTTATAAATATTTTATTATTCGAAGAACAAATCAATTTGACATTTGAAAGGTGGAACAAATAGCTGTCTTCGAAACTAGTTGGAGACTATGACACAGAATACAATGAGCCGCTGGACCATTTGTACCATTGAAAAGTACCATTAATGGTATAAATCTATTCATTCCCATAACATTACATTGTATGAGGGAAGTCCCAATGATTTTGTTTAATCTATAATTAATATGTCCTGATTTTTTGACTGGCCTGTTGGTCTAGTGGTTAGTGACCCTGACTGCTAAGCCGGAGGTCGTGGGTTCGATTTCCACCCAGGACAAACCTTTGTGTGATGAGCATGATTGTTTGTTCTGTGGCTGGGTGTAATTTATCTATAATATGTATGTATTTACAAAAAAAAAATGTATATAAGTAGTATATCAGTTGTTTAGTACCCATAACACAAGCAAATATAATTGCTTAATTTGTGACTAGATGGCGCTGTGTGAATGTGGTAGAATATTATTATTATTATTATTATTTTCAGAATGATACAATTATAAAGACTAAAGAACACACCTGTGATCCCGATACTTTTAAAAATTCTCGCTTAAAATTTGCCGATTCATTCTTACCAGCCAATATCATCTCTATACACTAACAAAGTAATTCCGTTTAAAGAAAAGGGCTTCATTTAATAAATATAGTTCCCAAGTTTAATATATTAGCATTAGGCATTCACTTTATGATGCCAGAAATAGGCCTTAGGCGTGGCTACGAAAATGTTTAAAACTGTGGAAGAAGTGATGGTTCCCATTAAGTTTCAAGGGTCTGTTTTGGCAGACTACTGTTATGACGGTACTCGCATAATTGTATTTTGTTCTTTAAAATCTCGGGAGATAATTCCTAACGTCACAAGATATTTTGCATATGGCACTTTTGCAATCTGCCCAACTCCTTTTTGTCAAATATATAACATTCTTGGTGACTATGGAAGTACCTTTGAAACTACAAAAGTACCACTTCTAAGTGCATTTATGTCAAACCGAAAGAAGAAATCTTATCAAATCTTATTTAAAATGATTAAATCACAATTACCCAGTTTTAAACCTCTAAAAATACACTGCGACTACGAATACGCGGCGATGAGTGCTATCAGAGAAGAATTTTCAGATACTCAATTAAAAGGCTGCTACTATCATTGGAGTAAAAACATTTGGCAGAAAGCCAAAAAATTTAAATATATTAAAACAAAACCTGAGAGAAAAATTATTGCCCTATCGGCAGTCTTACCACTTCTTCCACCCAATATACTTCAGTAGGATGGAAGTACATCAAATCTCAAATTCAGAGAACAAATAATATTAGCATGTGCAGATTCATTCAATACATGGAAAAATACTGTTTTAAATGTATTCTTCTGACCTTTTAAGTGTATTTGGCGAAAGACACCGTACAGACAATGTCGCTGAAGGATTGCATTCAAAACTAATAAAAGGTATAAATAAAACTATAGTTAATTTTAACCGTACTCTTAATGTTTTAAATAAATATATTGGATTGGAATCGCTAAGTTGAATCAGAAAGAAAAACCAAATTATAAATAATGAATTCATCATGGACATTCAAATGCAACTCAATAATGGGGATATATCTGTTGGCCAAGCATTAAATGATCTCAGATAATCGCAAGTTATACTTATTTTAGCGATAACATTTAAGCGTAAGCGATTGTTTCTTTCTTTTTGCCAATATTATTTTAATTTAAAATGTTTTTCAATGTAACGCAAATGAATAAATAAAGGCAATTGGTACACCAGTATACAATCATTTACTATTTTTTATTTTGGTACTTGTATTTACTTTTTGTTACGTAAACAGACAACAAATTAATATCAGTAAAAACATACAAGTACACAGCATTACACATAAAATAGTTTATTGTAGTCTAATTTCTAATTTTGTCAAATTTTCTTGAAAGTAATCATATTATTAATTTTTTATTCAATTTCTTCCAAAGCTCATAATTCCAACATTTAATTTTATTGAGCAGCAAAGCTACTGGGTATCACTAATAGGTACTCGATGATGTCACAAGGAATAACATATTTCCCCGTGGTACCACTCTTATGGTATCATTTGGTGGTGTCACGGGGTGTTACAGTACCTACGTGTGGACCAAAACCAACTGGACGCTAGGGGTCGAGAGATTGGAGTCGCGTCACAACACGAATATTAAATCGTTAGTGGTTCGGGTGCCGTCGCAATGTCTGGAAACTTGTCTTCAACAAGAGTTTTGGCCGAAAGGTGTTGTACATATATATACACATATATGACGCCGAAATAATTCATTAGTTTTAGTTACCTATATAAAATATGTATTAGTTTTTATATTTTTTGTTATGTATGTATTGGCATGTTATAGGCTTTAGATGCCTGAAATAAATGATTTATTATCATATTATTATTATTACTATGATACACTACATGTAGATTTAAAATTATAACTTTTAAGGAACACTGCAAACCGTCAATTATCTCGACCTATCTACCTAAACATGTTTTCGTACCATTACTACGAGTATTTACGACTTGAACTCTACAACAAACACTTTTTTATAAAGTTTTCGTCAAAATAATAGAGCGAAAAAAATTGATAGCTTTATAGGAGTTATTAGTCGTTTCGCCCGCCATTTGTTCGCCCGAACGTGTCAAACGACTAAATCACAATATTTATAATAACTGATGGGGCGTTTCGCCCGATGGAATAATTATTACAATTTAAACACCAAGTAACGTCAACAACTTAAGCTGAGACTGTTTTATTTTTAAAAAAATATGAAAATTTAAGACATTATTCGCTTTCATTACACATTATATACCGATTACCTGCTCTTGAGCCTGCATTTGCTTAGTTAATATAATAATGCTTAATAATATATAATTCTACATATAATAATTCCAGATACATTTTATGATCGGTTAATATTTATTTTTTCTTTTTTTCGTTTATTTTGTAAGCATGTTTGCTTACAAAATAAACGATCACAATATTATATGAACATACAATATTACATTAAACAGTATAACTAATTGTGACATCTACGCCGTTTTCCACAGATATCATAAAATTGCCTCTCAGTTATAAGCTTTTTATAAGCACTAGCACTATTAGCATTAATATCAATAACACTAAAGTAATAATTATACACGGTAAGTACTCGATGAATGGGCGCACGGCGCACTGGCCTGCATTAGTGCGGGATGATAATAGGATCCTTCTAATTAAAAAAATGTTGCAAATATTCTCGTCTAGAAAGTGTCACTTTACTAGAAAATTCATAGCTTTAAATCTATTCTGTGCTTTAGTCGTAAATTTAAATCGTTTTCTCGCTAGTTTTTATTTCAGAATTAATTTATAATTTGATGCAGTCTGTACATGAAAAGCAATAAAAATTCCATCGGGCGAAACGCCCAATCAAATATAATAAATATTGTGATTTAGTCTTTTGGCCCGTTCGGGCAAACAAATGGCGGGCGAAACGACCAATAACTCCTTTATAGGTACTAAGCGTCCGAGAATTGTAGTTTAATTAATTAATTGTTGTTTTTCATTTCAATTCTGATTAAAATCAAACAAAAACGCACCTCACATTTCACAAAATTATTTGATACAAAAACAAAATAATAAAATTATAAAAGAATTACGAAACTTCCACTTTTCTTCATTACCTTCATAGCTTTATTATCATTTTTAATCAAATAGTCATATCCGGCTCATCGTATAATTACGAGCTAATTACGTATCTGTAAGTTTAACAAGTGCTTGAAAAACTTTAATGTTGATACATCGAAAGGAATAGACTCTAATTAATTTTATAACAGATTCTACAAACGACTGCGCTATAAAATCCCGCGAAATAAAATTATTGCAGGCTTAAAAGACTTACACTAAAACTGGCAAAATTAAATTTTAATGACTGATCCAATATAAAAATCATTAAAAAATTAAGATTACTGTTGAACTGGTTTAACAGCTTTAGAGTCCACATAGTAAATATAGTTAAAAAGAAAGATGACTAATAAAATTATAAAAATAGTAGTTCTCTACCAGATTACGTGTTTACTATGAGACAGCACTTTAGAGTGAATACCAACGGCGCTGTTACTTTTTCATACTAATACCGCAGATTATCGAAAACTAATACATACAGAATCACTTATGAGACAACCTTATGGTTAACTGATATATCCTAATTTCGTTGCAACGTCTCAGCTGTAATTATTAGAATACACTTTGTAATAGAGATAATGCACTTTTTGCCATTGACTCTGCGTGACGTGCCATGTTTATTAGAATTTCTGTGAAATGTAAAAAAGTTTGGAAAACCAATAATAAGTAGGTAATTATCACTTGTACGTTAGCATCGTAGTTTGTAGTTAGAAATAGAGGTTGAAGTAGAAGAAATGATATAAATAACAACCGGCTTTACGTCGGGATCAAGCGCAATGAAGCTACTGACTTTTAAGTGGTGTTTTTTAATTTTATTTTTTTTTAAAATTGAACATCGAAATTCTAAAATACTTGACGATATTTTGCATAGAAATTGTAATTATTCAAGTAACTTGATACATAATTAATTAATTTATAAAATGTATGTAAACTGATTCGTTTTTTCCATTTTTTACGTCATTTTTTAATCCAATTTTAGAGCTATTTAGACTTTATGCTTCCTTCTGATGATACGCAAAGGACACATTAATGTTATTTTCTTATAACTTACTAAATATCACAATTCTTGTATTATATAACAAGTACAGAACCGAACCTAAACGACTTTTTGTCGCATTCCTTCCTACCTTTATAAGTTTCAGTTAATACTACGTATCTTCTTGTCTTACTCTAAACTTTCGGTCTCATAAAATTATGCGATTATATTATTAGCTAAGAATACTTAGCATTGACATTTATTATAATTTGTGTAAATTGTTAGTGGTCAACCTAGTGTCAGGATTTGTTTAGATCGCCCATATATTATAGAGGCATCCGACTTGACCCAACAACTGTTATCAACTTGGTAATAACCGGGAACGACTTTTAACGTGCCCTCCGAAGCACAGAGACGCTCAGATCAAATACCACTATGCGGTCACCCATCCATAGGCCAGCCGCACTCTAAGTGCTTAACCCGCTAATCTTTTACCTTTCTTTTTTTAAAACAGTCTTACCAGTAGTTTCGACATTATTCATAGCAGGCATATTATGATTGCCAGAATTTGTTATCATTTTACCTAGTTGCTACCTATTTTGATATATTCCCGTAGCATTTATGAGGGTTTTAATTGAAAGATACAATAAACTTCTGCAGTTATCACAATTATCTTAATTCTCCTTATACCGAATAGATGTTGCTGAAAGTACCTACACAGATTATTAACAAAATATGATATGTAATTATTTTATTGTCAGAATATGAGATAATTAATCTGTTTAGAAATAAATTAAATACAAAGCATTAATTTGGCATAAAACTTGAGATTATGCTGATTGCTGATGTCCTTAAGTATAATTTTATTGTGTCCTTCCTAATTGAATATATTTTTATTCCTCATAGCACCAGTCTTACAATATAGATAAAGCTACTAAAAATACAAACTACTTGTTTTAAGGAAATAAAAAACGTCTCGTTAAGAGGTGAAGCATTAGCGTGATTTTCCTAACCTTCGGACTGAACAAAATGACCAGACAATACGTTGTTTATCTTCCTAAACTACATAACAAATATTAAATACATCTATTTATAAAGGATTAACATAATGTTATTAAATAACTACAACTTTGTGTCGGCAAAAAACAAAGATCTTTACCACAGAAATGTTCATCACAAGCTCATAGATAAAAGTCGTCTTGTATTTTCATTATAAGAATAGCAATCTTAGATCTACCAAGAAATATAAATAAACTACAAACTAAGGACGAATTAAGTTTAAAATAGTTTAATTTAATACTTTTATAAAATCACTAAGTGGAAATAGTAGTTTACTTTACAAACATTTATCCTTGTAAATGCATCCGTATAGTTGAAAGTGAACAGGGTCAACTACCAACAAATATCATATCAAGCGAGGAAGTTCAAACTATTTATTTTCCTGATGAAATATCTACATTTTATTATGATCAATCAGCAATGAAGGACAACGTGTCGTCTCCAGTAGAGATTTAAATTATTGTCTCTAAACAGTCGCACAACCTTGTCGTTTCAGAATCGATTGTGAAAATAACTATTAATTTAATAAAAATAAAAACAAGTATAACCTATTGAGTATGTATGTATATATTAAATTTTAATTGGTTCTCTTTTACCTTGGACTATTAATAGTATTATTATTAAGCACAAGATCCTTACAGGTACATTTTATACTATTATAGTAGAATGCATGCAGTAAGAATCTAAAAAACGAATCTACTATCACCAGTCCTATCTATATTAAACGGGACCTTCTAACCGAGTTACGTTACGGTGGTCTTTAGGATACTGTTACTAATAGTTATCAGTACACTCGTATTATAATTTAAACACTTTAGAAATGAAGATTTTTACACGATTATCATTTTTGTACAGTGCTACGTCACCGAAGATTGCCCCGAAACTAACCGTCAGTAAATAACCACGGCATGATATTGTAAGAGGAATTGACCTGCAGTCTTAAATTTAGGAATCGTTTAATGGATAATAATTATTTGTTTTTTTGGTTCATTTATACTATTATATAAAGCGGAAGAGTTTGTTTGTTTGTTTGAACGCGCTAATCTCTGGAACAACCAGTCGGATTTGAAAAAATATTTTTGTGTATAATATCCTAGTTCTCGAAGAAGGCTATGTAACATCACGCTACGTACGACGGGAGCAGAGATACGCGATTGAAACCGCGCCGCGGAAAGCTAATTAAATAATATGATAAGTTTATTGCACTTAGGAATTGTAAAATACATGCATGTATTTTCTTATTTATCAAAGAAGCTGATATTTAATATGATATACCTATAGGAGTGCCTACTATATTAGTAAATAATAGCACAGATTTATTGACAATGTTGACTAAGGGCAAGATATTATATCCTGCTGCCAGTAAAATGCGTCCCATAGGGGCATTACGGAGCAAAACGAGACATTTGAGAGAGTATTTAAAATTAAAGTCAAATGTATTTATTCATTTACATTATGTGAATGACGCTTATGAAAATCAAGATCACCAAAAGCTGTTAGTATATTCTACTACGGTCAATTCTCTAATCTATCGATCACTGACAAGAACTAGCAAGAAATTTAGGCCTCTGCCTTTTATGGTCAACGGGTAGGGTTTATGATTATGAAAAAAAATCAAAGAAACTGACACACTCAAATCACTACAAAGATAAGTTACAATTTGTTTCTAAATTATAGGGTACAACTTCACTAGAACTCTTTATTGGAACTAGCTAGTTGCTAACTAAGTGCAAATAAGTAAGAATTGAGCATCGATAGTAGATGAGTTGATCCATCTATTTTTTAATGTAAAATTAATTGGTACAATCAATGAAACATTATTTAAGTAAGTAGATAATAGCGGACAATCAATGGATGAGAGCGGCTCACGACAAGCTACGCGGCCAAGATGGCAAAAATTGGGGCAAGCCTAGATCTCACTCACCGAGCGAAACACATTAGCATGAAAACTAATATTCATAAGTCGATCTTCTATGAGAGGATAGTACTTCCTCGGTTAATCCGGCCTATTCATGCTGAAACCAGCGTGGACCTACTACCGTGAAAATAGCTTTTTATACTAATTACGCAGAATTCTTACAAATGTCTCTTGAACTTTGTAACAAATGACTCTACTCTGCGTAAAGGTGAGCAGTCAGTGGCGTCCAGGAGTAATGGCCTTAACTGATATTAAGGAAAATCGGTAGAATATAAATTAAAAATGCAAATTAGATTAAAAAAATAAATGACTTTTGAATACCTAGACATAGTAGGTGTAAACAAATTTGATTTATGAGTTTTCCTTCCGACTTGTTTTTACAATTTAATAAAATGATAAGACTTTATTGTATAGGTAATAAATTGCAAACCTGTTTTTGAAATAGATCTTTTATAGACGTATTTTACCAAAAACTTGATTACTATCCTCAACGGATTAATTACCATACAGGTGTCACTGCATGCCATCAAAAACTTCATACGTCATAATGTGCCTTAATGATTTTTTTAAGATGAATTAAGTCGATATGGCAATTTTTATCTTGTTCTAATTACCATAAGATGAAAATCGTCATCTTTTTAGGGTTCCGTAGTCAACAAGGAACCCTTATAGTTTCACCATTTCCGTCCAGCTAATAAGCTGAAAATTGGCATGGATATACCTACATATAAATCACACCAACAAAGTAGTACAATAAAAACATAATAAAAATTTTTAGTGTAACTCCCGTATACCCTAAGATGGGGGTCTCGATTTTATCAATTTGCCGTATCGCGGAGTTAAGATTTTCCTACGATGCTATAAGTACGCGGAAACATTTTGTTTTTTGGTGCTCACCGAGGAACCCCTTCCAAGGAGAGCTAGACCTCGCTGAGCGCGGGAGAACGCATCCGGATGTGACATAAGCGCCGCTGGCATGCTAGTCGCTGGTACGGTGTCAACGTGTGGCCTCTCTAGCCGCGCCACACCACAACAAGGATAGACCACGGGCCCATGTTTCCAACCCAAGAAGCCACCTGTAGTTACAGGTGGCGTGGAAGGGCATGGGAAAGGGTAACAACCATCACCCTAGGATTTCCATGAGACCGCGAGGAAGGCCCATGAACAAATTTATTTTTTAATTAATTAATAAGTTACATCTTCATAGTAGTAGTCTAGAAGGTGTACAAAGTGGGCGAGTGGGGTGGTATGTGTATCTGTATGTAAGCCTGTTTAATTGTTTTAAATTAATTTTATGAAACTCAGTTCTTAATTCAGGATACCTACGCAAATTGCGCAACTATACTACTACAGAACTATATTACTACACTGCGCGTGGCCTAATACGCACTTGACGGTTTTTTTAGGTTCTTTTTGTCAAAGTAAAAGCGACGTATTGACGTATTCTATTCAGTAATATTCGCAATCCTAAATGCGGTCGTTCGTAAATTGCGTGTTCATTAATATGATGGTATCTATTAATCATGTACTTATTGTCTTACTACTTACACGTTTATTTTTGGTAATTATTAGTCACGATACTTAGTAATAAAATTAATGAGTTTTGTTTGAAGTTAGAAATAAATAAAAAAAATATATCCATTCATCACATGTTTGTAAAGACTAACATAGCATGCTCCTTAGAGCGAGAATTTTTTATACAAAGTCTGACTCGCGTACCAAGTCATATACTAGTATAGGTGTTCATTATGAGTATCGATTGGAGATTTTTGTTGATGGATGTACTGCCACATAAAAGTAAGATATGAACGAAAGCCTCGATGCTCGAGCCAGACTCGTCCTTTACCTTTGCACTTTTCTTTTTCGTAAAAATATCATAGTGAAGGATATACTTAACTTTGCAGTTAAAAAGTTTTCAGCTTAGGTGTAGGTCAATGTCGTGCTTAATTTCTTCGGGATGTAACATTTACAAGATGAAGGTGGCATTTGCTTCTTCAATCAAATAATAGTGTTTTTTAAACCATCACATGGGACAACGCTAGGAAAACAGCCAGTGTTCTGACTGGCGCCACTGCGATCGCCAGTCTTAATTTGAAATTTAAATTCAAAGTCATTGATTGCGAACTTGGGTATTTGTTACATAGATAGTCATTGATAAATTAAGATGACATACTTCGCTTTTAAGCATGCATTACACAATATTTGTTTATCTGCTCGCCAAATGTACCGGTTATGGCAATAGTCCTCTAAATAGGCCTCTTAAAATTTGCCACCTCGCACACAAGCACCGTTTAAATTTAATTCGTTGAGTTTAAGGGTTTGACATTGAGTTAATATTGCATTATAAGAGTTGCCTTATTTGATTTTATAACTAATCAAATACTACTTAGATGAATAGAAACAAAAGATTCCTTCTATCGAAGGCACCAAAATGGGCACTATAGCCATGACATTGGTTTCCAATTTTTTTATTTATACGGATAGATGATTGGCAATAATAGACTAAAACTAGTAAAGTACTACAGCTTTATATCTCTTTATTGTTCTAGAAGAATAGACTCTATTATATATCATACTCGACACAAAGGCTTAAAGGGAACGTTTCAAATAAACACATGAGTAACTTACCTGGATATCGTTTTGCTCAAAATCACGAAATGATCTTTATCTATTATTATTTAAACACAACTTAACAGTAAATTGGCCTTTCAATATAATTTTAAACAGTTACCAGGTTTAAGAGGGTACAGAATAAATAAAATTATTATAGTGATTGCTTTTGCATGTCCAATTTCTCTTTTTTGGTCTGCTTGAAAAAAACAATCACTTTAAAAGTAGCATAAATAGTAAATGATATTAATTAAAGGAAATAAATTTAAAAACCAATCTATAGAAGCACTCCTCTCTGTTTCCAGTTAGGTATCTATGCTGCAGTTACCATTTATTTGTTTACAAACCAAATAACGATTATAATTAGTGTGCCATCTCCTAAGCTATTAATTTAATATTAGTCGTAGTAGCTAAATTTTAAAGTAATAAAATATGTGTTATTATTTTAGAAGCACTTAGTTATTTGTAACACACAAATAATTGTTTAGAAATTTTAATCAGCTTTCAAAACTTGTGTAGATTATGCTTATGCTGATAAATGCCCGTAAAAGAACGTTTTACTGGTTTTACCTACATGGTAATCTTCCACTGACCATAAATAGAACAACCATGAGTTACGATTGCAAAATTTTAGGCCTTATCGTATATGTCGTAATCTTTTAAATTGTTGCTATTTCAAGGAATGAACCTTGTAAAATACAGAATTATTTAATAC
The DNA here is from genome assembly GCA_963082885.1 of Parascotia fuliginaria. Classification (NCBI taxonomy): domain Eukaryota; kingdom Metazoa; phylum Arthropoda; class Insecta; order Lepidoptera; family Erebidae; genus Parascotia; species Parascotia fuliginaria. The sequence continues at coordinate 7,496,391 of OY720176.1, read as the reverse complement.
CTAAACACAATTACTTTAAACTAAAAATAGTAAAAAGTAGGCAATTCATAAAATACTTTCAGGTTTATTTAAATACAAAAAATGCCCTTGTACCTTATAAATATATTAGCGAAATTTATGTAATATTTGTTGAATATAGCACTTTGGCTATTTATTTTAGGCAAGCTTCCTGCGAATTAATTTAGCTATTAATTATTATTTTACCCGCCATCAATAGACGCAGTATTGTCAAAAATTTTTAAACATTTACGTATTATTTTAGCTGATGTCAGATAATTGATCGCATGATGACGACTGACTACTGTCAGGTAATAATAAGTACATGAGGTACAAGATTAAATATTTCTGTAAAGCAGTGAAAAAAACATCATGAGAAAACCTGAACTTAAACAAATATATATATTTTTTTATAAAAGACTTGTGGCAAACAAACATACTACTACACCTAATGATAAGTGGCAACCATAACCTATAGAGAGCGCTGTGTTTTCTAAGCATTCCGAAAGTAGTAATGCTTAGAAAACACAACTAAATCGTTGCCAACCACGGAGAAGGCGATGAGGAACCAAAAGGGAAAAGGATCAGGACCGCGGGGATGTTTGGGCTGCCGGCGCTCTCATTCACTGATTCTATGAGAAGGTAGTACTGCCCCGATCGATCCGGCCCATTTATGCTGAACCCAGCGTGGATCTGCTATTACCGTTAAAATATAGGTGCTTAGAACAAAACATCTCTAAGGGCGAATTTATAAAATGAATCTTGACAAATTCGTTGGTGACACTTCCTTGTTCCGCGCGGGTGGCGGGGCACGTTGCTACCTATCAGAATATTATAATAAATCTATTCTAGCTATAAACATTAACGTCAACAGCGGCAGCGTCCAACTGACGCTGCTGGCAGGTAATTCCCGCTCCGCGCACAGCGCACGCGTGTAACTATCCTTCGCTGCCTTACATTCTCCGTCACCTGCAGACCACGGGAGTGTTACCAACGAATTTTCTAAACTATAAAATAATTATCAATTTTCTAAAAACAAAAGAAAACATTTTTTGACAATGAAACTAATTTAAAAAGTTCTTAATTTTAAACTACATCAATATAAAATGTATACTCATGACTAGTCATGACATATGACAACCTCGTATAGATCTACGTTATAATTTATTACAGGCATGCCTAACTATTGATCGAAGAAGGTCGGCAAGATGAAGGTAATAAAGCACTATGAAGCAGGGGTAAATCCCAAAAAAAAAGTTCGGATCAACTGGTTCAAGAGCAGCAAAAATGCAGTGACTGTCGCACCTTCTAGTGCACTCCCTACGTACTAATGGGTTGACGTAACTGTTAGAATCAGTACTTTATTTTAGCGATTACTACCTATACCTATATAATGTAAAAAAAAAATCAAAATCATTTATTTGCGAGAAAAGTGGTACAGATAGTTGTGTTAGAAAAATATACAACATAGGTTCACACAATTCACCTATTTTGGTATGCAAATATAATTATAACATCGTAGTAAGATTAAAGAGTCTAATAAATTATTTTAAACACTAAGCAAATAATAAAATTAAAAGTACATATTTTATGTCACATCAATAATTCATAGAATTATGCAGAACAAAAAAAAATATTAGAATTAAAAAAATACAATGTCATAGTAAATAAAAGAATAGTAATAATAGAAAAAAAGTAATAATAAAAATACAATAAAATTATAGTTTTAAATCAAAAAATTCCTTAATTGTATAAAAAGTATGTTCTATTAACCATTTTTTAATTCCTTTCTAATTTTTAATAGCGGCAATTCGCGAATGAGTTTTGGCACTTTATTAAACACCCTAATGTATTGTAAATACTTATGAATTCTTTGTCTTCTCACTTATCAAAAAATAGCAAAATGTCAAACGTAAATCTTTTCATAATAAAAATCCCACTTCTGTTTTATGCTTTCTGCAGCGCGATTCCACCTACGTTAATTGGTTACTGTTCTGCTTCCGTCGACAGTAGCATGATGTTACATAGACTATAACCTTCTTCAAGAACTGGGCTATCAAACGCAAAACGAATTATTCAAATCCGGCTGTTGGTTCCAGAGATTAGCGCTTTTAAACAAACAAACAAACTTTTATTTTTATAATAGTATAGATTGTCAATGAGTAGATTTTTTTTTATTTAAAGTAGCAATGTAGGTACTCTAAAATGTGTACATAAAATATTTTATCAAAATAACATTGTGTCATTTTTAGTAGAAAAAGGCACGCGTGAAATACGTGTAAGTACCTTTATATGTTTCGTTTGCGTAATGTACCTAATGCTAAGTGGCGGCTTACATCTTACACATTTATAGTGTATGAGATCACTTAAACTGCTCTGAATGGTGAGTAAACACTCCCGAATACTAATAAAATCTAGAACTACAAATTTTATATGAAAAAGAAACATATTTATACATATACATAGGTCTACATATATATGAAATGTAGATAGGTATTTATTATTTTTGTGCACCAGTATGCTTAAAGATAAGTGCAATATCAAAAATAAAACAGATGCACATCAATATAATTAGCTTTTTTAGGGTTCTGAATCTCAAAGAGAATAACAAAAGCTTGTACTTAATACGAGTATTAGAATCACTTTGTCGTCCGTCAGGCTCTTTTTTTTTAGAAACCTAAGCCAGAAAATTTAGAGCGATATTAATATCCAATACGCAAAGCTGTACAAAAAGTTTGAAAAGTTGATGCAAAAAACATCTTCCATTTTTGTTGCATGTTTCTTACATTTACGTGTAGCTAGATAAATCAACACGTAAAGATTTTCCCTTTATTTCTATTCATCTTCCTGATATATATCGAATAAGAAAATGATTTATTCCAAATAATTTACCATAATTATACCTATTTACAGTTGAAAAATGTATTGATATTGCTAGGTCTTTATTTAATTTTCAATTGTTGGGTACATTATGTTTAACATATAATAGACTAGCTCTAGCTGTATACATATAAGTTTGTACGGAAGCCTTGGTACGCAAGTCATACTCGCACTTGCCAGTTCTAAATCTCATTTTGGATTTTAACGCTAATAGAAAATCACATTGCTGGCGAGGTCAACGGTCGAGTGTGATAGCGATTTGTAAATCAGGATTGATTGATATAAAATATGCATAATGTTTACAAAGTACACAATCATGTCATAAATCACTCAACAGTAATCATCATCACTCAATTTTAAAATGCAATTTGATTTAAGATTGATGATTTATTTATTAATAGAGATAGATGAGAGTCAAACAATACTTACACCATTCTTTCTTGAAATAAAACCTAAAGTAATGTAGGGGTTTTTCTGTTGGGTTGTATTAGGTAAGAATCGGCAGCCTAGAAAGATGTTTTAATAAATATGGAAAATTTTAAAGAATTTTTTTTCGAATCTAACTATCTAGTTTGCGTCTACCATTTACACATACTGACAACATTACACATAGCACATACTGACAAATACCTGCGCAGTACGGCTAAGTACCGCGATCAACAACTAGCACTGCCACCGGTTCTCTAATATTTGCCCTTCCACTCACTATAATAAATCTATTGTTTGTCCTTCCACTCAGTGTAATATAGGTATATTTCCACTCTGTGTAACTTTCATCTGTCAGAACACTGATTGTAGATTGGAAGTTGATATTATACTTCTACGCGTATCAAACGCACCTCTTGGAAAATATGTTGAAATCATTAAATTGTCGGTGGCTACAGGTGACGAAACAGAGCAATATGAACCACGGTACGGGCGGACCCAGTACCTACTGACTATGTACAACGTTATGATGACGCATTAGTATGGGTGCCCCAAATTCCACACACCTGTAATAGGAACGATCTCATCAAGGTTATAGTAACGCGACCAGCGAAGCGGCATGACCACCGCGATTTTAGTGCTGTATTAGAAAATTGAGGCAGACTAATGAACTAATATTGTTGTCTGAAAGGCTGAGTAATATACGTATTAAGTATAATAGCTTTAGTTTACTTTATAGGTATATTGTAAGAATCTTTTTAGGCAAGTAATGAATAATATTAATAAACTGTCAAATAAACCGCCCCTCTGCTTCTAGAGCTAGCCACACTATTATGTGCAAGTGTCATCGACTTGGCAACAAGTGCATAAATACGGAAATAGCCCCCGTAACTTACCTGCTACGCAAGTAAACAAATAAGATGACATTATCAATGACTTGATCAATTTAATATTTAATTGTTACGTACGTACCTATGCAACACGTTTGTTTAATTGCTGTGTAGAGCAATGAAACACACGTACCTGTTTCATATTTCTATTTAAAGTCGACTAGCCGCGAAATGTTTTGTAGTTATATCCATGGCCTAGGGTAACACCTTAGGGCCGGTTAATAGCTAGTAAAAAATATTAATTAGAATAAGAATTACAGGTTCACAAAACTATTTGAGCTTGAATCACAAGTGATTTATTATAGTTGTTTCGTGTTTATTTACATAAATATACACGATTCAAACAGTATATGACAGGCGAGGTCAAGAAACTGTAACTACATAGATAACTCAACAAAAAAATTAAAGAACAGATACATTTTATAAATCTGTAAATGTGATACAAATTAAATGAAAATGAGTAAGTAGGTATGTACGATTAAAACAAACCGCATTTATAAATATGTACATAAGTACTACTTAAAGTATTTTTAAGTAATATAAATTTAAATCATATTTTATTTATATATTTAAACTTCTTGCACAAAATACAATGTAAATATACAAAGACGGAGTTAATACCAGAGGCATTATATACCCGTCAACCTTTGAATGATGCAGAGATAAAACTTGCATTCAGTAGTGAAAAGAGAAAAATATACTATACATTTTTTTTATTCTAAGCGTGGTTTAGGCTTTCCAGCAGTTCCTTTTTCATGGTTACGATTTTCCCGAATTTGTTTCATTACAATTTCAATTAGTTCTTTTCAATTTTTTGACGTATACGTAGACAGAAATGTTTTACACGTTTGTAAAACACACTACGCTTCACCAGCTTACCACAAACTGAAAATAAAACACTATAGATAAAATTGCTGCCAATGGACAACATTTTTTGCTGTCAATATAATGCTATCCATTCAAGAACTAGAAACTACACTCACCTGCTGCAGAAGGATGCAACACTACCTAAGTGATGTCTTATTATCACTTAGATAGAGTTATGTTCCTACTACTTTGACTGCATGTATTTTGTAGGAAGGTTGTTCTTTGCGGTCGAGCTGATCCAATTAAAAATGAAAAATCTGTTAAAATCTAAATAGTATTGATTACATTCTAGATAATATCAAAATTGCTCAGTCTCCAGTCAGTCTTTTGCAATATAATAATACGTACATAGTAAAGTTCAATTCATCTACCTCAGTACATCCTCAAACGGAAGACGGTGCTTTAAACGATAAATATCAACTTCGCAACTTATGACTCTTATCGTAACTACAAATAAATTACATAATCATTTTAGTTCTGAGCGTCTAACCATTAAATAGAACAACATAATTATTATTATTATCGCAACAAAGTACGTTTCTAAAAGTGATGAGTTGATGCCACACATTGTCGTCCTCAGGATTAATTTAAAAAGTATAGGCGTGATACCCTGGACACTTTTGATAAGGATTAAAAGGCTTGTGGGGGTCCTCAGGTGTGGCAATACAAAAACAGCAATTGGAGAGTGACTCTCGCACCTTGGTTACGGTAAAAACTTGTTATCTTTCGTGGCTCGAGACTCGAGATTTTTGCCCGTCTTCTCTGGGTACAAATATAAATTAACGAATAGGCTCATTTATTTTGAAGTTGAAAAATGTTTTCAAACACCTCGAATTCATTTTTTGTGAAAAAAAATCAAAATGGTAAATAAATAAAATAAGGTTTACGGGAATTATGTGTTTTTGTTTTCCTTTAGCAATGTATGATTTAAGCAACTAAAATGGCTGTGGCTTAATTTTATTTCATGTTCTCTTTGAGCTTCAAAAAATCATAGACTACATTTCATAATATGTATTTGACATTATCCAATTCGCCTCCAATCCAATTCATATCTCTACGGGTTTTGAAAAAAAAGAGTCTTGGCAAACAGAAAGATAAACAGTCACCTATTCTTATTTTAATAATGTTTTCTTTTTTATTAAAGTAGCAAAACCTATCTATCAGAGTATTTTTTTACGTTGTTTGTGTTACACAAATTATTGTTTATCTATGACTAGGATCTCGCGGCGCGGTTTCACCCGCGTCTCTGCTTACTGCTCTGCTGCCGTTGTCAATAGCGTGATGTTAAATACCCTATAACTTTTTTCGAGAACTGGGATAGCATACGCAAAAAGAATAATTCAAATCCGACTGGAAGTTTTAAGGATGAACGCGTTCAAACAAACAAACAAACTCTTCCGCTTTATATATTGGTATACATATAGATAGATTATTTTCCTCAAAGTTTTGAAGAGAGTTTTAAACTGGACCCAACAAAAATCATGATATCATACTCGCTATGACGTATGCTCTAAGTTGTTCTTAATTAAGTCAGGTTTAGCAGCTTAGTAGAAACAGGTTCGAGTAAAAACTCGACTAAAAAATCGCGTCGCGTTAGATGTTAGATATGTGCCTCAAACATTTCTTGCTTTACTGATGGTAGTAAGTGACTAGCAATATGCTGGTATTTAGTCTTCAGACATGGGCCTGACGACTAAATACCAGCATATTGCAAGTAACTTATTGCTAGACTAGGATTTACTCTAAAATAAGTACGCAATAGTTAACTGTTCATAGTCCAAAACTAAAAACATAGCCCGCCATTCGATTAAAACAAAGTGCAATTCTATATCTTACTTATTTAGTAAGATATAGAATTGCACTTTTAGACAGACTTTTAGACAAGTTGTAATTTTAGACTGAAAGCCAGCACCCAGTAAACGCTTAGTAAAAGGCGTAGGGGTTATTAGGCGGGTAGGCAGACAACCTAAAGAGAATGGCAAGCATGAACTGTGGCGTAGGTATGGTTTTGAATGCACCTACAACTTGAGAATGACAGGACTGAACTAACTACAAAATACTGATTGTTTATATGGATGATTATTTATTTTTAATACAGAAATAACAAAGTAAGTTGAATAGGTATAATAATTATACTTGTAGTCCTAATAATGACTTCTTACTTACTTATTTTACGCCACTTCTACTTAACTATTTACTGAGAATTGACTGCTATAATAACCTGTTATAATAATTAAAATATTAAAATGATTACTAGGTAATATAGAACGAGAGTGAAGCATATTTCCCCGTATCGATTTCCGCCTGAGTTTATCAAGGCAATGTCAGAACAAAATCAACTCATAATGAAAATGGCAATGTGGGTTGTAGATTTAATTTGAAATTATCTATTATATTTTCTATTAAATTTGGGGTATGTGGAATAATTAAATGTATTTATTCTGTCTTTAGATATTCTAATAATATTTCATCAGTGCAAAAGACTTACTACTTTAGCTGTTCTGCTAGCCAGAATAAGCGTAAGTTAATATGCGTCTATCTCATCGTGAAATTTTTGTAGAAAAGTTAACAGTGCCTCTAGTATATATAATCTGTGAATAATTTTTTTTATCTATCTAATATATAATTATTATTATTATATCCTATTGATATTATAAATGCGAAAGTTTGTGTGTCTGTGTGTGTTTGTTACCACTCAGCGCCTAAACGGTTGAACCGATATCTATGAAAATTGGTATGTAGATAAATGTGGTGCCGGACATAAGCTGCTTTTAATCCCGAAAATCAGCCTGGTTCCCGAGGGATACAACAAAACATATTTTACGTGCGGGCGAAACCGTGGGGTACAGCTAGTTATTGTACAAAGCGGAAGAGTTTGTTTCGTTTGTTTGAACGCGCTAATCTCTAAAACTAACAGTCAGAATTGAATAGTTCTTTTAGCGTATTATAGCCCAGTTTTAGATGAAGGTTATAAACTATGTAACATCACGCTACTGGGGATAGAAGCAGAGCAGTATCTAAAGACGCGGGTGAAACCGTGCCGCGAGTGAAACCGCGCTGCGGCAGCTAGTACAAATATAATATAGTCAGCCCGTCACGTTGAGATAAATGCTCGTTTATATAATAGAGCTACACTGCTAGATTAACTATACCTATCAAATATTCAGTCGCAACCGGTTAGACTGGAAGAATTCAATATTGATGGGAAAAGACGCGCTGATAATAACTAGAAACGATATTATGACTATTGCCTGATATACAATATTGATTAATACACAATATATTTATTTTTTGCAGTTAGTGGCAGACTAGCAAACAGCCCACGTGATGGTGGTAACTGTTGCGCATGGACGACTCAGAGTCACTGGCATTGCTCCTGGGCCTCCAGCGCTCTCGCTCACCGAACGAAACACAATATCAAATCAATCAAATCATTTAATCAGTTTAAATAAAAGTACCTACAATTTTTAGTGGCCTTATATTAATACAAAACAGGTATAATAATGTTAGGTGCCTGTACTAGGAGTATTCCTGTATCATAGGCAGTTTATGTGCTAATTTTATAATAACAGATACATGTAACACTTAAATTGTTTAGCAATGAAAATAAATTAAATTATATATTTTATACATCACAATGAAATTACAGATATAATAGTACGGATACTACTAATCTTACGTCGATCTCTTTTGAGAGAGGGTAGTACTTCTCCGGTCGATCCGGCCATTCATACCAGCATGGATCTACTACCGTATAAATGGATAAATATAATATTTAACACTAATACTGTATATTGCATGAAACGTCTATAGGGTCTAGGTATGTCGGACAAAAGATGTGTTCTGGCGCCTATTATTAATAGCAGAACCATAAGAAAGAATTCAATGTAGGTATTACAAACACATTAACATCCACGTGCACTTCGTATTTCATGTTAGCGTACGAAGCAATGAGGAGTCACACACAATTAGCATTTAGTACATAATTGGTGATTATAATGTACATAAATTTATGTGTTTGCAGTCTAGTGGTATCTATATTTTTATAGGTTCACACTATCACTACGAGTCTTCTCCAATGGATAGAATTTTATCAATAAAAAGCCTATTTCATAACATTTTAAGGTATTTGGCCTAGGATGAAAATCAAACCATCGTGTTCGTGACACGACATTTTTGCGTTGAGAGTGCTATAGCACAGGCGTGGCCGAGTTACAATCTATATATCTATATATATAGTTTACGTACCAGAAACCACCTACAGGTTCAGGTCGTCGGTTTACCTGGCCTTGCGACCGCCTTAGCTTATATTTGGAGATATATCCCTCTAGGATCAATTACATCATCACAAAAGTTTTAAAACCAATATGAATTTTGGCTTACACACACAGTGATAATGGATGACATGGAAGGCTTGGGCTCGGTTAGAGGGAAGATGCTAGAAATGTGGTTACAGCGAGAAATGGATGTACGTCCTGCAGTTAAAATTTTGATGACAACGAAAGTCGTACCTACATTACAATTACACTATTTAAGCAGCTTTTGCAGTTATCAGGAACAAGCAAATGTTAGACGGGGTCAACAACCACTAGATACCATATCAAACAAGGAAGTCGAAACGACTTACTTTCCTTATATTTTATGACCAACCAGTTTTAAAGGACGTGTCCTTCAACAGGCATTACATCATTGTCTTTATTATCAACAAATAAAAAAAATGATGCGTGGAGTCGCTCCACGCGGCAGAAGCGAAACTTTGTAATGTGGAAATGAAAATAGGAAGATTGAAGAGAAAATTGATTTTTCTATTTCCCCTCCCGAGGAGCGTTTAACGTTTAACGCAACAGTGCTTTCATACCCCCTCCATGATAGCGTTAAACGTTTAACGCAACCTTGTTGGAAGTCGCATTAGAAGTTTCACTTCAATAAATTAGATTATTTGTATGTAATGAATGTGGTTGTAATATTTTGTTTTAAATAAGATAAACTAAATTCTTTTCTATCACTTTAACAACTCTACAACTATTCGTAGGTGTGTGCAATCGTATGCAACTGAATCATGGGCTCATGGGCCACACTGCTGATACTTCGTTTAAAACTGTCAAACTTGTAAGATCTATCGTGTATAATGCACTTATGACGTTTAAATACTAACATACAACAGTGTACTCAGCAAAATGTCAGTGTCTAATAAAATGATACAAGTCCGTTGCCAAGGAAATCTGTCTTCAGGCGAATTTCGACCTACTTGCATTTATATGCATTGACAAAATGCTTAGGGTGGTTAATGATTCACTTGTTTCGAACTTATATTGAACGACAACGCACTGGGGACGCAACACTATTACTAAATAATGATATATAAAATCGTACATATTAGCTTTTTAAACAACATATCATAGAGGAATTAGCCTGCAGTCAAAATTCTTTATGAAAATAAAATAGAATTATAAAGATTATAAAGATAAGTACATAGATCCTAAGTAAACATAACCACTCATATATTTATAAAAACAAAGTTGACTAACCTAGAGAACATCAGAGACATTAAACTATGTCCCTGGTGCCTCTTATTGAAAACGCAGTACTTGCAGTTCTGAACGTAAATTACGAGTATCTTGCCGCCAGTAAAGCATGTCTCTCAGGTCAGGACCACAAACCGAGTAATATATTAAAGCCTCTTCCACCATTACCACCATTCCTTAAACAAACAACGAACTCTTCCGCTTTAAATAACAAATTTACTATGTTATATAAAGCGGAATAGTTTGTTTGTTTATTTGTTTGAACGCGCTAATCTCTGGAACTACTAGTCCGACTTGAATAATTATTTTTGCATATTATTATGATAGCCCAGTTCCTGATGTAGGTTATAGGCTATGTAACATCACGTTACTGTCGTGTCGACTGAAGCAGTGCAGTCAGCAAAGATGCGGATAAAACCGCGCCGCGGTAGGCTAAAATAAATTTATAGTCGTATCTGTAAATTCCTAGCATGCATAGTACACTTAGCCTTCTCTACAGCCATTTTATACAAAAATCAGATACACCCTTCCGACCTGTTTTATCGAAGTATGAACGTGACGAGCATATATTGTATAATAAACTGCAAACCTGATTTTTAATCGACCATTTATAAACGTATTTTACCCAAAACTTGATCACTAACCCTAACGGATTTGCTCTTTTTTTTTAATTTGCTCTCTGAGCAGGTGTCAATGCGTGCCTTAAATTAGTTTAAACATAATATTTCACATTCACAGTATAAAAAACTGGTTTAACTTATTTTAATTAACATAGGGCTAAACATTTCCATTAATTATCATGTTAATACTCACATTTCTGCCATTATGTATCCTAAATAATCGATTCCCAAAGATCGGAATCACGTTTCGTGATCAATTTGACCACATGTATACTCCAATGGTTACTACAGACATTAGGTGCAATCCAGGATAAATAGTTTTGAGACCTACAAAATTAAATATTTATTTCTGTACTTCTCTTTGAAAAGTGACAAAGCTATATAAAGCTCCTTCCTTAGATTAGGAGTAGTCTTTTTAAGAACAAATCAGTTAGTGCCAAGTAATAAAAAAAATATATTCCGGCTTTCTGAAGTTTTCCACTTTAGGATTATTTGGAAGAAATACATATAACTGATTGAATTGCGAATATATTTATAGTGAATTTAATGACCATCACATGTACACACTTTTTTAATACTTAAACGTACATGTTACAAAACTGAGCAATTTATATTTATGGTAGGGGTTATGAAAATTGTATGTGCTAATTTAGGTAAAGTTCTTTAGTTTTTTTGAATCCTTGACCACCTTGCGTGGTGCTATTAATTTATGAATACTTACCATAGGTTTTCTACCTATCCGATAATCATAACAGAGCAAGGCAAACAGCACTTTGTTTGTAATATTTGACCATGTCGCCGCGTGGTTGCGCATTCGACATCTCCCACACCGCACTAAGAATAAAATGACTGAAGATCGGACTTATTTATTTCTGAATGGAATATAATACTTGTATTGTCGGACCGCTAGTATTAATAAACGACGTAGTGAAAGAGTTTGTTTTGTTTCTACATATTTTAAGTATTCTGCACAGGTAAATAACTTTCTGTAGCCATGATTAAATTTTTTTTTTCGCTTTTTGACACTTTGTAGTTTAGATATTTTTTAAGAGGATGAAGGAATAAAAGAGTGTTTGTAGATGGCACTGGAAAAAGCTTTTAAAAACCTTCCAAAGTGGCAAAGTTGCGGTAATATAAGTTTAATATAAATTTTAAAGCCATGATGGAAACCTTTTTTATTCTAATTCTAATAAAATAGGAGAAGGAGAAGTACAGCTTTTTCAGGTTAATAAGAAACCTATCTTTAATATAATTATTTAATATGCACAATTACTTAAGAGGTACTAACAATAGTAAAAGTAGGTATTTCATAAAAATACTTTCAGATTTATTAAATGCAAGAAATGGCCTTGTACCTTACTTACCTACATAAAGTTCACATAGTTAATTCATTTGGTACTCAATGTTTGTTTTTATAACAGAAAACATTTAGTACTACTCTTACCTAAATTGAACCTGTTGTGAAGAACCATCTCGTAAGGAATATTTATTTATTATACTCGTATAGGATACAGTTAATGAATATTTAATTAATTAAGTATTTTGGAACTGGCTGTTGGCCGTGTTAGTTGCCATGTTACCCGTTATTGTGACGTAAAGGCACATTGTGATTACTTGTGATAATTTATTTTCCGGTATTTTTTTCACGACAACGATACAACAAAAACAATTATCGCATTTCACATGTTATCTTTTTCATTTTTATAGCATAGTGCAGATTGACTCGGCTCGTGAGCCACACATTGCTTTGCATTCAAGCAAGTAGCAATATGTTAAATATTAACGTCCACACACACGGACACAGGTCCGGTCAAAATGTAGATGCCAGTCGTGGACGTCTGCCGGTTGAGGTGATGATAAGGATGAATCAATCTGTTGTTAATGCTGCGCTGTAAGCTACATACTTACATATATTTTGTTTGTAAAACTATATCTATAGATATTATAAAACAAAATCTCTGTTGTCTATTATGTGTTTCTCTGCTTACCTTGCTCCATATCATACAGTGGTATTTGTTACGGTTTTCACCGGAAGATTTTAATCAAATTACTTGTGACATACTTATACTATGGTATTTCGACACCTTCAAGCTGATTGATATAGTACAATAAAAACATTATTTAGTTAATTATATATTATTATAGCTTAACTGTTCTACAAGAAAAATGTATAAATTACTGTAAATGTAAGGATTATAATACAACGAATACATCAAGTACAGGGCATTTGTTGATGTCAACAAAGTGTACGTAAAATCGTAACGTACACGAATCGGAAGGAGATCGTTGTGATAGAAATACATGCTAGTATTGTCCTGGAAGTTACATATTTATATGTGCGCCTTAGAAAACAGAGCAGGCGCTATGTCTAATTCTCCTAATATTTCTATTACTAATAATATAATATAAATAATAATTGGCAGAAGTAGATATAGAGCTTTCTTACTTCTATATAAACCACGTACTATAAAATGAGCTGCTTGCTGAATAAGAAGAAGAAGTTGACAAAACTCAAAATTGCTCACAAATAACTAATACTAACGAATTATTATGATAATACTCGTTTCTTATGTTTCCCTGTTTGTTACTTTCGCTGATACCACTTAGTATGCAAAGCTTTATTACATTTGAATAAAAACATTTTTTGAAGAAACATTCAGTAAATATTGACAGTAAAATTAATAAAATGTTAAACATTTGCCTCTCATTAAAATTTTATGCGAGTAATATTGTTTTACCTTAACCGTATACTCAACTTTAGGTACTTCTTAGTAGTACCTAAGTACTGGTGTCGTAAATGGTTATCGATAACTTCGTGATCGACCATATTATCGCACATCATGTCTACACTATCGACACAATGGGCTGCAACCTGTTTCTCTGCAAATCGTTAATTGCATAATAAATGCAGGTAACCACAAAGTAAGCATATCATTAGAAGATATAAATTGAAGCAATTAATTGTTGGTGCGTCATATATTTGTCAAAGGTTGTCTGGAAGAGATCACTTTAAGCGATAGGACTGCCTATTATACCACTACCATCTGTGTATTGCAATGTTTAATGTTATGTAAATTTTACTTAGTGTACAATAAAGAATATTCTATCTATCTATCTATCTATATTTAGCATATTTCCAAATTGCGTTGACTACATTTAAAATTTTAATAAAGCAGATAGAATGAAATTTGTAGCTAATTCGACGGAAAAGAGCATCAAAATGTATTGTGCTAATAAATGAATCGTACGTAATTTATAACATAATAAGTGTAAGTACTATAGTGGTACAATAACACCGAGGTTCGTGTTTGATTTGATCACGATCGATAGTTTACACCATTCATACGTAAAATATAAATGACCGCAAAGTCTAGATGAATTTATATATTATGATACCAATAAATAAGTTAGTAACATTATTATTTATTTGCCTAAAACAATTTTAATACATTTAAATACAACAACATCGTGACGTCAAATGGAAAAAAACTATTCGAAATATTTTACAATACAATTATCTTCTCCACAGACCGGTCTGACCAGCCCCAAGACCACAGACGTCATAACAATTAAAGGGTAACACAGCCGTATTTAACTTTTTTTATACAGTTTACATCTGCAGCGGAAAAATCATGCCTGTCAGTTTGGGGATGATATATTTAGTTGAAGTACGGTTCCGTTATAAAATTCCCGAGGTATTTTACGAAATTTATATCATAGATATTCGCTTTAGAAACCACCACTTATAAATTTCAGCCAAATTTTAAACTAAGTGGATTTGAACCCACAACGGACACAACATATCATCTAATGAATAACTTTTATTTATTTAATTAGTAAAACATTTAACATTCTTGTGCTCCTGTCCTGTAAATATCGGATATCTATGATTTACATTGAAAGGATTTGTTGGGCAATAGAAATTTTGTAATAATAGTAAAATAAAACTAAAATACTAAGATAATTAGGACATTTCTTTTGTGGTTAGGCATACAAATTTGCTCCGTTTCTTGGTGGTCATACTGGCATGTCATACTAATATGACCAGTGAGAACCGCTTGTGTTGGTGGTCATACTTGTCATTGTCCCTCCGATTATAATAGTTTTATTGTCCCCTGTAGGTATAATGGTAGCCAGTGGCGTGCACAGAGATTTTAGACAGGGTAGGCATTATAGATTTTAACAGGGTAGGCATTATTTAATTATATTCCTAATATTGCGATTTTAAGCAATTATTAAGGTAGGCAGTGCCTTTCTGCCTATATGGAGTGCACGCCACTGAGTGGTACAGTCAGCTTTAAAAACATCTGCACACTTTGGTAACATAACATGTGGCTTTGTGACCCACCGTGTACAAAAGTATCTAAGGGGTAAAACCAAAGTGAAGAGAAGAGAGAAGTTGGGGCAGAAAAGTTCTAGAGTGGCGACTACGAACCGGAAGGCGCAGGGTGGCCAGACCCCTCAAAAGGTACATCAACCCTTTTAAGGGTGGCGAGCGGCCAAGTTGGCGAAAATTGGGGGTGGCCAGTGTTCATATGGCACTGTCTCCGCCATTAATAATACGCGAATAATATTTCTCTTCACCTTTATTAATTTTTCATCAACAACTATTCATTTTATTGTGCCTAAGATGACAAAACAAACAGCAACTCTGTAAATGCAAACTCTAGATAGCAAATTTTAATTTTCTTGTATCTGCAACTACTCATGTAGACCACAGATTTTCATCTTACAAATTCTTACTAATATTATAAATCCGAAAGTTTGTGTATGTGTGTGTGTATATGTTTGTAACCACTCAGCGCCTAAACGGCGCCTAAAATTTGAAGATTTTGAAGACTTGATTTCGATTTTGATGATTTTGGACCTATAATACTTTTTATCCCGAAAATCGGTCTGGTTCCCGTGTTACATTAATTAAACACATAGGTATCATTTTCCACGCAGTCTTAGCCGCAGGAGGCAGCTAGTAAATTATTAAAATTGACATAATAGTAAGGTTTGATGAAAGGAAACAATACTAATCGATACTTAGATTAACTTTTAAATTAGATGGTTTTAATATTTATAACATTTAAATATTTTACCTTGAGAGAGTGACGCTGGTTCCGCATGCAGATAAAACAGAACAATTTTTTTAAATGTCAGCTAGGTAAGATTAAATTTATTAGGTAATTAATTATTAAGTGATTGTTTACAGCGAAAATATTAGCATTGCTATGATTTATAATGAATAAAGCAAATAAATAATATGATTATGAATATTAAGCTATTTTATACTCGTTAGACACTTCCACTTTAAATCATAGCAGCACGAGTGAGAGAGTAATTCCAGCATACAATACAGTGTGTCTTATCTGCGGATTATGGTATATATTGCTCCTAAAGAAAGCAATACCTGTGTCACCTCGTAGTGGTGAAGATTAATCCTTCAACTGTACACTTTACACTTTTCTTTTTCCATTTTATGATGGCACACGTAAAGGTTTCTGATGATCGTGGACGGCGGTTCGTACTTACCATGAAAAGAAAGGTTTGCTCTTCTGTTAGAAAATAATTTTATTGTTATTATAAGCGTTTATTTTATTATATAATCTATATTGCATAATACATACAATTACCTATGAACGAAAAAACATACACTGTAAGACAAAACAAGATACATATTTACATAAATGGACAATCCGTATCAATTTTAATAATATACTTACAATAAAGTAGATAAATCACCTTACAATGAGATCAGACTAAGTAACAACTTTTAAATCCTTGATGTAAGTAGGTATTATTGAGCAACCGGTTTGTCACGTGTAGGTACACTTTATGTTGGTCTAAAATTCATTAATTAGATTTAAGGAGGTCCAAAGCTGACCTTTATAGTCTAATCTAAATATTTATCTTTTCTATTATCTAGATCATTATAATAACGTTCACGTGAAGTTCACTACGGATAGTTCCTATTATTTAGATTAAGGTTAATTTAATAATGATTAATTTATTTTTATTTATTTATTTTTTATTTATTTTTTTTAAATTTATTTGTTGACTTTGACTTTGACTTTGACTTTGACGAATACAAAAAATACACGCAGAATTTTTACATAAATATTTGGGAAATCGAAAAAAAAAAAACTCGTCAACGTATACATCGCTTCACACCTCTGCACATAAGCAACTTTAATAAAGTATTACACTTATCTCTTTTCTTTAATTTTGTCACAATCTAAAATAGTCTTAAAAAAATTTAATTGCGTCGGATCTTATTTTGTCTATAAGTATTACATTTAAACCTATAATTTTAAAAAAATAAAGGAATAACAAATTTGATTTTTGTATGTTTCGACCTGTGTCAGCTATTTGATCTCTGTCTTTCTTTCTTTTACTATCATCTATAGATCTCTGTTCATAAAATATATTAGCATGAATATTTAAAGTTGAATTTAAAATACCACGTGGCAGCTGTATTTTGATAAATTACTTGTAGGTATAATAAAAATGTTTCTCAACGAATCATTATAGTTTTGGTTCACAAACCTGTTGTTCACATTTGAATATCTATAAATTCTCAACTTGCGCATGCGTTTGGGAACCCATGGGTTTTTACGATACTTTGCACTTTGGTTTTTAAGAGCAAAAAAACGTATTTGCGTCATACAGTTGATCGCAAATATAGGTGGACACATTTTTTATATATTTCCATGTTTACTGCTATTTACAAAACAAAAATAGGGGCACAGGTGACTTTTTAAAATTAGAAGTTGCCATTTGATTAAGAGATATGTTGTTTTGTTTTCTTAGACCATAAACCAGACGTGTGTGAATATTACTTGTGCACCAAGGTTTACATACAAATTCGCCCCGATTCTTGGTAGTCATACTGGCATGTCATACCGTTTTATAATGTGGAACATTTTGTGCGTGGAATTTGGGACATGCAGATTGCACACATTTTACATTCAGACCTTCATAAAATGAGTTAATATTAACTATTATATTATATTTTTAAAAACTTAATTTACCTCCTACCTCCGCACGCGTGATTGCTTAATTACGGAACTAAAAGTTTGTGCAATCCTTAATCACTTATCCTGAGTCTGGACGTACTTTGTATTCTTTATATCTATTAAGTGCGCACGTTATTTATATAAAAACACAAACAAAAACATCGTTTTATAACATTTTGTGTAGATTTTTCATCAGTGGAAACCTTTATATTTTTTACAAGATAAGTAAATATTCCTTTTACGTATGTTCTTATTAAACACGATGAGTACTCATTTTAAGGCCTCTTTGGTCTAAAAAAAAGGGTTACCAAATTATTGCTAAGTTCAAGGTTGTGCTAAACTTAGCTCATCGTATAGGTGACTTTCACGGCAATGTTTTTATACCATAGCGCCAATCAAACATTACTTAGTTATTTAAAAAGTAATTAATAGTCGTTTATTAAAGCTAGTTATAGTAAATACAACTTTTACAATTATATTATAATTGCATTCTAAAAGAAATTCTGCCCAGCTTCTTTTATCCACTAAAATTTCACAAATAATCTGGTAAGTCACTAGCATGCTATATTAGCTATTTAGTCCTTTATGCTGAACTTCTCTGAAGAATGAGATGTTCGAAAATTTACTCATTCAAGCCAATCAGCCAAATTTGAGATTTACTTTTCTAGCTATCATTTGTTGATAGAAACGATGCTGCTATTACCAGTTAAACTTTAATGACTTGATCGTCACCATAATATTTATACAGCAAAGGAGACAGCTATCACTACCAGGTACAGTTATTTGCTCATGACAGCCATTAAATACATTTTAGATTATTATTGAATTGCCAAAGTACCTCTTGTGTTACGTTCTTTCTGAAACCAGTATTACAATCATTATATAATTAGTTTTAAATGACCAAGATTGTTCACGCGTGTAGATTAAATTTCATTAGCATAGTAAAAGCAAACATAGTTCAAAGAAAAATTAAGAACATTATTGAACTAGTTTAGAACTAGAACCTTCAAATATCACTTGTTAAATATCGTTTGTAAGTGAAAAGTAGTACTTAATATATTATAGCAAATTATTATTATATTTACACGTCGTCCATGACTAAAGAGGCTTAGTAGGCGTTTCGGCCGCTGAGTTTCGTCCGATCCGGTCGAAACAGGCATTTCAATAATAGTAGATAATATTTTTGAGTGGTGTTTCGGACGAATACTTTTTTAGAGTCAAAGTAACCTCAGAAACATAATGAAATAATATCTATTTTACTTTTTGGCCATAGATAAACTATTTAATATAAATAAAATAAACATTAGCGTGTTATCTGTCACGGGTCGGTTTGTTTAAAGATTTGGATAAATACTTTAGTTTTATAAATCTTTATCATATCAGCCAAAACATACCTGCTGGACATAGGCCTCTCCCAATTCTCGCCACCTTGGTCGGTCGTGAGGCTCCTTCATCCTTTCATTATGTCAATGCATTATTTTGCTATATTTGCAGTGAAAACAGAAGACAATACTCACGCAATAAGGCTACTTTGCAAAAGCACTTTGTTAACACTGTGTCGTAATTGAGGTATCAAAAATAATTTATTTCTTACAAGCCGTAAGGTATAGTTGGTTTTTTTTTTATCTAGTATAATAAATATCCTTTTTCCGTTATTTTATTTTACACGAGTATTCATTCATCTGTATAATAAGTCGGTTTCATTTCATCCTTTTATTTGACCAATTCTTTATAATGATGTTAGTGCTTGATGTATGTTGTGTTTTGGTATTTGTACACACACACACACACACACACACAAAGTTTCGCATTCATAATATTAGTAGGATTATATTTATGAAGATAAAAATTAACACAAAATGTTGTTACATGTTTTGATACAATGTACAATTTATGAGTATTTTACTGTAACTGAGTAAACAAGATATGAAGTTAAACTAAGCTAGCTACAGTGAAAGATAAACCTTTGGGCGCGAAATCTTACTTAGATTTTTTAATAAAACAATTTCATCATTAAAGATACGATGTAGTATTTACGTATATAATACGAATAAGCACAGCAAAACAAAGAACGACCGTGAGTTAATGTTACCTAATTAAATTTGAAAAAAGAAAAAGTGGTTTGAACTTGGCATTGCTATCAATTAACATTTTATCGTGCAAAATGTTTAAAGATAACAATAAGACATTACTAATAAA
The DNA here is from genome assembly GCA_963082885.1 of Parascotia fuliginaria. Classification (NCBI taxonomy): domain Eukaryota; kingdom Metazoa; phylum Arthropoda; class Insecta; order Lepidoptera; family Erebidae; genus Parascotia; species Parascotia fuliginaria. Next base: position 7,475,983 of record OY720176.1, on the reverse strand, counting down.
ATGTTTAGTCTTTTTTTCAATAATAAGAGTTAGGTATTGTTTATCTAATGTGTTATAACAAATTTTCATTTGTTATATTCTACGTATTTTATCACAGGACACCTTCGTAGATTATGTTTCTTTGCAGAAATAAAATTTGTTCAGAGTTGCCTCTAAGATGAAAGACGTTCACTGCTGAATATAAGCCTCTCTCAATTATCGCCACCTTGGCTGGTCGTGAGCCGCTCTCATCCATTGGTTGCCCGCCACCCTTTTATGATCGTCGGTCCACCTTGCATTATAAGCAAAGCATATAAAAAAATCAGTACAAAATTACTATTTAATGAAATTTAGTGCAATCCGATAGAAAAACCAACTTACACGCAGTAGTAACCATTAAGAAGCGTTTGAGAATTTTAAACTTAAAACGATTCTGCAAAAGCTATCAAATATTAAGTACCTAAATATATTTGCTTGCAAAATATTAAAAACCTTAGAGTTAAGCTACAGGAATGGGAGTCCCTTAAGGTTCTGTTGTTAAGTCTAACATTTTACAATGTATATAAATATCTTCAATATAAAAGTAACAAATACTAGACGTGATTTTGTAAATAAATAGGTTGTTGTAGGCAAAGTAAGTTACTAGCGTAGAAACCAAAAAATGAAAGAAAGTGATTTCTATCTTTTATTGTATTGTGAAGCTGCTAATCTTAAAAAAAATCCAACAGCTTAAAACTAGTAGGTATATCAATATTTGATATACCTACTAGTTTTAAGCACATTAAGTGTAAAATAACAGAATTCAATATAATAATATGAAAATTTGACAGCGCTTTTGGTGTATACTCTGAGAACTAAATTTTGACGTATAACAATGTTGACGAGATAGAAACCGACAAACAACATCAGTAGGTATAACGTTCAACTTCAACAACAAACTTAAAAAAATTATTACTGTTTAATGTTGCCCACTGGGGACCACTTGTATAAAATATGCGTAAAATTTGCAAATAATATACTTGGGCAACATTCAATAATGCTAAAATTATGATATATTCGTACCATGATAACACGGATAAAATTATATACCTACATAATATTATTACCATGAATCTATTAAACAAATTCAAAACTAGTAATAAAATCAACTCATGCGGAAGAAATAAATTAATATTTAGGTGATAAGTTTCATGCAAGATTTGTTTATTATCTTAGTATATACATTAATGCTAATCATGACTTAGAATCACATTAAGTATTTATTTATTATGAATACGTATAATACATTTGACATTATTTTTGTTGTATAAATTTAAGTTTAAGGTCATTCCAAATCAAATGGACTAAGTAATTTAAAAACTTGAAAGAGTTTGAGGTCAATCTGACGAGGGAGGAGAGAATAGATGTTCTTGTAGTTTTAAAAATGTAGGCTTGCGTTCTTGCCGTTTTAAGCAATCAAGAAAATTATGTATTAATGAAATAGGTAAAATTATTATTATCACTTTGTTGTAGGTGTAAGGTTGACCTTGACCAGTACCTAACTATACTACAAATTGAGTGAGAAAATCTTATCTACCTGTTTGGACTACAATGATCTTAAAAAAATTGTCTAGAAATTCTATTAATATTATAAATGCGAAAGTTTGTATATGTGTGCCCCACGGGTCCGTCCTGTCGCATGCAGAAGATACAAGCATGTCAATGATGTGTTGTCCCTTGGCAACATTCATTACTATACAGATGATAGTACAATGCATGGGTGATATCTCGAACACCCTGGGGCTAAACAAATAAAGCCTGGCCTTTGCCAGTGAATGTGTTCCCATCAAATTTTGGTCCTGGGTCTTTTAAGCGGGGCGTGAAAAAGCAACTCACTAAGCCGCCATATTGGAGGCCACCATACCAGTACTTTGACTTTTAAAATGGTGTCTGCCACTTCTGGATTCCCCTGACTGCTTACCATCAGGCAGAGTGGAGTCACTTTGGTAGGCTAATATACAAAAAAAAATAAGTGTATGTGTGTGTGTGTGTTAACACTCAGCGCTCAACCGATTTCTATGAAAATTGGTATGTAGATAGAGTCGGTGCCGGAGACGGACATAGACTACCTACTTTTTGTCCCGAAAATCGGCCTGGTTCCCGAGAGATACAAAAAAACATATTTTACGGGCTGGTGAAGCCATGGAGCGCAGCTAGTAATATCAATAAATTTTGATTATTAAAGTATTTCATGCCTGTTACATTCGCCTTGTGATTCAACCAGCTGGTAAAAACGTAAAATTTGGTTTTTATAACAATATTGTAAATGATTAGCTTTCCACGGTGCGGTTGCGGGTGAAACCGCGCCGTGGACTGGACGTAGTCTTTTCTTACTGCTATGCTCCCGTGCGTCGCCAGTAGCGTGATGTTACATGGCCTATAACCTTCCTCAAGAACTGAGCTATCATACGCAAAAAGGAGAATTTTTCAAATGCGACTGGTAGTTCCAGAGATTAGCGCATTCAAACAAACAAACAAACATAAAAACTTCCGCTTTCATATAATAGTATAGATATGACGTACGATTTTACTATTATAATATTTAATTTTAACTATACTTACCACAAAACCACATAATAAACAGGTAGGTGCATCGTAAGACACACTGAATCGGGGTACGTTGATAAACATTATTTAAATTTTATCGCTGGTTTTTTCGCGTAATATTAATTAATATTTATATTAATAATGTTTACATTATAATTTTAAATATTATTTAATTCATGGCGACTAATATAATCCTTTCAGAATCTGTAATCAAAAATGCAATGTAATTAAATAATATTTAAAATATATAAATATCAAAGAAATATGTAGTCGAAAAAAGAATTAAAATTCAATTATTACGTTATGAGGTTAATCAATTACATCGATGAGGGCCTTAAAGGTACGTATTATTATCATTTAGTTTTGAGGAATTTGAACTTCAGGTTTATCTTGGGTATTTTCCTGTGCGTACACGGCTGTCGTGCTTATGATCCATTTTTTCCTCATAATGATAAAACAAATTTTATTCATTTAGTATTTGTATCACGTACTTATAACGTTAGGTATCTACGTACATCACTTGTGCGATGCCGACGCATAATGATAGCCTTTTTTAATGCAAGCGCAGTTGAATAGTGAGTGATAACCACCGTTTACGTTCTTCAGAAGCTCCAATTGATACTGAAAGGAGCATAACTTGACAAAAGTTACGGTAAGATTGTACTTCCCCCCCAACGGGGTTCTCGCCTTGTCGCGGCGGGGGGGCTTAGTAGCCGTGGTTACCAAGGACCACGGTGAACCAAGAGGAACCCCAAGGAGGCGCCGCTCCTCTGGGCTTTGCCAGTAAGCCCACGATGGAGCGGCTCTGGTGGGTTGCAGTGCTGTTGGGCGGCACCGCAACTGGGTCGGGCTGCAGTGTTGCTTCGGCGACACTGCGGCTGAGGAGTGGCGGGGCCGCGGCGGGAGAGGAGTGCCGGTATAACGGTGCGCCGCTCTCCCTACCTTCCGCGGCCTCGGCGGGGCCGCAACCGCCAGATTGCGGACGCGGTGGGGCCGCAGAGGAAGAGGAGTGTCGGTATTGCGATGCGCCGTTCTCCCTATCCTCTGCGGCCGAGTTGGCCTGCGGGCGGCGATCGGGCAGTCGCCGCCCGAACAGCACGGGCCCGAGACGGCAGTGCGCGTGTTCCGCACGCGCCTCTCGAAGGAGGGGGGCTAGGCCCCTAAATCGGACGGGGCCCGCTCGCGGTGAGCGGGCCATGGCCCGTCGGGGTCGCGGATGAATGCGCAAGCGACTCCCGTGACCCCGACACTCTGGCCGTCTGGAGGAACACCGTGGGTTTTAGTCGGTATGCTGGCCGCGCTTTGAGTGCGGTCGGAGAGTCCGACATAACCCCCGCCTTGCCCGGGCGGGTGCGTATGCGTAATGCATTTCCCACGTATAAAAAAAAAAAAAAAAAAAAAAAAAAAAAAAAAAAAAAAAGATTGTACTTGCCTTGCAATACCACTATTATTACTGTAATAATAATATATTATGTATCACTATACATATTATAATCACTACTAGATAATGTAATGTAAAATGTAATCTTCTGTTTAAAGTCTTCCACTTTAGTAAAAGACTTTCTCAGCTGGTTGTTCGAATTTTAACGAGTAATTTCTAAAAGTTCTAAATCTTATTGCGCTCTACCTTATTTCCTGCTGCTGACAAAAGACCATTTTTCCAAATAAATAATGTATTATGGGTGTTTCCAACATTTGACGATAAGCCCGAACCCGACTTATGGGCATCAATAATACAAAAAGCTTCATTAACCGCAAAAAATATCCTTAATGTACCTAAGCAAAGTATAACGTGATGATGACATTTTTATAAATAAAATATGAAAATATGCTCAAATAACAACAATCGCCTAAAATATCCAGTTTTGCAATTAAATGGTCGTTTTACCATTTAATTGTAAAACTGGGTTTATTGCGAGTAAATACGCCACTTCACAATCATTTACATCACAATCAAATAGACAGACGTATTTTGAGTTTATACATATATGTACATAACTTTACGCCTGTCTCCAATTAATAGGCTAAGCAGAGACTTTAAAACGTCATTTTGCTGTGAGCCAAACATACCTCGATCCCTTGCTTCTTTAACAGTAATTAATCTTTTTACCATCACACTTCGTTCACAGGTGCTTGTCATTTTGTCCTTTGTCAACAGTATTTGTATTTATTTATCAGTTATCATCCCGTTTTTAATTTTTATTGTCGACGGGGGCAGACGAGCCTAAATCTCACCGGTAATTGGTACCTATCGCTCATGGACTCCTTCAATGCCAGGGACGTTACAAAGCCGCTGCCTATCGGAAGGGCGTGGGATAGGTGAAAGAAAAGGGGAGAAACTGAGTCGCCGGCGCTCTAACGCACCTAACGAAACGCAATAGTATGAATAATAATAATAATAATATAATAATATTTCAACAACTACACTTAATGCCATCTAGACCCAAAGTAATATTATATGCTTGTGTTATGGGTTCTAGAATGCGGATAAACATACATAAATACTTTTTTTTGTAAATCCATACATAATACACATAGAAACACCCAGACCAATGCAAACAGACATGTTACACACAAATATTTACACTGAGCGGGAATCGAATACTAATACTACTACTCTTACGTCGATCTTCTATGAGAGAATAGTACTTCCTAGGTCGGTCCAGCCCATTCATGCTGAAACCAGCAAGGATCAACTACCGTGAAGAAACTACTTCACTCCACTAGGATAATAATGATATGACCACAATCTAAGTGTCTCATTAAAATAAATTGGCTGAGTACGTCTTGGGATCTCGTCCATTGTAGAGCATCTGTAGAACATCATTAATATTTGTATGAAACCAAACATTTCACTTTCATCAATGCATTTGTTAGCCAATAGTTTTTCATTGATAGTGTCAGAAGCACTATTAGAATTTATTAGTTAAACGCTATAAATTAACGCTTACTAGTAGTATGACTTTAGTGCCGTCTAGGTAGTACCTAGTTTTAAATAGTATGTCAAACAAATTATTTAATGTTTAATGTTAAAGTTTGTTATAATTACCGAAATTAATTATCGTGTAAAACAAAGAACAATCGTTTAAAGGTCGTCAAAGCGTATCTTATGTTAATATTGGCGCTTTATATAGGCCAAAGTACTTTGACCCTTTAGAATCCTTTGTACTAAGTATAGCTCTTGTTTTACTCATTACCTCATTCTCTAGTTTCACATCTATGAGTAGTCGGTTTTTTTTGTAGGATAAGTATGTACAAGTCTTTTGGTTCTGAATAAATATTAGTCTTAGAAGGTTTATTCTTTTGAATGCCAACGTTTTTGTATTCACAGAGTAAGTGCAGCGTATTTTCATCTTACTTCCTCGTCTGAGCTGCTTGGTCCATTTTGTTAAAGTGATCTTGCATAGCTTCTGTGAATCCTAAAGTAAATAACCACATTTCACTTTTGTAGTTTGTCCATCCAGTATTTTTCTGTCTTGCACCTTTTGTATATTTCTGGTTTATTTTTCCATACTTAACGCTGGTAGTTCAGATTTTATGACTTTCTACTTGGGTACACTATAACTGGCTATTTACCTTTGGGGTTTATGCTCATCTTTCCATTGCTCTCTACTTGGTATGAGGTATAAATTGAGGTGGCTTGTGTTTTATCGTATTCCATTTTCCATGATATGATCAAAATCTTAGATGGCCATCATCCTTACGTGTTTTGACCGCCATCAATGACTTCCTCTAGCCTTATCTCCACCACTAAGTGACTTACCATGACGGTGATCCCATAGACACATTAATTTGATGGCTAATCGGGCTGTTCTTCAATGTCGTTTAGAGCTAGCTTGCATATTTCCAGTTTTGTTCTGGACACTATGCCATGATGAGCGGTTTTATTCATCATGGCGTAAATCCTTCAGACGAATTTAGGATTCTATCCCCACTTCTTGCCGACATTTTTTTGCAATGGATAATTGTACAATGTGTTTGTCATATTTTTCGGCAAAAAAAGTACTGGTACTTATAGCTTATTGCCTGACTGCGTGATTTTTGATAACATATCGATTTAATTTTTTTTATTAATTAGTAACACGTGGTCATTCGCATAACCAACAATCACATGACCGGTAACTCGTAAGTGATGCCAACTATTTGGTAACGACTGTAAATTAATATGATTTTTTGGTATAAAAAATTGTGAGTGGCTCTAGTTAGTACCATTGAAGTCATAAAAAACTGCTTATAATATCCTGATAACAAAGACCTAGGTTTGCACTTTTAATGTCTTCGTTGTAATTTTCTCGTAATACCTACCTGTTAGAAGTTATATTATTCTTGCTCAGCAGGCAATACAACACTATGATAATCTGAAGCAACCTTGTGGACTTGTAGAGCATGTTGAATTAGACTAAGCCATTTACGAATCAATATGTACATAAAATGTATATCAATTTTGAACGTAGGCGAACTTATCATTAGCAAATAAAAATATAAAAAATCCATGCTAGTAATATCTAGCGGAAATAATTTTATGTTTGAATACGATAATTTCAAATACTATTAGCAAGATTTGAAGATTTCATTCAAAGGCTACAAAACGCTCCTCCCACATAACATGTCCATAAAACTACGCTCTGTAGGTAACTGGTAAATTAATATTATGTGAGAAGATGAGAACACACCGTTCATAAATAAATGTAGTGAAAATTCGCAACAAATTGTTTATTTACTAAAGTAAACTTTGCAAATACCACCTGTACCAGATTCCAATTTAGTCTTTTTATATTAGCCTATGAAAGTGACTTCACTCTGCCCGATGATTGCAATGGTAATCATTTAGTACAAGTAGAATCCAGGATTGGTGGACAACAACCCTAAAGCCATCGGATCAAACTGATGACATGTTGTCCTAGTTGACAGTATTCCTAAAATCTGATATTATCCGTTTTATTGTACAGCAGTTATAATAAAAGTGGTTGAAGAAATTTATAATTTTATGTAGCTAGATATAGTCTTCGCTTCGCACGGGTGGACATTTTTTTAAACATTTTGGGATAAATAAAGATACTTTTGTATGGGTTTATAGAAGTGTTTCTTTTTTAGGCAATTTTAAAAATTTTTCACTCCGTAAGAACCATCCTCGTACTTCAAGGAATATTATAAAAAAGAATTAGCGCAATTCGTTCAGCTGCTCTCGAGATTTGGGCTAAGCAACACATTCAGCGATTCATTTTTATATTAAAGATTAAGAGTATATTTATTAATATTAAATTTATAACATTACCAGACTGATTTTTGGGATAAAAAGTGGTAGGAAGTAATAGTAGAAAGTAGGATTAACATTTAATTTTTTTCAAACCTTTTTTACAAGTTGGTGTATTATATTTAATGTAGTTAAAAAAAGTTTCTCCAACTTCTTTTTTATAATAACCGTGGTACTTGATTAGTGGCTGTTCCAGTACAATACTGCATAGTAGATATTGAAACTGTCACTCATCAACAGGTATAGACTGAACAGGTAGAGAGGCTAAGGCTTGTTTCTTTATGGCCTAGTTCTTAATTCATGATAATTTGGTATGAATACCTAGTTATATAAAAGAGACCTTATTAAAGAAAATGAGTGAACAAATCATGGTCTAATCATCAAATTGTATAATTGAATAAGTAACTTACACTAAAGTCTAGCATAATTAACAATACAGGTTTCAAAGCAGAAATCAGAAGAATAATCGTAGAAGAAATCGTGTAAGAAACTTTCTTCAAAAACCAAACACAAATAGTATGCGGTAGATTTATTGTACGAGGTACGCACACAGTAGCACTAAGTAATTCATGCACAAAATGTTTTAATGTCGTAAATAACTGCCTTAGACATAACCTACTAACATTAAACGCTGACAAAACTTATTTCTTGAACATGCATGCGCAAGCGGAATACTCCAAATCGTAATAGGGAACATGCAAATGTTAAAAAATAATATAAAAGAGCAACATTTTTATTTTACATGATGTTCATTTTTAACAATAAATACGAATAAAAATTACATGAATGAAAACGTATTTCAAAACAGCAATCAGTGTTTAGTGACGTCACTCGTGTTATAACAACTTATTTGAAATTATGGTTGTAAAACTGAATGAACTGCGTTTTTTTTTAATAAAAATGGAATTGAGGTTTATCAAAGCAGATTCCAGAAATTTACGAAGAGTTAGTGTTGACATGGTTGTAACTTTTTTTGTCAAAAGTGCAGTTTTCAAGTGTAGAAATGAAAGGGTCTGAATTAGGTACTACGGTAGGTATATATAAATCCTAGTTGTTAAACTTTGTATTTATTCAGCGGCTTCTACTCATAGCAGTTATTTCAGCTCAACAAGAGAATCTTATGGCGATAACGCAATCGGCTATGTCTAAATTAAAAGAGATGGTGAATTAGGTATGTACAGTAAAAAGTCGAGTTACTCTGGAGCATAAAGTACCTACGTGAAAAAGGTTATCGTGTTACAGCTATTATAACACAATATAATATATCACAGGTTTTATTACCTAGTATAAGTATCCTAAGAACCCATAATAATAATACCTAAGATATTATTTAAGACCTATATTGTTAAAATACTTTAATGACTTAATAAAGATTTACGCATTTATTTATTTATTTATTTTATTTGATTAATACGGTACACATACCAATTAGATTAATCAATCAATCAAAGCCGAAAAAACTATTACAAAGAACTTATACCTATATAAAATAAAACATAACAGATCATTCACATATTTTTTGTAAATATTCTAAAACTACATGGCACTTATCAGCAAACAAATCACACTCCGGGATGGTCGCTACAAGTTTATTAAGGGTTGTAAGTGTACGAGGAACGGGTGAAGACGCGCGAGCGACAGTGCGGCACGGAGGCACGGCTAGCAGCTGATGACTCCTACCACGAAGATAATTATTGGGAGTGTACAGCCGAATCAGCTCACCATGAACCTCCGGAGCATCTATAATCCCCCAGCAGACCTTAAGCATAGTACCAACCTGATCACATGCTCTCCTCGTTTCCAATGTATTATAGCCCAGGCAGCCAGTGAGATACAAAGTAGGATACATATATGGATAATATCCTACGGTGCGCTTATATAGAAATCGCAGGAAGGCTTTTTGGACCTTCTCTAACATAAGAGCATAAGTGTGTTCATGAGGATTCCACACACAAGAACTTGCATCAAGCTTACTGCGGACGAGTGTGCTATATAATAGCCGTATCACGTGGTCGTTATGGAAATCTTTAGCATTTCTTAAGACAAAACCCAACCGCTTAAATGACTCCTTGACGACAGTACTGATATGATCATGGAACGTTGGGTAAGCCTTTTCCATAATATAATATAATTTTAATGTACCTAAATGAAACAATGATTATTATTATTGTCATTATTACATTTTTAAATATATACCTTCATATATATATATATAAAGAAACCGCTATCGGACACAGGAACCAAGCTACCGGTTGTTAGGGCTCCAGAGAAAGAACTACCCTCTCACAATGCGGGCCGTGTCAAGGAACTCAGTCTTTTTCATCATCATTATTATTATTATATTCCAGGCACAAAAATCGAAAAGCAACCAATTTTATTGCTTGTACTTACCTATAATTACTTGTACTTATTATGAGAGATTGATAGTTTAATGAATTAAATAATAAACCAGATCAAGTTAGTTAATTCACTGTAATTGCAGTGTGTTCTCTTCCAATTGATTTCAATTTCGCCGATATACTACTGTGTGTACTTATTCAGTAATAGCTACAGAGATTTTCGCTTTTCTCGCGCTAAAGTTTAATCTTTACGACTAAAATAATTCTGACGACACCTAAAGTGTTAGCTGATGTCTACTCATATGTTTATTCAGTGTAATTGTGAAGTTCCTAATGACAATGTAAACAATTTTTACATCCAACGCTATAACTTTTTATGCAAATTATTTACAGATTAGTGTAGCAACTGCTGTAGTGTTCTTCAAACGTGTTTAAAAGAAAATACATTATATCCATAAAGTCCATGATGATAACATAAACAAAACAATCACTGTAGTAATATCCACACCGGAGCTATAAACTATACTTTGTATGCAGCATTCATTTTGAAATACACGTTTGCAAATATAAAAATTCTCTTATGCGCTCATTCTAAATATGAAGGTCAAAATATTAATGATCAAGTCTAATGAATGCCTAATCTCTATTGATTAACATGTTTAGTTAAACTGATTTCGTATGAATCGTAATCATAATACAATATCAATGCGATACTAGTAAATGAGCAAAACGATGACATGAGAAGTCAAGTTGAAGGCGCGTGAAGTGATGTGATAAAAGAGCGCGGGGGCACCGCGCGCCGCCAGTACCGAGCTCACCTGTCTGCTGAGCGCAGGCGCCGTTTGTGCCGCTGTCACGTTCCGCGATACCTTGGTACGCACACGCAATACCGCGTCCCCACTATCGATGCGTTAACTAGACAGGACATCAGCTGTCCACCTCCGTCGGGTAGTGAATGTGCAATTGAGCAGCTCGGCCTACAGGACTTACTTCCGAAAAAGGACCTCACCGGTCTGACAGAACGATCGCTCAGGTGAGGCTAACCATAATTATCTAAACGGGTTGCGTTGGCGGCAAATCATGTGATTAACGGCAGAGGACGTTGGTCGCTGATCGATTGATCACGTTCTGAAGTTCCACTTACATACGTTCAGAATTTACAGTGTACAAAAACTAACAGCAATTTGTGATTACGATATCTGCGTGTAACTGACAAAGTAGATAACTACCTACTACATGAAGATTAACTATTAGCGATGTGCCAATATGTATGTTCAAAATGTACCTATCCGTGAATGATTCACTATAATTTATTAAAAGGTATCATAGCGCATTTGTAAACCCAATCAGTGTCATTGTAAAGTTACAAACCACAGACAGAATTATCTCTTTCCATTGTGTTCATCTTACTATGTTACATTGAAGATTAAACAAAATAGGTACATTTTAACAAGATCAAAGAAACATAGGTAATATTGGTCGCCAGTAGTAATGAATGCTACTAAAAGATGATAATAAAACTCAGGGATACGCTAGTCAGTACCCCGCCCACCCGAGGTCAAATCATAGAGACCAAACAAAGTTACTTATTTTACACGAAAAACAAATGCAAAATTTATGTTTCTTCTATCCACAAAAAAGAAACATTGCCAATTACAAGAAGGTTGCGTATGAAGAAAAGTTTATTAACACTGAATAACCTACTGTTGATAAACTTTTCATCACATATCCGGCTTATCCAGAACGCGATTGTCAACTCAATGCGGTATGCGAATTGTGTTAATACCGCTTAGTAGATACATACAAACAATAAATTAACAGATAACTGGATTGTTGAAAACATGCCACAGACGCAACAGTCTACTCAGAAAGGAGCTCGGTTTTGAAGCCAAGGATCCACCAAGGCGTTCTGGTGCCGTTAGTATTCCCAACGCGTATGATGGCGCGGTGCTGTGGGCGCGTGACGTAAGGTCACCGCCTGGCCACAGTGGCTATTGACATGACACGAGATTAACATGCCTCCCCAGTGGGCTTAAATACTACGAGCTGCTACGTTACGTGGACATGTAGTAGACGCTGTCACTGCCCGCTGGGCACGGCGTCAAGCGGCACCACTAAACTCACGCGCTACAATATTTATCGCGATTACAACTAATCGTTATCGACATCAACCAGATCTTGATATGGACCAACATAGATTACGCACGTTCTAACCATTTTAAATAAGCAAAGACTAGGTATTTGCAATTCAACAATATATTTTATGTTGCCTAGACATTTTAAACGTGTACAAGTAGATATAACCATAGCTTTTTTATTAGGATTTGTTAATTAAAAAGTGCCGTAACCCATAAGAATTAAAAATGCAATTAATCAAGAATGCCAATAAATTATGATGTGAATTGTCTATGCGAGTGCGTTTAGCTTTGTGAAGGTCAGTGTGCTCTGAATTGCCACATATTGCTGAAATCGAGTTAACAACCCAAACCATGGTGATTTGATACGTAACTACAATAAACCTTAGAGTCTAATTATGATGGTTACAGTCTAAACAAGGAAAGCTAACATCGGAAATCTGTGAGGGTCAACGCAGCACTTAAGCACAAATAAAGAACTGCGGATAAAACTTGTTTATTGAGGAGGTTTTTGACGTCATGAGCCCCAACCAATGCGCAACTTAGTTATTTATAAACATCATTCTTCTTCGGCAATATGAAGGGTATAAAAATCATGAATATGATTAAACTCAAATGACCTCAGGATTAAACTAAGCCATAATTATTTTTATAATAGCCGTTATTTCAACCGGCTGATATATTACTTTACCGTTAACAAACTAGTTAAAGATTAGATTGCAGTAAATCAAAAATTTCAAAATAGCTGGAAATAAAAAATACCCCAAAAAGATTCATCGCTTTGGTATTCATTCAAATGAAAATAGGTACAATTAAGTGACATAATTTGAATGTCAGACATGAAAAGAAGAAGCATGCAAAGAATGTACCTAACTGCCTTTAGAACTCAAAAGCAAGTACTCAAGAGTGTAGTAAGAAATTCCTGGTTGTGTTTACTTTATCTACTTACGTTAAGTGTCACGCAACGGTGTCAATGCCACTCTCTTGCTGATCCTGAGCTAAATGTTTGACCTTAACCCTACAGGTCACTTCTTATTGCTTCTATCAGCATCACATTTTTCAGATATCGACTCTTGTTTTGTCTTCACGATTTATATAATTTTTTGGATGTAGCTATGTAGTGCAGGATTCATTTATTTTAATTAATTTGTTATGTTTTAATCTTTTATAAAATAAAAAGATTTTTTTTATTATGTGCTTTATGTACAACTAAGTGTACCTACTCCATTATAAAGCTACTTTAAAAATTATGCGCGTTATTATTTTAAAAATAATGTATTTTATTGCAGATTTAATTTAATTTACCTTTTGTACAATTAGTCATACTTAAACTATTTGGTATCGTGCCTAGAATCAGGGTCAAAATATTTTATATATAATTAGTACTTAATGATTTACTTACTAAAATATAAAAAAATATTTATACAAATTAAACAGGACGCTAAATGCGAAACAAATAATTAAAACTATTAATTACAAGTAAAGGATTATTTTTTTTAATTTATTTATAATCTTTTTTGTTTCTTTTTGCACCCTTTCCATTTTTTTATTTTATTTGAATTTTATTTTTTTATTATAAAATTAAAATAAATAAATATCTAAACTTTATTTAACAAGGTTAGTCGTTACCAACTGAAGTAATTTACGGCGTTCAAATTTAAATACAGAAAATGGGATCTCATAGTGACAGTGCAATATCGGTTATCAAACCATTGTTAACATTTTATGATAACTACAAGAAGTAAAACAGAAATGTAGGCGATGTGTCAACTTAATAGATAAAATAAAAATAAAATTCTGTTGTTACTAATTGGTAGCGCTAAAAGTGTATTTACGTATTTATGTATTTACGCTTTATAATGCACTGGCTGATTCAATTATAGGATACGGATTAACCAGCTACGGAAGAACTTTTAAAACATATATTTATCGAATATTTAACATACAAACCCGAATTTTAAAGAAAATAGTACCACCTTAAATTAAAGAAAAATATAAAAATAATGACATGGATATATTTAAATATTGCCGAGTAATTCCTGTTCACACAAAAGTAAAACTTAGTCTTTTAAAAGAACAATTCTTTAACAAAAACATACAACACGAAATTTCGCACAACATCAATACAAGGCAAAATACCAAAAGAAAACTTGTCACAGTAAGTGCAGTAAATGCTTATGGTGAAAGAACCACTCAGTACTTGATACCTCGTTTAATAAATACATTAGACTATCATTCAGACTAAGCATCACCAAAATTCTACATTAAAAACACATTTTTTAAACAAACTGTAGATGGTCCATTTATAAATCAGTTGAGGGTGGGTACTTCGTAAAAAAGTATTGGTGTAAAAATTGCTAGTGATACCCACTTTACCTTTATTTTTCTTTTATTTTTGTGTTTCAATAATTTATGATGTACGTATGTATTTTTTCTAAAATATTAGATAGCAATGTTTTATTGCTTCCATTGTATTGTACTTACCTACTTGATCACTATAAAATGATATTTATTAGCAAACGTTGAATGTACTGCATACCGGACAAACCCTAGTGGTTTTTGGTTTGCAAGTTTGTCAAAGATTGTGTCTATGTAATGATAATAAATAAATTAAAAAAAAAATCTAAATATGAATTGGTTGATAACTTCTTTTAAACAAAAGCTATTTCTTTAAGAAATACCATTAGATATCTACATTTCAGCTAAAAACGCCCAAAAGAACTTAAAATACCTATTTGGTATTGTTACTAATTTTATAAACTTATACTACAACTTGTCTTTACTGAATATATAGTATTATTTTAAAACATTCAATAAAACTTAAAACAAAGTAAAAAATGAGAAATTATGACTGTTGCACGATTATAGCTATGGTCTGTTTTGTTACTCAACTACTCACACAAATAACAAAAATATTAATATAAATACCTATTAAATACTTTATTAGGTATATACTTATATTAATATTTTTTTTAAAGATAATAAGTATTCTTCTGTCGAATGCTTTGAATTGTGTTGTAGAGCACACTCATAGAGACGTCAAAAACTTCCTAGAATAAAAGTAAACCAGAACAACGATATTTATTACATTATTTAACATAGATTCTGTATTTAACTTGTACAGAAGACTAAATAACAAACAGCTATTATTTTAAAATTCAGTCTAGTAAGTGAATGATGACAAATTGCAATAATATAAAAATAACAGTAGTTACATAATAAAGTAGATATCGTATGTTAGCAAAGTATTTGGTTTATAAATTCACACATATTACCTATGTTATTATGGCCAAAAAGTATCTATTTAACCGATTACTTCAAATGATATCTCTCCATTTTCAAACTTTTGGCAATCAATCCTTTTTGTAAAAGAATATTTTTAAACGGGTAAGTACCTATTTAATTTATGCTGATTAGTGAAAAAAGGTTTTTCTTGTTGTGGCAAAAGACACAAATATCGCAAAGCGGTGATTAATTTGTTGAAAACGTACTTTTCTTTAAAATGAAATAAGATGTTTACAAGATCATTGAAATTAATAATTAGCCATCTGTTCCTAATGTTATGTGCCGTGTCCATAACCACTTCAACTTACTTAATGTTGTATTTATTTATAATTTATAATTGTTAAATTTTTCTATTCATTTATTTGTCGTACAGACATTACGATACTTCGACAGGAATGATGATGATGTGATGAAAGATAATATTCTTTGCTAATCGTTGTCTTAGTTTAATTAGAGAGGATAAGGTAATCGCATAAGGAGCATAAGGTAATTTAAACCCGAATAAAAGCTAATTTAGAAAATAAAATTATATAAGGTAAATTGTCCTCCAATAGTCTAGACTGTAACTATTAGGAAATACAACAACTCAAAATAATATTTTAAACCACAAATGATTAATGAAAATAATTGTAGATTATCGAACAGTTTCTTTAAGTACAAATTTGTTTACAACTTCTATTATATAACTATGAAGCTAAATAACAACCGCGTGGGTCGATATCGTTAGATTAACTGCATTTGGCGGGGTCAGAACGAGCGGAGTTGACCGTTTTCGAGATCGTGAATTTCGTTTTATTCTTCGTAGAGCACGAAGCACCTGAAGATGTCAGCTACAATCGGCGTATGAACGTCTATGACAAGTCACAAGATTAAAAACCTGAATAATCATCTTAAAACAAGTGTTACACAGTATTGGTTCGGGAAAAGGTTAGATAGCAGTGACAAAAAAATATGGGGAATACTTCTTCAGAAAATCGACTCCAATGCAGTAGCTGTCATCAATAACTGATAGAAATATAATAAAATTCCTTATAACGTAACGTAAAAGTAATAGGACGCAAAAATAATTCTTATATTTTTATTTTTGTACAACTTTGGTGGCAAATAAGCATACGGTCTACCTCATGATAAGTGGCAACCGTAACTTACAAAACTGGCTTTGTTAGATAACACAACCAAACCGTTGTCAACCACGGAGAAGGAGATAAGGAAGGAAAAGTGAAACGGAAGAGGACCGAGGGGGTATTTGGGCAGCCGGCGCTCTCACTCACCGAGCGAAATACATTAGCCTGAAAACTAATATTCTTACGTCGATCATCTATGAGAAGGTAGTACTTCTCCGGTCGTTCCGGCCCATTTGTGCTGGAACCAGCGTGGATCTACAAAAGTGAAATTCTATTTTTATATTCATATTCTGTTTGCGTTTAACATTAATTTTCTATAATGTAGTTTTATTCACGTGAATAAAATAACTAAGTATATTTAACAAATTATATTCATAAAGAAGAAGCACCACGTAGGTACTAATAATTAATTTTATTGTACACAGTGATTAAATAACAATAGATACCTATGTATACTTTATTTTTTGCATTGGAAAAGTTAGTTTATGGTTATTGTACGCTCGTCTAGACAATTGTGTTTGTAAACGTAACAATTTATAATTGTTTTGTTTCATCACATAATGTGTGTGTCTATAAAAATACTGTTGCTAATATAGGCACGCTTACAATAATACTCCACTCTTCTGCCTCGCAGTAAGGTTTTAGTAGAGTCCAGGAGATGGCTGCAAGCCTAATAACAAAACATATTCAAGCCTTTGATGGTCGTAAAAAAGAAGAGAATGAGAGAGGAAAAGAGAAAGATAGAATCTGAAGAGTGGTACGGGTGTCATTATCTTGATAGGTTCTATGAAAGAGTATTATTCGCGGGTCGCTTCACTTCAAACAAAATTTCATTCATCGTGAATCCGGCAAGGATTTACTGCGAATAATATTGCTTAACTCGATTTTGTTAAAGCCAATAATTGACAAATATTGGTATAAATCAGATTAATATTCAATGTCAAACTGTTGGTCTTGTTAGTTAAAATCTTTAGAAATACCTTCCTGTATGTAAGGTCGTATTGCTGTATAAAGCAAGAGAGGTTGTTGGCAACTTGACATTGACATTCAAAATCTTTAAATAATACGAGTACATTGTGTAATATCAGTTATTTACGTAAAAATAATCATTTATCTTTAATACATTGGCCGATCGCGTCATTACGGTCTTCACTAAAGATAAAATTTAAGGCGTCAGTATATGATAAATGTTTAACGTTCAACCAGATTATATGGATCCAGTTACCTTCAAAACGTGTGTTTCTTTTTGCCTATTAACGATATAAAGCAATGACTGAAGATAAAACTCTGAGTTTTCTTTGACGACTTTAATCATATACCTCACAAGGTCTTCTGTTGCCTTTACCATTTTAACTCTACAACCATTCTAAAACTATTCCTACGGCTGATTTGAATTAGCTATTTATAAGTAATTTTAATGTAATATTTTCGTTAACATTTTTGTTTCATAGTATGTTTATCTTTCACTATCCGGATATTAATACATATTTATAAGTTGGATAATAAAGTGGTTAATGGACTTTGTGCTAAAACTGATAAACAATTGCGATTAATTAAGTTATATATTAAACAATTTATACAATACTCTCTTATAAAAACATAATGTTAATACGTTTTTTTGTATTTATAGCATCTTATTTGTAAGGTTTTGGTTTTATATTCGATTTTTTACACTTATGGCTAGATAACAACCGCCGACAGACAGATCCGATCGGTTCTTTTTTGCTTACTCGTAGCAGTTAATGGTCAATCTGTTGGTAAATGATAATCGTTACTTCGGACTTTAATCCCAGAAGCACTACCAAACCGTCGCCTAACATACTCGTAGTTTACCAGAAGATGTATAAACAAAAAATCGCTTTTTTGCTAAATTATCGATTTACTCCTCCATTAGCTATCGACAATTATTGAATCATCACGGTAGTAGCATGTTTAGCATGGTTTGCACGGTAGTAGTAGGATCAACGTAAGAATATTAGTTTTCATGCTAATGTGAGCGCCGGCAGCCCAAATATCTCCGGCAACGGCTTGGTTGTGTTTTCTAAGCATTATTACTTCTGCAATGCTTGAAAAACACAGCCATCTCCATCACCATCAGGTGGCCCGTGTGCTTGTTTGACACCAAAGTAGTATAAAAAAGAAACATAACAATACGCAAATAGTGGTCTTTTGACTATGCTATTCTAAAAGGGAGAGCTTCTTGGTCAGTGCGTAAGATTACTCGGGAGTAATCTCTCTATGCTCTACCACAATAAAGTTTTTAATATGCATTGAGACTCGACAATGCTTCAGAACGATATTCTACAATCTAACCAAAAGTCGATGTGTAGTTGCCGCAATACTATATATATTTGTGATAATTGTTAGTGGAGGTTAGTAGAATCACTCTAGACGATCTTTAGACATTGCTATACATCACATAAGATCGTTTCAAATGAAAATAAAGTAATATTATTACTTTTTATGAAGCGGCAGTATCCTTACACGATAACATAAGAGCACCTGCTAAGAAAATCTTTACAATAGCAGTGGCATCTATCCTCAGTAAAAACCAAGACCGACATAACCTTTCATTTATCGAAAGCAACCTTTTGCTATAGGTACAATTTTATCTTCTATTTTATCGTTCATCGGTCACGATAGCATATAGTATGGAGAAATAATATGAATATAACCGGTCCTGGTTCCGTTCCATTGATGTCGAAAAATCTTTCGTCAGCAGCGTCGAGACGTATTTTAAATCTGTTCGTTACCATAATTGTCACTCGATACGACATTATTATCCGGGAGCTCTAAGTTTGGTAAGGATACTCACCTACCTGCCTATAATATTTATAATATTAGATTATAGATATCTAGAGTTTTGTTTGTAACATGATAATCTATGTTACAAACAAAACTCTAGAAAACTACATTTAACATTAAAAAACTTTCGACTGAGCTCTATGAAAATCCTGAGCTGCAATCTAGGACCACAAATAACGAAATTTGATGGATATGATTAATAAGAAGTCACATGATATTGCTAGAAACGAATATAATATTTCTATTAACAGCTAATTAGTTCTAGTAAAAATTAGTATTCACTTGACAATTCTTTTTAATACGTTTTTAACCACAGTTAATCTTAATTAAAGTTTTTAGTTTCATAATAAGCTAAAAATATTTTTGACTTAGAACTAGTTTTGTACCACTATTTAAGAATTAAACGGAATCGTGTTAGACGCATAATATGGAACTCTACATTTTTCAAATTATATTTCTTACACTAGAATGCTACGTTTGTAGTTTTGAGTGAAATAAAAACTGATCTTTTAAAATAACGATATTTATATATTTTTACTGTTTCTTTCTGGACTGATTGATTCTGAAAAAAGTAGGTATTGCACTTGCCTTTACAAAGACATGATGAGTAAATGCAGGAATGTTTACCTTTCAGTGTACCTATGTATGTAACACACGTTAAACTATATTATGTGCAAATTAGTTAATTTGTAAACGCATTTTTTTTGTATCTGAGTATATCGAGATAACCCAATGATTGTAGATAGATATATATTTTATATTGTGTAGGTTGTTAGCCTCGGATGACACAACATGCGTGGGTTATTAGCGAGAGAGATCTCAAACATAAATTAATTAAACACCAAACTGTAAAACTAATAAGACTGTGTCTGTTAGCGTGTAAGAATTAACCTTCGCGAAAAAGGTCCATGTTCAAATTAGACATCGCCCACTGGTGTCCTGCAAAATGTAATATATCTATCCAACCATAATAGATGTGCATTTTCAAGTAGGTCATATTTATTATAAAACGGTTAAATCTGTGAAGACCCGGCTATCTATCAATAAAGTTATAATAAAACAAGTGTTTGCCTCAGTAGCCCAATGCAGTACGGCTTTATCAAGTTTCTATTAAAGCATATTTAGTACCTATCTACATTTATAGTAATATTGTGTTATATCATATCTGTCCTCAGGAGAAAGTGGACCACGCACAGACAAAGGATGTTTTTTTAGAAAACCAGAACAACAGATGTTTTGACAAACTTCTTACTTTTTTAATAGTAGGTAAACACTACAAAATAATTTTTGCCAGGTAATCAATAATTACGTTAGTGTTGCTCATTTATGATCTAATAAGCCCGATTATAATGACATGACGATAATACGAACATCATTTTATGATAGGAGTATTACGTTATGTATGACGAATTCTTATGTTTGAACTAACTATGTCGCTTGCCACTAGGTACACTATCTCATCTAACTCAATAAATTGTGATTTCTATAGAACATGTTTATTACGCTAAGAGCATTAAACCATTATTACGGCGTTACTTAGTTAAACATGTTTTATAATAACGTCAAGTCGATGAATAGAGCAATTATAAACCAAACTAACGTTCTTCTTCTTCTCCTTTTTTTTTGTCAACAGAGCCGACGATTTGTGTCAGCTATTTCTGCCAGCGTCAAGTGTAGAATAATATTCTTGTTGATGATAATAATGGTATAATACAATGATTAAATAGGAAAAAATGTGGATGAAATTAAATGACATCCATCTTCCGTGAAAACAAAAGATGGAATCTCCAAACTAACGTTATGGATCTAATTCCATGCATGACGAATGAAAAGTGCCAATACATAGTAACAAACCAGCGTCATTTATTTTTTCCTTGAATGATGGACATGTGCTGTCCATGTAATAGAACGCATGCTCATTGCCACCGAACTCAAATCCTGAATAAATAGTCACACGCACTACTCCGCCATAAATGCTGCCTGAAATCAGTCAAATTATTGATAATTGAATAAAACAACACATAAAAATTTTGCACAGTCATTATGACAAACACACTAATCGTTGGCATCTTTTTGAGGCATAGGTACCTACTACTCAAGTAAAGTCAAAGTAATTTGAGGTTATTAAACTTAAATCTAAACAGATTTTTTTAACAAATATTCTAAAACAAATACTAATTAAAGTTTGAATAAAAAAAGTTTTTATTAAGATACCACAAAAAATATGAACAATTATAATAGTGCATACTCGCCGGGTGATCTTCTCTTTGTTACACGCGTTTGTGCATTCAAAACAGATATAAGGTTTTAGGCTGTTTAATTTGAATATGACAAGAAATTGTTACGCTTAGCAAGGATAGTCATATAAAGGCGTATGCAGTGTTAGAGCACGTCCACATCGACCTCGTAAGTTCGACTCGCGCCTGCAAATGTTTACATTTGCCCTGGCGACGTCCGTCGCACCGCAGCGACCAACGATTAGTTGCAAAATGGTCGCAGCCGAATTGAGTTCAGGGTCGGCTGTGTTGCCTCCGGGTGTTGCGCAAACGCATCGCGCCTCGTAGCCATTTCACCAATAAAGAACGCATTATTTTACTTTTGGATTATACCCTATATGAAACATTAAATTAGTTTACTTTTGCGCAATTAACAAATTAATTGTACTTCTGTAATTTAAAAAAAAAACGATCTGGAAAATCTTGTTTCCGTTACAATAAATCTATTGATGATCGTTATCATCATGTCGTAATTCGATTAAAGAACGTTAACAATGTTAAATATAAATTACCAAGCAATGTCTGACCACAAATATTTACATTTCATGTCACATCTAGTCGATAATTATCAGAGTACATTCCATTACGTGACTTATTAGCCGTCGTAGACTGTGTCGACTCCGTATTACCTTATTTTTATAAATTTTTAGATCTAAATACGATAAATATGGGGCTGTACAAAATAACGTCATCTGTGTATAGGCGACAATCATAGCTACCTTAATTTACTAGCGTGGAGTACCCACTTAATCAAATGGACAGATGCAAGAATGTTTGCCAAATCATTCTATGTGCGTACCAAGTTAATGGTATAGTATTTATATTTTGCAATCTAATAATCATTATATATATATATATTTATATACGTTCAAGTCTATACGCACGCGCGAGGGTCCCTTCTAATTTCGTCAATGGCGGTACATTTCGCGGCTAGTGTTTTGTCATTTTGTTGAAATAAGTTACCGCAATTGTATAACGTGTGCGTTGTGTATCGTACTCGTATGTTATACATAGTTGTAATCTTGTTCATTGTAAGCAGCGGATAGAGCAGCACCTTGAAATGACTGTGGCGAGCAAAATTAAAACCTTGCTGGATTAATTTTCAAAGCCCACAGTCGACTGTGCTTTAGGCCACATCGCAAAAAAAACGATTTTATTGTATCTCAAGATTTGTCGTAGCACTGCACTGTAACCTTTACACTCGCTAGAAACTACGCAAATATCGTTACAATGTTTTGGTCTTCTAAAGGATAGTTCTATCAGTCGGGTTTATGTGCTATGCTCTACATTTTAAAGGTTTATTCCCCATTCATCGGAATGAGGTGCAATTTCTAAGTTTAGACAGTTTCCGAAAGACATGAACATTTTATGAACTCATCTGGATGCGTGGGAAATAACACCTTTAAAATCATTAAATATTTGTTGAAAGGGAATAACAAAAATAAACAACATGACGTAACTTACTACTGTTCTGCTTAAAAAAGTTAAACCTGCTTTTGTTATAACATAATATATCAAAATATTAGCTATGAAACGGTAAAAAAAACCTTGATATAACATCATTTATGATGTTAGCAATCACAGCGAAGTGAACTATCGGACCTTGCCGAATTACGGAATCGATTGGTGGCTCTACGAATAGTGTAACATATTGCCATATGTAAGAGGCACAAGGCCTTATCATCAATTAACACTACAAACTCAAAAACCTGATAAAATCAGACTAGTTTTAATGTATAATAAAATTCAAATTGATTCATATAGCTGATAAATATTATAATGTCAAACTTATTTCTAAATATTCTACTTCCGAGTCTAATTCAAGCGCTTCCTATTAGCCAAACATAGAATATTATTTTTGTACTGTTACCTAATGAATTTAAAAAAGTATTTTAATAGGTGTAGTGACCGAAAAAGAACGTGGTCTCAATAAATTTTGTGTCGCAGACGACGACGACTAAGAAATCCTTTATGGCAGCAGGTTCATCTCTGGGTTGCGTTATCTGAGGCGAACCACCTAATACCAACGTTGGTGTAATACACCTCTGCCTATCACTTGATAAGAAAACGACGTGATTTATGTTTATTAGTTTGAAATAAAACTAAAAAACGAAATTCAAGCGTCATTAAAATCGGATAAATCACTTAACCTTGTTGATGATAAAAATCACAAGTGATTTTAAGGTAGCAGCTAATATTTATGCTGGTTAGAAATGTTGAGAGTAACTGTTTTGGTTTGCCCCTTCAAAATAAAATAGCAAAGTATATACTAATCTTTATTTTAAATTGTATATTACCCTACCAAAGTGACTTCACTCTGTCTAATGGTAAGCAGTCAATGGAATTCAGAAGTGGTGTCCACCATTCCAAAAGCCATTGTCTCAAACTGATGGTGGTAAATGAGAATAGGGTCGGTAAAGGGAATGTGGAAGGAGAGGAAAAGAAGGAAATTGGGCCTTCGGTGCTCTAACTCACCGAACGAAACGCAATAGTTCGGATGCTACTATTCTTACGTCGATATTCTATGAGAAGGTATTAATTACATTCCGGGTCGATCCAGCCCAGTCAAGAACGCTGAAACCAGCGTGCATCTACTACCGTAGAGCTTGGATCTACTACCGTAAGCGTAGATCTAATTCTGTAAAATAATAATTATTATATATAGGTTTACTATACATATTATGTCAGTTTTAAATAATAACTTCAGAATATAGACGGTGTTAAACTCAAGTAAATTTTTATCGCCATAAATAATGATATACGTACTATAATATACATATACTAGGCTATAGTCACTGTGTTACTGGTAGATCCAGTGAAGTCATTATATCTATAAATATTTAATGCGTATTATTTATTATTTATCCCACTATACATCTTGCCCACTTATTTACCAAGTGTACCGTCTTCTCATTTGCACTTCAATGTTTGCGTACTAATGTGCACACTTCACATCCTATAGTATATATACGAATTACTTAAATCAATGTTTATTACATAACTACCTGCTAATAAACCAGCTATAGATAAAAGTGTTCTCTTTCTGTAACGAATGCGAATATTTATACCTACTAAAATTATCAAACCTTTTATATTTTATTACCTAATTATTATATCAAAGGCATCTTAAACATTCTTACACGGAATCTTAAGGACTATAATATTAATATGTTCTTCAAACTTGTTATAAATTAAAATATAAAAAAAAAATAAGAAAACTAATCAATATATTTATTACAAAAAGAACAATAAAAATGTATTACGTGGGTCATTCCTCTTTTACTCCACGACGTTACTCTTAATTATTAAGTATGTGCCTACTTACCTACATATAACTTTAGATTGACAATGGCACGCGACTTGGTAAATCAATCATATATTTTTAGCGCGTATACATATTTTTGTTGAGCATTTGCATATGCAATTTTTAACTATCATAGTTAAAAATTGCATATAAATATTTATTCATGATCATAAGGCATGAACACTACATTGTTACTCAATAAAATTTAAAAATAAATAAGTTATGTATGAATGTTGCGTATCCATATATAAACTTAACTAAAATACCTGGAAAAATATTTTTAACTAACTTTAAACGGTTACGTTACTAATTTTGACGCTTTGTATTTTGTTATTTTTGAATTGTGATTTTTGTTATTTTTGACTAAAACGTTTGTTTACGTATAAACAACTAATTTTATATTCCCACGTCTATTAGTCACAATATCTTTCTGAGGAAGTAGGTATACTTAGTATTATTGTAGAAATTATGTGATATACATACCAACATAAGTGAGCAAAACGTGGAAAATACAGCTTTGTTTGGTAATTGTGTATCATCAAGAAGAAAATCGATAAAACAGATTGTTTTTTGGTTTTATAAATTGCATAACAACCTATGTTTTGAAAGCTGAAACGGCGATATATAGGGTTTTAGGCCAAACTACAATACAATCAATCAATGATAAACCTAATTGGTATTATTGGTACCTATTGACACACGAATTCAAACAATCATATCTTCGAATCAATCTGCAGGAAATGTTGTATATCTCCAATACATTGTCTCTATGTGTAATATTTATATATACAAATATTATAAAAAAATACAATGTAAATATTGTAATTAGTTTCACTGTAATCACTTTTAAGTGAAGATTTTTCGGTATGACTAACTAGCTCAAAGAATATTGCTTACCAATTTACTTTTATTACATTATGCGGGTAGTATAACAATGTGTAAAAGGCTGTATAAAATAATTTCTGCGTTTAAAAAAGTGCAAAAATATTCAAGTACTAAGTGTACCCAGTACCTAACCATTGTAAAATTTAATGAATGTTTTAGTTCCGTTAGTTTTAATTGCTGAAAATATGCTCTGAACTTAAGCGTTCAGCCATGTTTTCAGCCAAGGACCATGAAAGCCTGTACAAAGTTCAATCATTGTAAAAAATATGAAACATGAAAATTATTTTATTCTAATTATTTGTTCTAGCTAAATAATGTAGAGTAATCAATTTCTGACAGATCATAAATAATAAAACTAGATGCAAAGTTACGCCTTTCCTATTGCAAATGGTCATTGTGTTCGTCCATATAAGTATAATGCAACATCTGATTCAGGGTTACTAATGCTTACTGACCTTGCAGTTTGTACTGTTGTGTTTGCACCGGAACATCGTCGCTCTTCAACTATATTTAGCAACTGTCTATACTTGGAGCTAAAGCTATCAACAGGTTAACATCTATAACAGTATTAGGAGATTTTAAATGCCATAATATGAATAATGTTTTTTCGTATTACTGTTTTCAAGGATGATTATATATGTTTTACTACAAATAATTATTATGTAGAGCAGTAGTTTTTCTCTAAGTAAGCAAATTTACAAGCCGTTCCTAAAAAGAGCCTTCTAAGAAGCAGTTTGTCTAGGAATAACTTGAAATCTGATTTTTTTTTTGTTACTTGTTTAGAAAAAACAACTAGAGTAACTAAAGTAATAAATTTTATTTTAATATAAGACTGTTAATCTAATATATTTCTTTTGCCAAAAATTAATTGTCAATTCTTCAGTAATTAAATTTCATGGCCGAAGGATATTGAAAAATATTTGTGGTATAAATTTAAAGGCAACTAGAAGTAACGATTCCTCACTAACGACTAACAAATACAACTTAGTGGTCGTAATATACTTATTAACTAATAGACACTTAATATACAGTAACGCAATCAGTGAGCAACGAAAACGCTGTAGGAAAATCGTCCAACACAGAATGGACCATGGACATTGCCCTGTAATAAGATTGTTGCCACTGCAATCCGCCTGCCAAGCATGACGATTATGGCTCCCCACATTTATTGCCTCCTCGCAGAGTCTTTTGTCTTACAGTGGACGTCTTTAATCAGTAATGCTGATGATTACATGCTTATAAATGCCACATCATCTTTATCTAAGCCATTTCCATTAGAGCTCGTGACTTGGTTTCAAATCTCTACTAACACTAAAATACTTTATGTAAACAGTTCAAGATTGTTGTCAAGGACTAGGAAACAACCAGTGTATCTAGGTACTTACTTTATTAGAAACATAAATCTAGAATCACTTAATTGTCTATTTTATTATTGAAGTTTGTCGAGAAAAGTGAGCAATTAATTATTGTTTCAAGGTGTTTTTATTGCATGCTTTTAATTATTTAATTTATAATAACAATATTTCACGTTTATTTCATATTACTTACTAGCTTTTGAGTACTAATTCGATCATTTATGGATTTTTTTATTTTTAATGTCTAGATTGCAAATGTTCATTAAGAATCTCTATTTGCTGACGTCATTATTATAGAAATATATATCACAGAGCTAGTTATGTGATACGTGCGTAAGGAAAATATTACAACATGCTAAAGAGAGTAACAATAACACGTGCTATCTACCATTGGCTCATGAACAAATGCTTTCACTGTAGTGCTGCATCGTTACATTTCATCGAAAGTTATTCTCAATTACAAAATGAATTTTTTGACGTCGGATAGCGTGCAGGCATGCACCGGTAATGTCAATGTCGAAGAAGCAATACGAACCAATAGAGATACTCCCAAGACCACGTAACTATTAGAATACAATTGTTGTAGATTCATCTATTACTTATTCTTGTTACGTATATATTTTAATCTTTTGTATCACGACACTAACAATGGAGTAGGTAGCACAGACACTTTTTTACTTTTATAGTACATTCTTAAGTGATTTTCCTTATTTTTTTCCTTGGCTTGTTTATTTTATCAACCCTTAGAAAAATAAAATTAATAATTAATAAATTTAGAAATTTATTATGCATTGCAGAAATTCGATACACGTTAGTAATTCAAGTAGTCCTAGGAATAAGAAATTTGTGCCAATTACTTGATCAACTTTTTTATCGAAATTCGAGAGTCAATATTTAATCATCATGGTTTTTAATATTATACAGCAAAAGGCATATCCCTGCTTAATTCAAATATTTGGAAATTGACAGCTAGTTATATTTGATACCTACGTACTAGGTCAGCTATGACTAATATTTAAGTCATCAATATAATTGTACAAATTCAGTGTAGCTATGATAAAACTTAAGTACTGCAAAATGACCTAGTGTCTCGTTAATAACTCTTCTCATACCAGTTAACAATGGTCAATGTCAGTCAGCGTGACGCACTAAGGAAGGTTGATCGCGAACAATCAAACTGCAAGAATAAAATAATTATTGTAGTCTTATAATGAGCTAAAATTAAATAAAATCGCATTTTCCTTAGCCAATGGCGCGAATAGAGTCGCATTATAAATGCAATCGCAACTCCCTCATTGACTACCATTTATAGTAGGTACCTGCCTACTTTATTTTTTTTTAATAATAGATTCTAATTTTTAGAATACATAAATAGACATGGTTTTAATATATTATGTTAAAAATATAAAGTAGGTAGTGGTTTGCTCTACTAAATTATATGCTCTTGAATTGCTCTACATTATGCAAGTTCAGGTTTACATAGTGACATCGGCTGGCGAAGGCGTGAGATTTCCTCTTCATCTAAACAAAAAGAATATTACGTTACTGTCACAAATCAACTTGAGGTTTAGAAGATACTTTTGTTTGATACCGGTACTTATGCTTCTACGTATTGAACGTACAAAACATAGGTACCTGCTAAACTCTATTGTATTCACAACAATAACTGTCATTAAGTATTAATTACTATGTATTTATCATTTGCGGTGTATAAAATATGCATTTAACATAATTCATATGCCTAGCAGAATATGGTACGCACCAGGAACATTGCTAGAATGTCAATAATACTCCGGGCTTCCCCACAGCCGTCTCCTTAGTCGTACAATCGTTTCGATTACACGATGAGTCATTGACAAGAAAATAGGCTTTCGTATCAAAATTTATTCTATAGCGGTTGTTTAAAGTGGCCAAAACTGAACTATATAGACTGTATCAAGTGTCACAGGATTCATGGTACGATATACTAAACACAGTAAATTTTCTTAGAGATTTGTCGCTAAATTTTTGGGGCAGGTCATCTGAGAAAAAAACGTTGAACCTACAGAAGACCGTTGAGTAGCAATTCTTAGTGGCTAACTGAATGTTAATATTTAGAGACTAAATAAAGTACTTGCAAATTATTATCCCACTGCAGAGTTAAGGTATTTTCTGATATAGAGAAGGTGTTGAGCACTAACTACCACACCTGCTCAAGACAGAACTTAAAATCAACTTGTCCAGATCCAAATTTTATGCTTAAGAGTTGTCTTTCTTAACCAATGGCCATCGCGACTAAAAGTAGGACATTATTATATCTAAAGATAATGTAATATTGATTTCACCTTTCTGAGATATTATGCAAGTATAAAAATATCTATTTGATTAAAGCATATCTATATAGATAATAAACAGTAATTATATGTATTTAGTAGATTATGTTAGACTAATACAGTAAATTTGTTTCTAGATAATAAGATTATCGCTCTTAAGTCCTAACTTAACCCAGGTAGGTTCTATCATCATAAATCGCACACCGTTAATATTAGAAACATTAATTATAGGTATAGCAATTCCAGTCATATCTATCCAAACACTAAGATTTCTTGGAAAATGGTTTCCAATGATTATTATTGATGCTGAAATCAATGATGCAGCAGTGTGTGGTTTTAAAATTATTTATATATCTAACGATAGACACAAGATTACTAGAGATACAACTCTGCACTCTACAACTAGTACAGAGTTATGTACTTACTTACCGTCTAGATCATGACATGGTGTAATTTTATTATTACTATAAATATGTATCATAAGGATATTTATCACGTTTTAAACCATGATAACACTTCTAAAGAGAAAAACAGGTGTGCACGCGATATACCTTTATCTTGATCTGTCATTTTGAAGTTTTCGATTAAATATTTGTCATGCGTTATTTTTTCGATTAGCTATAAAATAAAGTGAACGATTCTGCTAGTTTCGACACACCCATGTAAGTATCCATATGACGCGTCATCGCGTTGTCTTATAATCAACGTAAGTATGTAATCGTCGATTCGTTTTCCTTGCAAACACAATCTACCGGTAACGTCTTTGTAAGTCTTTGTATTGATGTCATCTTTGCTTCTTTCACAGAATTCCTATAGGTAATGCCATCGCGTTTTTATTGTTCAAAGGCACTTCACACTACAACACCTACATTAAACACAAACACAATAAGAATGTAAATATAATTATAATTCCAAGTACGTGTATTCCCACGCGACGACCATGACGGTAACGGCCTACAATACACAGACGCCTCGGGTCAATTCTAGGTTGTAAATGACCAATCATAGACAACGTCCTCACAGTTTCGTGAGACATCTCTTAGTATTGTTCCTCTATTGAGAATAATAAATTTAGATATATTTGCCGGCGCCGTCGAGAAATAGAGAGATAGGTATCTTATATCTAGAGTTAGATATAGAGCCGGTTTTTTTATATAAGTAAGTGGGTTCTATACATTTACCAAGATCTAAGTATAACAATTCCAAAATTTTTAAATGTCATACATTTTAGTTTAATGGTACTGGTCGTAGCTGCAAATGTCTTCGGTTTAGTAAGAGACGGCAGCGCGCGGTCGCGGTGCACTTGCAAGCGGAGCGAGCTCACCGACTCGCTGTTCGATATTACATAACCCGACGTGCAGCCAATGACCCACTTAGGCACGAGGCTATTGCACCGTCTAATGACAACAACAAAATTATATTACAATATCCTAAGAAAAACACGACGTCCTTTCAGTGTATATTAGATAGTTTAGCAAAAATATCTGTTGTACAAAAAAGTAGCCCACAAAGAATTTCGTACGCGGCGCAACTGTACGTCCTTGCCGCGGTATACCTGCAACTTGCTCTGCTGAAGCTGTGAGTCGCGAATCATGTGTTGCAATAAACGCATTCTTGTTACATCATTACTATACTTCTTACTCAATAATTAGGTTTAAATATAGTTTTATCAATGTATCAATTGGCTATATAATTATTGTAAAGAGGCTATATCATAATAAATTCTGTTATTGCTAATTAATGAGTAATTATACGAGATTATTGGTAATAGTGTTTAAATCAGCTGATGATCGGATCGGCATCGATAACATTGTTTCTATGTAGGTATAAAAATAACACTTCAATTAATAACGTTAGCATGTTGGGTTAGTTTGTGGCTTATTAGTCCAAGACTATCTTCCAATATAAAAAGATACTTCATTCATATTATTTTACGTTAAACTAGCTTAGCTACCAGCCGGAATGTATAATTTAGGATAAATTTAATTTTAGAAATAGATATAGGAACAATGGAAAACTACAATTATGTAACTCAATGAAACTACTATAGACACTGAGTAGGTATCTCAGTTACACTTACAAATATATTAGTCTCTAGGTAAGCATATAAGATTTTAACACCATTGAATTTTTCAATGCATCCATATCACTACGCAGATTTTAGTTGCAAAACGTTACAGCCTACATAAAGTTCTCATCGTTTTTGACCGTATCTGGATTGTTGTTATAAATCGAAAGTATTGCTTAACAAAAGTCATAAATTATGCTCTTCTATATTTCTAGAAGATTATTCTTTTAACATAATGCAGTAGGTACAGTCATAGACAACAGCTGTTACGAATTACTTAATAAAAATACAACAAAATTTATTGGGAAAACGTAAAACTAAAACTCATTTGCTGACCAAATAGAACTATGACAAGAACTCAGTCCACACTTTTTAATCATCCGATTATACATGGGTCATATTTTAATAGCATTTAAAGTGATGCAGGCAATACACTAAACTCTATAGATAAAATTGCAAGTTAATCTTTATATTATAATGGAGAAAAAAGGAAACTAATAATATGAGCGCCATATGTAGAGCCTATTAGGCTGCGTTCTGTTTGCACTGGTATTTGTATATAAACCTGCATACCTACATAATTTTTAAATAGTAGGTACTATAAAATCAAAACATAAATATAAAAATTGTTTATTATACGTAACATACGCCTGATACACATTTACAATAATTTTAGTACACTTTCAAAACGTGTTTTTAATTTGACTCTCACTTTGCACATGTTAACTTTATTGTGACCTATGTAGTATTATTTTATTTTATTTTATTAAAAAAAAAAACAAAGTTCTTGTTATGTTCAGGCAACCAGTATTAATTCCATAGATGGTATGAAGGAAATAGAACCTTACTATGTAACTCGGTCTCTGACCTGTTCTAAATAAAATAATTTATACAAATTAATATTCATTTCGGCTCTCGTTATGATGTAACATTTATATCTGCTACATAATACGGTATTCTTTAAACGTTGCGTCGACAATTCACCCTTACATTTGCATTATAAGATACCTTTACAACTTTCAAAATTTTCATACAGAAATTCGTCACATTAAATTTGCGCTCGGGGTAATAACATGTGTAGGCAACTACCGTATGCGCAAATGACCTATGACTCTTACATAATAAAAGATATCGGCTTTCGTAACATTCTTACTTAAATACGATATATATAGTATTTAAAACCATAAAAATATTATACCATGTGATTGATTTATTTTGTAATTGATTTTAAAGAATTTTAAATTACCTACATCTGTTGGCATTTATGATATCAAAATAATAAGTGGGTAATTAAACTTTTCCTTTCACTATTTAACTACGAAACTGTTGAAATTTATCTGGCACTCAACAATAATCAGTGATAGCAAGAATAATTCGGTGCAAGCAGCTACAGCCTAGCAAAATCTCTCGAAAACTACAACTGACAGTAGAGTTATCAATGCTAGGGATTTCTGATACAATGTGCGTCATCGAACGTGGTAGAGTCTAGGTCTTACCACTATAATATAATTATCTAACTACTTACCTAACAATGAGGCCAAACACAAATCTGACTAGCGCCTATGACCGATGACTCTAAGTAGATAATTTCAGATAATTATTTTCATTGTTAACTTTTTAAAACTCCCGCACTACAAGCACACACAAAGTTTTCTGTGGAGATCGAACCCATGACCTTGTGCACAGCAGTCGCTTGCTCTCCCACTGCGCCACAGAGGCAATCAATTAGAGTCAAGAGTCAGACAATTCGTTTTATTAGCAATTACACGTAATTTTGGATATGAGTATGAAGTTTATTTTTGCAAAAATAGTTTAAATGGAGCATTACCCATGGTCCACCTAATAAGTTCTCCTGGGCGGACTATGGAAACTGTCATTGAACTTTAGTACACCTGGGTGGACTACGATACCGCTTAGTACGAAGGACCTCAAAATACTACCTATTCTAATACAATTATTAGATACCAAGTTTTCGGGAGAATAACTCTGGCAGTAATTATGCCTACCTATTTGCTTATTATGTACCTATCAGACCAAGTACACCTGTCTACTTACGATATAGATAAGATACTATTACCAATCTATTGGTGAATTTAATGTAAGTAAAGTCTCGCGACTTCGCTACCTATTTAAATACGTATTAACAGTTTTAACTATTTATCTTATCATAAAATAGACATAATTTAATAAATAGACCGTATAAAATATCTACTGTATTGTATACCTAAGTATTAGTAATAGATCTCAACTCTACTTACCTACTTAAATTATCACCACGAGACAATGAAGGTCGTATAGCCTCGTAACTCATTTCAACCTTGATAGCATCATGTAGTTCGTATCAGATAGGTACAGTTTGAAAATTTGCACAATATGATCGTTGTTGATAATTAACTGTCTATACGGTTGTAACTATAGGCCAACGAGATTGTCTGAAACAATGACGAACGTCAGTATTCGAGTATTCGTACTTGATTTAATATCTGATGATTTAGGTATTTTATTTACTTTCATGAACCTAAGAGGTACAGTTTAAATGTAGATTGTGTTATATTGTTAAGTTCAGTAAAATCTTGTGCCAGGATTTTATTTTAACGTATTGAGCAGTAGTGCTGCTTAGCATCTAGAGCGGACGACTGTGAAAGGTAAATTGGGTCTTAAATGACTAATGAAATAAATACATAATAATGTAGTGGTGCATCTTTTCCTACCACTTCGGAAAACAAATGTAGCTACAATTTTTTCAATACTTCGATAACAATAGCTAGTTGTGTTTTGCACACGTAAGTTTACTTATGCATGGTAGGTAGGTACATAACTAGACAAATTTAGTACCTATTTTAATCTCATTTAAGAGGGAGGACGCTATGCTACGCTGAAATATCCTAACCTTAATATTTTTCACCTGCCTAGGAATAGATCAAACCGGACACTTAGCCGCAGATATGCGAGTACGCGTTGAATCAGGAATTTTACCGTCCTATGGCGAGTTAAATTAGGCATTCCCTGCAAGGTAAACTTTAGTGGGTCGCTTTACATGGCATTTTTGTAATAAGTTAGTGGGTACCGAGGATCTCTATTATTGGTACCTACATCTTTGCAATAACCAGGTTTTTATAACTTACCACTTACCATGTTGGTGATTTAATTGTATCTAGGTATGTACTTAATAGTAGGTATGTATAGATACACAGATAATGTTATTAAATATTATTTTTCTCTTTCTTTTCAGACGCGTCAGCAAAAATAATCAAAAATTGCCTCGAAATAATACCTATAGTTTAAGGTGAGTGTTTTATAATCAATCAAATTCATTTCATAAATTTATATTTTATCACAATAAAAAAGGATAGCATTTAATATTAGTAGAATTAATACCTACCTAAAGTCTGCTTATTTAAAAAAAGGTTTTATGTAAGTACTAGAATATACTTACCTAAATGCTCTTAAGCAGTTAACACTGTAGAATGAGCTATCCCTTTCGTGCCTAAGCATTGCTTACCTACCTACAGAAAGAATCTATTGACCCGCCCCGGTTTCACACGGGTGAAATGCTGATACTAAATATACCTGTTATAGAATGTCTTTATATACAACGTTCACAGCTTTTATGTCATTAGACTCATTAGCCAGACAATCATATTTTATTTAGAGGTTACTATTGAAAGAGCGACATAATTGGCTATGTGAAAAACACTTAGCACGCGCCACGGGCCTGCTGGCCGGTACCGCCGCAACAGATAAGTCCCTGCATTTTAAATCTGTGATATCTTCGCAAATATTCATTTAAAATATAATAATATGCTGTAAAAGTCCATATTATTGATCTATATTTTAAATGCAAGATGTATTTAAGGTCTAATGTACTTATTTGGATAAGAATTAATGCTGTATTGTTTAAAATCCCTTCGTAAATAAGCCATTATTTCTCGTAAAAAGTACAGATTTCAAAATGGTTATTGTGGGTTATCCTTAAGATATAGACATAATATATTCCATCGCGGACTGTTTGTAGACCTTTTTAAGGTATATAATACTGTAGTACATTATTTCGATTTATCTTGTAAGGTTCAGCCAGCGATTGCAATGTAAGCGCAAATAAATGTGTTCATTTACTTACGACATCACATTAGAAATCTCTAAAATTATCGGTGTTTTTCTACCTATAAACCTTCGTCTTGAATCTCTTTAATCCATTATAAAATAAAACCCGCATCAAAATCCGTTGCTAACTTAGTTTTAGGTAAAGATCGAAGCATACATAGGGACAGACAGACAGACAGCGGGAAGCGACTTTGTTTTATACTTTGTAGTGATAGTGAAGTAAGTACATGTACCTACGTATGTATGCCTACTACACATAAGGCAATAGGTATGCACCTAGGTGCCTAGCTACTTATATAACAAACTTAATGCATATGCGTACCTACACATGCGGATTTAAGGCATTTTGTACTATTTCATTCTGATGACCTTGACCTTGACCCTACAATATATCTTATCTACCTATTTAAGTTATGTAGGTACTTACGTATGTTAATAGATACAAATAAAACTGTTTACAGCTCAACTGCTATAAGATAGACATTTCTATATAATTAAAAAAGTAGGTAGGTAATTTACGTAGAGTACTTAGACCTACTTACTGCTTTAATAAGTAGGTTTGCCCAATATTGCACGCCAAACGGCAGAATGTAGCAGGCAAACATATTGATCATTCGAACTATCTTCGTTATGACGTACTTATTTTATAGTAGGCACAACAAAAATTTAATAAACATTTTGTAATTTAAGGCGATAAATCTGAAATAAGTAGTTCATATTTTCTGGAATACCTAGCTATTTTTTTAGCAAAACTAACTAAACTAGCTAATTTTTTTTAGCAAAATTATTCTTTGTGCCAAACCAATTAAAATTTATAGGTACATAATTCAATGATCTCTACCTGTCAACTGTCACTAAAGTATGAATAGCAACAGAATAACACTACGGTTTGCCTATACCAATTAATTACCACGAAAGATTCATATGGCTGCCGCCGATAATAAAACATTACTATTTACTTGGTATTGCAGACAGAGAGTGCGATATATTACCCTTTAATTTATTACTTAATTTATTAAACATTGAATTGAGATGAGGAACAATATTGTCAAAGATTGTTTGCATATTCAAATTTTAATTCAATATTGTCAAGTAAGTATTAAAATACTTACTTGACAAAAATATTTTTATTCTTTTAGAAACACGTTGCAAGCAGTATGCAATTTATTAGAATCGGTAGTTTATGAAGAAGTAAGTAAGTACCTACTTATATTATAAGTATAAAATGTTAATAAAATAAATATCGTTTTTAGGGGTAGGTATGTAATATAATTAAATATTATTAAAAGTAATTATTTTTATTTTAAATATGTTTGTGATGATTATTTTGTGTAAGCGAATGCACCATCAACAACAATAATATTTTTGCAAAACTTTTTTTTACTTTCTGACAAACGCCTTGACACTGACGGGACGGACGACTCTCACTATTTTTAATTGACTTGAATCATTATTCATTACTTACTTGCTTGCAACGTGATTTTAAAGGAATATTATTTTTTTTAAATATATTACTATACTTGATTAAGCAAACAATCTTTACCATTGATGTTTCTCATCTAAATTCATTCAATTTAAAATTCTAAATTAATATTAATGACGACACTTGACAGCTACGACGACGTCACCAAATGGCGGCAATTCACACTCCGTTCCCGCTTCCCGCCCTGAATCGCCGTTTGAATATGGATTAGGGATTCGTTCGGGATTAGTAACAATATGCGACAATATAAAAGCAGATGATATAGGTATACCTACATTTGCATCCTGGTGCCTGCCATAATATTAATGACAGTCATAATCATAACAAAATAAATGGGTATCGACTAAGCGAACATTTACAGTTTTACTAATTTTCTAATAACGCTAAAGTTCACAAACTGCATTATTTTTTTATCGTTGCAATGGTTACTGGTAAAAGCGCCATCTATCCTACTTGAATAGATTTTCGACAGTTTAGATCGGTAGGTAGGGTACCTAATTCCTGTTACTTTCATTCAATCTAATATTACTATAGCATAGCGATGGGGCGGGTCAAAAATTTTTCAACGCGGATCACACGAGTTGAAAGAAGTGCTAACCCGGGTTGCAACTCGCTCGGGTTGATCCTGCTTGAGTTTACCTTGCTCGTCCGCGAATAAACATCACAATCGACTCGCGTCGAACTCACTAGGTTACGTATAAACTACGGGCGGGTGGACGGCGCAGCGGGTCGGGTCGGCCGGGTCGTCGATGTCGGGTGCCCGCGACGTCATACCGAGTCAACCTGTTGAACGAGAATATCAACTGGGCTAACGGGTTGGATGAACAGCCAGAGCTAACCCAGGTTATTAACTCGAGACGCCGCCATCACTACTATAGTTAATTATAGTCTGTGCCCGCTATGAGTTACGCTGCTGAGTGCTGCTGTCAGTTCAGTGAAGTGGGCTAAACTCCAATCCAAAGCTTGTCTAACCTATTTTCGTTTTCGATGAATAAAAATAAATTATTGTAGTGCTATTTAGTATAAATTTATATTATAAGTATCAAAAATGTTTTAATAGCGTGATAAATTGTAAATATTCTATCACTCTACAGGTAGAGTATCGAACATTAAAATACTAACGAATTTTACCGATCTTGTCAACTAGTGGTTAAATTCTTTTGTTTTAACTTAAAAAAATTATTTTCAGAAGACGACACAATGGCGCTAATATTACAGTATGTAAATAATATGCAAATGTTTATGGACAAATATGGAGGTGAGTCAAATCTGTGATATCTTGACATCTAGTAATACACTTGTGCACTAAATTATCTTCCTGATGCAATAGTCCTGTACGTATGACCTAATTTTTTTCAAACCTATTCAGATTATGATATTAGACTACAATAATTAATTATGACTTCATTAATAAAAAGTATTTGTGCAAATATTTTAATTCATTATTTGCAATGTTTAATCAATTTTATAAATTTTTAATATAACTTGTCCCTGCTGCTCTCACTACTTAGACTTGCATACCAACATTGTTACACACAAAATATAATACTTATTATAAAACTATGCAAATCCAATTCTAACATATTTTTATTTATAGATGACCCAAAAACTATGAACACTATGTTAATCATTTATTTTCTAATCCATTTCAAAGAATTGCTACCCATTACAAGAAAAATAGATTACAAAGGATGATCTGGAGAACAAATTAATATAATTATGTACATAAAATGAAACTTTAAATAATATGTTAAGTAATATATTTTTTTTATTGAAATTACAGTCTTCTAACTATGATACATATTACCTTTATTTGACACCACGAAAATCAGTACATAAATAAATTTAAATAAACTTGATTGTTGTAGATCATTATTGTTAGCTCCTCAAATAGTACACAACTAAATAGTAGTACTATTACTAAACTAAACTACATTAGCTCCATAATAAATTACTGCAAATAAAGAAAAAAATTGTAGTCAAATAAAAGTTTTATTGTGCTCTCCAATGTGTGCAGCATATTATTAGTTAATTAATACTCACACTGGCAATTCTGTGCTAAAAACAAAAATTCTTCGTTTCAGATCCTAGGACTAATCCATGGTTCCTGATGAGTTCTCCATTTCCTACATTATTAATATGTCTAAGCTATATCTATCTAGTCAAGGTATTTATAACAATTACTATTTATT
The DNA here is from genome assembly GCA_963082885.1 of Parascotia fuliginaria. Taxonomy (NCBI): domain Eukaryota; kingdom Metazoa; phylum Arthropoda; class Insecta; order Lepidoptera; family Erebidae; genus Parascotia; species Parascotia fuliginaria. The sequence goes on along the minus strand of OY720176.1, from coordinate 7,436,497 downwards.
TAATAACTATAATATTTTTACATTCCAATACTAATTATATCTGTTTCCCTTTCAGGTTTTAGGTCCACGATTTATGGAGAATAGAAAACCATATGAATTAAAAAATGTTCTAATATTATACAACTTTTTGCAAGTAGTTTTCAGTTTGTGGCTGTTTTATGAGGTAAGATTCATTAATTTATTTACATCTGCTCTAATTGTTTGCCTGGTGTTGAACAACATTGATGTTATGAGAGAAATGGCATATACCACAATATCTAATGACCTGAGTCTGCAACCTATGAGTGGCCACAATACTGAATTTGAGATCAAGTGGAGAGCTGCTCTATTTTTTGAAGCCTTAAAATGAGATTATTGGAAGTAAAGTAAGACCAAGGACCAAATCAATTTAATAATAAAAATAACCAACATGACTGCTCTTATTGCATTGGCTGGACTAAATGGTGGTAATGTTCATTAGATTACCAGATACTTCTTTTTCTCATAACATTTTTGTTGTGTTTTTTTACTCTTAAAATATTCTTTGTATAAATTCTTTCTATAATATTCATCCCTAGACAGGTTAACAGTTCTACGAGTCTAATTGGTTCTCCACTGACCCTAATGGAAGTCTAAAAGTCTAGTATGCTTATTATTAGCCTAGTAACATGCAAAATAAAAGAATTTCTGCCCTCTAGTATCAGTTTTGACAGTTGTTATGCAACCAAAGAATATTTCAATTTGCGGTTTTAGCAGGTACTATAAAAAAATCTTAGGTTTAGGTGTAAAAAATAAGACTCTAATTTATACATTATACCAAAATAACAGAAAGCATTTTGAATATGTATCTCTCAAACATATATCTCTCTCTCTCAATATAATTATATTTCATAGTCTCTTTCGCGTGGAGAAACTCAAAAGAAAGTTTCATGTGTCCGTTTCGCCGCTCCCGCTAACGCTTTATATGAGTGGAGACTAAGTCCTCAATCAATCTAAAGTCCCAAGAAACAAAATTTTATTTCATTTTGTACAACTATTAAAACTGGAGTACTGATATTATGGTTAAGTAGATCCCACTAATTAGATGAGCTTCTACTTCAGCAAAGTCCATATAAAAACATAATTTTATGCTTAAATCTTTAACTTACTACTTTTTTTTTCTATTTATGATATGTGTTTTTATTTAACCTCTTAGATTTGATATGCATATTTTATATGATACTTATGTAAAGCAAAGTACTCTTATCGCCTAAGGGATACAAGTCAGATATGTAACATTGGTAAAATAAATAAAGATAATGATACAACAATATTATTGTAATACATAATAAATATATTAATATTATGTATTCGACATGTGGTGTATTTGTCAGACATTTACATAGTATTTTAATTTAAACATTATCATATTTTAAAGTTATTAAATAAATGCAAACATTCATTTAAATTGAATGTCAATTATATTGATTATAATAACTACTTCAGTGGAAATTGAAAAATATAATAATTAACTGGTAATTGTTACATTATATTTATCATAATATATTAAAACATTTGCATTTAGCTTTAATTGGATAATTCACATATTTTTTTGACGTGCCATGCTCTAGAGTTTGATGGGAGGCTGGCTGAATCATTACAGCTATAGATGCCAACCTGTGGACTACACAGACAATCCTGTAGCTATTAGAGTAAGTGATGTATCGACGTAAGACTGCGTCCAGGATTTTGGTATTAGACCTGAGCGGACTAACCAATGCTCATTGTATATAGACATTGTTCAGGATATCTACAGCGTGTAACGTGTAAATATAATTGTAGAAGGTGCAGATGGTATAAATTAGTTTTATTGCCTGTTCTACGTGTTGGGCCAACATACGCCAATGATAGCCATAGAAAGTATAAAATAATGTAGAGCTTTGCCATTGTAAATGATTTAATTATGCTATGGCTAACGTTAAGAATGCTGGGCCAGCCAACTAACAATATTTCCACTTGCGCCAACATACACTAAACTTAAGAATTAACAAAAGAGCCGTAGTGGATGATGGTACATTTGTCATGATCAAACTTTGTATATAAGGGCCTGGTGTCGGATGTTGTTTCAGATCGGCGCAGCGGGCTGGTTCACAGGCAGGTATAACTTTCAATGTCAGCCGGTCGACCACTCGAAACATCCACAAACAATGAGGGTGAATTATCACTTGCATTAATATTATTGTCCCTATATCCCGATCACTGATCGTTCCCCATGTTACGTCAATTAATCGTAGCACTATAAGTCATTATTTCATTAACTGTATAAAAAGCGATACACCTCAAAGTGTCCATAGGTATTATGTCCCATTTCAACATTAGACCATTAATTACCATTTAATTATATGACCTCAATATTCAGGTCTAGATTAGACTCGCGATAGATTATAAACCCAAGGACTAGTGATTAGTTCTTAGATTACATTTTGACTAAGCTAATTCATAATTTGAATGACTATTTATCTGTTACAAATTATTGCTGCTTTTTAAATATTGAATACAATAAATTTCGTTATATGCTGCAGCCCTGATTTACCTTTTTTTAATTCAGTTCAAATATTATAAGTTCTTGTCTTCAAAACTAAATACAAATTTCATAATACCTGCAATTTAAAGAAAATAATAGGTGTTAGGGACAACTCTTTGAACAGACAACGATTTTTCGATGTGAACGTATTAAGTAGTAAAGTTCTCGCAAATTTAAAATCCTAGCTTGTGGAAGTGCGAGTGATGATATACGTAAAACATAGTTCGGTTTTAATTGTCACAGAAACATCTAGTAATAGACTATCAACCTAACCGTAGTATAGTATTCATCGTCTTCATAATAATAATATAATCACTAACTGTCGTAATTGTTCCATTTATTACATTGCTTTTTGTATACCTCATAATTAAAATTAACATAGCAAAGAACCGTAGTTTAGTGAACTGCTTATATTGGTTTTACTTGAAATTGATTTCATATTTCAAATGAGTTATTTATTGTTTATTTGATTATTTTATGTTTTAGAACATAAATGTCTATAACTATTTATTAATATTTCAGATGGTCCATGCTTGTTGGTGGTACTATTTTTCAAAGTTCACAGAATTTTTTGATACGGTAAGTAAATGCATAATATTATTTAAGTACATACATTACACCATTGTCGACTTAATGTTAAGTGGATAACCTCGACGTGTATCAAGCGGTCAGTTTATTGAGGAGAATAGTTTATATTCAGATGAGCACAAGAACCGCTTATTTGTGTCAGACTATTATACAAATAGCCTTAAAATAAGAAAAGAGTAATTTTTTGTAACATCAATTTACTGTACAGTCTTGTCCAAATCCATTTTCGGACAATGTAAACAAACAGTCTTTTCAATATTTTTCTATCAAAAACTCCATAACCGATGACACATGAATTTATACATATTCTGTTCACTATATATTTCATTTTGTAACTATTTTTACTAATGGTAAATAATCAAATCTAGATTATTTAATAAAATTATGAATTACTTTTTGCGGTCGAATAAAGACGTCAAATTGATTGACAGTTTTATTTTTTTTGTACTCTCTATTGTCTTTGAAAACCAATGTTGTATTTTATTAGAAGAAATAAGTTTAACGAATACCTACATATCATAGGTACATAATATTTGTAATTCATCATTTATTTTGGGTTTGCCCTAGCAGGTCTGTTCATTTGTTTTATTGTAATATAGTACCTATAATAAAATCGTAACATACATACAAATTCCATTTAGTCCATATTTCACAAATTTTCATTAGACGGGAAAATATTCAAAAGTATCTCGGTATTCTATTTCAGTCCGTGGTCAAATCGTTAAATTTAGAGGTCAATGCTTACTTAGTTTAAATTACATTTATTTATTAGATTAGGTACGTACATTGTTTGTCTTATTATCTTAATGTTTATAAATCAACGATTACAATAAAATACAAACCATATTTAACATAAATACAAATATTTGGAGTGATAAATTAAATAGAATTAATCTATTACGCAAAAAGAGTATTCGTAAACGTAATATTATTTAAAAATGTAAGAAAAAGGACGAAAAGTTATTATTTAACAATGTATTGATGTCATTAATTTTATTTTTATTATCCTTGTCCCCATCAGTAGTAAATTCATGAAACCATAGACAATGGCAATATAGCGGATTGTTTACATTGTACGAAATTGGAGTTGGAATGGACTGTACTTATAGGTTAAAGATTCATATCAGCACAAGTTTTAATGCAGAATTTGCCTTAGCAATATTACATATGAGTAGCGGAACTCATATGTAATAGCTCTCAGAGGAACAAAGCCTCGCTTGCCCTCTTCCTCGAGGTCACTACAATCTGCTCTGTTTATAGATCTAGATTCTAATAAACAAAAACCTCTTCTGAATCGAGTTGCTTTAGCGGCGCCATGTTTGGAGAACTAAAAAAGTAACAGCGTAAAGCTTGCAAATTATTGAAATTTCGTAAATTTTCCACTAGGTTAGTTCAAATAACTCTTAAAAAATGTTTTATCAAAATTGATCGACGCACCAACTACATCAAATAAATTGATCTTAATCATTATCTTACCAAAACTGATTACCGCACTGATCCAGATATTGATAACTCTGATAGTCCACATTGTAATTGTAGTATTTTGTGACTCATAAAACACATTAGCTTTTTGGTATCCTTCTTCTTCTTCCTAAAATGCTATTTAAACACCTAATAATTACAATTTATTTTTGCTTGTAGATCTTCTTCGTTCTGCGAAAGAAATTCGATCATGTGTCAACTCTGCACGTGATTCACCACGGTGTGATGCCCATGTCCGTATGGTTCGGCGTTAAGTTCACACCTGGTGGCCATTCCACGTTCTTCGGATTGCTCAACACTTTCGTACATATCATTATGTACTCATACTACATGCTGGCAGCTATGGGTCCGCACATGAGGAGGTACTTGTGGTGGAAGAGATACCTCACGACCTTACAAATGGTAAGCACTTTAAGAGTCATTATAACCAATTTTTAATTATTTTTGAAGTATGCTATAGATGTATGGATTGCACGGTAGTAGATCCTCGCTAGTTTCTGCATGTATGGGTCGGATCGACCGGAGAAGTACTATCCTCTCACAGAAGATCGACGTAAGAGTAGTAGTATTTATATTATTGTGTTTCGTTTGGTGAGTGATAGCCTGATAGCGCTGGAAGCTTAATTTTCCTCTTTCCTTTTTCCTCACCTCCCTCAATCCATTTACCTACCCCATTCCCTTCACGGTAGGCAGCGGCTTCGCAGAGTTCCGAAGCAATGTCAGAGAGTCGTCCATGAGCGACAGCTACCACTTACCATCACGTAGGCTGTTTGCTTTGCTCGTCTGCCACTGTCGGCAAAAAAAAAATGTATATAAGCTTTTGTTAATCAATAAAAATTGTAAGTTTCTTGTGTTACGAATATAATGATGTCATTGTATACATTTTCCAGGTGCAATTCGTTGGTATAATGGTACACGCCTTCCAATTATTGTTCATCGATTGCGATTATCCGCGAGCGTTCGTCTGGTGGATCGGCATGCACGCCGTCATGTTCTTCTTCCTCTTCAAAGACTTCTACAACCAGTCTTACTCCAAGCCCAGGAGGGTACGTATCAGTTCATGCGACGCCGGAGCGGCGGTCGGTCGTGTTGGCTCCAAGTCTGACGAGGGTGTGTGCGTGCGCGCGCTGGAGACGGACTCGTACAAGGTGGGCGCGCTCAAGAACGGGTTCAGCAACGGCCACGCGCTCCCGCGCGCGCGCACGGTGCTGCCGGCCGGCAACTGACGCCGGAGCCGCCGCCCCTCTTAGCATTCCGTAGTCGTCTGTGATTCATAGCCTGGAGTTATCGCGGGACCTTACATACCTTATTTAAAGCGTGGACCTTCAGATGTAGCGGTGCGTGTGATTTGTCTAGTGTACATACGGTCGTGCGGTGTCGACGGTGTAAATTTTGTTTTATCGATGTAAATGTATAGCTAGATTTGTGATCGCATAGCGTTTTATACTTTTATTGTTAGACTAGATAATTTTATTTCGCTTTTGGAGATTTAAAAGGAACCTCTGAGAGAATACAGTCATAATACTTACCGCGTATTTCGTACATGGTGCTTATTTTATTAAATTTGTAACAAACGATGGGATGAGCTTGTAAACGTTTATTTTTTAATTACCAGTTCTGGTCGATCGTCGAAACGTGAATTGGAAAATATTTTAATACCATGACGGTCGACCTGTGTAACGCTTTTCACTTGTTCTTTATTAGCTTTCATGGGAACATTGTCAAGACTGTATTTTATTGTATTGTATGTTCACAACGAAAGCAACTGTAAAGTAGAACCTACTTTGAGGTGCAATATAAAAATAGCTATTTTTTATTACTATATTGTTTGATCAAAGCTGGTACTTAGACAATAATCAATTATTATGTAATCTTTCATGCTTTAAAAGCAAAAAGCCGCTAAATAAATTTCAAAAGGCGACTCATTTTGGTTACTCTATATCCATAATATATTGTTCTTCCTTTCTGCCTATACGAGTCTCGATATTATTTATTATACTTAATTAATAGTTAGTATTGAATCAATGCCCATTAAGTTAGCCTATACATCCGTAACATAATTTTGGAACGGAGTCCTATTATTCTTGCAGGCGCCAGCAATTTTTATCCGGGTATATCTTTATAGATTTTTTAATATTGAAATATAGTTGTTAGAGGGATTTGAATCAACTAAGTGATTTTAAAAGCAATCGATTAAATATAGCTTGTCATTTTACTAAAATTGTCATTGTTTTTTTTAGTTCAATGATGAATAGCTTTGAAATTGAATATTAATATTATTAATTTTAGCCAGTAACTGGAGAAAAGCTCTATGTTCCTTTCCGTACACTGCAAGTTTTATGCCATTAATTTTCTAGGCGAGACCTTCGGTATGATAACTGCTTTTCACAGCTTATACAGGGCAAATACGGAACAACTAATAAAAAAACAATGTTATTTGTAAAAGTAGCATGACGACAATTTACTACAAAATCAGTGTCGCCAAACGCACTGATTTCACAAATCAAATTTTCTTCATAGCAGAAATTTGACTGGGAATATGATATGATGATGGTTTTTATACAATTTTTTTCTGAAGCAATGTATGCTGTGCAGTTCAATTGTTGCCGCCCGCTGCTGAGATCATATATAAGTTAAATGCGTACTTACGTCAGTTCATACGTACAGTTCGTACGCAGTAACGTACGTTCGCCTACTCACTAGTTCCATTGTCATCTGTTTCATGAGTGCAAATTAGCCTTAAAACACTTCCTAAATTGTCTTCATAACCGTAGCAGTGATTCAGTGTCCGTATACAGCACCTGGATTATATCCGGAACTCTGCGCGCGTCATACTCTTTTGATATAATCTTATACACAAACAACTGCAGTTATCACCTTCAAATTATTATCATGTGGGCAAGCATAGGCTGGCAATACCTATATTTATAGATATATTTCATAATAAAAACACTGTCAGCTTACAATGAATCAGTGCAGTGTATAGATTATAAGTGTGAATCAGTATTTTTACAAGCTCATGATTATCACGATACATTCACAATAATTTTAACAATGCAAAGTAACCATATATAGGTATGTACCGGCAAATATTAGATGTGTATATTGATATTACCGATGTTTGCCTTTGTTTTTAACACAGGTATATAACCGTATGAATGACAACATTTTGTTGTAAATTGACGTGATTATTTACTATAATAAGTACAATAACTGTATTTTAATTTCAACCGAATGTTCAATTTAGATTTAGAATACTATGACACTAAAGTGGTTGTGTTGGTTATTTATTTTGTTTAATTTATCATTTATTTATACCAAAATTATGTATATAGGATCAAATCGATAACGGGTTTTATAGCAGTAGCTTCGATCTTCCTTATTTAGTCTTCCGTTTTGTTTTGTACTTACCAACCAAAATTATAAGGTGCTTTTTGTACTCCGAATGTTCTGCTTGCAATAGTAGTAAGACAGCTGAAGCTCACCATTTTGTAAATATAAATTTTGTTTCATTGTAGAAATCAATTATGTACCTATTGTAATTTTTATACAAAAATATGCAATTAAATGATAAGTGTAATATTAGTGCTTTATTTTTGTTTTATACACCTACCTACTAGTATAGTCGACCACATAATGAGGATGTTTAGGAAAATTTTCGCCACCAGTTGGCACCACTGTAGTAAAAAGTCTTCTATTCTATTTATTCTATTCTTCTATTTTGACAGAGCTATCAAATAAATATTTGTCGTTCATTTCGGAAATTTAAATGTTTAATTTACAAAATGGATAATGCACGTGCTTAAAGACAAAAGAAAATGGCTGAGGTTTTCTAAAATGACACCTACGAGGTGGCAGCACCGACCGCGGTGCCGATATATTTTCGTATGGAGACCATAGAGCTGCAAAGGGATTCGATCATTTACTTAAAATCACATCTGTTAATATTGGAAGACGCTGAATAGGAGAGCAAGATAGCAATAGAAATAGCTCGCTGAGCGACCTTAAATTTGTGGACCAGTCCAGGTGTGAATGGCTGGATTTCAGCACCGTACGTCATAATGGTAGCTATTGGTTATAGACTATCAGGCATTGCGGTAAAGGCCTGGTGAAAACTCGACGTAGCCTTTTAAATTCGCTGCCAAACTCAATTGGATCCGTTCTAGTTACATAATCTACCCTAAGTAGCGAAACTCTTGGACACCTTCGAGCTTTTTTACTACTTCAAATAGATGTAATTTTGGTTTTCTATTCAAATTCACGCCGAGACTAATACATCTAGAGGCTTCATTTAGACTAGGCGGTAGGCAGCATCTCATTTAACAGTTCTAACGACTTCTCCAAAATGACGATGTCATCGTCAAATCGAAGACACGAGATGCTCCCATCATTTATGTTTATTTTCTGCCCAGTCCAGTGTCTTAAGGACATCTTCTAGGGCGTAGATGAGGAGCTTGTTAGATATTAGGTTCTATCTAACCTAAAGTATTAACGGCAGATATAGCTCATAAGTTCTGTAATTAAAATGATTAAATACTTACAATAACTTTTATTATTAGGTCTAATATGGATGAGGGCGGCTCAGCCTGACAAGGCGGCAAAACTTGGGAGAGGTCTATGTCTAGCAGTGGAGGTCTTTCGGCTGATGATTGTTTTATACCATTTCCATTAAAAATAAAAGTAATTTTTTGTACTTACAGCATATATTTTGTATATTATATGTATTTACAAAAATAGAACAATGCTATTACATTAACAATACAACAGAATCAATAAATTGTAAATTCTACTTTACAAGTTATTGTTAGATACATATCTAAATAATTTATATCAACTTACATATAAAAATTTAAACTGAGTTCAAAAATGCTGAAACCTAAGTAATCTTAAATCTCGGCTTGGAGTAAGTATAAAACGAGCAAAATTACATTTTTCAAATTCACTACAGATCTCACAACAAAACCCTACGAAAAATGTCATAGCAATGGTGTCGTATTGCATCATAGGATTTACGAAGGCGTTAAAAATATTGAAATTCTGAAAATGACTGAAAATAATATATGAAAAATAATAAATATATGTTATCCTATGTTACCCGCTCAATTTATTGATTTCTAAATTTTTATTTAAATCGTTGCAAACAAACAACCATACAAAAAGTCATATCTTTTCTCTGTATAATATTAGTTTAGATAAGTTATTGTTCTCTCACTTATTTATCTACCTCCAATCTTTATTCGCCATTATCCTTAACTATTGTTGTGATAATTATAATACCTATATCTCCGTCTTAAAAAATACTATATAAATTCAATTACGCATATTAGTTACTACGATAAAAAATAAACAAAGTCCCTATATGCATAACATGATCATTATGAACTCGTAAGACATAACATTTTATTATGGTTCTTTTTACCACCCATGCCTTGCATTGTCAAGTTCACTAAAATGTCATGACTTGTGGTGTCGTATTGGCCGGGTCATCACCTTCCCTCTAATATGGCGAAGGTGATGATGGCTGGTCTGTGCGTCATGCTCGTGAACGGGTGCTACCTGGGATGACTGGTCAATCTTGGCATGGCATACATTTTATACTTAATTCAGTATTATCATGTAGTTCAATATGACTGGGAAATGCATTTACTTTTTTTTTAATTTTAATTAAAATACGTAGTCAGTTACCATACTAGATGAAACTAAATAATTGAAATCCTCTATTTTCGTTTCTTTTCTTTTTTTAAAAATGTTATAAAATAATTAGTTGTTTTGTAATAATTATATTACAAAACAGAACCATACTTTGTATGGTTCTTTGGTTGCGTTGATGTGTTAAAATTGTTAATTCATACAAAAAAATTGCAATTATCTGGCGATTGAAAAGAGTGGCATGAGTTTCTTACCAGTTCTTCTCACAGCTCTACCTCGTCAGCGAACTGGCTGTAGGTTAATTAGCTGACTTCATGTAATTTGACTTTTCATAAGTATCATTCTTTATGATCAAAATGAAATAAATACTTTGAATTTGAATTTGAATTTGAACAAGTCCCTACATAAAATGCTTAATGAATATACTTAAGTCACAGACAACCCTCTAATAGATTCAGCTTATAGAGCAACAAATATGCATAACATATAGGTACCGGCTATATCATAGGAACTTATTACGGAAACTACGATTAGTGCTTTTCATTGAATTCGAATCTTGATTTTGAAATAGCCAACTACAGTGCAGCTTTTTTGTTTCGCGTATTTCACTCTTGTCCCTTATTAATGTGAGCTAAATTTAAAACATATAAATGTTAATGCGGTAGCTATTAAGGGGTAACTGACATGAAAAAATTATAATCCTTGCATAGCATGTCATTTTACTCATTAAACGAGAATCATGCCATTTGTTGTGTATCCATACTTATTTGGCAAGTGAAGCTAAGCAGCGGTAATGGATAGGAACATTGCTGACTAGCCGTTAGTCGTGATACTAATTTTTACGAATGTAGCATAACAAATAAATAATAATATTTTTTATCGCCACATTGAAAGGGTCACTAGCTAATCATCTTTTCATGCTTCTAAAATGCTGTAAGTTATAGCTCAATTTATCTACTTCATAGAGATCAAATTCTGCGTCTTATTGGCGTCCGTACAACGCCGCTAGTGCAATGTTGTGTAACTCATAAAAATGCGTCGTTTTTTATTAAAACACCACATGTTTCGCGTACATAGCTATTCTAAAGTACCTATTATTAACGTTATTCTGATAGCCTCAGACAGTTATGAACTTCGATCGCAGACGTATTTTCCTTTATAAATCTAATCGTATAAATAAATACAATAACATTTTGGCAATAGAGATGATTTTGTAATGTCGATATCTCTGTTCCAAAGTGAATAAATGTGAATTGATCAATACTCAATCTAAAGTGGAGCTAAAAATCAGAGTGGCTGATCACGCTTAGTCATGACATATGAACATAAAATTTATAAGTGAGGTTCCGTAACAATTAAGTACCTACCAAATATTGCCCATGTAAAATTATATAAAATTGTACTTATGACTAAACAGACTTAGCACACCGGAAACCTAAGTTACCTGCAGAACTATCCTCAGTGTTGTGCGAACGAGCCGAACATCTATACCGATAGCAGTAGGATTGATGACACAAATAAGATCCACCTTTCTTTACTTTTTCTTTGGGCTGAAAATAATCAAATATGATCTGGTTATTTTATTTTAAGAAACTTTTCACGTAAGTACTAAGATATCTAAGTGTAATCTACAGATTAATTAACACATTTCTGAAATTGGAACTTCATCTCTAAGACCGTGCTCCACTGCAACTGAGACTTGCTCGCAATTTCGTAAATAATTTCGCTTGTTGCTTCCTGCTGTACGGCCACCGCCATTAGTTTATATGAGTTGGTTTTAACAAAATCTCCGTCGAATCTATATAATGTACTTTGATCTATCACTATAAGGTTTCTGTATTTATAAGATCTTCTTTTGAAGAAGAATTGAATAAAAAATATTTTATAAAACTTACATTATCTTTAGTCCAGGAATCTTCAGTCCATTCCCAGACATTGCCAGCCATATTATACAGACCAAAGTCGTTGTGCGGAAACTTATCCACAGGATTAGTACCAACATAACCATCCTTGGCTGAATTATGAGCAGGAAAAGTACCCTGCCAAATATTAGCCCTGAAAATGTTAATATAATACTTAAGTTATATAATTAGTGCATATATGCTATTATGGGCCATGTGTCCACCACTCCTGAATACTTTAAATGATTATTTGGCACAGTTAGACATCTGGAGAAAATCTTTTAGGCTTAAATTGAATCCTACCAAATCACAGGTTGCTATTATCAGAAGGTTAAGGTTGATATCCAGAATTGACTGGTTGCAGTTTCCACAGATCATATTTATTTATTTATTAATACTTTGTACTATCCCTCAGAAAGTATAGAAACTTTCTTCCAACTTCCAACAAAATTGCCCTTGCAAATTCTCTTCTTCTCCCAATCCTTGATTATGCTGTCAACTATTCAGATTTCGGAGAAAACCAATTAGAAAAACTTGAGAGTCTACAAAATTTCTGTATACGATTCATATTTGGGTTAAGTAAGTATGATCATGTTTCACAATATAGAACACAACTCAAGTAGTTACCAATAATTCCTCGCCGGAATGCTCACATCCTTTCATTACTTTACAATGTACTATTTAGGTTTTCTAGGTTTTCCGATGACTTCAAGCTTTTAGAAGCTCATCAGAATACCTGAGACTAGAAATGCCACAACATTCCAGTGTTCTTCGACAAATCCTTTATTATACGACAAGCTCAAATTTTAGCATCGTTTAAAGCTATGGTCAAGGAATACTATCTGTCTCTATGATTTTAGTTTATATTTCCTAAATAATTGATTACATTTCCTTCCCATCATTACAATTATTACTTATTCACGTATTTCATCACGTTTATGATTATTTGTATATACAATTACATCTAAATAAATATTATTTCTCTATTTATATGTCTAATAAGTTTTGATCGTACTATATAAATATATATACACCTATCTATATATATTATATTATAATATTTTAGTATGCCAAAATCTACCATTAAATTCCTGCACACATTTATGTCCATGCAAAGGTTGCCTGGTAGATATCGCTCTTAGCAATAAAGCCACCCATTGTACTATAATACTGCATATTGTAATAACCATTGTTATTGTTAATTTGGTGTACAATAAAGTAAGTATATAATAAATAAATAAATAATAAATAACAGAAAAGATACAAATATGTATGTATTATTTTTATAATAAAAAGTTTATACTATATTTTTCAAGAGTAACTTACATATGTTTCCTATTTGGAAACAGTTTGTCACCCCAGGGATATTTCGTATCCCGATATCCGCCACGACAAGCAGCTTCCCACTCAGCTTCGGTAGGTAAGCGTGCATTTCTCCACTTACAATATTCTTGAGCATCTTTCCAAGAGACATGTATCACTGGGTAATTCATCATATCTGAAAAAAGAGATTTTTATCAAACATTAAAAGTGTTTTTTTGAGATGAAATAGGTATGTATAACTCTGAAATTGCAAACTCCTCTTAAATAAGACCTTAGCTTTTTGGGCTTACTTTTTACCTACTAAGCAAAATTATCTGATCTGAATCATTTCATGTTGTACAGCACCAATTAAATAGTAATTTTAAAAAGAATAATAGCCTTTATTTATTTAAAACTTTTACAAGTTTTTGTTTGAAGATATGACATTTTAGATTAAATAGCTTTAAAAGTTTATGACTTTATTTTTAGACTATAATTGGGCTGTGCACTGTGTTATGGCACATGAATGGGCATGCATTATGTTAAACATTAAAATGTATATCCATTTGATGATTATTATAACTATTAATTGATACCTTTAATATCAGAGTCCGGTCCATACGGATGACTCCAGTCAGCGCCATATACTTTGTACCACCAGACAGCTTGCATTACTCGGAAGTCTTTCAATTGCTCTTTAAAAGTATTATTCAAAAATGCAGTAAACACAAAACTATCTCCAAATTGTTCAGCTTCAGTCTTGTAATTGGAAGAACTAACAAATATTTCAAAATCTTTATTGGACACTTCATACTTGTCTAGATAAAAACTATCCAGTTTAACATATTGTTTTGGTCCTTCATTATCTGTTTCAATGGCTATATCATCTGTCCCAAACTGATATTCTCCGGCTGGGATTAACACCATATTGTCTGCCCTGATACCCTCCTTTAGAATACCATTCTCTATAAAACTCTCTATAGGACACTGATCTACATGAGATTGAGAACTAATTACTTGCTTTAAATTACCATTTGCGCCTCGATTTACACCACAGCCACATTTGGCTTCTTTACTATATACAAAAGCAACTTGTAAAGAGATAAATGTAATAAATAACATTGTTTACTACCAAATTAAGTGTCTTGCCACAACGCTCGCACTTATAAGCGAAATTTATAACAAATGATTTGATGTACTTAATGGTTGCACTTATATTAATAGCATGGAATATTTTAATATGTAAAACGTTTGTTTATTATGATCACGGAGAGACAAGCGATTCTACTTTGAAAACCAAACAGTAAACAAAATGACTGAAGTGAAGTGTCACAATGACACAGAATCAATCAATAAATTGACAGTTGATAGCACAAAGTTTGAAGTAAATGACATACATTGTTTTCACGGAAGATGGTTGTCATTTAATTTCATCCACATTTTTCTATTTTTTATCATTGTAATATACCATTAATATCGTCAACAAGAATATTATTCTAAACTTGACGCTGGCAGAAATAGCTGACACAATTGTCGGCACTGTTGCCAAAAAAAAAGGAGAAGAAGAAGAAGAAATGACCTTTATTTGTTGTGTCATTTAAAAAGGAGGCCGAGTTGTTCCCACTGGTGATAACTGGACGCGAATCTGTCCTATCGCGAATAAACCGTTTTATCAAAGTTCAAGACGTTCGTGCTGCTGCTAAATTCTCCAAAGCATTACTGAGTCACGTGATTTTCCCGGCGCGGTTTCACCCGCGTCTTTGCTTACTGCTCTGCCCCCGTCATCGGTAGCGTGATGTTACATCCTGGTGATGGAACCTTCTACTAGAACTGGGCTATCATACGCAAAAAGATTATTTTAAATCCGACTGGAACTTCCAGAGATTAGAGCGTTCAAACAAACAAACAAACTCTTCCACTTTATTTATTAGTAAAGATAATTACATTAATATAGTGCAGGGAATGTAAGTTTAGTAGTTTCCTAAGGCACTACCCACTAAAAAGTTTGTTGGGACAAAATTATATGCAAGTAAGTACCAGAAACAACGCGCAATAATTGAAATATTATTTATTAACAGCTGGTCATTTTATCAAATAGGTATCTACAAGGTAGGTACAAAGATTTCTCCACTTCCAAGAAGCACACAAATAAAATCTATAGGTACCTACTTTGTCCGTTATTGAGAGAGAATTTATATTTTAATTTTAATTACGGTACATAACACAGTGTACGTGCAGAGGCCGTAGTAGTAGTACCTACCATAGGCGTAGAATACATTTTACATGTTAATTTAGACTCCTAAGAACAAAGTATTCTAGAATATTACCATTTAATTAACCGAAAAACAATCTATAAAAAAACGAAAACAGCAAAAAATAAAACGTTAGTTTGAGTCCTTTTGATAACAAAGTGTAGTAGTAAGGTCGAGGTGGCACACTGTAAACAAAAAAAATAACCCTTGAAAATCAACTTTTAAAATATTAATCATAATTAAGATTTGTACATTAATGACTACCTTTAGCTATATCAGGGCTACCCTAGCCTACGTTGTACCTACGTTGTACCTACTTTCAACTGGTGAACTATCTAAGCTCCTCACCTTTTGAGCTTCAAATTGTGGAATAAATTCACATAATTATTAATTGTTGATCATACAAAAACCTAGTCACTGAAAATAAGGAAAAGAATGCATTACTTATGTATTGTTGCCTTTTTAGCCTTTATTTATCGCAATACTCCCGTATAGGTACCGAAAACATCTAATAAAATCCTAATTCTTAACATATTAATAAAGGTTTTGTTCCTACCACATTGATATACCAAAACCCCTACCACCTACAGAGTAACTTAAAGACATGACTTAACATAATTATAAAAAATGACTAATTATCTACTGGGATACTAACGTTTACTTACAACAGTAACGGCACAATGTCATCCTGGGTCATTTTACCGTAATATTTGATAATGCCATCTACGTGGCCCATTCCCACCACGGCGAGAACACGCGGATTGTTAACTATGGAAAGATAATTACTTATCAAATTTTAATCAGAATCACCAAAGCGCCCTTACCAAGGTAAGATCTTTAAATGTACCTAAATAAAATAGAAGTACGTAAGTAAGAGGAATTGCACTGCTTGCACTAGAGACACTTGCTTCACCTAGTCATACAATGGACAATACTTGCCAGAACGAACACATTCTTGTAAAGAATATGCAAGACATTTGTCACGCTCGTCTACGAAGACATGGAAGATTTTTTTAAATGCGGGCACATCTTTTGTTATTTCTTCAAATTGAGCCTGGACAAAATCTCGATCTTTGTATCTTTCTAGCTGCTCTTTGCTGAAAAATACATTAGTTATAGAAAACGTTGCTACAAGTACCCGTAAGTAAGTAGGTATACCCGGTAGTAGATCCACGCTGATTTCAGCATGAATGGGCCGGATCGTCCGGGGAACCTACTACCCTCTCATAGAAGATCGACTTACGAGTAGTAGTATTCGTACTACTACGTTTCATTCGGTGAGTGAGAGCGCCGGAGGCCCAATTTCACCCTTTCCTCTTTCCTCTTTCCTCACCTCCCTCATTCCCTTCCCCTAACCCCATTCCCAGCCGCCATAGTGGAGGCTACCATACCAACAGTTTGACTTTTGGTATAGTTAGTGGCCGCCACTTCTGGATTCCACTGACTGCTTACCATCAGGCGGGGTGGAGTCACTTTGGTAGGCTAAAATATAAAGAAAAAAAAAAAAAAAAACCTATTCGCATGTAAGTACCCAAGTTGTATACATACTCTAACGGTTTAGGGTTTGTTGTTGTAAGATGATACATAACTTGTCCCAATTCATAAACGCTTAATGATTGAAAAGCTCGAGCAATGGTTATTTGAATCGGTCGGTCACCAAGAAACAGTTTGCAGCCTGGGATTCTTTTCATCTGTAATTTAAAAAACATAAGTTATATTTTTTTTTTGCTAGGATGCACAATGCACATCATATTATCAACGGAAAGACCTCTACTGCTGGATATATCCAGCAGTGGATCTTCAGGTCTTCCGGTCTTCCAAATTGCCGGTTTTCCCAAAAATTTTACCACCTTGGCCGGCCGTGTGTCGCCCTCATACATCGGTTGCCCGCCACCCTTTTTAGGTTCATTTCTCTTCTAGCATTCATATTTTCTCATATCTGCTGCTGCGTTAGGCTAATTTAGATGTACGAGATTCGTTTCAGATACTTAGTGTAAAGTTCCGGCGACTCGAGCGTCGAGCGTAGCCGACAGAAGAGCGGGCGAGCGTGACATACCTGCCTTGCTCGTTTGCACGCGATATCCATATGTGTCAGCCAAAAGGCTTCTTGCCCTGTCTTAGCAGAGAGCTTAGTAGGTGGCATACTTATGCATGCACATCCAACTGTGCCTACCTACCTGCTATTAGGACAAGTACGAAAACAAACGGTGGCTGACGCTTGTCCTCTTATAAACGAAACAAAACAAAATTGTGAAAAAAGCTGACCTCATGATATGCTCTGCGAAACTCTCCTCCCGGTGCGACACCGAGTTCCTTTGCGATGTCTGCATATGTTTTTAATAACATTGCATGCAGCATTCCTGACACGAAGTTCTGGCCTTTTACTGACTGTCTGAAATTTTTAATTTTGTCTAAGTAGGTACTTGCTTAATTATAACTCAACAGAATTATACTATAGATATTAAGATATTGCGAACATATTTGTGTAAAATTAACAAATTCGAAATATTAAAAATATTTAACCAAAATTTTAAATTGCTGAAAACCTACACAAACAACAACTACACAGCGACAGCGCTATCTGGATTCAAAGTTAGCTTATGTAAGCTTACGCTTAGAGGACAAGGACTGACATTTACTTATCTACAGTGCAGTTTCCACAAAAGAATAAGTAGGTAACTAAAAAATAGTAGGTAAAGGCGTGATGAATCATGATCATGATGCAGAGGTAAAATATCTTTAGGTAAACATTTAACAATGAATTAATAATCACACAAAAATGTAGCTTACTTCAATTTCTGCGCGTCAAAGTTTTTTGCATCTTCTAAAAACTTCTTATCATCCAGCTCCAAAAGTGAAACCCTTTGCCGACATAACTCTACCAGGATAGCATTTGGGTTGATAGTCTTTACTATCTGATAAAAGAAATAACAATTATAACAAAACTAAGTCGGTAACTTAGATCATTAAACTAAACTACGTATTCCCATCTCGCTAAACTAAAACATATAATAGAAGACAAAAATTGTCTTTTATGAGATAGATAGCTACGTAGTGTACCTAGATAGCTCTTCATTGTACCTAGATCTACATTTTGAACTATGTATCGATATACTTTTATTGTGATTAAGTATCTACCTACCTGGGAAACATCCTCAACTGACTGTTTACTAAAATGTACCGTGCCCAA
This sequence comes from Parascotia fuliginaria, assembly GCA_963082885.1. Taxonomy (NCBI): domain Eukaryota; kingdom Metazoa; phylum Arthropoda; class Insecta; order Lepidoptera; family Erebidae; genus Parascotia; species Parascotia fuliginaria. The sequence goes on along the minus strand of OY720176.1, from coordinate 7,417,591 downwards.
AAGCACGACCGTTGCATCGTTGTTATTTTGTATGTAAGTAGCTGAAGCAGGTAAATTTGAACTGCTTGAATACTGGTGTCTTCTTTGCAATATTGAGCAAATTGCTATAACATGTCAGATAATAAAAGGTACCTAAGTATGTAGGAATATAAATTATTAAATACAAAATTGAGAGAGCTAAGAAACAAACGAGTAGGTATAATCAATCAGTAATCACGTTTGTACTCAGTGAGTAGGTACATATTTTGTAAAGAAATTGAGACTTACGTTGATTTGTAACTTTGTGTATTCGATTGAAAAATAAACTAATATCAAAGCCTTTACTTATGAGACGTTTAACAAGAAAGCATGTTTGGTATTTCATAATTCAATGAATATTTTTAAACAAACAATTTAGACTCATTATTAAAGTACATTGGGAATTTGCGGTGAAATTTAAGTCCTACATATTACAAATTATCCATTTTGGTCTTTGACTAACAATTTAATTTGTTACCAAGTCAGAATGACAGTTTGAAAGATAAACGGCCTCGCACGATTACCAGCCAATTACTTACACAAAAAAGGAAAAAAAAATAATGTAAATGTCGATATTTTTTTAAACAAATTAATACATAGGTGAGAGTACCTACCTACTTAAAAGTTAGTTAGCGAAAAATATTTTTAGAAGGAAACTACTTATTCCACTCGGGTAAGTGGTACCTGTACCTACCTACATCCGTTGTGTCAATTATTATTATAAATTGGGAAAGGCCTTGAAACATGTGCCGCGATCGCGAAACATAACATGGCAAGCTCTCTAATTATACCAAAAGATTAACGAAATATGTCATCGTAATCGACGGGACAATGACAGACTATGTATAAAAAGCTCAAATACCGCTTTATTACACAAAAGTGTCTTCTGTATGGCGCCAAAAATCTTTAATAAAATCCCGAAATCTGTCAGGGACCTAGAACTCGAATCTGTTCAAAAAAAGGCTTAAAGCATATTTAGTAAGCAAATGTTTCTATAGGGTTTCGGACTTTCTAACACATAAACATGAATAAATGTATTACCTATTTAACTTTTGGTATATAATAAATAATTGAAATGTGTTCTGTTTAATATGTCTTGTGTTTTAATATTCTGTTTTAGTGTTTTTTTTATGTACTTATTTAATTCTTGTGTTAATTGTTAAATGTCTCACACTATTTTTGCATGTTGTGTGTCATACCTAAGTAAATCATAATTATTGTTACAGTGAAACATTTATCTACTACCACCTGTTTTTCATAACCTACCTGTAACAAACAATAAAGGTTCATTTCATTCTAAGAGCTTAAAACGTACCTGTACACTGTGTTAAGCTTAATAAGAACATAATGTAGGTAGGTACCATAATGTGCAAACATGTGTCAGAAGTCTAGCCGGCATATCGGAGAGCTTCGATATCAAAGTAGGAGTTCATCAAGGTAACGCACTAAGTCTTATGCTGTTTAATATCACCATGAACTTCCTAACGGAGAAAATCCAGAAACCCCTACCATGGATTCTTCTATATGTGGATGATGTAGGTGTTATCTCAGACAGTAGGTATTAACACAAGAAATTTTCGAGCGATGGAGTAAAAGTCGATCAATAACAGCTGATAATACACATAAAACAATGGCTGACCGATAAGAACCAAAGGCAAGGTCTACAAACTGCTGTAAGACCTGTACTATTCTATGGTAGCGAAACGTGGACTTCTAAAACCCATGAGTAGAAACTCCTTAAGTACGACTAAAATGCGCATGTTACGTTGGGTGGATGCACTCAAAGACAAAGTGAGGAACGATCACTTAAGGTGAACTTTCAAAATAACGCCTTTATCTGAGAAGCTTACAGTACTTACTTAGAGTTCAGGCTAAGGTGGTACGGACATGTTAGGCGCAGACCCAATGACCATATTGTGAAAACCTGCCTTTTCATATGGCTACAAAAAAGAGAAGGAGAGGTAGACCGCACTACCACTACTAACTACCTGGATGACATAATGTCCGAAAGGATACGCAAAAGCTTGGCCTGAAGGATGACGATGCTTGCCAGCCAAGTGAATGCAGACGCCGAAAGATAAGAAAGCCGACCTAACGTAACAGGAAAAAGCGAGGACAAAAAAGAAGAGCAGATACCAACCAAAAAAATCACCTAAAAATACTTTCCTTATAAATGAGTTTTCATATGTTTATGAAACAATAACTTATAGGCAACAGGTACCTCAGATGAATTTGAAACAAAAAAATGCTCAACTACTAGTTAGACTTGTTTGTCCTCATCGAATTAAAAAAAGGCGGTGCTATGCTTGCATCACTCTGCAAGATCCGTCATAGAGAGAGTAGTCGAAATAAAACAAACAAATGTCATAATTAGTAAGTATATTTAGTTAGATAAAGTAAACAGTATTTATTATTTTATAATATAAACAAAGTACTTACGTATTTTCGTGAGATTTCTTGTTTACACCATAAGTTAGATAACGCAGTGTCAGTTATTCCATAAATCTGTTTCTAGCTATTCTTTCACAATAAAAGTAGCCTATGTTGTTCCCTAAGGTATAGTCTATCTCTATACAAAATTTCATTAAAATCGACTAAGTGGTTTGGGCGTGAAAGCGTAACAGCATAAATATATAACAGGCAGACAGACAAAGTTACTTTCGCATTTATAATATTAGTATGGATTCTGTAAATGCAACAGCAGCTTTAAAATCTAATAAATTTATAATTATATTTTCAACAGGAATTTATTAAAGTAGGGTAGGTTATCAAATTATTTAAAAACGATGCTGGGCTAGCTTGCTCTCAGGGTTGCCAACTAATACTACCGCTGTTTTTTCAAGTGACCAGTGTGACCACACAAGTTATAACTTGTTTAAAATAGTATTTTAAATTACTTAGATCCATGTTACTTATTCCGACGGATGGAAACACCAATAATATAATTTTATGAGTTTCATTTATCACAGTCCTTATATCCTACTTATATTCAGTAATTTACCAAACCCAACTATCCATTACTATGGTATTTTACTCTATATTGAGAAAAATCTAAAAACATATTATTGAGATAGCTTAGGCAAAAAGCAGTCGGAAAACTTTACTTTTAGTTCATATAATAGCAAACTTAATTATTAAATTCAATTCAAAGGTTTCAGCTTTTTTAATCTGTTTTATGTTTTATAATTTCATAATAATAAATTTTATAAAATATAATAATTACGTAAACTGAGTATAGTCTAGACGATTGATGGAAATACTGCATTTCCATTGATGGAAATACTGGGACAGTGTCTCCCACTATTTCCATTGTAGGCGGCGCGGCGATTATAAAACGCTGCATTGCCTCTTATTGACGGCGTGCACAAGGCAATTAAGTTATTGATCATCTGGCAATCGAATAAAATATTCAATTCGATTAGGTGGAATAAGGTTTTACTATCGTTTCTTTCTGGGTACTAGCGGTTTTTTTGCCGCAATGGAAATAATGGGATATAATTTGTATAAAACGCTTGTCCCACTTTTTCCATTTTGCATTTCCATGGAAATAGTAGGATACACCCTTTAATGGTGGAGTTTGTGTTACGAAGTGTAATTCTCCTTTTAATTTGTGTATTGTGTCCGGACTATGGAAGAATTTTATAAATATACAAACATCCATCCATATCACGTCATATCCAAACCACTTTAACATACACCTTAACATACTGCTATTAGAACTAGCTGATAAGTAGAGCTGGGTGTACCGAGTATGGGCTCGTTTTATTAGTTACGATGAGACCTTACTACCGAACATGATTGAGTGACCTGAAGCTCTACTTCGATGACTGCTATTGGAACTAGCTAACAAGTAGAGCTGGGTGTACAGAGTGTGTGCTCGTTGTGTTAGTCAGGATGAGGAGACCTTACTACCGGATATGACCTATGATATGATAGAGTGACCTGTTTCAATAGTAGTTACCGAAGTAGAGCTTCAGGTCACTGCTGCACAATGCCTAAATACACTTGTTTTATACGCTTCAGTACAAAATATGTGTAGCTGCCACAATCTACTATAAAAAAAAATTATACAAACCTAGAGGCATTAAAATTTCAAGAAACCCTTTAAATAATTACTAAATATTTAAATAAAAGAACTTATTCTTAATTGGTTAATAATATCAACAATTTATTCAAAGAAATTAAAATTGTTTAATTCTTATTATGTAAATATTAACTAAGTAACTCTACAGCATAAGAATACATATAAAACAGTACAGTCAAATTTTATAGGTACAGAGAAATTAAAACGAATTTAAAAATGCAATGGTTAAAAAAGTAGTGGAAGAGAAGAATATTATTTTACCACACATGGTGCAAGTACAGACAGTGAAAAACTTAACATTTTATTTTTAAGCAAGACATTTGAAAACCAAATAATGCATATTGCAACTTTACACTAAAACAATCCTAATACAATTCTAAATCAAAGTACTTAGGTATTTATTTTATTATGCATCTACTTAATAGTATTTGATCAATATCATGCTATGTTTAAACAAAAACCTTCAGCTACATTTGACGTTGATCGTACCTAGGATAATAGTAATTAATAATCATAAATTCAAAACAACATATAGTAGTATAGTAAAAAGATTATCACTCTAATAAATACAATTTTAGAGTGAAAAGTAACATTACAACGCCTGCAAGAAACATAATAGCAACAAGACATTGATCTGTGTTTAATTACAGTACAGTATTGTTTTAATTTATGAGCAAAATTGTCTTAAATCTTTCTTCTCCAGCTAGCCTCAGTATGCCTCAAATAAGGAAAGTGTCCATTTGACTATTTCCACTTGTTTGGCGCTCGACATGATACAGAAACCAAAATTTAGCACGTCCACCCATTCGTTTTGGCAGACCCGGAGCATCCAAAGAGGCTCCGGCTCTCCCTCATACCGTGGGATAAATGCCCTCACTAAGATGTGCTTTCCCCCTAAACGCAGGAGCATACGGTACAACAGCATTAGGGTCGAAGGGTTGGACTAATGACTTAGTGATGGTATCCATCACCTTTCACAGCCGATTGATCGTACCTGACTAGGACACAACTTCCCGTTTAGAACAAATCCCGGTCCAAAAAAGCGTGTTGTATTCTCCTATCGTACTCGAAACATTGACTACACATTATATTGTGTATTTAGGAAACAATAAACTGTATTAATTTTATCAAATTGTGAAGTGTTACATTTCGCAGGCACACCTACAGACAACTATAACAATTTATTATTAGCTTAAATATCTAATGAAAACATGGGCGTAACATTTAATTCGGAGCGATTACCACGATGTAAGTGGAAAAGTCATATCTATAAGGCCATAAGTCTTAATTATTATTAGAGACAAAACATCTATATTTAAAAGCCAAGTCATACTATAGGTATACCGATATTAGTTCGATATTTGTTAAATCTATATTTGATTTGAATGATTATTTACCCTTTTTTATTTTATAACATATGTAACAGTGAAATACTATTTACTATTTAGAGTGTTTACGTTCTTTAGTAATATTTCAATTCGCTCTACCGCGTGCGATTGTGTTGATAGTTCATGGATTTTAAATTTAACAGATTATTATTTACATATTATTATAATTATATTATATTATTATAATATATAATTATAATTATTATAATATATAATTATAATTAACATAATATATAATTATAATTATTATAATATATAATTATAATATAGTTGAAATTATCACATACTATATTGTAAGCTTAATTTAATTACAAGAACATGTAATATTTGACTTCATCATATTAAATTCAGGGCCAGGACAACAAATAAAGGTAGGTACTTTATAAATCCATAAAGTACTTATTTTTGCAACAAAATTTTAATGTATTTACGTATTACTTTTTTAATATTAGCCTACCAAATTGACTCCATCCCGCCTGATGGTAAGCAGTCAGTGGAATCCAAAAGTGATGGCCACCGTACCAAAAGCCATCGTCTTAAACTGCTGGTATGGTGGCCTCCACTATGGCGGTTAGGAATGGCGTAGCGGAAGGTAATACGGGAGGTGAAGAAAGAGGAAAGGGAGAAAATTGGGCCTCCAGCGCTCTCACTCACCGAACGAAACGCAGAAGTACGGATACTACTACTTTTACGTCGATCTTCTATGAGAGGGTAGTGATTCCCCGGTCGATCCGGCCCATTCATGGTGAAACCATGCTTTTACATGCTTTTTTAAGTATTGTTTTCGTCTGAAATTGGTATTCGTGATGCTTGGCTTCACATCCACTATGCAGAGCACGGGAATGAAAGTAACGGCCGCATGATAAATGCACATTTGCATTTTCACTAGTAACTTAGCTCTTATCGTGAGGTATGTTTTATATACCCTGTAGCCAATAATAATAATTCTAGCAGTCATATCGAAATAATTTAAATGAACAGGCTTTTTTATATTTAATAACCAAACTACTGAAGCATTTATTTTTGTTAACAACTTCCCTGTCCCCTTACAACTCATTTTGATAATGCCCGACGTCCACTATTTTTTTTAATGTTATGCTAAATAACATTATTCTAAATCAATAAGTTTTTTATTATCATAAACATTACGTTTTTTGCTCTACGTTCACGTATGAATTGAAAAATATCACGTCGCGTTCAAACCGAAAAATAGGCCTCAAATTGTATAGAGAAATGAGTCACATGTGACTCATGAACTTACTTCAATACCTCCATAAGAGTCATATATGACTCATCGGACAGGGAAGTTGAATTAAAAGTGTCTTTATTTACAGTTTAGTTAGAATTACCTTCTCTCTGAAATGCAAAATGTCTTAACACAATTATATTTCCAACAATATCTCTTAATTAAACAAATTACATGCCTATTCTTATCAAAATATTGACTAAGTATACATATATTTTCCATTAATGACTATGGTCGAATTACACTCAAGGAACTAAATAATCTTTTTTAATAACAACAAATAGTTAAATTACATTTTATTATAGACCACTTACACAGTCATCACTTAAACAGTCATCGGTCTTGACCTTTTTGGAGTTCTTAATGCCACAAACAACCAACCAATCCTGAAAAATATAGAGAAGTGAGTACTTCTCTTGCACAATACATAAAAAAAATCATTCGTTTATTTCAAGAAACAATGTACAAATATAATTTTAAATACTTTTCTTAATCTAACTAATGATATTAAATATTTGTGACTGTGCTATGTGCAAGAACTATGTTTTGTCCAACCGGGTTAACGAATCAATGCATTAGCACTGTGTCATTACCCAGTCTTGTACACTGTTATATACGTACTACAGTCATAATCTACTATGGTATAAGCATATAAAACACTTACCACAAGGCAATAAGCAATAAATCCAAATACGGTCATCATGGCAGCCAACGTCGCGGCATGAGCTTGTACCCCGCGTAGATGAGCGCGCCGACGCAAGCCACTCGGATCGACACTCGGATCACACGCGTTGACAGAGACGGCGGCGGGATCCTACACAACACAAACTTAGTTATTGTTTTTTATCTTTTAAAAGTAGACGTATTTAATTAGGGACATTGATCCAAGTTAGTCTCGAACAAAACGGTTCAGCATTTCATACTCTTGTCGCTCAATTATAGCCTATTCCCCATGTGTTTCCCTTTTAAGCCGGGCGTGAAAAAGCATCTCACTCCGAATTTATCTTGAAAATCCGATTTTATACAATGGATCGTTTAGCGCTGAATCGCTTTTTCAAAATATCAATATTATGTCTATTATTGGCAGCACTTCAGCGCCGAATGAAAAATCGGGATTTTCAATCTTGGATTGAAGTTTGTGTATATTGAGGTTATTATACCAACAGTTTCAGAAGATGGCTTTTGGAATGTTGGCCATTACTCCTGGATCCCACTGACTGCTTATCATCAGGCAAAGTGGAATCACTTTAATAGATTAATATATAAACAAATCTGTCCTATCATACCTTACAATTTAATGAAAAAAGTCTAGAATCGACACTTTGTTTGGATATAGTACTTTGTAGTCAATATTATTTTTCAATGAAGTCGTGAAATATATCCTTACTAGTAGATATTATTATACATAACAAAGAGCTTTCAGAGCTTGCCAGTAACCTGTTAAATGCAATTTATATAGTGAATGTTACATAGTCTACAAACCTTACATAATATTATGTCAATAAGGTTCAAAAAGTGTTTTTATACTAACTGTAACAGTGGCGGAATATCTTTTGGAGAAATTTTGCCCCAATGTTCCACAATACCCGCTACATGTCCAATGCCCACTACTCCCACAATACGACACGGTTCACGACCTGTACAAAAGAAAATTGTTTAGGTATGTACATAGCTAATAAACACATTGTATAATAAAACGCTGTTTAGGCAATGGCCCTAGCCCTTGAATTAAAGATAAATTCAATCTGTCTTTACAAAGCTTTATACAATTTATACATAATATAAAAGGTAGTCGCGTGAAGCGTTTGTCTGTTTGGACACGCTAATCTCGAGAACTAAGTATATATTTACTTTTAAACTTTCGCGTTGCATGATTTAATAGAACTAAATATAATAAACTGCGGGCGTTTATAAGATCAGCTGCAGCTGCGGTAGTTCGTACATAGGCCAGACTAAGCGGACTATTCCTGAAAGGGTCAAAGAACATATCGCCGCTGTAAAGAATCGACAAACCAGCAAATCAGCGATTGCCGAACATATTCTGCAAACGGACACCAATCACTGGATTGAATTTCATCATACGCAAGTCCTCTCCACTGATCGTACCTACTACTCTCGGGTGGTACGAGAAGCTATTGAAATTAAGAAACATACAAACTTCAATAGGGAAGACGGCTTTAAGCTCTCGGCTACGTGTAATCCAGTGATTCAAATTACACAACCTCGCTTTGCGCAGTCGGTTAACGCTCGGAATACGGACGGCATACAGAATAAGGACACTGTCAGTGTTTTTTGTGATAGTACGTGGAAAGACAAAAAATGTGAGGGTAGATCTAGAATCTACTTCGCATACGGAGCCGTGACATCGCCACATCAGTCTGCTTGCGACCACGGCCGGTGTAACCTGGTCGAAACGTCAAGCAAAATAAGGTATGTAAATACCTAATGCATGATCGCGTAAATTCCCGTATATTTAGTTCTATTAAACTAAGTATATAATACATCAACCTATCACCTAAGGGAGCCGAGCAGTAACGATAATAATAAACCAAGCGGGAAATGGGCAATAACTTTTAGTACCGTTGCGAAGTAAGTGCGGCGCTAGTTATAGATAAGACACGTACGTGGTTGGAAAGCGGCGAGTTGCAAACTATAACAGAGGTACATGTCTCTTTCTACAACAAAGACACGCTTAAGCGCGGGAAATTCTTCAGCCATTTCCTCTAACATATCTTCTAACATTTTCTTTTGTTTGCATTTTTCTACTTCTTCCAAGCTGCAATATAACAAAATACAACATTTAATGGACGATTATAGTACAAAGATCATAGTATAAAACAAATTCGCTCCTGCTGTCTGTACATTTAGATTTCTAATTAAAGATAATATAATTATACACGTCGCTACTTTACTGCATTAATTTAAGAAGCCAATTTATACAAATCTCTAATTATAATTGTACTATAATTAAAATAAAAAGATACTTTACTACTATTTGAACCCACCTGATAGTCTGATTGGAAGTAAGTAAATGCCAAATGAACCTAATGGTTTGTCCCCATGAGAGGGAAGCAATAGCACGGTGCAAGGTTACATCTATTGCCCTGTCTCCTAAATGCACAATACAGTTAGGAATTTTCTTGGCCTGAAAAGATAATCTGAGTTATGAATATTCCAAAATAATACTGGCTTCTTTCTACAGGCGATAAACGAAGGAAATATTCGGCCTTTTTATTTGTATGATTTAGGGCAATAATAGCTGCTAAAATATCTAACAGATAAAACGGGTTAAATCTGTCTTATATTTTTAAAGAGTTTATTTGTCAGATAAGGTTATTAGGCACCTGTGGAAATAATTTTGAAGTACTATCTGTCAGTTAGTTAAATTTTCAATAGGTTATCACGCACTTTATCAGCAAGTGGTGAAACAGGTCCTTAATAAGATTTAGGTACTTGATAACATTCTGCATTCAGTGGCAGATGAGCCAACAGCCCAACTGATGGTAAGTCACATTTGATCAGGAGTATAAAAAATGTTCCCTGCATGCTCATTATCGTCTAAAAAGTTTTCTTTATTACAGGACGAAGGCAAAGCTTGTCCATGTCTTAATTTTTTTCTGGTCAACTATGGTGATGTGTATTCTACGGCCTGAATGCAGATTTTCTCAACAAACTTGACGGAATTCTTAATAATTGCATTCGATTCGAGCTTTACCAGGTATAACCACGTGTCTACTTATCGTTCCGTTTTAAAATGGTTACCCATCGTCAAACCACAAAGTAGATACGTACAGAGAGAAAGCTTCCTACAAACGCGCAAATCGGTGGCACTACTACAAGCACGCGGGGCATGTGTGCGTGTCCACAGGCCGCTTGTCGCGTACACGGCGAGACTGGAAAAAACCGGTGCGACGCACGTTAAAGTTAATTGTTAATTATTTTATCGGTTAATTCTAATCGTTAAAACTATAATAAATATGTTAATATTTATATTCATGAAAAGTTTGATTAAAATTAAATAATGTTAATGATATTTAATAAGAATGATTGTTTATTTTAACGCGTTATAAGTTTACCTCTGTGAACTTACCTTCATATTTAACAGGTTCATCAAATTCTTTCAAAGTTTTTAGGTAGGTTTAGATTTGTACCTACTTAATTGAAATATACACGAATGACAATGTTCAACAATCGCGAATGAAAAATCACATTGGCAACAAAACTTTTATAAGATTATCAGCTTAAAACACTAAAATATATCGAATTTAGCTACTTATAAAGGCAAAACAGATGTTTTCCTATTCACTATGTTAATCCTATTCGTTTTAATGAGATATCAAAATCAGTAGGTACATATATAGAGTTATTCCGGTCTGATCCCCTGAATCTCATACACTGGGGATTGCTTTACTTTTTGTTATTTTCTATTCAGTTCTGATCGCGAATAAAATATTAATAAATAAAATATTATAAATATTACGCAACTAAATTAGATCTTTTACAAAAACTCTTAAAATGTCATCTATAGATACATTTATTTAATTTAAGAGGATAATACTCAAACTACAAATTCACCAATAAGAACTCATGAAATGCGTCGTCATTGGTTAATTCAATTTAATTCAAAACTGACGCTTTCTATTGGCGTGTCGTTCAATTAAGCAGTGCTTTAGTCGCGAAGAAAATCAACCGCGTGCGTCTGTGTGCGTGCGTGTATATATAGAGCATAAAAAGCTTGCATGTGTGTTTTTTTAGGCATTGCTGATTATTCCGCTTTTCTGATTATTCCGCGCGCACGACCATGGCGCTGTTGTATCATAGATAGACGTAAAGTTACGTAGGCAAATAATTACAATACTACTTAAATTGCGATTATACGACTTATTAATCTATGATATGGACCATTACAGTATTTTTCTGGGTACAGTAAAAATTATTTTATTCAGGAATGCAACATGTCTTTATCCTCGAGCAGTATCTTTTAAGTTAAGAAACTTTAGAGATTTATATAAATTAATAGTATATTTCATTTGTTTTAATGGATGACAAAAACTGCTCTAATATTTCCATTTACTACCAAAACTGCGGGGGTATAAGAACGAAATTGCAGAGTCTCCTGCTGAATATCTTATCCTTCTCCTACGATATTATAATTATAACGGAAACCTGGCTGGTACCCGAGATATCTATCGCTGAATTCATGGACTCGCGATACATAGTATATCGATGTGACAGAAACCGAAGTGTAACAAACAAGAAGGACGGGGGTGGGGTCCTGGTGGCCGTGCTAAGGAGGCTGAAGTCATGTTTGCTTGACATTCCACAACACTTGTGCTATAGTACTATGAATAGTATAGAACATCTTATAGTCGGTTTTCATAGCAGTAACGATTCTTCCAAGATGCATATTTTAAGTGCAGCATACATACCACCCTGGGCTTCTACGGACATCTATACGGCACATCTCGATGTCCTGCATGATAAGCTAACTGAGCCCGATGTTATGAATGTTTTTATCGTTGGGGACTATAATCTACCTGATATCTCATGGATGCCAGCCCATACTGGAATTAAAGGCATGACCTGTGTGGGTAGATCAGTAGCAAGCTCTCGGTTACTCCAGCTGATGTCCACCCTGGACGCATATCAGTATAACAACTTGCCTAACAATGCTGGAAATATACTTGACCTTTTCGTTACTAACAATTTATGTACTAACCTTAGCCCCCCTATTGACCCCTTGCTCTCAATAGATCAGCGTCACCCGCCGTTTATGATTGATACGCCTCTCACAGTATCCATACAAACTCTAAAGAGAATGCCAATAAAAAAATATGACTTCCGCAAAGCTCCTTATGATGTCATCAATAAGCAGATCGATGAGGTGGGCTGGAGTGCTCTATTTTATAACCTATCGGCGGATGAGGCTGTACAAGTATTTTATGAGGTCTTGGGTAACATAGTTAAGGTGAATGTTCCACAGATTAGGCCTCGGTCTTCCAACTTTCCAATATGGTTCTCTTTCCAATTAATAAAAATATACAAAAGAAAGCAACAACTTTGGATTAAGTGGAAAAAACTTAAGAATGTAAAGGACTACAATGCTTTCTCTGAATATAGAACCTTATTCAAAGTGACTTGTAAGGCATGCTTTGATTCCTACATTAAATCGGTCGAAGGCAATATAAAGATTAATGTCAGGCACTTTTGGAGGTATATTGCTAATCGAAAAAATTCATCTAGCATCCCATCAGTGATGCTATATCAAGACCGCAAGACCGATGATCCGGCCTTAATCTGTAATATGTTTTCTGATTTTTTCCAATCCGTCTTTGAACCGACATCGTCTACTTTCTCTGCTTGGACTCCTCCATCACGATGTGACGCCGATGTCCTTATTGACAGGATTTACCTTGAGGACTATAAAATTCTAAATGAGCTTAAGAAACTTGATCCTTCCAAAGGGGCTGGTCCTGACGGTTATCCAGCTCTATTCTTCAGGAGCATTGCTCAAAGTGTGTATAGGCCACTTCACAAACTATATAATAAATGCTTAGATCAAGGTGTCTTCCCTGATGTTTGGAAAGAGGCTAATATTACACCTGTACACAAGGGGGGAGCTAGACAAGAGGTCGAACAATACAGACCCATTTCTATTCTGTCAACCTTGTCAAAACTCTTTGAAAGGCTCGTTCATAATAAAATTTACGCAATACTACACAATGCTATTATTCCTGAGCAGCATGGATTTGTTAGGCGTCGATCGACAATATCCAACTTACTTGTTTTCAGTAACTTTCTTTTTGAGAATATTGATGGACGCTTGCAAATCGATGCTGTCTATACAGATTTCAAGAAGGCGTTTGACAAGGTTGATCACGAAATACTCCTTAATAAAATCAGCTACAACGGAATACGGGGTAATCTTCTTCGATGGTTTTCTTCATATGTTAGAAATAGAACCCAGAAGGTGGTCATAAATGGCTTTCATTCAAGAATGGTCCATATTACGTCCGGCGTTCCGCAAGGCTCGATATTGGGACCTCTTCTTTTTAACATTTATATAAATGACATTTCGAGATGCTTTAGGAACACGAAATTCCTTTTGTATGCTGATGACTTGAAAATATACAGGACTGTAACTTGTTTGGACGACTGCATATTATTCCAAAAAGATCTGGACAATCTCTCAGTGTACTGCACTGAAAACAAACTTCAACTAAGCGTCTCGAAGTGTCATTATATAAATTTCACTAAAAATAAGAACGTGGTCAAGTTTGACTATCTCCTTGGTAACAATAAACTAAGTTATACTGAGAATGTAAGGGATCTGGGTGTCCTTCTCGATAACAAATTATCGCTTAACGAGCACGTAGAAAAAATTGTTAATAATGCGTTTAAGATGTACGGTTTTGTTATGCGGTCATCTACTGAGTTCAAACAGACTTCCACGTACCTATATCTATATAAAACTCTAGTGCGCTCACGATTAGAATATGCTGTTCCCATCTGGAATCCATACTATCAGAAGTACATTGAAGAAGTTGAGAAAGTTCAGCGTAAGTTTCTTCGTGCGATGCACTACAGATGTCACCGGAAATATTTGGGATATGCTCAACTGATGGATAGATACAGCTTTTTGACACTAGAATCCAGACGTACCTACTTAGAATCTAATACATTATTCAATATTGTTCACAATAATTTTGACTGTATAGATCTAACAAATCAGCTATGCTATGCTGTCCCACGTACTGTGCATAGACGAAACGTTCGCGCTGGTACATTGTTTGCCTTGAGTAATTGTAGGACCAACTCAGGACTTCGTTGTCCAATACGACGCTTAGTGGATAGCTTTAATAAATTTTTTGTAGCTGTGGATATTTTTGCTTGCACGAAATCTATCTTTAAGTCTGATATCCAAAAAATATTAAACGAAAATCAAAAATCAATACTGTCTAATGTATAATTCATATTTTTTTTTTTTTATTGATTTCTCTGTTTGTTTTGTATCTTCAATTTATGTTAATTTTATTCAACTTATGTTAATTTTATTTTAACTCTATTGTTTCGCTCGAATAATGTAATATCATTTTGTTATTAATTATTAATTTTAACTACCTTATTAACTTGATTGCATGTTCTCTATGATTTTAAGTAATATGTTTGATTTGTATACACAATTTATTTATATTATGCAAGGTCTACTATTTCTACTATTTTTTTTTATTTATATAATTTAATTTCTACTTAAAAGATTATAACAAATTGTTAATTTGTGGATAACGTAGTGGGCTGCATTATCGCTATAATAGTTGTTATTTTTTATGTTACCATTCCATTTTGTAGCTGTTTGTTATCCTTAATAAATAAAATAAAAAGTAATATTGTGTTGATTAAATTTAAAGAGTAAATCATTACGCGTGAAAATATACATATTGCTGAGTATAAAATAATGGTAATCTATCTCTTTTAATATAATACATTATGCATATTCCTAGTTAGATAAAATTATGATGAATTTATTAGGGTAGGCAGTGCTTTTATGCCTCTAGGGAATGCACGCCACTGACGCCATATATAAACTATTTAACAAATGTTTTGTTTGTCTTAACCTATTGTGACAACCCTACCAGAATAGATAACAATTTTGCACTTTCTTAGGAAGCTTTGCCTCTGTACGGCTACTCTGTGGTCAAACACCGTAGTCTGAGAGCACCACTCACCAAACTCTTCTCTATCCTTACATTCCCAAACTCATCTTCCTACCTAAGAGGGTTTACGCGTCAGGAGTGGCAACGTTGCAATTTAATGTCTTATTTCGTGGTTTTCAATTTTTATCATTTAATCGGAGCTATATTTCAAAAATATGTTCTGTACAAATGCTGGAATTAGGTGAAAGCTGTTTAAAAAGTAAGTAACCATAATGCTTACAGTTATTTTATTATGAAAATAATGCAATTTAAGTTTCAAATGAATTATTTGCATACAAATAGAACTGTAAACGCAATGATTTTTTTTCTATATACAGTTTTGACATTAAGTACATACATGTTTCAGTGTGTTAAAAAAATATAAAATGATCTTACAATAAATAAGTGTCCACTATATCTACAGTCCATTCCAATTCTAATTTCGGACAATGTAAACAATCCTCCATATTGCCATTGTCTATGGTTTCATGAATTTACTAGTGATGGGGAAAAGGATGATAATAATAAAATTAATGTCATCATCATAATTAAATAATAATTCCTCATTCTTTTTTTCTAACATTTTTAAATAATATTACGTTTACTAATACTCTATTTGCGTAATCGATTAATTCTATTTGATTTGTTATTTTTATTACTCCAAATACTTGTATTTATGTTAAATATGGTATTGTATTTTATTGTAACCGTTGACTTATAAACTATAAGATAATAAGACAAACAATTTACCTAATGTATAAATAAATGTAATTTAAATTAAGCATTGACCTCTAATTACAACTATTTGACCACGGACTGAAATGGAATACTGGGATACTTTTGAATATTTTCCCGCCTGATAAAAAATTGTGAAATATTGATTAAATGGAATTTGTATGTATGTTACATTTTATTATACTATATTACAATAAAACAAATGAATGAAGACTTGCGAGGGCAAATGACAAAATATTATGTACCTATGATATGTATTGGTTAAACTTATTTCTTCTGATAAATTACAACATTGGTTTTCAAAGACAATATAGAGTACAGAAAAAATAAAACTGTCAATCATTTTGACGTCTTTATTCGACCGCAAAAAGTAATTCGTAATTTTATTAAATAAACTAGATTTGATTATTAATCATTAGTAGAAATAGTTGCAAAATGAAGTATATAGTGAACAGAATGTGTATAAACCCATGTGTCATCGTATATGAAGTTTTTGATAGAAAAATATTGAAAAAACTGTTTGTTTACATTGTCCGAAAATGGATTTGGTCGATACTGTATTTGACTTCGTGGTTTAAGACAAAGTATTATGTAGGGTAACTAAACTAAACTAAAATACAGTTTGTTTGATTTTTAGTACTTACTTAATAATAGGTTTGACACATTTATATATAAATTTATTTATAAATTTAAAAGTGATTACCTCAGCCATAGCGCGTCGAAACTCTCCTCCTGGTGCCATACCCAGTTCCCGAGTTATATGAGCAGACATATTCAACAGCAATATGTACATCAACCCATTGAAAACACCATTCTGAGCCATAGTCGCTCTGTCAAAACATTTTATTATGATTATTTTATTCTAGTCCAATATTAAATGTAATATTAAAAAGATTTTTAATTTTTTTTTAAATGTTATAAAAGACAATATTGTTGCATCAAGCCTCCGTGGCGCAGTTGGAGCGCAGGCCACCGCTGTGCACGAGGTTGTGGGTTTGATCCCCACAGTCGAGTCCCAAGTCTGGGTGTACTTTGTGTCAGTTAAATATATGTTTGTAAAGTACCCCGCGACACAGGGCTTATTCCCTGGTGGGGGATTTGGCTTTTTTTCAAAAAGAAAAGAAATTTACTTAGTCAGAAATTGATAAGTATTTTTTTAAGGTATAAAGTAAGCAACCTGATTTTCTTAATATTAATGTTCTTTGCTTCTCTAAGTATGACTTCCTCATCTAGTAAAAGAATATTGGTTCTTTGTTCACATAATTCTACCATCACAACATGGGGGTTTACTTCTTGTATTACCTGAAACAATAAAAGTGCACATTTAAGTAATCTCAATTAAAGAAATTGAACATTTTAATATTCTTTAAGAATATTAAAATGTATATGTAATATATATAGGCTTTCTTTGTTAACATTTATTAAGCTGTTCAAGCAAACGCTTGTGTGTTTATCCCTTAATAAACAATGAAGGTGTGCAAGAGCAGCAAAATTTGGTAGTAATTTTTTTTACTTTGTTGGCAAACAAGCATACGGCTCACCTGATGGCAAGTGGCAACCATAACCTATAGAGATGGCTATGTTTTCTAAGCATTACGAAAGTAATAATGCTTAGAAAACACAACGAAATCGTTGCCAACCACAGAGAAGGGGATAATGAAGGAGAAGGGAATGATGAAGGAAAAGGGAAAAGGATCAGGACCGAGAGGATATTTGGGCTGCCGGCGCTCTCACTCATCGAGCGAAACACATTAGCTTGAAAACTAATATTCTTACGTCGATCTTCTATGAGAGGGTAGTACTGCTCCGGTCGATCCGGCCCATTCATGCTGAAACCAGCGTGAATCTACTACCTTAAGAATACCATAGATTATTGTTTTATTAACAATCTAGACTATCTGAGGAGATATTTAATTTCTCATAGAAACTCATTCAATACTGCTGTTTAATTTGAAGAAGGTGTTTATTAGTCCAGCTACCAGTTTCTGTGTTTTTTTTTCTTTATACACTGACAGCTTTTAGAGCACATACCCATGTTCACCTACTACTTTAGAAAAAACAAATGTGGAAAAGGTGGTCGAGCCAGTCCTGATACAATAGCACTTTATAACCCCAAATAAAAAATGTAAATAAATTTATTAATAAGAGAGGTCTAATATCTTCAATCACTTACCCTGGATACATCTTCTTGAGACTGTATACTAAAGTGTGCAGTGCCCACTAAATACACTTTACCACCATCAGGTGTGTCTAGCACTGTCACAGTGCTTGGTAGACCTTCATCCATAGGCAATTCTGGAACACCTAATAATATATAATATTGTATTCAAATATTTATTACAGCATACCAGTAGCAGCACATAAAAATAGATAGGTATGTATTAAATTGTCATAACCTGATAAAAACTGTAGGTAAGTATTTCTATAAAAATGACTTTGTCACAGAAATAGATTACTAAAGGCAGAGGCGGAATAGTTCATTATGTTTACAATGCATAAGATAATTTTGGTGGTGTTACTTAACTTGCTAGTATGGCTCATCTTGCCACAGCCATCATCGCGAAATGAAAATCTAATTACTATTATTATTATTTCGAGCGGGGACGCCGGCAGCCGGACGGACGATCCACCAGCAGTGCTTGCCACATTTCCCCAGTTCTCCCCTTGAGGAGAGTGTGGTTGATCCAGCTTTTTCACGGCACCCCGTCAAACCATCTTGTATCCTTGATAAATCTGATCATCTGTTCCACCTTCAGATTGATTAGGTCGTCCTCGTCCAGTCTGTCCGATCCCAGGAGTTCCCATCTGATCAGTGAGTACATGGGGCATTCAGCCAGCAGATGAAAACTTTTTTCTTCGTTTTCCATGCATTCCGGGCATTTGGGATCGGGTTTTACTCCTATCATAGGATATAGTCGACAGTGTCCTGTTATAACCTCTATGGCGAGCCTCATATTTTTCATTGGGAGTTTCATGATGTGAAACTCCTTTTCTTGTCCATGCCCTTGATGAAGATTTTCGACTGTCTCATTCCAGTCGAAGCTCTCCATCTGCGGTTGGTTTCTGTTTTAATACTATGGCTGATTACTCCTTTGGTGATTTTGGGCAGCCGAGGTTCCGATTCCCAGGTTTTCCACAACGCCTTCTCTGGCTAGTTCGTCCACCAACTCGTTGCCCGTGTTTCCCTCGTGTCCGGGGATCCAGGGAATCGTCAGGTCGGTTTTCTGGGCCAGCCTGTCTTATGACTTTTTGCATTCCTTGACTATTGCTGTTGTTATCTCCACTTTTTCAAGTGCTCTCAGCGCGGCATGGCTATCGCTGTAGATGGTTACCTATCCCGTATAGTTCAGGTGTTCCACTATTTCCGCGCATTCCTTTATCGCATATATCTCTGCTTGAAAGACACTTGCAAATCTTCCTAGAGGTATCAACTTGTTTATTTCTGTCCCGTCTACACTTTTTATGTGCACTCCGGGGAACCAGATAGCTTCGTCAGTTCCTTTCTTGAGCCGTCTGTGTAGCAGATAGTGCCACTGGAGTCTATCCGCCACTCATCTCGTGTGCCTATGTGTATTCTGTATTTCTTGTTTCTTGTCAAAGATTTTCTCCTTCCTGATATAGTCGTTGTTGGATAGGTTCATTGAAAATCTTTCTTCGCAATTTTTGTTTATACGTACGTGACCTGCGATAGGTCAGTGCTTCTGAGTTTGAACCATTGTTCGGTTGCTTTTCTTTTAATTTCTAAGTCCAAGGGATTCAACCCTAATATGATTTCGAGTGCGGCTGTTGGTGTAGTCCTCAACGTGCCCGTGGTCATGAGGGCCGCTAGCCTTTGTACTTTGTCTAGGTCTTGTTTATTTTTCCCTAGGGCAGCCTTGTACCACCATACCAGGGCTCCATGTAGGGTTTGTTGTATATCCATGTTACTATTGCTGGTTTGATTCCCCAGGTTCTCCTATTATCCTTTTGCACTGCATCATTGCCATTTTGGCTTTTGCGCATGTGTTACTGATGTGAGTCTTGAATGTTAGCTTACTGTCCAGTGTTACTCCTAAATATTTGACGTTCTTGACTTTTCTTGGTTGTCTAGTCGCACTGGTCTAGCTCGTCCTATTTGCCGCTTGTTGGTGAACACTAGTTTGGTTTTGTCAGGGTTCAGTTCGAGACCCTTGCTCCTGCACCATGCTAATGCTGCTCTTAGGCCTCTGTTCATGACTTCGCACATAATACTGAGGACTTTGCATGTGACTAGAAGCACACCGTCGTCGGAATAGACGCGTATATATATACATCCCATTAATCTTGTTTATTAATTCATCTATTAGCAGGCACCACAGTAGTGGAGTAGAGAAAGGCATCCCCCTGTGGAAAACCTCTTTTTGCCACCACTTTGTGGGTTATTCCTGCTAGGTCTGCTTTTATCTTCCGGTGTTTTAGCACATTTTCACCCAGCCTGCTAATTCTTTGTCAATGCTTTCGCGACTTAGGGTGTCCCCTATTGATGCTTTGTCGAATGCACCCTCAACGTCAAAGAAGCAGCCTAGTGCGTACTCTTGATTGGTTATTGATCTTTGCACTCTAATGACCAAATTATGTAGGGCCATCTCGGTCATCTAATTACTATACTATACTATATTATTTTAGATTTTCAGGTTCAGGTTTCAGCGATGGTGGCTGTGCCAAGATGAGCCATACCACTTGCTAATACTTTTTATCTGTTTCAATGAACTGCCTATAAATACTGAAATATAAAAGTAACTATGTACTATAAATATTGAGAGCATTCCATCAACAATTAAAACAAAACTACTAAAAATCAGACTACTGTAACTCTGATTGTGTTCTTTTTACGGGGATAATTTTAATGTAAAATAATATTACAACAACTACGTAACGCCATCTATATCCTAAGTAAGCATATACTATAAAGCTTAAAAAAAGGATTATTTATCTTTTGTAGTCTAATTTTAATGATATTAAACAAGACAAGTATGTACATAAGCAGTAGTTAAAATTTAATAATAAAAATATTATTTTGTCTATTTTAGAACAATGTTGAGAAGTTTCAATATTACCATTAGCCTACAAAGAACAAGCCAAACCAGTACCTGAGCAGGTAGCTGCATACATTACAACTAATGCAGTTAGGTATAATAAAGTGATTAAAATCTTTCCACATCAAAATGATGTTGATATCAAAATAGTTTTTTGTTAGTAAGATTTAAACAATGTATACTAACTTTAAAATAAATGTATTTAACATAATACCTATAGCACACATTTCTCCCATCCCACTTTAGAACAAGTAGGCAGTCATTTACCTGGCAACATTCCAGACTCCAAACTAAGAGTTTTTCTATTTTTAATAGAACAACTCAATCTCAATATACCTGACCTGAAGATCAAACTTGAGTGAAGTAGTACATAGTACCACTGAACCACCACAGTATTCATTGTTAAATAACTATGGGCATAGTAAGCTATACTATATGCGTAATTACATATAAATAGTTACAAAAATAAATTACCATCCATATCACATTCTGGATTAGAATCAATGTGATTTTCCGCTAATGAGTCCTTCTTCTGATCAGGGGTAGAAGTAACAAATTTAGGCTTATCTGCAATATACATAGAAGTTAGTGGATCATCAGACTCAGTAGTAGCAATGTATTAGATTGCAAAATGCTTACTTAAACTTACTCTTTCATAAAAAAATAAAAATAAAAATGTTTGAATCAGTAACTTAAAGTTAACAGTTTTTTATTAGGATGGAAGTATCCTTTTAAGTATAGTAATACCTGTGTTAGGATACCTCCCTCTTCCATAACATTTCATGATATTTACTTACTATTCAAATTTATAACAATTAGTGCCAGCTATGTACTACATATCTTATTTGACATAGATATTATGTCACACATTGCACAAGACAAGACGTTGGTTGGTGACATAGATACATTATAAAAAAGCACACAAATTTATAATTAAATTAAGGATCAATACTTAATTAACTTACCGGGTTTCTCTTGCACAGTGGCGCTAGTTGAATTCAGAGGCGCATCGCCACCCCCGTCTTCAGCTTTTAGGAAAACTTTACACTCATTTACTATATCACACTTAACTCCAGGTGGCTTAGCATTCAACAATAACCGATCTTCATCTAAATCTCGCGTCACTAACCTATCACTATTTAGCAGACGATCAGCCGCATCCATTTTAAGGTTAAATTACTGTAAATTCAAATGGCACTTGGATCAAGTGCAATAGCTGCAATAAAGATACAATACAACAGCTGTTTCATTAGAATATAATCCCTAATATGTCAAATTTTATCAACATAGAATGCATAAATATTTGGGCGGATATAGCCATGTTAATAACATTTACTGAACTAAATATATTATCGATATTATAATGTGATCAAAACAAAATTTAAGCGATTCTTCTTTTGGGTGAAAGTATGCTGTATCATGTATGTCAATGTTACACTTTGTTCAACGCGCATTTAGGAATTACGATATTTACCTCGTATGTAATTTAGATGTAGACGAAGTCTTCTAATCATTAATTCACAGGCTTTACAAAAATAACACTGAAGTTTAATTATTTTTGTAATACGTTTAAAAATCTTGTCATACACTTACAAGTCCGAAAATGGCCATCACAGACTAAGTAAAGATGGCCATTGGCGAAATTACAACCACAGATTAAATAAAAGTTAGTTTTGTCGTCAGTCGTAGCCACGTCGTAGCAGATTCTGTACCATAGATTAAACACTATATCACGTCAATATTATTTATACAGTATTGTAACTCGGCCGTATTTTATAAATAAATGCCTACAGCCGCGCAGTACGTAAACATGCGATAGGGCTGCCCGCCTCCAGCACTTTAAATTACATTTGCCTACTTTGTGTTTCCATTTGGTTTTGTGCTTGCAAATATACTTTTTTTTATTTAAACAAATAAAATACTTTGTGAATTTAAATGTTCAATAAAAATGCGTGTTGATTTTGGATAGGAAATTTATTTTTCTTGTTTTATTCATACACACAGTACAATTAACAACTATTATTAATAATAAAATACCACGTCTTCACTTTAAATTATACAAACTAACAAATAAAAACAAACATGCTCCGAGGTTTTAACACAAGCGTACCTACCGTATCATGATTCATGAACCGCCTATGACTACCAATTTCACTCGTGTCAATCACTTCCCTTTACTCTATTCACTTTATTTATTAATCCAGACATCTTTTTTCGGGAGATAAAAGGAAATACTTATCCATTAAAAAGACACACTTTATGTACCTACCTACTAGCACAGTATTAATAAGCACCTACCAGTAGTCGGAGATGTTGTTGATAACATGCCGCCATACGGTATACCTACGCACAGAAACTCAGTCGAGGGTCAGGGTTGTCACAACAAAAACTACTTAAATATCCTATTAATATTATAAATTCGAAAGTTTGTGTGTATGTGTGTGTTTGTTACCACTCAGCGCCTACACGGCTAAACCGATTTCAATGTAAATTGGTTAATTTTTATCCCGAAAATCGGTCTGGTTGCCGAGAGATAAAACAAAACATATTTTACGTGCGGGCGAAGCCGTGGAGCGCTGCTAGTATTACATGAGTTTTAATTTTTAATTAACGTAAGAATATAGGTATTCATATACGTAATATACAAAAAATATGAATGCGTAACCGATAAATATTTTCAACTTATTTTATTTCTAGATGTTTTAGAGTTCTGGTATTAAATTTTACTATGTTATGGATTCTCCCGCGAATATACAATTTCAATAGAAACCAGTGGCGTGCACTCCCTATAGGCATAAAGGCACTGCCTACCCTAATAAATTCCTCATAATTTTACCTAACTAGCATTATACATAATGTATTATATTAAAATAGATAGATTACCATTATTTTATACTCAGAAATATGTATATTTTCACGCGTAATGATTTACTCTTTCAATTTAATCAACACAATATTACTTTACATCTATCTACAATACAACAGCGCCACATACGGTCGTGCGCGTGGAATAATCAGAAAACAGGAATGCTTAAAAAAACACACATGCAAGCTTCTTATGCTCTATATGTACACGTACGCACACAGACGCACGCTGTTGATTTTCTTCGCGACTAAAGCACTGCTTAATTTTAAGGACATTCGAATGAGAGTTGCACGACACGCCAATAGAAAGTGTCATTTTTTTAATAAATTGAATTATCCAATGACGGCGCATTTCATGACTTCTTATTGGTTGATTTGTAGTTGAGTAATAACCTATTAAATTAAATATGCATCTACGGATGACATTTTAAAAGTTTGGTAAACGATCTAATTTAGTTGCGTAATATATTTATGTTTTATTCGCGTCAAAAAATAGCTAGTTATGGATCACAGTTATGGATACACCTCACCCCTCAGCCTTATGCATTTGCACTTTAGTTCTTAGTATTAAAAATGCGAACTCAGCCGTCTGTTGCACCAGACGAGCCTCGCCTGATGTTTGGGATGATTCATTATTAAATCACCTCCAAATCGGTGAACATGTATTTTTATTTTCTCTAATTTTAATTCATAGTTTTAAATTATAGTTTTTAAAAACCTTTACATACGCTCCGACATCAAAAGTGGCGCAGCCGGGTCGGATTTTCACATTTTCTAAAGGTTTTTCGCATAATTCAGATGTCCAAATTCGTCTAAAGTGAAACTCACGAAAGTATAGTGAAATCCGTCGAACCAAACAAATTTCTTTTTGACTAGAGCGAAGAAGAATATGGGAGTGGCAGTCGGTCGGTGAGTAAAACTTTTCGCCAATCCTTTGTTTCCCTTATTCCTATATGGTTTTACCTAATTTAGTTGTAAATACAATTTGTTATAAATGAGATAAGACCTCGCTCAATATAACTGTAGTACGAAGATAACGTACGTATTTTAATATGACCAATTCTGAGAATCGAATTGTCATAGAGTAGTTAAGAAACGTTCTCTCTGACAATTGAATAATAAAATTAATACTGTTACGTGTCAGGATGGGGTTCGATGCAAAATGCCAGTTACACGATGATGAGTTTATTAGAGACTCGCACAATACACTAACAGTAACAAAATAAAGCAATAAAGACTTATACTGCACTATAACGCTTCGTATATCGCTCTTCTTAAACTTCCGTATCGCTTAGATGTTCGCTCGAGATCGCTGTATTCACAACTGAACGAAGTGCCGACGTTCGAATCCTTTTTATAGTCCTTCAATAGATTTCTAGAACCTTCCAGTTATTACCACAAAGATGCCGACAATTCTCGAAAACAGAACAATGAGTGTAGGTACTTAGCTGCGAAGCGTAGGTATGCCTACCGCCGTTGATCTATTGTTATACGTGTAGGTAGGTACATGCAAACGTTCTAGCGTAGGTATTTGTTGTATACGTGTAGGTAGGTACTTGCAAATGTTCTAGAGCGTAGGTATTTGTCGTACACGAGTAGGTAGGTACTTGCGAACGTTCTAGAGCTTAGGTATTCGTCGTACACGAGTAGGTAAGTACTTGCGAACGTTCTAGCATAGGTATTCGTCGCAACATTGCCCCTCTCTTAATCATGCTCGTCCCGAGCAGCGTTAGAACCGTGATAGGGTGCTAGTCGATCGATGTGGACGATCTTCGGCTTCTTTCTATCGCCCTGTCTTATGCGATAGGTCACGTCATTGATCCTTGTGATCACTTTATAGGGACCCTCCCAGCGGGCCTGTAGCTTCGGTGACTTGCCGATTTTCCTGAGAGGATTATGTAACCACACGAGCGTACCTTCCTCGAAGCCATGATTACTTGCTTTCCTGTCATAGCGAGTTTTCATCTTCTCATTAGGCTTGAGGTTGTTATCTCGCACTAGATCATGTGTCTTATCCAGCTGTGCTTGCAAGTTTGCGACGTACTCTACTGTCGGCTTTGGCGTATCAGGAGGTGTTCCGGTAATCAAGTCTACTGGTAGGCGTATCTCTCTTCCGAAGTTGACTTTGGCCGGTGTAAATCCTGTAGTGTCATGAACCGCGGACCGATATGATAACAGGAAGAGTGGAATGTAACGGTCCCAGTCACGTTGATGGTCTTCGACAACCTTGGCCAGATGGTTTTCCAATGTCTGGTTGAACCGTTCTACCATGCCGTCAGACTGCGGGTGCGCTGGTGTTGTCCGTGTTTTGTGTATGCCGAGTAGATTACACATCTCTTGAAACAGGGCTGACTCGAAATTTCTTCCCTGGTCACTATGCAGTTCCAACGGCACACCAAATCGACACACTACTTCCTGGATCAACTTTTTGGCCACGGTCTGAGCCTCTTGGTTTGGTGTCGCAAACACTTCGGGCCATTTGGTAAAGTAATCTTGAACTACTACTATAAAGCGGTTGCCGTCTTCTGTCACGGGAAATGGTCCAGCTACGTCAATGGCAATTCTCTCCCATGGGGCTCCGACACTGTACAGCTGTAGCTTGCCTCTTGATCTAGTACGAGGTCCTTTTACTGAAGCACACGTAGAGCACTTTCTGCACCACTCCTCGATGTCTTCCCGACAGCGTACCCAGTAGAACCGTTCTCTCACCTTCACCAAAGTCTTCTTCACACCAAGATGACCACCTGATGCACCATCATGCACTAAGCGCAGAACAGGTGCAACTTTGTTTCTCGGGATCACCATCTGTAGAACTTGGTCCTTCCCGTCAGGTGATTCCCACTTTCTATATAGCACGCCTTGTTCCAAACTCAGACTGTCCCACTGAGCCCAGTAGGCCTTCGTAATTGGGCTTGCGGCTGATACGTCCTGCCATAATGGTTTCCGACCCTGAGCCTTCCAATCCATTATTAGTTTAAGATCTCTGTCTTCTTTCTGTACCTTACTGATTTCCTCTTTGTCCCAGGATTCATCGGTCCCCTGAGTCCTGACAATTTTCACTACCTCCTTGGACTCATGCTTCAAACAGTGCTTACAATCCTGCGAGCATGGACGTCGCGATAAGGCATCAGCATTGGAGTGAATCCTTCCACTGCGGTGTTCTATTACAAAGTTGTACTCCTGTAGTTGTTCGATCCATCTCGCGACTTGGCCTTCAGGATTCTTAAACTGGAGTAGCCACTTCAGTGCCGCATGATCTGTTCGTAGTGTGAACTCTCTTCCCAGCAAGTATTTATTAAAATGTTGTAAGGTCTTCACAACTGCTAGTAATTCACGCCGAGTTACACAGTAGTTTCTCTCAGGCTTCGATAAAGACTTGCTGAAGTATGCGATGACCACTTGCTGTCCATTTTGCTCCTGAGATAACACACCTCCGATTCCAGTATTACTGGCGTCTGTGTCCACAATAAATCTGCCTTCTCTGTTAGGGTAGCACAGGACTGGAGCTGAACACAGCAACTCTTTGAGTCGTGTAAATGCACGTTGACAATCCGAGTCCCAAACGAAGTTCCTCTTCTCTTCTGTCAAGTGGTGTAATGGCTTGGCTACTTCAGAGAAGTTCTTCACAAAACGCCGGTAGTAAGCACTGAGGCCCAGGAAAGCTCTTACTTCGGTTTTAGTTTTTGGTACAGGCCACTCTTGCACCGCTTTTATTTTGTCTGGGTCCGTTCGAACACCTCTATCCGAAATAATATGGCCTAAGAACGAAACTTCTTTCTTGAAAAAGGCGCACTTCTTCGGGTTATGTTTCAAATTTGATTCACGAAATCTCTTAAAAACTTTCTCGAGATTCCTGCGATGTTCCGTGAAACTGCGTCCCATAACTATTACGTCATCTAAGTACACCAGACAGGCATCTCCCAAAAGACCCACTAGTACGCGTTCCATAAGCCTTTCAAACGTAGCGGGTGCATTACACAATCCAAAAGGCATCACCCGGAACTGCCACAGGCCTATTCCAGTACCGGTGGTAAATGCAGTCTTCTCCTTATCTTCTGGCCGGAGTTCCACTTGCCAGTAGCCACTTTTCAGATCTACCGTAGAGAACCACTTCATGCCTCCAAGCATATCCAAAGTGTCGTCAATACGGGGCAAAGGGTAGCTGTCCTTCTTGGTCACGTTATTAAGCATCCTGTAGTCTACACAAAACCTGGTAGTGCCATCTTTCTTCTTCACGAGTACCACAGGTGAAGACCATGGGCTGGATGATGGCTCTATGATCTTGGTTCGTGCCATATTCCCAATCAGCTCGGCTACTTCTTGTTCTTTTGCTAGTGGCACTCGTCTAGGTCTTTGTTTAATAGGCTGTGTAGCACCTGTGTCGATCGGGTGTTTCACTAACCCTGTTCTTCCAAGGTCGTTTTCTTCTTTAGTGAAAATGTCCTCGTAGTCCAATAGCAGCTTCTCTGCTTCCCGATATTCGTTGAGTGACAAGCTTTGCTTCGTGGTCTCTAATAACGGGCCCATATGATTTGCCGAAGAAACAGTTTGGACGTTCTCTTGGATCTTCCTCAGACTGCTCACAGCCTCACATCGTCCAACGATCGCGTTCTTCCTTAATAACATCGCCGAATTGCTAAGGTTGGCAACTTTAACTTTTGCCCCACTTCTAGTCATAACTAAAGTTCTGGCTGTAATTCGACTGGTATTGTGCCCAGGATCTTCCACTATGACGCAGCGATCAGCAGTTACACCCTCAGGGAACCTTACGTCGACTAGGGTTTCTGACCTCGGTGCCAAGGTTACCGTTTTGGCACTGTAGACCGCTATTGAAGAACAGCCTTCTAGAAAGATCTCTTGGTCTGGGAAGCTTAAAACACCTTTTGCAATATCGGCAACGCACTGCTGCATTCGTAGGAAGTCTAAGCCGATAATGCAGTCATCCGTTATGCTCGCCACCAAAACAGTTTGATGATAAATCTTCTCTCCTAGTTTGATTTTCACATCTGTAGCTCCGAGGACGGTCACTGGCTGGCCAGTCGCTGTTTGCAATTTGCAAGATGGTCGTGCGTCTTCCCACTGAATTGTTCGCCGCAGAAGTTCTGGTCGTACGATGGTCTTCGACGCGCCCGTATCTATCGTAAGGCGAACAGGTTTACCATTTATTTCTCCAGCTGTTACCAGGCTATTGCCGTCACATGCCTGTGATACTTGCACTGTGGGGGCTTGACGTAACCCAGCCAGTGCCCGCCCCGCGGTCCTGGCTCCGATTAGTTTAACGAATCTTGACTAGCGTCAACCTGAGTAGTGGTTGACACCGTTCTACTTCCTCTCTGGGCCGGACAGTTAATTCGGATATGTCC
The DNA here is from genome assembly GCA_963082885.1 of Parascotia fuliginaria. Taxonomy (NCBI): domain Eukaryota; kingdom Metazoa; phylum Arthropoda; class Insecta; order Lepidoptera; family Erebidae; genus Parascotia; species Parascotia fuliginaria. The sequence continues at coordinate 7,388,145 of OY720176.1, read as the reverse complement.
TCGCTTGCCGCATCCGTAGCATATAGGCTCACCCCTTGGTCTAACAGCTGCAACAACTTCCCGTACTTTATGCGACTTGTAGTCATTTCGCACAGCTTCCACCTCAAGGGCATGTGCTAAGGCCGCATCTAAACTTGTATGGTGTGCCAACCGAACAGTTGCTCTGACCTCAAGGTCTCTTATACCATCCACAAAAGCTTGCACCACTGTCGGGTCCACAGATGATGTACTGGAGGCATAGGCTCGTCGTACCAGGCGTTCAATTTCAGCAGCCCATTGTTGAAGTCCCTCACTCGACTTCTGAGTTCGATCCTTCAGCTGAGCTCGATAAACATGCTCCAGGTGCTTATCGCCAAATCGAGCTTCCAATGCCTTAAGGAGTGCGTCTAAGTTTCGTCGGTCAGCCGGTAAGTTCTCTAGGATCAGCAGTGCATCCCCTCTAAGTGCCAAAGTAAGCGCCGTCAATGCGTGATCATCTTCCCATCCATTTCCTTTGGCAACTACCTCGAACTGGTGTCGAAAGGCCGTCCAGGAAGACGAGCCGTCAAAGGAGGGCAGTTTGAACTTGGGACCTCCGGAAGTGACTGCCGCGGCCATAGGCGTAGTGCTTGAATATAGGACCTTGGTCTTCTGCAGCTCTTTAATCATCTTGTCATGATGGTTCATGGTGGTCTGGACATCTTCGAGAATTTCATCATGTTTGCTGGTACGTTTTTTCACCACTTCAACGTCTTCTTGAAGAGAACTGATGACGGTGCTGAACCCTTCCCACTTAGAGTCCATCATTTCTTGAAGGTCCTCACGGATAGCCTGGCGTTGACGTTCTTCAGCTTGGCGTTGACGCTCTTCAGCTTGGCGTTGACGCTCTTCAGCTTGGCGTTGACGCTCTTCAGCTTGGCGTTGAACTTCCTTCAGCTCCTTCATGGCTTGACGTTGGCCCTCCTGTATAATGGCTAAAAGAGACGACATGTCAAAGCCAGAGCTTACACCCGTAGACGCCGCAGAAGTACCCGGATCACTAAATACTGCTGCGCTAGTCTCTTCAGTATCGGCCATAATCGATGGTTCACGAGTTTCGTCTACCGCCGCCTGTCGTCGAGTGCGTACTCCCTCGTCGCGTGGTGTGACTGGCATTCTCACTTCTGTCACCAATTGTTACGTGTCAGGATGGGGTTCGATGCAAAATGCCAGTTACGCGATGATGAGTTTATTAGAGACTCGCACAATACACTAACAGTAACAAAATAAAGCAATAAAGACTTATACTGCACTATAACGCTTCGTATATCGCTCTTCTTAAACTTCCGTATCGCTTAGATGTTCGCTCGAGATCGCTGTATTCACAACTGAACGAAGTGCCGACGTTCGAATCCTTTTTATAGTCCTTCAATAGATTTCTAGAACCTTCCAGTTATTACCACAAAGATGCCGACAATTCTCGAAAACAGAACAATGAGTGTAGGTACTTAGCTGCGACGCGTAGGTATGCCTACCGCCGTTGATCTATTGTTATACGTGTAGGTAGGTACATGCAAACGTTCTAGCGTAGGTATTTGTTGTATACGTGTAGGTAGGTACTTGCAAATGTTCTAGAGCGTAGGTATTTGTCGTACACGAGTAGGTAGGTACTTGCGAACGTTCTAGAGCTTAGGTATTCGTCGTACACGAGTAGGTAAGTACTTGCGAACGTTCTAGCATAGGTATTCGTCGCAACAATACATTAATATTTTTAATGAATGATTAAATAGTTATTATAAGGATTATTGATTTATTATATTATAATTTAATAAATTTAAAACTAAAACATTAAAAAGAACTTTTTTATATAGGTACATAAGAATATACTAATAAGACATTTTACGTACTTTACATAGTTTTTACATTATATACAATACCATATATATTTTTATCGTGCTTTTATTGAGCCTTAATTGTTTTATTTTTGTGTGTCCAATTTTATTATAGTGTTACGTGTCAGGATGGGGGTTCGATGTAAAATGCCAGTTACGCGATAATGAGTTTATTCAAGACTCGCACAATACACCAGCAGTAACAAAATAAAGCAATAAACACTTATACTGCACTATAACGCTTCGTATATCGCTCTTCCGTATCGCTTAGATATTCGCTCGAGATCGCTGTATTCACAACTGAACGAAGTGCCGACGTTCGAATCCTTTTTATAGTCCTTCAATAGATTTCTAGAACCTTCCAGTTATTACTACAAAGATGCCGACAATTCTCGAAAACAGAACAATGAGTGTAGGTACTTAGCTGCGACGCGTAGGTATGCCTACCGCCGATGATCTATTGTTATACGTGTAGGTAGGTACATGCGAATGTTCTAGTGTAGGTATTCATCGTATAAGTGTAGGTAGGTACATGCGAATGTTCTAGTGTAGGTATTCATCGTATAAGTGTAGGTAGGTACTTGCGAATGTTCTAGAGAGTAGGTATTCGTCGTACACGAGTAGGTAGGTACTTGCGAACGTTCTAGAATAGGTAAACGTCGTAACATTGCCCCCCTCTTAATCATGCTCGTCCCGAGCAGCGTTAGAACCGTGATAGGGTGCTAGTCGATCGATGTGGACGATCTTCGGCTTCTTTCTATCGCCCTGTCTTATGCGATAGGTCACGTCATTGATCCTTGTGATCACTTTATAGGGAACCTCCCAGCGGGCCTGTAGCTTCGGTGACTTGCCGATTTTCCTGAGAGGATTATGTAACCACACGAGCGTACCTTCCTCGAAGCCATGATTACTTGCTTTTCTGTCATAGCGAGTTTTCATCTTCTCATTAGCCTTGAGGTTGTTATCTCGCACCAGATCATGTGTCTTATCCAGCTGTGCCTGCAAGTTTGCGATGTATTCTACTGTCGGCTTTGGCGTATCAGGAGGTGTTCCGGTAATCAAGTCTACTGGTAGGCGTATCTCTCTTCCGAAGTTAACTTTGGCCGGCGTAAATCCTGTAGTGTCATGAACCGCGGACCGATATGATAACAGGAAGAGTGGAATGTAACGGTCCCAGTCTCGTTGATGGTCTTCGACAACCTTGGCCAGATGGTTTTCCAAAGTCTGGTTGAACCGTTCTACCATGCCGTCAGACTGCGGGTGCGCTGGTGTTGTCCGTGTTTTATGTATGCCGAGTAAATTACACATCTCTTGAAATAGGGCTGACTCGAAATTTCTTCCCTGGTCACTATGCAATTCCAACGGCACACCAAATCGACACACTACTTCCTGGATCAACTTTTTAGCCACGGTCTGAGCCTCTTGGTTTGGTGTCGCAAACACTTCAGGCCATTTGGTGAAATAATCTTGGACTACTACTATATAGCGGTTGCCGTCTTCTGTCACGGGAAATGGTCCAGCTACGTCAATGGCAATCCTCTCCCATGGGGCCCCGACACTGTACAGCTGTAGCTTGCCTCTTGATCTAGTACGAGGTCCTTTTACCGAAGCACACGTAGAGCACTTTCTGCACCACTCCTCGATGTCTTCCCGACAGCGTACCCAGTAGAACCGTTCTCTCACCTTCACCAAAGTCTTCTTCACACCAAGATGACCACCTGATGCACCATCATGCACTAAGCGCAGAACAGGTGCAACTTTGTTTCTCGGGATCACCATCTGTAGAACTTGGTCCTTCCCGTCAGGTGATTCCCACTTTCTATATAGCACGCCTTGTTCCAAACTCAGACTGTCCCACTGAGCCCAGTAGGCCTTCGTAATTGGGCTTGCGGCTGATACGTCCTGCCATTTTGGTTTCCGACCCTGAGCCTTCCAGTCCATTATCAATTTAAGATCTCTGTCCTCTTTCTGTGCCTTACTGACTTCGTGTTCGTCCCAGGATTCATCGGTCCCCTGAGTCTTGACAATTTTCACTACCTCCTTGGACTCATGCTTCAAATAGTGTTTACAATCCTGGGAGCATGGTCGCGATAAGGCATCAGCATTGGAGTGAATCCTTCCACTGCGGTGTTCTATTACAAAGTTGTACTCCTGTAGTTGTTCGATCCATCTTGCTACTTGGCCTTCAGGATTCTTGAACTGGAGTAACCACTTCAGTGCTGCATGGTCTGTTCGTAGTGTGAACTCTCTTCCCAGCAAGTATTTATTAAAGTGTTGTAAGGTCTTCACAACTGCTAGTAATTCACGCCGAGTTACACAGTAGTTTCTCTCAGGCTTCGATAGAGACTTGCTGAAGTAGGCGATGACCACTTGCTGTCCATTTTGCTCCTGAGATAACACACCTCCGATTCCAGTATTACTGGCGTCTGTGTCCACAATAAATCTGCCTTCTCTATTAGGGTAGCACAGGACTGGAGCTGAACACAGCAACTTTTTGAGTTGTGTAAATGCACGTTGACAATCAGAGTCCCAAACGAAGTTCCTCTTTTCTTCTGTGAGGTGGTGTAACGGCTTAGCTATTTCAGAGAAGTTCTTCACAAAACGCCGGTAGTAAGCACTGAGGCCCAGGAAAGCTCATACTTCGGTTTTAGTTTTTGGTACAGGCCATTCTTGCACCGCTTTTATTTTCTCTGGATCCGTTTGAACACATCTATCCGAAATAATGTGGCCTAAGAACGAAACTTCTTTCTTGAAAAAGGCGCACTTCTTCGGATTAAGTTTCAGGTTTGATTCACGAAATCTCTTGAACACTTTCTCAAGATTCTTGCGATGTTCCGTGAAACTGCGTCCCATAACTATGACGTCATCCAAGTACACCAGACAGGCATCTCCCAAAAGACCCACTAGTACGCGTTCCATAAGCCTTTCGAACGTAGCTGGTGCATTACACAATCCAAATGGCATTACCCGGAACTGCCACAGGCCTTTGCCAGTAACGGTGGTAAATGCAGTCTTCTCCTTATCTTCTGGTCGGAGTTCCACTTGCCAGTAGCCACTTTTCAGATCTACCGTAGAGAACCACTTCATGCCTCCAAGCATGTCCAAAGTGTCGTCAATACGGGGCAAAGGATAGCTGTCTTTCTTGGTTACGTTATTCAGCATCCTGTAGTCTACACAAAACCTGGTACTACCATCTTTCTTCTTCACGAGTACCACCGGTGAAGACCATGGGCTGGATGATGGCTCTATGATCTTGGTTCGTGCCATATTCCCAATCAGCTCAGCTACTTCTTGTTCTTTTGCTAGTGGCACTCGTCTAGGTCTTTGTTTGATAGGCTGTGTAGCACCTGTGTCGATCGGATGTTTCACTAACCCCGTTCTTCCAAGGTCGTTTTCTTCTTTGGTGAAAATGTCCTTGTAGTCCAGCAGCAGTTTCTCTGCTTCCCGATATTCGTTGGGTGACAAACTTTTCTTCGTGGTCTCTAATAACGGGCCCATATGGTTTGCCGAAGAGGCAGTCTGGACGTTCTCTTGGATCTTCCTCAGACTGCTCACAGCCTCACATCGTCCCACGATCACGTTCTTCCGTAACAACATCGCCGAATTGCTAAGGTTGGCAATTTTAACTTTTGCCCCATTTCTAGTCATTACCAAAGTTCTGGCTGTAATTCGACTCGTATGGCGCCCAGGATCTTCCACTATGACGCAACGATCAGCAGTTACACCTTCAGGGAACCTTACGTCGACTAACGTTTCTGACCTCGGTGCCAAGGTTACTGTTTTGGCACTGTAGACCGCTATTGAAGAACAGCCTTCTAGAAAGACCTCTTGGTCTGGGAAGCTTAGAACACCTTTAGCAATATCGACAACGCACTGTTGCATTCGCAGGAAGTCTAAGCCGATAATGCAGTCATCCGTTATGCTCGCCACCAAAACAGATTGATGATAAGTCTTCTCTCCTAATTTCATTCTCACACCCGTAACTCCGAGGACGGTCACTGGCTGGCCAGTCGCTGTTTGCAATTTGCAAGATGGTCGTGCGTCTTCCCACTGAATTGTTCGCCGCAGAAGTTCTGGTCGTACGATGGTCTTTGACGCGCCCGTATCTATCGTAAAGCGAACAGGTTTACCATTTATTTCTCCAGCTGTTACCAGGCTATTACCGTCACATGCCTGTGATACTTGGACTGTGGGGGCTTGACGTAACCCAGCCAGTGCCCGCCCCGCGGCCCTGGCTCCGATTAGTTTAACGGATCTTGACTAGCGTCAACCTGAGTAGTGGTTGACACCGTTCTACTTCCTCTCTGAGCCGGACAGTTAACTCGGATATGTCCTCGCTTGCCGCATCCGTAGCATACAGGCTCACCCCTTGGTCTAACAGCTGCAACAACTTCCCGTACTTTATGCGACTTGTAGTCGTTTCGCACAGCTTCCACCTCAAGGGCATGTGCTAAGGCCGCTTCTAAAGTTGTATGGTGTGCCAACCGTACAGTTGCTCTGACCTCAAGGTCTCTTATACCATCCACAAATGCTTGTACCACTGAGTGGTCCACAGATGATGTACTGGAGGCATACGCTCGTCGTACCAGGCGTTCAATTTCTGCAGCCCATTGTTGAAGTCCCTCACTCGACTTCTGAGTTCGATCCTTCAGCTGAGCTCGATAAACATGCTTCAGGTGCTTATCGCCAAATCGAGCTTCCAATGCCTTAAGGAGTGCGTCTAAGTTTCGTCGGTCAGCAGGTAAGTTCTCTAGAATCAGCAGTGCATCCCCTCTTAGTGCCAAAGTAAGCGCCGTCAGTGCGTGATCATCTTCCCAACCATTTCCTTTGGCAACTACCTCGAACTGGTGTCGAAAGGCCGTCCAGGAAGACGAGCCGTCAAAGGAGGGCAGTTTGAACTTGGGACCTTCGGAAGTGACTGCCGCGGCCATAGGCGTAGTGCTTGAATATAGGACCTTGGTCTTCTGCAGCTCTTTAATCATCTTGTCATGATGGTTCATGGTGGTCTGGACATCTTCGAGAATTTCATCATGTTTGCTGGTACGTTTTTTCACTACTTCAACGTCTTCTTGAAGAGAACTGATAACGGTGCTAAACCCTTCCCACTTAGAGTCCATCATTTCTTGAAGGTCCTCACGGATAGCTCCCTTAAGGTCTAGAAGAGCTTGGCGTTGGCGCTCTTCAGCTTGGCGTTGACCTTCGTTCAACTCCTCCATGACTTGACGTTGCCGTTCTTCAGCTTGGCGTTGGCCCTCCTGTATAACGGCTAAAAGGGACGACATGTCGAAGTCAGAGCCCATACTCGTCGACGCCGCAGAAGTGCCGGGATCACTAACTACTGCTGCGCTAGACTCTTCAGTATCGGTCATAATCGATGGTTCACGAGTTTCGTCTACCGCCGCCTGTCGTCGAGTGCGTACTCCCTCGTCGCGTGGTGTGACTGGCATTCTCACTTCTGTCACCAATTGTTACGTGTCAGGATGGGGTTCGATGCAAAATGCCAGTTACGCGATGATGAGTTTATTAGAGACTCGCACAATACACTAACAGTAACAAAATAAAGCAATAAAGACTTATACTGCACTATAACGCTTCGTATATCGCTCTTCTTAAACTTCCGTATCGCTTAGATGTTCGCTCGAGATCGCTGTATTCACAACTGAACGAAGTGCCGACGTCCGAATCCTTTTTATAGTCCTTCAATAGATTTCTAGAACCTTCCAGTTATTACTACAAAGATGCCGACAATTCTCGAAAACAGAACAATGAGTGTAGGTACTTAGCGTAGACGCGTAGGTATGCCTACCGCCGATGATCTATTGTTATACGTGTAGGTAGGTACATGCGAACGTTCTAGTGTAGGTATTCATCGTATAAGTGTAGGTAGGTACTTGCGAATGTTCTAGAGAGTAGGTATTCGTCGTACACGAGTAGGTAGGTACTTGCGAACGTTCTAGAATAGGTAAACGTCGTAACAATATATACCGACCATCGTCCTTTAATTTGGCTTAAAAATTTAAAAGATCCTAGTAGTAAGCTCACTCGATGGAGATTACGTTTACAAGACTATGATTTTGAACTCTTGTATAAACAGGGTAAACAAAACACGAACGCAGATGCATTGTCGGGTATAAAAATCAATGCCTTAAGTTGAGATGAAGATGATAATTCAATGAAAGTTAATGTCGATGAAAAAGACAAGAACCTCAAAACATATTTAGATGAAGTAGTTACAGATATAGAAAAATTAACAAGTAAAAAGAAAACAACTCGTAATAATTCATCCACTATAACAATTTCAGATTCAAGTAGAACAACGTCAGCTAGCCCCTTTGAAATTCTTGATTGACCTTCACGTTATGAACAAGAAAACGATTATCCCATGCGATCGGTGTCTAGTAGGTCTGATACGATTCATTCAGCTGTAGACTTAGAGTCAACCGGGATACCTATTTTACGTGAGGCAATAGATACGAAGCCTAACCAAATTTTAGTTTATTCTTGGTTACGAAATAAAATACAAGTAATGAATCTCTCTCGCGATAAACAAAAGGTGTTAGAAGTATTTTTGCCCACTGATAATGCAGAACTAGTCAAAGAATTTTTAAAAGAATACATTAAACCGAAAATTAAATATTTCATCTATTTTGAAGAACAGGAACATCGGAAACTATTTGGCAAAGTAGTAATTGAACTTTTTAAAAAAGGATCAGTTAACTTTTATGAGTGTACGGAAAGAGTAATTTATATTGAAGATGAAAATGAACAAAAAGCGTTGATAGTTAAACATCACGAAGGAAAGTCATGCCACCGTGGCATTAAAGAAACGTTAGTTAGACTTCGTCGAAATTATTATTGGGACAGAATGCAAGAGACGGTAACAGCAGTAATAAATAGTTGTGAGCCTTGCCAGAAGATGAAATATGATAGAAAGCCCATCAAACCGGTGTTACAACTAACACAAACTCAGGATGCCCCGTTCCAAGAAATATTCATAGATCTTTTTAGCATTGAAGGAAAAACCTACCTAACTTTAATTGATGCTTTTAGTAAATTAGGCCAAGCTATATAATACAAAATAAATCTACACCAGAAGTAATTAGAACACTAATGAAATATTTTTCTTTTTATGGTATACCGAAAAAGATTAGCTCAGATCCGGGTACCGAATTCAATAACGATTTAATTAAAGAATTTCTAAGTCTTCATAAGGTAGACCTTCATATTGGCACGCCCAATAATCCTAATTCCATGGCACTTGTTGAACGATTTCACTCTACTATAATCGACATTTATAGACTGGCTAAATACGAAAAGCAAATTACTGACGCAGCGTCGGTTATGATGTATTCGGTTATGTCTTACAACCACGCTATACATTCTGTTACAGAACTCACTCCATTTGAAGTTGTATTCGGTCATACCGACTCCAGTAGTCCGTACGCAATAGAATTAGAAAAGCGTTATTTTCAAAAACTTGTTAAAGACCATGCAAAGCGAATTAAAACCTTGTATGAACATTTAGCTGGTATGATGGTAGCGATTAAGCAAAAGAATAGAGAAAAGAAGGGTGGTGAATCTGATATAGAATTTCCCATAGAAAAAACTATTTATGCTAAAGATGTTAATAAGCGAAAGAGTAAAGATAAGCCACGATATGTTAAAGCCAAAGTTACTGGCGAACCTAATAGAAACGTTTTACCTATACAAGTAGGCGAAAGGGTCACAAAGATTCCTATTAAAAATATTAAACGCCCTCCGCAGGTGGTGCAACCTACTACTAGTAGTGATGCAGACGCAGGCCCTTCAACTGCAAAGCCTTAAAGGAAATCCTGGTATATTGCCGGTAAAGGAAGGTCAAGCATATATTCAAACAGATTATTGGACTATAGTTAAGGTTATTAATTTAGAGAATATATACAACGATTTAAATTATATTTCTACAAGTTATCAATTAATGAGCAAATTAATAGATTGGAATACATCATATTCACAAGAATTCACCAGTATTAAAACACATACAGAATTTATCCGTGATATAACTATAGAAAAATATCGACAACTGATTCCACTACAGCGTTCTAAAAGAGGTATCATAAATCCTCTAGGTTCTCTTATAAAAATCGTTACTGGAAACCTTGACCAAGATGACGCGATTAAATACGATAACCTTATTTCTAAATTAAGTCATGATCAAACTATTATTTCAAATAAGATAACTTTGGTCTCTAAAATGTTTGATAGTTTTATAAATATAAGTCAGACAATTAATGAAAACTCTGTTAATTTTCATACCCGTCTTACAAAGATTGAGATTGTATTAAAAGACTTATCTATTAAGGAAAACAATTGGATTTTCTTAACTTACATTACGGGACTATTTAATTTTTTTATTAGTAGTTTCCGTACTGTATTTATTCGACTCGGTGAAATCGAAACTGCTATTTCCCTAAGTAGTCTCAATATTACATGCATCTATTCTGAACTCCACAGAACTTTTATATCATTTAAAATTAATTTCTGGTTCAGAAAGTTTAGTCTACACACCAGATGAAACTAATTTACTAAAAATAGAAGAAACAATTTGTGTAAAATCATTCATTAAAAATCATAAAGTCACTTTCATATTGGAAGTTCCATTAACTGACAATTGTACTTATAACTATTTTAAATTCTATTCCTTACCAATATTACATGAACCTGAAAATAAAACCTTATCTATTTTTCCTGAATACCCTTACCTGTTGGCGAAAGGAATGAAATACTTACCGATTGTAAAACCATGCCGCCCGCTCTCTACTGGGGACCACTTCTTATGTACTGCAGACAACCAAGCTCTATACTATGAGCTTACCTATAAGGAGCAACTCATGAAATTTGACAGTGACACCTCTCACTGTAAGCAGCAGAAAGTTGAAGTCGAAGAAGTAAAAATTCAGCAGATTAACGTAGACAACTGGATTATTTACACCCAGCTGAAAACTACACTAACTAAGCATTGTAGCAACGATATTAGTATACAACCTTTATTTGGAACTTACCTTATTACTCTCAACGAACCCTGCGATTTAGAAATAAATGGAATTCGAATTCATCACCGTGTCTTCATAGAAATGGATACTGTAGAGCCGATACCAATTATCACCTTGCCACAACTACCTATGAACGTCAACCTATCCAGTGCACGTGTACTTAATATGAAAGGAATCAACTTGGACGAAGTGAAATATATGTCGTATTCGTTAAAGCATAGTGCAGTGATCGAAAGTGTTTTAAATGAACGGCAAGCCTTTGGTATCTGTGAAATTTTAGGTTATTTTTCTGTAATCTTGATAGTTTTATGTATTCTTATGTGTTTAGTTTTTAAATTTCGGCTCAAATTGCTGAAAATGTTAACATTTACGCAAAATTATCGGATTAAATCTCAAACCGATCCATCCGATAATTTTCCTCTTGGGGACGAAGGAGTTATGGATACACCTCACCCCTCAGCCTTAGACTAAACATAGAATATAGTTTTTGTATGCATTTGCACTTTAGTTCTTAGTATTTAAAATGCGAACTCAGCCGTCTGTTGCACCAGACGAGCCTCGCCTGTTGTTTGGGATGATTCATTATTAAATCACCTCCAAATCGGTGAACATGTATTTTTATTTTCTCTAATTTTAATTCATAGTTTTAAATTATAGTTTTTAAAAACCTTTACATACGCTCCGACATCAAAAGTAGTTAGTCGCCATTATTGTTTTTGTATTGTTTTCTTTGAGTGCAGGTAAATAAATTAAATTATGGTGTTTATGACTTATATTAGTAGGTAATGTAATTTTTTTCTTGTTATGTGATTGTATTATTATGATTGATGTGATTCAGTGGTCAATTTATTTTAATTATAATAAAGATTCAAACCAAGTGATTTGTGATGTTACAGAAAAGACAAACTAAAATTTAATATTTAGTAAGTACTCTAGCAATTAGACATATAATTTGCCTAACTGGTTTTACTTATATTTACAAAGTAGGCAATCGGTAGGTACTTACGTAGTCTCTTGTGTTTTCTGTGATAGCTATTTCATAAGTTACAAAACGTTCGGAATACCTTACCAATCTAAATAACAATATATTTTAAATTCGCAAAGAAGCATAACATCATATTTATGTGAATGTGACTGCCTCTGTGGTTCGGTGGTACTGTGTATGGACTACCACACAGAGGTCGTGGGTTCGATTCCCGCTCGGTGCAAATATTTGTGTGCATGAATATGTCTTTTTACATTAGTCTGAGTGTTTCTATGTATAATATAAAAAATAATTAACTATGTATATGTCCGCATTCTAGAACCCACAATATAAGCATATATACTTACTTTGGGTCTAGATGGCGTTGTGTGTAGTTGTTAAAATATTAAATTATATTGTTATAAGTCAATTGGAGGTGGTCACTCAAAATTATCATAACCATTAATCAACACATTTCGGCAAATTATGTTATGCCTACCCCATCGAAAATGTCTGTGCACGCCACTGATAGAAACTCTAATGTGAAACAAACGCAGGGTCGTGTTTTAAACTCAACCTTTTTAAAACATCCTACAATTTTATATGAATATCGTTTCCAACAAACGATCTGAAATGTTACATCAAATTCGCTTCCAGTTTATTGCAATAGTCGACGAAATCAGCCGTGCTAGTGTTAAAGACTCGTCCGCGCAAATGTAAGTAATTAAAGTTGATTCATCGGAGTAGTTGAAAGAGTACTTTTATTAAACTCGTTACACGTACACCCCTTCAGATTAGAGAGCGCAAACTAAGTGAGATTGCGCTCGTCGACCCTGCTGCTCGCTTCCCCGTATCCTCCTCATCGTTGACCCGCGCAAGTACATGAGTCGGCTGACTGTTAGTAATATTAAGACTGTGCTACTAGTAAGTAAAATTATTTTATAGTCTTACCTTTCAGAGTTTCCAGGTAATCTGAAAAAGTTATCTCTGGATGCGTTATTGACTAATTCATGCAACCAAAAACAGCACAATATATCCTACTCTTCATATTAAATATGTACTTATTTTTAGTAAAAAAATCGCACGCTTATTGTTAAAAAAAAAAACACACCGTCCGTTCGTCACTGTGGCACAGTCGCAACTGTCTGCATGCCGAGAGCATGTCGAGTTCGAGGCGCGTAGGCATGGCTCACGCTTCGTCCGTTTGTATGAAGATGGATTACTGTTGATATAGTATTACCGTGACTATATTCTTCACCATACTGATCTGTCAGATTCTATCAGGCCAATTTGAAAAATAAATGAAACAAATTGGCCGTTTTCGCCTGGTAATGTTGTTAGGATGAAAAAAGATGTAAAATAGTAATAATTTCTAACATCAGGGTTACAAGGGCGTGACGAAAGTGGTCTGTCCGCGTGTATTAAAATGTTGGTCATCGATATTTACAAGAATTTTAATGTATTAATAGTGGGTTGGCAACTGTACTCTTTGGATGGCAATTTGTCAAAGTGGCGCTAGTGTAGTTGGTATCGAAACATTGCAATTTAATATGGAGAAAATAAAAAAATAATTACTTAACAGCAATTATAAAAACGCGTAGTATCTTATCAAAATGTTATGCAATCGGAGTAAAGTGTATACCAAAACACATAAATTTGTGAGCCTGGTTATAAGCTTTTCATCTCCAAAAAATAATTTCAACAAATAGTTTGTTTGAGGTTATGTCGTAAACTTTTGTTAGAAATTTACTACGAAATAAATATTACTTACTTACCTAGTTAAATATTTACAGGTATTTACCTGGTAAACTTAAATAAAAAAAAATTAAATAAATAATATATTATAAAAAACAAATACATTTTCAACATGAACTGCTTTTCCCGCGTAATTAAACAAATAAACATTACGTTTTATATGTTCATTTTTCAATTTCTTGATCCGCCAGTGAAAACACATAATGCCTTAGAGCAGGTTTAATGCTCTAAGCATAATGCATATTGCTTATTAGACAAAGACAAAGATTAGGGATGGAATATAAAGTTTTAAAGAGGTATTCAAGTCTTAATTGGCGCAGTCCTTTTTTGTATGTAAACAATTCGAAACGCAACAATGGCCGCCATAAACAAGTTAACCGAAGTGAACCCACTGTGCTGGCGCCATCTACGATTAGCTTTCACCGGCCAACCGGCCTACCGCGCATTGCCTTGCGGTGCGTTAATTCTACCGCACGTTAGAATAAGGGCGACCGCGCACTGCCTTGCGTTTTCAAAACGCATAATCTGTGAAGTATAGAATGTCATACAGGTCCGCACACTGCGGTGAAATAAACGCATGCGGTTTGGCCTCTCGCTGCAAATTTGTGGCAAGTCTACCGCACATATTTTTGTATCGCATAGAGATCTATGAGGCGCCGCGTACTGCGGTGCAAAAAACGCACGGTCGCTCAGTTGCGGTAGAGACACGATACACGAATGTCGTTACCTAGCGAATATTATAAATACCCGAGATTTCTGGGATTACTGATCTGATTTGATTGAGAATAATCGTTAAAATAATAATTATTCATGTTTTACCTACTTACAACAATTTATGTATCTATCTACTATTACCTGCTTGATTTTTTAAGGCGGCAGGTAATATAATATAATACGTTTATAAATAATAGCAACGTTTTACCTGAAAATAAAACGTTTATTAAACATACTTACCTTCTTCCAAACCTAATTAAAACATGAGAGTAGCTAACCTGATTTCCGGTCGGATTCGTGCCTTTTGTCTCCTTTTTACCTGTATACCCGTCTCTTTCTAACATGTCACGTTACGTCACGTCCTCTTTCTTATGGTAGGACTTGCTTAAAGCATGGCCCGCTGTGTTCTGATCATTGGCTCGAATGTTTTGTGTCACCAGGCAGAGTTTAGAAATATTAGGTTTGGAAGAAGGTAAGTATGTTTAATAAACGTTTTATTTTCAGGTAAAACGTTGCTATTAAACCAACTGTACCGTTCTTCCAAACCTAATTAAAACATGAGATTTGTTTGTTATCGCCTGGTGAAAGAGGACGTCAATGTGATCACATATGTTTACTGATGTTGAGAAAGGGTAACATATGTCTTAGTAAGTATAAATCATAATGTGTTTTATTTGTGCTAATTGGATTTACGAATAATGAAACGTGAGCAAGAACATTCAGGTGTACATAATGTAAATTATGTGAGAAGAGATGCAATATTGACCATGTTATTGACAGTAGAAACAATCAGAATTTATACACTCCACCATTTAATTTTGCCATTTACAGGCAGGTATTCAAAACGTTACACCTGTTTCATCTAGTCATAGACATGAGAAGATAATTCATGTGACCGAATGGCAAAACGGGATTGACTCAGATCGAAATAATTGCAGTTTTTGTGTCATAGCAGTACTGTTAAAACCGGATGCTTCTATTTCGCTTTAGACCTTAGTTCTAAACGGTGGGTCGATCCTGTTTTACTTTCAATCCGTTTTAGTACCATAGTAAGAGTTTTTGAAAATTTATTGAACGTAACACAATACTGCTGGTAAGTGCGGTATCCCATTCAGCGAAGATAGTGGCAAATAGGAGTACTTAGTACCTAGTTGTTGGTTGGCTTCAGACTTCTGAAGGCTTGACCACGGGTAGGTATGGCTCACAGAACCAACTATACAATTGGATGATAGCTCAGTTTATACCATATGTTTGGGTTAGAGATAGAAAACCAAAGCAACGGTAACTATAATTTTATTTAGACATAGTTTTTCTTTGTACCCACTTACAAGACTCAATCAGTAATCTTGGTAAGTCAAATTTGAGGTCATTCAGCTATGGATCAGATTCATAGATAAAAAAAAAAAAAGTCGTAGATATTTAGACTTAGCTTTTTGGCGGTGAAACAATACACATACACATTACACATTATTCATTTATGCTTTTGGAGTGAGAAGATATATGTTGATGTGTCTACTGGTACTTGTTAGATATTTCTGATGACGAGCTTAGCTCACTTCAGACATTGTACACCATGGTAACACTACCAGTGAGTCTCGTTAAAACCTCGAGTCTGGTTAAAATACAGCAGTGTATTATGAGCTGAATCGACATAGCGTACATCGCGAGTTCTCTGGTCCTTTATTAGCTTGTCCGGGATCCCGTATGCAGTTCTGCACGTGGTAGGCACGCGTGTGTTTGAACACAATATTTGGATTAGTAGTAGGCACTGAACATCATTCTGATCATTTATTGGTTTTAGCGTTATATTTATTGGCCTGATACATTAATAAATTAAAATTAATTTTTGACAATTGTTGTCAAGGGTTTAATGCTACCTTATTTGTTTCAAATGACGCAGCTGTCCAAGTGTCGATAAAGAACATTGTTCAATCCAATGCGTCCACCGTATCACCGTTTGATAGTAGACTATAACAGTCTTAGTATATTAATCATTGAGAAAGTTACGGGGTTGCAATCATATTTATAACCGAGGGTAGGTTCACTTAGAAATAATCGCCAGTACATATATTATATGAGATACACGAATCTTGCGATAAGTACTTTTTATAGGTGAGTACAGACTGAATAATTAGGGTCGGTACGACGATCGGTACGATACGATCGGTATGTCTACAAGCGAACAGAAGCAACTGTAAGCACATGACACATTACCGTTTAGGCTATAGCATAGTTAGCTGCCACCTGTGATACGAGCAAAGCTTAACAGTTATTTACTTTCCGGGACAGTAAACGGATATCGTGATGACAGTAGAGCATCTATTGTGTCTACAATATTGTCCATGAAAGGATTAAGTATGTTGAGGTTAATGATTTGATCGAAGCGTTAACAAACACGTTCATCATCCATCTTTTCGTTACGCGTATATTAGAGCGATGTAATTCGATGAGAATTGCATTTTTTCGAGTGTAGTAACATCTATTTAAGCATTCTTTAGTTTAATTGACGATAGAAAATAATGCGTATGCATTCTTAGCTTTTTGGGTAAAGTAGGTTATACGAGCTAATCTGAAGCATTAGTAGATTTAATGTGTGCAATATTTTTGTATAGTTTTCAGAATGTATGGCGGTGAGCTTTGGCTTGCCATTCTACATAACAGGAGTATAACGTCATTGGGTTAATTGAACGATAGTGAGTTCTCCGATCCCGGTGGGAAAACGGGAGATAACTCTGATACTTGATTAATTATACAGTGCATCTCATTGTTCATTGAGGCGTTGCTCTTAATGTTAAAAGACCGATCAGCAAGTTTACTTTGTATTCGGGATTAGTTTTAAACAAAATCGGCCAAAGTGAGTTTTTCTTGTAAGGCAAAATGCTTTCCTTGTGATAAGTTGCCATTGTTAACCTGTAGTAGTCGCTTATTCTCATATAGAGAAGGCATGAGCATTAATCGTTACGCTTGCTCAACGCGGATTGGCGATTTCGGAAAAATCCATGTTTCCTCATAATGTTTTCTTTCACCGTCAGTCTATAATGTACGAATACCCTTCGAAAGTACCTACGCGTGACTTGAAAAAGTCACATTGGTACTTGCCCGGATTCGAATCTACGACCTCATGTTTAAAAAGTGGGTGCGTTATCTACTTGGCCATCACGACTCTCGATACAGCAGATATGGCGGTAGCTACGCCCTTGCCTCTAGCGATAGACCATTGAGAGTGTATTTACTTGTGCATTTACTATAATTATGCATCATTTAGTGGTTACCTAGCAGAGATGGCAGTTCCTGGTCATATACTTTCCTCTCAGGTTTACAGGAGTTTTGCCATGATCGCTTTGTTGGGTAGACGGATTGGCAGCCGCAGTGATGTTGATCTGCATTAGTACAGGATCTCTCTTTTCCTACTTCAAGTTTAGAAGGTTTAAGCCAATCGCTTCGCTGGGAAGACGGCTGGCTAACGCAGTGCATCTGCATTAGTACAGAATCTCTTTCAATTTTAGAGGATTCAAGCCATAATCGCTTCGCTGGGAAGGCGGCTGGCAAACGCAGTGATGCCCATCTGCATTAGTACAAGATCCCTCTCTTTCTCTCTCATTCAGGTTTACAGTATTTCAGCCATATCGCTTCGCTGGGAAGGCGACTGGCAAGTTCTATGGTGCCCATCTGCATTAGTACAGAATCTCTCTCTCTTTCAAGTTTAGAGGATTTAAGCCATAGTCGCTTCGCTGGGAAGGCGGCTGGCAAACGCAGTGATGCCCACCTGCATTAGTACAGGATTTCTCTCTCTCTCTCTCTCTCTCATTGAGGTTTAGAGGATTTAAGCCATATCGCTTCGCTGGGAAGGCGGCTGGCAAATGCAGTGATGCCCATCTGCATTAGTACAAGATCCCTCTCTTTCTCTCTCATTCAGGTTTACAGTATTTCAGCCATATCGCTTCGCTGGGAAGGCGACTGGCAAGTTCTATGGTGCCCATCTGCATTAGTACAGAATCTCTCTCTCTTTCAAGTTTAGAGGATTTAAGCCATAGTCGCTTCGCTGGGAAGGCAGCTGGCAAACGCAGTGGTGCCCACCTGCATTAGTACAGGATTCCTCTCTCTCTCTCTCTCTCTCTCTCTCTCTCTCTCATTGAGGTTTAGAGGGTTAAGGCCATATCGCTTCGCTGGGATGGCGGCTGGCAAACTCTGTGGTGCCCATCTGCGTTAGTACAGAACCTCTCTCTCTCTCTCTCTTTCAAGTTTAGAGGATTTAAGCCGTAGTCGCTTCGCTAGGAAGGCGGCTGGCAAAGGCAGTGGTGCCCATCTGCATTAGTACAGAATCTCTCTCTCTCTCTCTCTCGAAGTAGAGGATTCAAGCCATAATCGCTTCGCTGGGGAGGCGGCTGGCAAACGCAGTGGTGCTCACCTGCATTAGTACAGGATCCCTCACTCTCTGTCTCTCTCTCATTCAGCTTCAGAGGATTTAAGCCATAATCGCTTCGCTGGGAAGGCGGCTGGCAAAGGCAGTGGTGCCCATCTGCATTAGTACAGAATCTCTCTCTCTCTCTCTCTCTCTCTCGTAGTAGAGGATTCAAGCCATAATCGCTTCGCTGGGAAGGCAGCTGGCAAACGCAGTGGTGCCCACCTGCATTAGTACAGGATCCCTCACTCTCTCCCTCTCTCATTCAGCTTCAGAGGATTTAAGCCATAATCGCTTCGCTGGGAAGGCGGCTGGCTGGCAAAGGCAGTGGTGTTCATCTGCATTAGTACAGGATCTCTCTCTCTCTCTCGTTTAGAGGATTAAAGCCATAGACGCTTCGCTGAGAAGGCGACTGGCAACCGCAATGGAACTGATCTGCACTAGTACAGAGTCTCCAAAATAGTACAGGGTCACTGCCGACTGTTCGGCGAAATGAATAGGTATCCAAGATCGATGAAGATATCCCATTTGCTTTCTTGTACAGTATGCTATACGAGTACGTGAATTTGAGTCGTGAAACTGCGAGGGTAACTTTGAACTCTTAAAGTCATCCTGCAGGGTAGGTGTTCCTCGGCAGGCCATTTTCCTTGCATTGTTTGTGGACTCATTGTAACGCTTCAAATTCAACTTCGTTTTGTAGCCTGGTTGCGTATTATTTCTGTATATCTGCCCATCTTATACTCACCTTTTCAGCTTTACA
This sequence comes from Parascotia fuliginaria, assembly GCA_963082885.1. Taxonomy (NCBI): domain Eukaryota; kingdom Metazoa; phylum Arthropoda; class Insecta; order Lepidoptera; family Erebidae; genus Parascotia; species Parascotia fuliginaria. Next base: position 7,368,668 of record OY720176.1, on the reverse strand, counting down.
TTAAGCAGTAGGTACGTATATATCATAGCATTATAGGCTAAAAGTTCCCAACCGAGCAAGCCAAGGTTCGGCTAACATGTATCTACGGGTTTCTCCGTTGGAGAGTATATACCCGCTTTATGATACTATGTTAAAGTTTATAGTCAGGCTATGGGTCTGAAATAAAAGTCCTGAAAGTAATTCGTCAAATACGAGATTCGTATTTCAGTTGATGTCAATCAGACGAATTTATCCTGAAAATGACTCGTTAAACGTATTGTGTGATTTATGACAGTTATATTCAAATAAGTTGATGCAGTCATACCTGAGAGGATAGACATCATGAGCTCTTCCATAGATAGCTAGAGGTCTAAAATAACTTTAATTTTATCCTGAAAATAATTGGTTAAACATATGACTTCATGCTTCGCCTTTATGATAGTTATATTCAAGATAATGCAGTCATACTTTGAGAGAATAAACGATGTAAGCATTTCAAAAGTGTAAAATAAATATATTATGGTTAAATCTCGAAAGTAATGCACCAAACTTACGGTTATGCCGCGCGCCGTTGCCTTCGAGTAGTGACTTATTCCTCTAGAATTCACTGCTGAAAACCAAACTGGGCAGTAGTCGACCTACTATTATATCCGCACTAGAGGAATAAGCCGGCGTTGAACTCGTTGCATTCACTCTTCTTTTCCGTGTTGATCCGTGAAGATAGACGGTATACTTTTTACTTCCATCTAAATATATTCAACTACCTACTTACTACATTTAATAAACAGAAACGAATGGTAACACCATTAAATTTTACGTAGGTAGTTAATTTGCGCAAAATGGCGCTGATACGAAATATTAAATATTATAATATTAAAAAATAATATTCAGTAAAGATAGTTGTAGTTACTTTCAGCACTTACATGATTTGTCGTTCGCCGATGTAGATAAAAAGGTAAAATTCTTACCACTTTGAACTGACTTAACATATTATTAATGAAATAAAACACAATCACGTATCTATAGGCACAGACTTCGGTATGTGTGAGGCTAGTGTCTAGCCGAAGACACAACCGTTCCAACGGAAAATCAAGACGCCAATGATCAGAACACAGCGGGCCATGCTATAAGCAAGTCCTACCATAAGAAAGAGGACGTGACGTAACGTGACATGTTAGAAAGAGACGGGTATACAGGTAAAAAGGAGACAAAAGGCACGAATCCGACCGGAAATCAGGTAGGCTACTCTCATGTTTTAATTAGGTTTGGAAGAACGGTACAGTTGGTTTAATAGGAACGTGTTTTCAAAATTCATGGAAGGTATCGAATTGCATCGCTACATTAACAACTTTCACACACACATACATAGGTCAGCCACTAAGGCAATTATAATTATGTGTAAATAAACTCTTGTTGTTGTTGTTAAATGATTTTTTATTTTTTTAAATTATTTAAGAATGATTTTTTTTTAATTTGCTCAATGGGCAGCCTATAGTCTTTCGACCATACTGCCTAGTCTTCCGTGTAGTATTTAAGAATGAATTATTTTATTGTATGTTTTTTATTTTGTACTTAGAATATAATATTTTGGTAAAGATGGAGTCATCTGATTACGATGAAGTTAATTTTAATCGAATAGCAACGATTGAACTTTTAATCGTAATCGTTAATCAGATTATTTTTTTGCCAACACTGGAAGCTCTGTAACATTACGTTACATAACGTAGTAATGTTACTAACATCACAGAGATCGGATAATACTTAATACAGTTCATATTTACCTAAACTTCGAGGAAGGACGTAACATAGAGTGGATGCGTTTATTTTACCGCAGTGCGCGGACCTGTATGACATTCTATACTTCACAGATGATTATTCGTTTTGAAAACGCAAGGCAGTGCGCGGTCGCCCAGGTTTTCATGTCATTTTATCATAATATTATATGATAACGCAAATGTACTTACCTTTTTGAGAGAAATAAACAATATTATTAATTAAAATTAGTTTAATTTGATCTAATTAGTAACTAACTAGATCAAATTAAACTAATTACCTATCCATGCTTTTTACCCACTTCATACGAGATTTAACAGGTGATTAGTTAATTTTTCGTTGATCAGCGTTTCAGATAGTGTTGTAAAGAATAAATATGTAGAAACTAAAATCGCCTCATTGCGAATTCGCCGCGCAACACTATTGGTGTTACGTCAGCGTCACTCCAATTTGATTGAGTAAATTTAGTTCAATTTCAGTTTTGGCAAAATTAGAATTGAATTCTAGATTCATAAATTTCTACTTTGCAGATCAGAAAACTCAATTATAAACTCAAAATGAGTGCTTGGAGACAGGCTGGTCTTAAGTAAGTATACTTCTTACTCAGAACAACGATTAGCAAGAAATTTTAAGATAATGAAGGTTATGTTTTTCTAGTTACATAAACTACTCCAACATTGCGGCTAAAATACTGCGACGATCCTTGAAAGTCGAACTCCGCGCTGAAGCCTTGAAACGTGATGAATCCCGTGTTCGCATCACTCCATGGGCGAATGGCAAGCCATCACGTAAGTTAATCATTATTTTGACATAGGTAATTACCAATAGCTTGTCCAGATCAGGGTCTTGATGATAGCTATAATTAGAAAGAAAATTAATCAGCAATATTAATGTAAAATTACCTAAATACAAAAATAATTAGTTGATGGACAAAATCGCATTTTGCAATGCAGTGGTGTATTCTACATCATAAAAATGAAAAAGTATTTATATTTTTCACTTATCTTGTATCTATTTTCTAGTCAATACTTGCAGTGTATTACATCAAATCGTCGATTGATTTTTCAGATCAGAAGGACTAAATGATGAAAACTAGGTTGGTTAAAAACACCATAAAATGTGTGTAAATATTCATATCAATATGGACATATTGCATTACTTGTATAGAAAAATTAATATTTGTATAGTAGTTGAGTGCAACTCTTTTGTGTTTGTTTTTTTTTACCTAACTTGAGTGTACAAGTATTAACTTATAATATCTATGCCATGTGTACGCATAGTTATAGTTTGACTACCACCTGTGTTTGTCTTTTGTAACATTAAGTTTGATCGTCATACTTATGTGTAAAATGTTAGTTTATTCCATCCAGTCCTACCAGTAGATCGGTAGTCGAACTGTGTAAAATTATTTTTTCAAATTGTTAGACTGAATTGTTAGATCGTACATTTTGGAAACGCAGATTTTATTCCAAATATAACTAATAACAATATAAATTTTAGGTAGGACTGGATGGAAAAAACTAAAATGTCAATAAACTGAGAAAAATTACTTAAAAACGAAAACCTACATAGTGGTAGTGATTTAGGTTTGCTGTGTCAATGGTTGAAAGCTGCAAATCAACTCCATATATAATCATTTATGATTAAAAGGCTACTATGATTTAAGGCTTACTATCAACAATAACTAATACTACCATCAGTTTTTTCTTCTGTGAATGCATCCTTTCACCAGTTTAAGACAATTGCTACTACATTGACCTAATATTCCTTAAATTTTGCAGATCTACAAGCTGCTGGTGCCAAGTAAACAGATGGGAATTTTCCACCAACATGCATGATTGTCAACAATTTGCAACTGTACAATTTGTTAGTTTTAATTCCATTCAGTAAATTATTGTAATAAACATAATGTGTTAAATTCTTGGCTTTGATTTGTTATTATTAGAAAATACTTATATTACACCAACTTTTCATTGCTGGACTGTTTTCGTTTTTTGGACATTTAGATCTAGTAAGCTTTAGGCACCAACTCCAAGTAAAATATCAGGCACTCAGGAGTGAGTGAGAAGCATTGGTTTAGAAGTCGAGCCAAAGCGTGAATCTTTTGGGTTGTCACGCAAATGAGTGCTTCATTTGTATTTTTTGCTGTTGTTCTTGCTAAGCCTTGGTATAGTTGCTTGTTATTTCTCCTTGTATACCTACTGGTACTGGTCATGAATAGCCACAAGTAAACACAAGTAACTATTTCATAATTATGTGGACATTAGAACAGCTGTATATTAATGGTTTGTTCGATAGATTGCTTTTTTCTTATGGTCACATTAGTACCTACTTGTTTGGATGCAAAACATTGTATTGCATTTCACAAGTAGGTTTACTAGTGCAGTAGGAACATATTGTTTTGTTTTTGAATATTTTCAATTACTAGAATTACAAGATGAGCCGAGTTACAAGATGTGGCTAAAGAGAAATTTAGTCACGTATGTTTTAGGTTGACAAATTTAGATACTATTGGAAAAAGATAGTAGGTACAATAAATACTACATTATTATGCTGTATAAATGTTTTTTAATCTTGTAACTTTTGTTTGTATATTAACAGCTGTTACTTCATTTATTAAATTCCTACCTAAAGGAGCAGTAGGATTCACATCTTTTATAGCAATATCTTTCATCATAGCACAATTATTCTTTATTTTCTCTAGGCCATTCCATCCTATCATTACACCATTATCAGTACAGACTGAGGGTGGTGGTCTTAAAGCTGTGTAACCTGTTTTATTTGCTATATATTCTATGGACTTAAAAATAAAGTTATTACATGCAACACCACCAGATACAACAATAGTTTTATTTTCTGGAGGTATCAATTTCTTACTTTCACAGAACATGATAGCTCTTTCAGTCCTGTGTACCAAATGTTCTGCTACAGCCAGTTGGAATGCTGCACACAAATCATTAACTTCAGGTATAATATCACAACCTCTAAGTTGATGTTCAGTTTCCTTTTTTATCAATTTTCGCTCTAAAGCATCCTTAAGTCCACTAAAACTAAAGTTGCAATCCCTGTACTTCAACAAAGGTAAGGTGAATTCAAATAATCCTGGATTTGTAGATTTTGATGCTGCCAACTCAACTGCTTGTCCACCAGATATTTTGGAATATTCAAGTAAATTTTTTAACTTCATTCTTCTAGCAACTTTATCTAAAATTTCACCTGGTGCATTATCTAGGCCTTTTCCCAATAAAAGGAATTCTTGAACATTATTTACTAATGCTAATAGACAATGACCGCCAGATATTAGCAGAACTAAAAAAGGAAAGGCTATTTCATGATATATGCGGGCTACCAATGCATGAGCTTCCATGTGATGTATGGGTATTAAAGGTTTGTTGTGCATTCTTGCTAAATAGTTTGCATACTTTACTCCAATCTGAAGGCTTAAGAGCAAACCAGGTTTAGTGGTCACTGCAATAGCATCTATTTCTTTCATTGTCTTGTTTGCCTTCTCTAATGCTTCTGTTACTGCAATTTTTACATTCTTTCGATGCAGTTCGTGGGCTATATAAGGGTTAACACCGCCATATCGTATATGTATTACGTTTTGGGAATACAGTATATTACTCAAAACCTTACCGGAGCCATCTATTACGGCACAACCGGTATCGTCGCATGAGGTTTCAATGCCTAATATTATAGGATTTTTAGAATTACATATTGTAGTTGTGGAATAGCTTCTGAAAGTATAAGTTTTAGCTGTTCTATTAATATACCTGTACAAAAGCGGCATGTCGAGTAAATTATGAATTATTACTATCCAAATGTATTCAACTATTTCAATTTTAAAATGTAGGTACCTAAGTAAACCATCTAAACTTCGGTAAGCTGTTATATGTACAAGTATTTAAATACAATTATTACGTATTATTTATTTAAATTGTAATCATTTTAGAATACAATTTCGTGCTTGCGCCAATTTGAGCAGACACAGCTGTAAGTGTCAACTGTCAATGTCAAGTTTTTATAGGTCCCTGGACACAGAACAAGTACTAAAGCTTTTAGGTACACACTCAGAGAATAAAGCGTACACACTCAGAGACAAATAGAAGTTTAATAGTGCTACGATACCTTCTGATAGTTTATCGATATCGATAGATGAAATTTGTCTATGGGCTATGGTAAATTAACAGACATGCTAATATCAAATGAGGTCTGGTTGCATAAAAGCTCTCGTAAACGAACTACAAGAAACAAAGGGCCGTTTTACACCTCACCAGAATGGCATAGGCGGCGCCAGGAGTACTTTCAATGTGAAACAATTTTGAAGTTTATATTCATGTTTCATGCTGTAAGTTCAAACACAATGTAAACTGTATATGAATAAATTAAATAAATTGAAAATTGAAATATACATGATCGATCCACACACTGCCTTGCATCACGGAGCGTAGTGCGAGCGTGCGTGTTCTTGTATTGTTTGTAAGTATCTCTCTTTGTATAGAAATCACGCGTGGTGCAACACACTGAAAACGCATTTAAGCGCTGTGTTACTGATCACACGCTTACATGCAGAGTCCCTGGACGAACAAAGGAGGCCGGAGGGGCCGGAGGCCCTAGACAAGTGGCATAGATTTTTATTCAATTCCTAAAGCAGATTTAAGAAAATTAACTATATCCACAGAACAAGTACTAAAGCATAGAAGGAGTGTTAATCACCCTCATATAGTTGTCCTATTTTTCCAAATAAGCCGGATACATTGAAAAGAAAGAGATAAATAATTTTGCTAAGGACGGCTGGTGTACACTGTAGAAACGTCAATTTGGTTACCTTTGGATGCCGAATTAAAAAGCGAACTAATGTCAAATGTTCCAACTTGTGAAGGCCTTTAGACAATTTTGTCGGAATATACCGCCGCTCGTAATTTTCATTGTTGTTTATCTGTTTTGTAAAATAATATATGTTATTTAATAATTACATAATGCTATTGTGAAGTAAAATTAAGCCCATTGGATATGCAATGTCCTGCGTTATTGTAGGTTGTAAATTACATTCTTTTCGCAAAGAAAATCAAGTTTAAATCGTCAACTTCCATCGGTGAGTAGATAACAAACCAATAATATATACTAAAAACCTATACATAAGTGCAAAATACCTAAGAGATTTATACTTTACTATACTGCAATCATATTATAATCGTCTATTTGCCATTCGATTCAGTAATTTTTAAGTATCTTACATTTTTACCAATTTGTGTAGTCATGTTCAATAGTGTTGTGCATATTTTATCGATGACAAAAATATTACTATAATTTGTAGTTAACGATTTTGTGGTAACTACCTTTCATAGTGTTTCATACATTGTGTTCTTTTGCAGGTTTCCGAAAGATCAGACCGGAAGATCCATGAAGCAAATTTAGAGAGAATTATGTTATATATTATGTTGTTACACGTTTAACGTTCCAGCGGTGAGGACGAATCTACTCAAATTTGCTCCATTGTCACGCGCCATACGACTTATTAATATTATTTCTATAGAAATTGATATTTTCAATGTACCCTGTCAAAATTCAAAGATGTTGCACAAAAATGTATAGTATTCGATAAATAGGTATATTTATTAGTAATTAGTTATATTGTTTTAAATTTTAGGTTTTTTTATGATATCGTATTGGATTTTTTATCTGTAATGATATTCTAAATACTTTTTCAATAAATAAATAAATAAATGTTCTAGATGACTACAGAAATTTATTGATAAAATTGATGAGGAAAAATTTCTAAAAGTACCAATTCATAACATAACAAAAAATATTTCTGCTTATGCACAAATAATCAGACAAAACTGTAATTTTAAGGGGCAGTAATAATGTGTTTCAATATTATTGGAAATGTAATCATACTAATCATACATTTGTGACATGAATCTTACAGCTGTGTTTTATTTTTACCTTGGGATATCGTCGTTGCGCCTGCAAAAGTCGCTATGTGATTTTTTACGTATTTTGGTTTTTGATGCCATTTTGATCCTAATTAACGTTTAAATAGGGATCAAAATGGCATCAAAAACCAAAATAGATAAAAAATCACATAGCGACTTTTGCAGGCGCAACGACGATATCTGTTTTGATGCTATACTAAGAAAGTCAGAAAAAAACAGAGGTCCGATACTGGTATTTTGGTGATCCACATACTGCCCCGCACTACGCTGCGGGAGCGTGGCGACGCAGCGACGGTGCCACGCGTGCAGATGCGATACTGGTCTGCATCATCAATCACGCACGTTACTGCAGAACTCGGTGTCCATACCGTCTGGCCCCGAACCCACGCGCGTGAGTACGTGTTTCTCCGCATGTAAGCGTGTGATCAGTAACACAGCGCTTAAATGCGTTTTCAGTGTGTTGCACCACGCGTGATTTCTATACAAAGAGAGATACTTACAAACAATACAAGAACACACACGCTCGCACTACGCTCCGTGATGCGAGGCAGTGTGTGGATCGATCATGTTTATTTCAATTTTCAATTTATTTAATTTATTCATATACAGTTTACATTGTGTTTGAACTTACAGCATGAAACATGAATAAAAACTTCAAAATTATTTCACATTGAAAGTGCTCCTGGCGCCGCTGCCGGCCTATGCCATTCCGGTGAGGTGTAAAACGGCCGTTTGTTTCTTGTAGTTCGTTTACGAGAGCTTTTATGCAACCAGACCTCATTTTATTAGCAAGTCTGTTAATTTACCATAGCCCATAGACAAATTTCATCTATCGATATCGATAAACTGTCAGAAGGTATCGTAGCACTATTAAACTTCTATTTGTCTCTGAGTGTGTACACTTTATTCTCCTAATAGTACTTTTATGCTTTAGTACTTGTTCTGTGACTGTATCTTCTTGTATTAAATGTCAGATAATTTTCGGAGCGAATGAAACCAGAGTAGAAAAGGCACGAGTATTCGAACGAAACTTTGTTTTTCGTTGAATTAAAGTAGACCTCCAGGTATCGTGGTTATTGGTTGTTGGTATATAGTAATTACTAATTAACCACAATGGCATAAATAATTCAATAATTTAACGATAAAAATATTTTATTATAGAAAGATGAATTACTAATCGATAAAAACCAAATTTCATGGTTTTAGGTATTTACCTTTCATTATCCTATAATTTCGTATCTTTATTTCAATATACACTACTTTTTACAAAGTTGCAAAAAAGAAAAAAGGTGTAGGTAGTTACAGTCTGTCAAGAAAGTCGTGAAAAGAATAAAATCGGAACTAATATTTTCATAATTAGGCAACCCAGTATTTACATGTCTATGGTGGTAGTTTAAATGTCAACCTCTGATAATTTTATTGTGTAATATCAACAAAATTATATTTAAAGTTACAAATTAGTAATGTTTGTACTATGAATTAACAGAAATACTGTCACCATGAGTAAATCTATTCGAAGTGTTGGTAGAGAAATCATTTTCCATGTATACAAACAATGTTTTACTGAATACACCAAACCGGTCGAGTTTTATGGGATTTAGTTGATGTGTACGCACGTACAGATAAAATGACTGGTATGTAATAGTGTTTTACTTATATCTACACATATTGTAATTAGAGATGCTAAACAAAATCGTTGTTTAAGATAAATACATATAATGTTTACAATGCGATATTTTGAGGTTAAGTATTACATTGTCATAATCTACAACAGTTTATAGATCAATTTGATGGTTTTGATACTTTTATTACACTTGTATATAAGTATATAATTATAGTATATAGTATGAAATATTCTTTTCTGAACGATGTTAAAATGATGATTTCAGGCAAATCAGAAAGTCCCTCGTATTGTAAATGAATGTTTCAACAACAATGGCAAATTTACCACACCTGGAAAACATCGCAATGGTCGATCCAAAAAAATGCTGAATGCTGAAAAGATACAATTCTTTCATACGGTACGAAAGGATGTTCCTTCATTAATAAAATTGCTTGCCGTTGTCAAGAAGACTTGGGTTATGATAGCAGTCTTGAGCATTTTAAGCAGATTATTACATCTATTGGTATTTCTTACAAAAAATAAAAATCAGAACAGAAAAATTGTTTTATTTTGATTAAATCTGTTTATTTTATACTTTCAGCAAAATTTTCTTTCTAATGTTGATTTCATTAATGCATCATTATTATTTCAAAGTGGCTGAAATTTACTGTTGCATATAGTTTTTAACTTTTGAATTAGAATCAATCTTTTAATAATATTTATACGGGTTTCACCTTATAAATAATCACACAGCCTAATGCGGGTTGGTGAATCTGACATGCCCATAGAATTTCTTTTAGGACATGTGGTTTCCCTCAAGATGTTTTCCTTCACCGCAGCAGATGGTATATCGTTTGACTAGTACTTATAAATTCCACAAAGTGAAATTCACATTGCTTCTGCCGGCGGGGATCGAACTCACAGCTCCACTGCCGTTTTTACATTTAAGACACATAAAAAACACAATTTGTTATGATGTACTTAATTTTAAGCTCAATTATGATTATAATATCTACCTATATATGATTGATAAATTATGTGCTTATGTTAAATTTAACAATAACATTACAATTATCTTAATTATTCTAGTCCTAGTACAAATGATACCAGTTAAATAACAGTGGCGCCCTCATTTATTGTCACGACTTTCTTGACAGACTTTACAATAAACATTTTTAATGTTTTTTTAGAACAAAAAATTATGACATTTTTTATTTCCACTTTTTGCCCAACTGCCGAAGTCAATTTTTGGTCAATTTATATCTATTAGTGTGCTAGATTCATTATTCAACAAATAAATGTAAGGATAAAACCTCAATTATTACATAAAAGTGATATTTTAATAAAATATATCACATAAATTGTTCCGGGTATTATTTTGTAGATTAGAATGAGTTAGAATAAAACTAAATTATTCCAATAAATAATTATTGTGAATTCCAAATTTATTTTATTTTCAGGTAACATCGAACAAAACTGGAGAATAGACAACTGTCAAAAAGGGATACTTTTTTTTCTGTGTACATTTTTCAAATGTCAAATCAAATGTAAATTTAATTTAGCATTTGGTGTGGTGTGGTGCACAGTACATCTTTACACAGTTTTGTTCAATTTGTTATTGGAAAACTGTATGGTGCGTACCTCCGGCATATAACTTAAAATTGACATGATACAGAACGTGTTAAATTCTAGAGTGCAATGGAAATTGTAAACAAAATGTATATTATTTTAACAAAATTGTAATTCGAATTTGACTAGTTTGTCACAAAACAATATTTTAAAGACACATTTACTGGTAAACTGAACAAATTCAAAAATATTTACCTTCGAACTTGTGTACTTAGCAAATAATACGTGCTAAGCTGTGGTATTACATTGTAATTTAAATATCTTGTGCTTGTGTTTAATGTGACTGGATATTGAAGTCGTCACGAGTTATTTTTGCTTGCAGTGAGTACCTTCATAATCTGAGGATCCAAATCCTGGTGCATAAATATATTTTATTGCATCTTAAAATTTTTTGTTACAATGTTTTAATTTTATCCTCTTAGTCATTTCGTAATGTATCTAAAGAAATTTAATGCAAATTATTTATTAGCATCTAGTTTAAAAAACTATTTATTTAGATCTGAAGCTATGTACCATTTACAATATCTCAATTAGTCTTCATAAGTTGTTTGCAATCATACTTTGACAGAGTAAAACTTGGCTACAAATATTACCCATAGCATAGAAACATAGACAAAACTAAAATGTACAAGTAACAAAACACAATGTTATTGCAATTTTGCCTAGTAAACATGAGTTTAAGACTACTCTATTAACAACTAAATTCAGTATGTGATGAATTATAAAGTACTTATGCAATGTTTGTTTGAGCACATTTAAGTTAATTTTATTGTTATAAACTTTACTAGTGTTGTGATGGCTCTACCTTGCTTGAATCCTGGCGCAGCAAGCAATTTATTGATACATGGTGTATCTGGAGCTGTCTGTAAAAATATTGCATGACTCTAAAGAAATATTTATAGACTATACAAAGTAGTGTCCTGTGTGAGAGAAAACTTTTAACCTCTTAAGTTGCATACTCACACTAATCTTATTTCTGAACTTTTCCCTTTAGCAAAGTGTTTGCATTACAGTTCTTTAGGGATATTAATGTTGTAATGGATAATATTTTTTCCTTTTTAGATTTCATGACTACAAGATTCAGGTGACATAAACTTCCAAGATGGTGAACCTCAGTATTTTGAAGCAATCAACAATTGTACACTTATGTTTTGCTATTTCATACTTCACATCGGGTCTGATACTCACTTTTATACAGGCCTTCTTATACTTCTTACTCAGGCCGTTTAATAAATATTTGTACAGAAAGATAAACTATTATCTTGCATATTCCTTTTACAGTCGTAAGTACCATTTTGTATTGTAAATAAAAGTTAGAATATAATACAATTATAATTATATTTTGTTATTAATAGTTTTCTGTGTGTCTTTTGTATCATTACTATTGTTGTATTTGTGTTAATTAATCTTGCTGGTTAAGATTTATTAACAAAATCATTTTTATATTAGCTAAAGTGAAATTTTAGGCCCTCTCTATTCATAGACTTAAAATTGTAAATTGTTCTAAAATTAAAAAAATATGTTATGTTCATAAATATGTCCAATATAGTTTGGTAATAAATAGCATGTAAAAATTTAAATTTATCCACATTTCAACAGTAACATAAGCTACATTGGGATGAAACCCACAACAGCTTGTTGAGCAAATTTATTAATATGAATATTTTTATTTCAGAATTAGTGTTTATGTCAGAATGGTGGTCTAAATCAAAACTAACTATGTATGTTAATAAAGAGGAATACAATAAATATTATGGTAAAGAACATGGATATCTACTTATGAATCACAGTTATGAAATAGACTGGCTGGTGGGTTGGCAGTTCTGCAATTCTATTGGAGTTCTAGGGGTAAGTGCTAGCATAAAATCATTATTTTAATATGTAGTTCATCATTTTGTTTTAAGCTAAAATTTTATAATTCTGAGCACTGTGTTCTACAGTTTTAAGGTATTACTACTTGTATTCTGTGTAGTGTGAATATTACATGTGCTCAATTGCCAAAGTTAAGAATGGTAATGTTTTTCGTGCATATGTATTATATATCTAGGCTTAAGGAGAGACGTTGCCTCCTTATGTGTATTCTATCGCCTGTATAATGGGCTGTGTTCTGAGGAATTGTTTAGGATGGTGCCAATGGCCACTTTTTATCATCGGACCTCCCGCCATCGGCTGGGAGTTCATCCTCACACCTTAGAACCTCTTAGGTCCCGTACAGTGAGGTTTCAGAGAAACTTTCTCCCTCGTACGATAAGGTTGTGGAATGAGCTCCCCGTCGAGGTTTTCCCGAGAGACTACAACATGGAGTTCTTCAAGAAAGGAGTTAAAAGGTTTTTAACAGGGTCGACAACGCGCTAGTGATGCTCCTGGTGTTGCAAGTGTCCATAGGCTACGGTAACTGCTTACCATCAGGCGGGCCGTATGCTTGTTTGTCACCTTAGTGGTATAAAAAAAAAAAAAATGTATGTATGTATGTCTATTTGTTTGGCACGCTCTACAGCCTAAATGGCTTGGTGGATCTTAACATATGAAGTGTCATTAGATTCATTGTGATTGTGGGAGTGACATAGGGTATATAAAATTTCAATGTAACATCAGCATGAGAGAAAAATGTGTTTCTTTCTTTTCACTTAAGTAGTTTTTTTTTGTTTTTCGATAATATCAGCATTGCCACCCGTGCGAAGCCGGGGCGGGTCGCTAGTATATTATAATTTAAATGGAAGGACTCATTTCAATTTAACTTTTTTTTTGTTATTATATGAGTAGCAACAGTTGCATACCTATTATGTCTGGGCTCCATACTACCATTGATTGACATCAATGATCATCGCTTATTGGATTTTCAGTTTGCATAGAGTTTTATATGTTCATCATATCATACCTACACGTCAACTGTCATAAAAGCGTAGTAATTATCTATACTGTTATGCCGATGAACTATATAGGTCTGCTGCATGCGTCTGAGCAATAAACCAAAACTTAAAAAAAAATACATGCCATGCCATAGTCATAGCGATTGCGAAAACGAGAGCACTATCTTCACTGCTACTAGTTTATACTGTAACTGTAGTTAGCTGCTTTACTAAGCGCTCGCACTGCAGAAATATATGAGCGGCAGTCACCACTGGCACCTTCTGATAATAAATCAGAAGTATGTTAGCACAACTGCTATCGTGTAGGCTCAAATAAAAAGGAAAAGTAGGTCCTAATTGCTTAGTACGTGTAAGTATTTCATTGGTTTAGATGTTTTATTCGTGTTATAATTTACTAGTCTTTATATTTCCGCATTCCATATTAAGCATTTTGAGAATCTGGGCAAAAACCCTATTATCACGTTACTCGAACCAGGGATCGAACCTGAGACCACTGCTTATTAAGCCGTACACCGCAGTACCACCAAAGCACAGATGCCGTTAGTCAGTTGTTAGTCTTTAATTTTTCGTATAAGTTTGCCCATCTAAATTTCTAACAAGCGCACCGCTAACCTAATAAATAATGTATAGTTATACTTATAAACTCGTGAATGGCAGGCGTAAATGAGATCCGCAAAAAATGAGATAAGTGCTCTAATATAGTCCACTGTTAGTCTTAATAAAGTAGTAGTGCGTCGCGTCATCAGGATATCTGCAGGGCAAAGGTGTTTGACAATTACACAAATATTTTAAAAGATATAAGTTAATTAAAATAAAATTATTGACTTTGTACGTGTAACGTTATTACTTAATGAGAAGATAAGTATTATTATCTTTGACTCATTAGTTTGCCATTTTTAACATTGTTTATATAAATACGGACAGTTCAATTCGGGTTAACGATACATTAAGGTGGTTCCGACGAAATTTCGGCGAAATCCGCGACTTTCATCTCGGTATTTAGTAGATTTTAATGCTATTTATTCATTTTGTTTTTTGCCTACAATATACTTTGATTCATGAACTTTAGAATAGTAGAAGAATTATTTACAATAATTGATTATATAACTTATACTAACGATATTAAAACAACGTGATTTCACTTATATCGAAATATTACTTTGTAATTACTATAGTTATAAATATAAAAGTTATATTGAATCAACCGGAATAAACCAAATGTCAACTCTATAGATTTATTTCATTTATTAGGATAATATTTCAATAGTTATTGATAATTTGGCTGAATCAGCGTCGCAGGGGCTCTGCGCGGGCGACGGGAGGCAGAGCGGCAGAGCGGCGCAAGCCCTTCTGACGGACGGACGTATGCGGTTTTTTTAAAAATTATTTACGTAATTCAATAATTGCAAATAAATAATATCAAAAAAAAAATATTGTGTGGATAGATTTAGTGTTGTAAATAAATTAGATTAGTTATTTAGATTTTTTTAGTGTATTAAATACATAGGTATTTACCTACATTTATTATTATTTTTCATCAAAATGACTAAAATTTCACGACTGAAACAAATACAAATGCAAAAGATTCAACACATGAATATCCTGTAAGTAGGTGTATACCTACCTTCATATTTTTAGTAAAATACCTTCTTTGAGATACTTACCTAGGATATCCTTTAATTATGTTTAGTTTCACGTAAACTAGGTAGCAGGTGGTGAGCCTAATGTCGCTCATGATAAGATCAAGGCAACACCGGGCCTCAAGTATCAGTAAATTTCTGCTGTTATATACCCTAGGGATATGAATATGAGCTTGCTACAATATTGTCTATGTCTACTATCATTTCGAACTAGGTGTGTGGTAGGTGGGCACATGAGTAAAATATCTAACTTGCAGTGGCGAAGCGTCCATATAACACGATTCCTGACGGCTTCCCTTTTAAAATATGTCTTGACCTCCTTATACATATCACTGCTTGCGTGTCTACTCCAAGAGTAACTAGCCTTCCGAAACTCAAAATATTGTAGTCCCACCGGCTTCCCTCCTCGGAAAAGTGACTCTTCGCTACTGCTAACTTGGATATTTACTCATGTGGCAAGGGCGCTTTCCGATTCCGACCGACATGTACCTACGAGGTGCTTCGGTCGGAACACGAACGTCGGCGTCGGTCGTACAACTAGCATAGAACTCAAATTACAATGATTATACGTGACATGCGTCGGTTTGCGACCTAGTTAGGTACCTACACAAAACAACCATACACGCTGCTGTTAGGTACCTAACTATCTACGTTATCTTGCACGAGCATAAATACCTATACTTACATTCTATATATACATACGGTGTGTACTTGAATATTCTATCGGTAAGTAATGCCGATAAAATATTCAAGTATTTACCTCGTTAGATTTTTTTTCATGAGCTGATAAAATCAGTGATAAGATACTAGGCTAAAGTAAATACCTACCCTTCTACTTTCAATGCATCTTATTTTGATTTATTTATTTGATTGCAAGAAAGGAAGAAAAAAAAGGCTTTACAAAACGTCTTAGTCTCTAACCAAACTAAAATATTTGAAGACTGTGAAATTATCACAATTAGGTAAATTAAAAATCCTACTCTCTGTTCCTTTATTATCGTACTATATGAATTTTTAATCTTAAAATTAAATAATATATTGTTGAGTGCCTACTGGACATAACAAAACTAATACCATATTTTTCGAGTGATAGGTGTATGTAGAAAGTAATAGACCCGGCACGGTGGCACAGTATAAAGAATTCTACTCTTTTTTGTACAGTCTTTACCTAACTAGGTAAAGGCAAAAGAATTATGTTTTAGCACTCTATGTATGTATGTATGTATCTTTATTATATTATATTATATATAAACTTATTGTAAAATGTTTGTATGCCTTGTATGTAGGCAAAACATAGCGCACTATTTTTATGATCTCAAGACTTTTGTTAAGTACCTATGTTAACAAATAAAATTTCTGATTTCTGAATTCTGATTATAAGTGTATGTACTGTAAAACTACCCCGTGACGTCGTCCGCATGGATCCGTTACTTAGCGATAATATTACATTAGTTCTACTTTACCGATTTTGCATTATATTATACATTTACAATACTGCAATATGTACGTACATACATATATATGTATGTACACATATATTTGTATGTACATATTGCAGTAATCTATACTTATAATGAATCTCTAGTGAGGTAATTTTCACGGTATATCCAAATCACTCAAACTGTGGGTACAATGCGTCTACTTTGGAAATTGTTTGTGTTACTTATTTTGCTAAGGGTACATGATATTGTGTACCTTACGTACGGGCACTTACTAGAAGATAATCAACATAGGAATGATGACGCTTTGTTTAAAGCATGTGTAACTGAAAATCCTTATCAGCTCCATCATTTGAATTCAGTTTTGCTGGTGTATGGTGCTGTTTCAAATTCAGTGCAGTGGTGGCCATACAGAGTAAAGATACTGTGGGAGAAAAAAGGAAATAAAGAGGACCGAGGAGGTAACTATGCCTTCGGACCACTGATTTTCAGACAAAACTTACATTTTACGTCGTTATGTACATGATAAATGCACATCTCCAGCCAAACCTTCCCGCTTATTCTAAAAGATCTACTTCTGTAAAATGTTTGCTGGCTATACAATATACATAACGATTTACTAAATTTATATCCAGATGAACCGAAAATAAATAAGGAAAATGAAAATATGTTAATTCATATAGGTTAATTAAATTAACACTTATGAACGTCAAAATTTACAAAATGTCAGCAAATTAACCTACAACCAGTTTGCTGACAAACTGAAGAACAATTTTATTTTAAAAGAATTTTTAATCGCCAGGTTATTACAATTTTTGTAAGTTACAGTTTCAAGTAGCATGCAAAGTGACACAGGCAATACACTTAACTCTATAGGTAATTAAATACTTACAGCTTTCTATGTTGCAAAGAAAAAATAAAAAGTAAAATGTGTGCTTTACAGGCTGCTTCAATTTGCATATTGCTACAAAAGGTAAAGGCAACATGTGAACTGTAATAAATGTTTCTATGTAAGTATTATATAAACTGGTAATATTCGATATAAGTATAAAGTAAGATGAACTTAATTTACCACAGGAGTTCACAATGTACATTGTGAACACCTCTATTTCACAAATCACAATGTATAATTTTAATAATACTAAGTATACAATTTTAACAAAACAATACAAAATGTGTACTTAACTGTACAATTATGGCTCGGGCATTATGTCATATATAATTAATACAAAAAGAAATCATTTTATGTCAAAATGTATCAATAAGCGAGATTACAGGATGGAAATAAATTATGAATCATTTAGTATAATATTCTGTATACATCTTTGCTCGAGACAGAACAGCGTTTTGTTTCGATTAGATTCGTGTTCGTAGAGTAGATAATCCTTCTACTGATTTGGCTGCGCGATAGAAGCCTTATTATAAAGGATGAATTTACTATGGCAAACTGTAAAGCGCTAAAAGCAGTGGACCAGATATCAGACAACACCAACTCATGAGTGGCTATCACAGTCCTACTATTTTGTGTTCATTTTCGGCAGACTGTGCCTGTTATTCCTACCTCGTGGACTAAGGCTGATGAAATTAAATAGTGCTTAGGAGGTCCACAGTCTGTAGCACTTCAAAATTGTTTTGCAATTAATAGGCTCCAAGCCTATACACTCCGCAAGATTTGCCATTTCATACAATATACAAGTACAATGTATAGTAGACAATGCACAAGTGTAGTCTGATTTGTTACTCGAGTTTGGTAGCGGTACGTATCTACAGAACCAAGAAAAAGTTGTCTTGCACAAAACCTTACTTTATATACATCAATATAACCGTGCCGTACAATTGCCTATCGAAGTGACTTCACTCTGCCTTATGATACAGTCAGTGGGATCCAAAAGACTAAGTGGTAGCCACCATTCCAAAGGTTATTGTTTCAAACTGCTGGCTAGGTGGTCTTTATGAGATGCTTTTTTATTATTGATGCAGGACCTCATATCATCAGTCCATGAAGACGCAGTGGAGTTAGAAAGTTATGAAAACTCTTGGCTTTTGTAAGAGCTAATTTTGAACACTTAACAATCAGACGGGCATAAATAAAGATTGAATTTTTCAGTATTGTTTTAAAAAGTCATGTACTAGTACTATTGATACAGTTATTTTATTCATACTGGTCTACCAACGTGACTCTGCCTGGATAATTTAATGAAAAGACATTTTGCTGGGGTAATGTTTCAAACGTTACCCCAGCAAAATCTGTTCTTTTCCGAATAACTTTAAAACTATAATGCAAACAAATTTTGCTATAGGCAAACAAATTACTCCTTACGACGCACTAATTATCTGTTATACTCTCACCTCTTATAAGCACATTTTTATCAACATTTTGCTGAGGTAACGCACTCCTTTGCTATTTTAATAGAAATTGTCTCAAACTGCTAGCATAGCGGCTTCATGATACTAGCGACACTATTGCAAATAGTAAAAATATAAATGAAGATGAGGTACGCATACGTGCACACACACAAACTTTCGCATTTATAATATTAATAGGATGTTAATACATTTTTTAAGTCAAAATGTTTTAGTTTGTTCATGTACAAAAAACCTATATATATATATATATAACTATAACTAAATAAGTATAAACTCGGCAGGGTTACTAAACTAAAGTGTACTAGTATTAGTTGAAGAATACATATCATGTCAATTATAGGAATTTATCACAATGGTGTATTGTCATTGAGACTTAATTTTTAAGCGACTTCAAAAAATATTAATATTATATATATTATTAAATATTTTTTTGTATTCAATAATTCATTAAAATCGTTTTAAACGGCTTTTTTGATCAGGTAATACATTTCACAGCAGCTGGGTTTTGAGTTTATTGTTTTAACCCACAGTAGTTATTTTTATTTCTACTACATATTTAACAAACGTCATGATTCTAAACACTTATCTTTGCTTTCGCTACTATATAAATAATAAATATATAAATAATATATACTAAAAAATATATATACTTACTAAACGAAATAATAAAAGATACTAAAAAAATAATTCATTATTGGCGCGTCTATCAGATTTTAGCTCTGCGGTTTCGGACAAGTAAGGTCATTGTCTTATAGTTGTGCTACTGCTACTTGCCGCTAGAGGGCGAACTCGCACGCAATGTTTTTTTCGGGTGAGGCGCGGGGTGGTGAGGAAGCGAAACGCTCAAGGTCATATGTGACGGAACGCCCTTAATAACTCTGAATAAAGAAGAGCATACTATGCTTACAGAGAAAAAACTTGAGTAGGTATAACAATTATTACATTTCGCTCAGAGGACAACGGATGCTTAGTAGCCTATCCGTTAATGATGCCTTTCAGTTTCTGTTCTTGCAACTTACCTTTTCATATCAGATAGAATTGCGCAAATGTTGTTTTAGTGTCGCAAGTGTCACTACTTACTATAATTACTTGACTGACAGACAAGCCAGCGTTTTACGTGTTATTAGGTAAGTGGCAACACTAGACGCGTATTACAGGACTTCAACAGCATTCTGGACCACAGTTGATTGTTGACTCAGGTTAGCCCGTTTGCGTGTGATTTTACAAAATCTTCATTGCTACTTCATTATCTAATCTATCTAGGCAATTTTCAAACACGTTACACGTATGTTTCTGCCTAAAGGTATAATAAATATTTATACACTGCGATCATCTCTGATACCTGAATTGATTCTAAATATCCTAATAATAACATGCATAGCGACTTAATAAATACATTTTTTAATACATGTCTGTATATTTTTTAAGTTTAGTAGATACGTAGTTACCTCTTGTTACATTAACTCTCTCATGTGAAAAATTTAAGCAAGGCTTTATAAATAGTTACCTATTCGAACTCTTGCACCAGGTTTCGCGACTTGATGGTGTTTTAATTTATCCTATTAGTGCACAATGAAGTTAATTTTGGAATCACTTATATGTTTACCAAATACATTTTTACTACTAACTAAATTATTACTAAGTTACTATTTTTTAGATTTTTGCAAATTTGGACAAATATCACTGTTGCGTTATCAATTATCATCATAGCGACTACAGCACCGCGTAGGTGTAGCGGTTCATAGTATGGGTAACGAGCATCCACTTTTCAAAATGTCGATGTTGCATGATATTGCACTTAATCGTGCCGTGTCCCACTTTTAATTTAGGTCAAATCATTTTGACCCCTTTAACATCTGTATTGTAAGGTGCACATGAATTTTGTTTTAGGGTTCACTTCAAGTCTGTGAAGCCGTGGAAATTAAAACATAAATCGCTCGTAACTTGATAGTTCAAGTTGATAGCTTCAATCTAGATTTCTCAATTGTAATTACATACCAGGTCAACTTTCCAGTAGGTACTATGTGGTTTTATATGCACTTTCTCCCTCATAAAATCCGACGATAAATTTATATTTCACTAAATAAGCTTAGTTGCAGCGCTTTGGAGAAAGAAGTAAAAAGATTTCCAGTGTCGAAAACGTTTCTAGTAATGAAAGCGACAACTGTTCATTTGAGAAATAATCAGTATAAGTACCTATAACTATTTGGGGTAACATGATTGTTAGGAAAGTCCCATACTCGTAAAATCGCTTTCGGCTTTCGAACACCAGTATCATACTCTGAGATAATAGTAATCTTGTATCAAGAACGATTCCTAGGTTCGTTGATAAGCCCCTACAAACCGCAATTACCGAAAATGGAACGTTTGTAAAATAAACATTATTATACGCAATCAAACATAACTTAATAATGTATCTACTTAATACTTAGGTAATTAAATAAAAACCTTTATATCCTGGTCATTCGCGATAGTTAAGTTTACAAGGTTCAATCGGCGCGCCGTCGGTCAATGTTGGACGGTCGCAAGGTCGCATAAACAAAGAAACAATGTTTAAGTAACTTAACATATTGATAAATACTAAATACCTACCATAAGTTATTAAGACCAGTAGGATTTAATAATCTGAAAGTCTGCTTTGTTGTCTGATTCAGGGATCTTTAAGTAACTTAGTAACTTAGTAGTGTAACTTTATTTATTAGTACCAATCTATTTATAAACAGAAAAATTAAAAAAACTTTAATTAAGTTTCTATTCAGACTTTCTAGACATCTAATACGTCAGAATTAATATCAAGGCAAGAGATTGACATAAGCTAACGTCAATGTTGTTGGCGTTAGCTTATGTCAATCACATACATTTTTTTATTCTATTCTATTAGCATTTATGCCCTCTGGTAGGTATATTTATTCTGGATCGAAAGGCAACTCTCTGGAACGAGAACTGGATGATGGTGATTATACCTAATAGTCCACGTTAATCATAATTAATAGTAAAAACAATACGATAACTACCAAAGAAACTGATAACGTTATTTTAGATTTTTATTCATATTTACAACAATATAATAACAATAAGAATAGGTACCAGCCTATTTTTAGTATCCCACTGCAGGAGAAAGGTCTCTTCTTGTAGGGGATATTCTACATTAATAGCCGATATGATGTCGGGTCGATTCTATTGGGATGATGAAATAAAACCGTCCGATTTGAATGTTAGATTAACACTGATTTATTGAATTATAATCTATACATATAATAAAAATGTAACCGATCGCTGTCTGTACATGGAAGATATATGAGAAAAAAAATTATTGGGGCCTTTATAACATAGCAAATAGAACCCAAAACAATGATTGTTACAATTTTTGTCTGTTTGTCTGTTTGTCCGTTTGTCTGTTTGTCTGTTTGTCTGTGCGTTTGTTCACGCTAATCTCAGAAACGGCTTATCCGATTTAGATATGGTTTTCACTAATATATTGTGGTAAGCTTCACTTAAAATTTATTGTTTGTTTCATGTCAATCGGTTCATAAATAAAAAAGTTATGCCAATTTAAAGAATCACGTCGAACATTTGTTAATTTACTACGAAATCTGATAGAAACAGAGATTTTAACAGGTTACGGAATAGCTGATAGCGTTTTTATTTTTCGGATTCCTCTCATTCTAAACAATCTTCCGTTTAGTTTTAAATGAGTCCAGTTTCCAGTGAGCCTATGTTTCGCGATGACAATTAATAAAGCCCAAGGTCAGACACAACTAAAAGTTGTGGGCGTGGATCTAACTAAGTATTAGCTGTTTTTCGCACGGTCAGCTTTATGTGGCTCTATCATGTGTTAGCATTCCTAGCAGCCTGTATGCTTTGATCACCGATGGCTATACGTTTAATCCATACATCCATACACCCATACATATTAATGAGGCTTTGTCCTGACTGACTGACTGACTAACAGACAACGCACAGATTAAACTGCTGGTCGTAGTGACTTGAAATTTGGAAGGTGTGTTTGTCTAAATGTCTAGAGGTTGTACTAAAAAGGGTTTTTTAAAATTTAATTCCTAAGTGTGTGAAAAGGGATGAAATCGATTGTATGTATCTTCTTCATTTTTTAACTTACAGTTTTGAAATTTTATTTTGGAATACTTCTATTTAAATAAAAAATATCCTTATAATTTTATTTTAACAGGGGTGGATTTAGAGGTGTGAAATTAGGGATGAAATATTCTTTACAAAGATCTTTAGCTTTTGAAGCTAGCGACTTAAAATTTACAGGGAGGGGGAGGGAGGGAATAGAGGACAGAAAAGGAGGAATTGAGGAGAAGGAGGAAGGGAAGGAAAAGTGAGAGGGAAGTGAGAGGAAAATGATGGGGAAGTGTGGGGGAAATGCGGGAAGAGTGAAGGGAAATTCAGGGAGAAGTCAGAGGGAAGTAAGGGAAAGCCAGGGAGAAGTGAGAGAGAAATGAGGGGAAAGTGAAGGGAAGTGAGGGGAAAGTGACGGAGAAGTAACGGGGAAGTGAGGGGAAGTGAGAGGGAAGTGAGAGGAAATTGAGGAAGAAGTGAGGGGGAGTGAGGGGGCAGTGAGGGAGGGAGTGAGGGGAAGTGAGGGAGAGTGAAGGGTAATTGAGGGGTTAATGTGGGGAAAATGAGAGGAAAGTGAGGAGGAAGTGAGGGAGACGGTAGAGGAAGGGAGGGAGAAGGAACGCGGAAAGTAAAGAGTTATCGAATGGTAAAAAAAGGGACGGGAAGGGATAAGAAGTGATAGGAAGGGAGAGGAAAGGAGGAAAAGGAAGAAGAAGGAAGGCGGAAGAGAGGGGAAAGCGAGGAGGCAAGGTAGAGGGAAGTGGAGGAAAGGGCAAGAGATACTGGAGGAGGGGCAAGGGATGCTGAAGGAGGTGAAGAGAAGAAGGGGGAGGGGAGGAGAGGAAGGAGGAAACTTTGGAGAGTGGAGAAAAAGTGCAATAGAGAAGAAGGGGAAGGGGAAAGTTATTGTAGTGAAAATTTGCCTTTGTGTATTGTATATTGATTTACGAGGGATATCTTTAGGTAGGTGCAAGAGGATTTGTATGAATAAGAGATTAAAAATAGTATGAAAAACAGTATTTAAACAATATAAAAATGTCTATTGGAAAAACGACTTTCACGCGAGCGAAGCCCAAAAGGTCACTCACTCACATATCACGAAATCTCAGAAACAACAAGTGCTAGGAATCTCAAACTTTGCATTGTCATTCCTATTAGAATATAGGTGCTCACTTAGACGGAATTTCGCGAAATCAATCCCCTAAGGGGTTAAAAAGGGGTGGCAAAGTTTGTATGAAACTTCTATAGTTTTTATAGTAAGATTACCAAATTACTAGAAAATACTCTTTTTTTAATATTCAGAAACCACCCTTATTAAATGGGCAAATAAAAGTCGCAAGTTTGTGTGAAAGTGGTTTGTCAGTTTTAGCGGTAGCGGGTTTAAACTGGATTTGCCATAGAGACGGATAATACTGATACAATGTACGATTGCCATAAAATCAGGCACGCAATATTCTCATAGAGGCACCCATCTGAATTTTCACGCGAACGAAGTCGCGGGCAACAGCTAGTGTCATTATAAATTAACATCATTTGCAATAATTGTAATAAGACAAACATGATGCGTGTGCACAATGCACGCTGCGCGAATCGTAAGAATAATGTACGGTTCCGTACACTTCTTATATAGAGAAGGTATGAGTATTAATCGCTATGCTTTCTCAAGGCGGATTGGCAATTTCAGACTAAGTCCAGGTTTCCTCACGATGATGTTTTCCTTCACTGTTAATCAGAAATGTCCAAGATAAACTTAGAAAGTAAATATGATTTGAAACATCACATTGGCATTTGCCCGGATTCGAACCCACGACCTCGTGTTCACGAAGCGGAAGCCTTAACCACTGGGCCATTTCGGCTTTTACAACGTAAATAACAATATATTTTCTAAGTGAATGCAGCGTATTGTAATACGTATCTTCATTTTCAGGAGCGTTTTTGTACCATTGTGTACAAAGTAAACTTTTACTTACTTTACATGTCGATATTTCTTGGCTTCGCCTGATATACCTAGATAGGCCAACTAAATTAAGTACAATTCTTTCATATCTTCGAACGCCCAGATATGATCCATTTGTTTTCACTGAAATTACCGCTTGTGATGTTAAGAAAACCATTATGTCGATCGCTACCAATGCTGTGGGAAGTGATTATGTCAGCCGTAAAATGATCCTTCCTATCCTTGATGAAATCCTTCCCATTATTTGTCACCTTCTCAATTTTTCCTTATTCAGTAATATCTTGCCGACATTGTGGAAAAATGCCCAAAAAAAAGCTGCTATACTAGAGATGTGACGATTATTCGGCAACTAGTCAGTAAAGCCGACTATTCGGCCAATATCGTATTTGGCGACTAGTCGGCGATTATTCGGCAAAGAGCGCTGACTATCCGGCTATACGTTATATGTTTTTTTCTCATATGTATTTTCTTTTTGACATGATTCAATTTTAATTTGAGCTCTTGCATTTTAATTAACACTAATGGTATCTTCACACAAAAATATTTTACACACAAAAACCGCTCTGACCCTTACAAAAGCAAAAACCAAGAAACATTGCGAAGTAAACAAAAACAAAACATGTTTCGACACGTTCGCAGGTGGCCTCATGCAACTTGCGCCCGAATGAAAAAAAAA
Organism: Parascotia fuliginaria; assembly: GCA_963082885.1. NCBI lineage: Eukaryota > Metazoa > Arthropoda > Insecta > Lepidoptera > Erebidae > Parascotia > Parascotia fuliginaria. The sequence goes on along the minus strand of OY720176.1, from coordinate 7,342,716 downwards.
ATGAAGCGTTACGGAAATCCCCGAAACCATGATCAGCTCGGCCGACTAGTCGGTTTCTTTACAACCGACTAATTGGCTATTCGGCTAGTCGGCCACAGTCATGATCGGCACATCTCTATCCTATACCTAAAAATCTAATCCTACAACATATTCTGATCTGATTAACGTCCTATATACATGTTACCTGTCTTTTGCAAAGTCATTGAACGCCTAGTCCATAATCAACTCAGTACCTTCCTTACAAAAAACCACGTTTTTAATGTAAATATTACGGATGACATAAAACATGGCATGGAAAATCCTCCTCCAACCTCACTGTTCTTGCTCTCCTCGATTTTTCCAATGCATTTAATACCGTAGATATTGTCATCTTGATCAACATACTCCGTTCACTTAACATATCTCCGAAGGTATATGATTGGCTTCGTAGTTACCTGGGCGGCCGTCGGCAATGTGTACGCGTTGAGGATGTTTTGTCCTCTTGGTGTGATACACAATACATGCTGGAGTACTATCTCCTCTTCTATTCGCGTTATTCATAAATTCAATCTCTGACAAACTTATTTCTTCCTACCACCTTTATGCAGATGATCTTTATATATTCTCAAGCCTCGCTAGGAAATTTATCAGAAGCTATTGAATATGCAAAGATATAGAGAGACTGAGTAAATGGAGCGAACTCATTAAAAACTCAAGTTATTGTTGTTGGCAGCTCGAAAATGATCTTAAGAATTATGTGATCTCAGCTAAGTACCTCAAATTGTCTTGAATGGTACTGTTGTATCCTTCAGTAACACTGCAGAATTTGAGTATATTTTATTTGTTACATTTTACCCAATAACATCAAGCATTGTCACTTATACATATATTATATCTCAGTGTCATTACTTTTTATTATGCTGTTCTATCATTTGTTTTGTATTAAGTGGTGTGTAGTAAAAAATATTCTATGTATCTATTAGTTACAAAATAACTACACCGCGGCGCGACGCTGCAACAGCCGTGGCCGCATCATCAAATCCCCAATTTTCGCCACCTTGGCCGGTTGTGGGCTGCCCTTATCCATCGGTTACCCGCCATCCTTATCAGGTCGTCGAACTATCTTGTAAGAGGCCCACGCTGCGTCTGCCGGTTCGTGGTCGCCACTCTAGAACTTCTCTGCTTCTTCGGCCATCAGTTCTGCGAGCTATGTATCCTGCCACATAAATAAGGTAACTCATACATATAAGTTGCCTTATTTAAATTACAATATGCCGCATGCCGTGCCGTGACGCATAAACGCTCCTAAATACTTCCAAGCATGCCTTGAAAGTATTTAGTGGCAACGTCGCAATTTAGTGTCATATTTCGTGGTTTTCAATTTTATCATTTAATCGGAGCTATATTTTAAAAATATGTTCTGTACAAATGCTAGAATTAGGTGAATTAAGTTAGTGCTTTCCTGAATAAGTCTGAACTATGCATTTATTAGTTTATTGCCTTAAATATGCAATCTGCTCCAGACAATAATAATAAATAAGTTGTTTGTCTGTTGATTAGATCATAGTAGCTACATACCAGATAAGCCTTTAAAGTTAATAATAAATCAGTGGGGCTAAGTGTGTGTGCTACGAATTTTAAACATTGTTAATTTCGTATGAAAATGTACGTGGCACGCACTGAAAACACGATCTTCTGACAAGAGATTGTGTTCACTATAAACGAATCAAGTCAACATAATATTAATTTAAAAATCAAGCCTACTTCTCGAATGGTAGCTATTGCAACTTCAGCTTTATGAGGGGATGCGTCATATACCCTGATGAGTCTGATGGTTGACACAGGCCTTTTCCCGCAGGTTGCTCCGATTATTAGTAGCGTCCGTTTTCCAGAGTCTGTAACGCAATAAATAAAATTTAATGCCTTGAAAGTTACAATTACTTAAACTACAGTAACTGTCACCATTAAACGGGCTTGTAATCACGCTACCACTACTTTGTCATTTTAGTGGTTTAAAAAATTACTCATAACTAATGGTTTTAATATCGTTTTGGAAACCATTTTGAACCTGCTCAGAGGTAGTTATTTTCGCATTATAATTTATAGTGTCTTTAAGTACGACAGTCGTACCTACCTATGATACGAAAATAGCACAATTGGCACATTACAATCTATGGTATTGCGTCTATTATTTTAAAATAATTTACCTTTTAAAATGTTGAATTTTAATTTACCTCATCTTACGTGACAGAGTCAAGTTTAATTCGCCGGGCTTAAACTACTCACGTAAATATTAACGTATATTTAATGTATGTACCTATAATGTGTATACTTTGTTATCTTAGTTATCTATACTTTTTGTACCTACCTACTTGTCTATAATTTTGCATGGTTACATGAAGTAAAACGTGTATAAGTAGATCGTAATATGAATTCAATTTATTTATGTTTATGAGCCAGGTAAGTATGAGATGCTTGTATAATGCAGTCATGGGAGACGCTTATAGGTAGGTATTATTAGGTATCATCAGAGATTTAAATCCTTAGTGCGCCCTGCGCTTTCAAAGTCGATCCACGTTTTAAGTCTCTCTGTGTGTGTGAAGTTAAGACGTGCGCGCGCGCAACGACGACAGGTGACAAAAAATGATACAGCAAAATGTCTCGCTCCCGCATATTATAATTGAAATCATCCGCTCTCTTTCACACGGAAACGAGTCGGACACCATTAGAATTTTTTTTTAAATTTTAACTATTTTCACAATTTCTCATACAATTCTATTTTGTTTGTGTTTCTTATATTATAAGAATATTTTAAAAGGCACAGGTAGGCATTATAAAATTGATACGCTTGGTGGCTTAATTACCAAAAACAATTAAATGTAAAGAACTAGCACTGTTCACAGCTGCCAATTAGTGACTACAACGGAAAGAGTGAGCTCACTCTTCCCAACGATGACACGTTTTCGTGCACCATAAGTATAGCATGGACGCATCTAACGATTTAAATCTATGGGTGTGATACACGCATATTGCAGTAGACAAAAGCCGGGATATCAACGATTTGTAACTATGTCATTAAAAGCAGTAAGTACCAACGTGCAAAGCCCAGGTGCGGTTTGCTAGTATAATATAAGTCCCAGATACTAAATACACCCTGAAATAACCAATTGTAAATCAGTGTTGGGTGGAAATCTAGCCGACGACATTTAGCACCGAAACTTTAGTGACGAATAGCTCAGAACAGCCACCTAAAATATAGATCACGACTTTCAGCTTGTTTTCAATTTACAATGAGGTTTAAGGACAGATAGAACGAAGAACATTCTAACTGAGTAGTAGTCAAAAGTTTATAATTATTATAATGACTTGTTAATGAAGCGTCATTACCGAGTTGATAACCTTTTATCATTTACCTAGTTCAGCTTGAGTTTAGGAAGTTACTACTGGGCCTAGCGACATTTAACTCATCGTGTGCTTAGGAGCAGATCTACACAAGACACAATGTTATTTCCATTGTGTCTGATATTGTAGGATACGAGAGATTAAGTATTACCAATGAACACCCAACTGGCAACTAGCTGACAGTTTTTAACAGACACTGAACTGATTGAAAAAAATGTCAATGTAGTGTACTGTATCGTTTATTAGTTCTTTATATTGAAGTTGAGTACGCATTGTAGCGGCGGTGTTCTATATTATCAGACTGATGACTGTACACGACGTGCTATCTGCATGCATTCGCCCAGACTTGTTATCTTTTTGTGGTTAGCTACCAGTCCGACCGGTAGCGATTAAATAACAATATTTTACACGTAGCGATTGTCATCTGAACTCTGCTTCAAAATGACGACCATACCGACATTCGATGGTACCCCTTGCAAATCTTAACTGTAATGATAACCTGAATTGTGTGTTTAACCACTCTCCATGACATCAGAGAACTGCTATTATGTACTTACTTAGTTATATTATTTTATTAAGTAGGTAGCTAACTGATAGTACGTAAAGCCTGGCTATTGAAGCTAGATTAATTTGTTGTAATTTGTTAGTTTGATACTAGCTCATAATAGGGCAAGCCAATATCTGTTTGCGGTCGTTGTCTCCTATACCGTGTAAGTTAAAGGGAGTTTAACGCTATGTTTAAGAAGTTATTATCTAGACTTGTTCGCTGGTACGTAAATTGGTAATGGAACTAAGGAACAAGTTTTGCATCGCGAGTAATCTTAGAAACATACAGTTACTATACACGAAGTACCTTCACCCAAACACAAAGCAAAATAATATACATAATACCGTGAAATTCGCCATCATTGCACAAATTTTTTTCAAAAGATTTTTGTATGTAAACCTGCAATGTTTTTTTAGCTATGGCATCACTAAGATCATTTGCATACAATAGCTTACGAAAATTTAATATTAATCAGCGTTTTCTCGGTCATTTACATTTTTTTATGGCAGGCAAAATTATCTGAACTTGTAGCCATCATTCCCCACCATGATTTGAAACTAAAAGCTTTATTTGAATGCCATAATAAAAGCGATCGCTCAAAACATTTACAATATATATTATTAATATTTGCGTACTAAAATGAATAGGCAATGTTACTCTGTATTTTTTTCTATTCTGCACATTTTGCGACTTGCACATGATGCTATGCAACCCTCCATACAAACGGTATTCAGTGATTTTAAAGTACTAGAATTGTCACATTTAAATAATTTTTACAAAGTCTGTAGGAAGTAGTAAAATAAACGGAGTGTTATGGCGTAAATTGGGAAAGGCCTATGTGGCCAGTCATAGGCTGAATGAGAGAGATTGAGAGTACTAAAATATGAATGGAAACAGGAATAATGTATATAATTTTAATGTATCATCCGCTATATTTGTCTCCATACACTGTACTAATGCAGACTCCTCATCATTCCTCTAACGAGTCTATCCTATAAAAGACCACCCGCGACACCTATGTAGGTGGGTGGTAGGTGATGTGTGTCTACATAATGGCTACACTAAATGCCAAAAAATACTTTTTATACTTTTAAAGTTTCTTAATAAGACTATACTTCTAAAGTTCGTGTATCTACTGTGTGAAGTAGGTTAAACCCACAGATACTAAAAATGAGGTAGTAAATCATTAACCATTGTTCCAACGATATATTTACTTATCAGGTATTTACCTGGTATTATAATCTTGACGTCTTGATTCTGTGCTTAAGTGTGTAAGCACCATAACAATCAGACCATTACTACTTGCACTAGGTATATTAAATGGTAATCGACCTACAGATTTTAAATAATTAGGTAGGTAGGTTACTGTCTTAATTTTTAATTAATAAACAAGCAATTAAAATCTAGAATACAATCTTTTACCTAATCTTATTAGTTAGGTACCTATAAGTTAAGTTATCAAAATAATTACATTATGTCGTCCAAAATATATTTAACGACAATTTTTTTTATTTCGTATTTTAATTAAACGTTTTTGTTTAAGTTTTCTGTGTAGTGTCACAGAATAATTAATTAGTGACTTAACTCACCTAGTAAGCAACAACGTAAAAGTATACAAAATATTATGGTTTTCACCTGTTGCGGGCTTTACAATTGAAATATGCTACTCGTAACATATGTAGGTATTTGGCGCAATGGGTGATTGCGCTTTTGCATAGTTACGGTAGAAATTAATTAAGTTTCTACTACTAGCACAGATAAGATAAAGTAGCTTTAATGGTAGAAGCTCTTTTTAAACACAATGAATACATGCGCTACTAAAGAGTTTCAGGTTTTTATTGGCCGACACAATATATGAAGGCAGGCTAACCGTTTGCGTTGAAAACCTTATGACTCCACTGTGCAAAGCTAGCATTATAATCTTGTACGAGATATTCCGAATGGAAAGTGAGATCCCAGGGTTTTTCAGAATGTTACGTGGTGACCTAAAACAACCGTAAAGGCTTCTTTAGGTACCTGCCTACTTAGATTTTTGATTTTACGAACCGCGACTGTTTTATACTCTAAATACTAATTTAGTACCTATTAAATTATTGGATCTTCTGTTTGTCTTACTCAGTGCCACAGAACCTTGTGTGTAGATACAGCGTGCTATTTTCTCGCAAGTCATCCGAGTCAAGTAGTATTGGTTTTTCTGCTTAAAAACTCATAATGTACTTAAGTTTTACCGGGTCAAATACATAGTAATATTTCAGGCTTATAATTCAATGAACTAGACCGGCATTCAACATAGCTATCTCAAGATTCGTAATTGTATATAATACACTACTCTCGTTTACTTGTCTTAGCAAAACCTAGACATGTGGATTTTTTCGAATTAGGTCAAAAAGACTCAATGAAGCTATGTATGTGATTAATTCAATACTGCATACGTTACCGTTACAAACAATAAGAAGAATACCTACTACAAGGTACATTGTACTTCAAGGAGTTTCAAATGAGAAAGGTCGTTACCACTAAATTTTAATTAATGTATTATTTTTTACTTTATTATCTGTTTTTGTTCCAGAATTGCAAAGCGTATGCGAAGAAATCAATTCAATATTTACCGCCTATTGGTTGGATGTGGAAGTTTTCTGAATTTGTGTTTCTAGAAAGATCATATGAAAAAGATAAGGAGATTATAAAAAATCAAATATCTGAATTATGTGACTACCCGGATCCTGTATGGGTAAGTGATCACGTGCAATCATGTACGTGTCTAATACCGATATTATTATCTAAAAATTTTATATCAGAGAAATAAATCGTTCAAGATATGATGCTAATGATCTTTTAATAGGTTATTTTTCTCATAGTGCAATATTTAGAACCGGAAAACATCACATTTTACGGTAAACAAAATATTTTTTGTGTCAATCTGTAACGTAATTTTTTCGAAATTTCGTTTATTTAGGATGCTTAAATATGTCAGTCCGTTTGTAGGTATCTATAAACGGCATAACATACATACAACAAGTTCTTATGATGTGTTTCTTATAAGTATGCTTATTATGTTGTATAATTAGTATCTACAATGTTATTAAATTGAGTTGTCAATGTTTGTAAAATGTAAAATTACCATTTTATGTGTTTAATGTTTGAAACGTTACGGTAACTACGGAGAAACAAGGTATATCTACCAACGAGTACGTTAAGGGAACGTTCATATCATTTTTATTTTAGGAAAAAAGTAGGCAGTGTTGATTAAGAAGATTTATGTATGCTATGCTATTTATATTATATACTATGTATTTTATTAGGTAAGTATGTATATATCTATACATATAATAAAAATGTAACCGATCGCTGTCTGTACATGGAAGATATATGAGAAAAAAAATTACCGGGGCCTTTATCAACGCAAATAGAACCCAAAACAATGATTGTTACAATTTTTGTCTGTTTGTCTGTTTATCTGTTTGTCTGTTTGTCTGTTTGTCTGTGCGTTTGTTCACGCTAATCTCAGAAACGGCTAATCCGATTTAGATATGGTGTTCACTAATACATTGTGGTAAGCTTCACTTAACATTTAGTGTTTGTTTCATGTCAATCGGTTAATAAATAAAAAAGTTATGTCAATTTAAAGAATCACGTCGAACATTTTCTGATAGAAACAGTGACTAACAGTTTACGGAATAGCTGATAGGGTTTTTATTTTTCGGATTCCTCTCATTCTAAACAATCTTCCGTTTAGTTTTAAATGAGTCCAGTTTCCAGTGACCCTCTGTTTCGCGATGACAATTAATAAAGCCCAAGGTCAGACACAACTAAAAGTTGTGGGCGTGGATCTAAGTATTAACTGTGTTTCGCATGGTCAGCTTTATGTGGCTCTATCACGTGTTGGCATTCCTAGCTGCCTGTATGCTTTGATCCCCGATGGCTATACGTCTAATCCATACATCCATACACCCATACATATTATATAAGGCTTTGTCCTGACTGACTGACTGACTAACAGACAACGCACAGCCTAAACTGCTGGTCGTAGTGACTTGAAATTTGGAGGGTGTGTTTGTCTAAATGTCTAGAGGTTGTACTAAAAAAGAGTTTTTTTAAATTTAATTCCTAAGTGTGTGAAAAGGGATGAAATCGATTGTATGAATCTTCTTCATTTTTTAACTTACAGTTTTGTAGGTAATTTTGTTTTGGAATACTTCTATTTAAATAAAACATATCCTTATAATTTTATTTTAACAGGGGTGGATTTAGAGGGGTGAAATTAGGAATAAAATATTCTATACAAAGATCTTTAGCTTTTGAAGCTAGCGACTTGAAATTTACAGGGAGGGGGAGGGAGGGAAAGGAGGGAGGAAAAGGAGGAATTGAGGAGAAGGAGGAAGGGAGGGGAAAGTGAGAGGGAAGTGATGGGGAGTGAGAGGAAAGTGATGGGGAATTGAGGGGAAAGTGAGGGGGAAGTGAAGAGGAAGTGAGGGGAAAGTCAGGAAGAAGTCAGAGGGAAGTCAGGGGAAAGCCAGGGAGAAGTGAGGGAGAAGTGAGGGGAAAGTGTGGAAAATGTTAGAGGAAAGTAAGAGGAAAGTGAGGGGAAGTGAGGGGAAAGTGACTGAGAAGAAACGGGAAAGTGAGGGGGAAGTGAGGGGGAATTTAGGGGGAAGTGACGTGGGTGAGAGGGCAGTGAGGGGGAAGTGAGAGGGAAGTGAGGGGGGAGTGAGGGGAAGTGAGGGGGAGTGAAGGTTAAGTGAGGGGTGAATGAGGGGAAAATGAGAGTAAAGTGAGGGGGAAGTGAGGGAGACAGTAGAGGAAGGGAAGGGGAAGAGAGGGGGAAGGAACGCGGAAAGAAAGGAGTTCTCGAGTGGTGGAAAAAGGGAGGGGAAGAGATAGGAAGCAATAGGAAGGGAGAGGAAAGAAGGAAAAGAAAGGAGACGGAAGAGAGAAGAGAGGGGAAAACGAGGAGGCAAGGTAGAGGGAAGTGGAGGAAAGGGTAAGAGATGCTGGAGGAGGGGCAAGGGATGCTGAAGGAGGTGAAGAGGAGAAGGGGGAGAGGAGGAGAGGAAGGAGGAAACTGGAGAATGGAGAAAAAGTGCAATAGGGAAGAAGGGGAAGGGGAAAGTTATTGTAGTGAAAATTTGCCTTTGTGTATTGTATATTGTTTTTACGAGGGATATCTTTAGGTAGGTGAAAAAGGATTTGTATGAATGGGAGATTAAAAATAGTATGAAAAACAGTATTTAAACAATATAAAAATGCTATCTACATACATAAAAGCAAAAGGTCACTCACTCACTTATCACGAAATCTCAGAAACAACAAGTGCTAGGAATCTCAAACTTTGCATTGTCGTTCCTATTAGGATATACGTGCTCACTTAGACGGAATTTTGCGAAATCCATCCCCTAAGGGGGTATAAAGGGGTGGCAAATTTGGAAAAAATTTCTATAGTTTTTATAGTAGGATTATTTTTTATTATTCTGCAACCCCCCTTATTAAATGGGCAAATAAGAGTCGCAAGTTTGTGTGAAAGTGGTTTGTCAGTTTTAGCGGTAGCGGGTTTAAACTGGATTCGCCATAGAGACGGATAATACTGATACAATGTACGATTGCCATAAAATCAGGCTCGCAATATTCTCATAGAGGCACCCATCTGAATTTTCACGCGAACGAAGTCGCGGGCAACAGCTAGTTAATAACTAATTTTCTAAGGTTGCTTTTTGCCAATAAAACATTTAATAAATAATGAATTACAAAACACGCGACGTACTACCCACATAAAACAAAAAAATCTATACATATAATAAAAATGTAACCGATCGCTGTCTGTACATGGAAGATATATGAGAAAAAAAATTATTAGGACCTTTATCAATGCAAATAGAACCCAAAACAATGATTGTTACAATTTTTGTCTGTGCGTTTGTTTACGCTAATCTCAGAAACGGCTCATCCGATTTAGATATGGTTTTAATATATTGTGGTAAGCTTCACTTAACATATAGTGTTTGTTTCATGTCAATCGGTTCATAAATAAAAAAGTTATGCCAATTTAAAGAATCACGTCGAACATTTGTTAATTTACTACGAAACCTGATAGAAACAGAGACTTTAACAGGTTACGGAATAGCTGATAGCGTTATTATTTTTCGGATTCCTATCATTCTAAACAATCTTCCGTTTAGTTTTAAATGAGTCCAGTTTCCAGTGAGCCCATGTTTCGCGATGACAATTAATAAAGCCCAAGGTCAGACACAACTAAAAGTTGTGGGTGTGGATTAGCTGTTTTCCGCACGGTCAGCTTTATGTGGCTCTATAACGTGTTAGCATTCCTATATATATTCCTATATGTACGTCTAATCCATACATTCATACACCCATACATATTATATAAGGCTTTGTCCTAACTGACTGACTGACTAACAGACAACGCACAGCCTAAACTGCTGGTCGTAGTGACTTGAAATTTGGAGGGTGTGTTTGTCTAAATGTCTAGAGGTTGTACTAAGAAAGGGTTTTTTTAAATTTAATTCCTAAGTGTGTGAAAAGGGATTAACGATTGTATGAATCTTCTTCTTTTTTTAACTTACAGTTTTGAAATTTTGTTTTGGAATACATACTTCTATTTAAATAAAAAATATCCTTATAATTTTATTTTAACAGGGGTGGATTTAGAGGAGTGAAATTAAAGATCTTTAGCTTTTGAAGCCAGCGACTTGAAATTTGCAGGGAAGGGGAGGGAGGGAAAGGAGGGAGGAAAAGGAGGAAGGGAGGGGAAAGTGAGAGGGAAGTGAGAGGAAAGTGATGGGGAAGTGAGGGGGAAGTGAAGAGGAAGTGTGGGGGAAATGCGGGAGAAGTGAAGGGAAAGTCAGAAGCCAGGGGGAAGTCACGGGAAAGCCAGGCAGTAGTGAGAGAGAAGTGAGGGGAAAGTGAGAGGGAAGTGAGAAGTGAGGGGAAAGTGAGGGGAATGTTAGAGGAAAGTGAGAGGGAAGTGAGGAGAAGTGAGGGGAAGTGACGGAGAATTGACGGGTAAGTGAGGGTGAAGTGGAGGGAAAGTGAGGGAGAAGTGAGAGGGGAGTGAGAGGGGAGTGAAGGGGAAGTGAGAGGGAAGTGAGGGGGAAGTGAGGAGAAAGTGAGGGGGGAGTGAGGGGAGAGTGAGGGAGAAATGGGGGGTGAATGAGGGGAAAGTAAGAGGAAAGTGAAGGGGAACTGAGGGAGACGGTAGAGGAAGGGAGGATGAAGGGACGAGGAAAGAAAGGAGTTCTCGAATGGTGGAAAAAGGGGGGAGGAGGGATAGGAAGCGATAAGAAGGGAGAGGAAAGGAGGAAAAGGAAGAAGAAGAAAGGGGGAGGGAGGGGAAAGCCCTCGCTTTTCCCTCTCTTCCTCCTTCCTTGGTAGAGGGAAGTGGAGGAAAGGGCAAGATATGCTGGAGGAGGGGCAAGGGATGCTGAAGGAGGTGAAGAGGATAAGGGGGGAGGGGAGGAGAGGAAGGAGGAAACTGTGGAGAGTGGAGAAAAAAGGCGATAGGGAAGAAGGGGAAGGGGAAAGTTATTGTAGTGAAAATTTGCCTTTGTGTATTGTATATTGTTTTTACGAGGGATATCTTTAGGTAGGTGAAAGAGGATTTGTATGAATGGGAGATTAAAAATAGTATGAAAAACATTATTTAAACAATATAAAAATGTCTATTGGAAAAAACGATATTCACGCGAGCGAAGCCGCGGGCAAAAGCTATCTATATACAAAAAAGCAAAAGGTCACTAACTCACTCATCACGAAATCTCAGAAACAACAAGTGCTAGGAATCTCAAACTTTGCATGGTACCATTATAAATTTATTTATTTACTTATTTATTTAGGCTCACAATACACATTACAAGCAAAATATAAACGTAACAATTCAAAGTAAACTATGAAAGAGGCTATTTTTATATCTATATATATCTATACCTACATATAATAAATTAGAGTGTCTGTTTGTAATATTGAAATAACCGTTTTTTATTACATGTATGAATATTTATACGGTACATACACCAAAATAACATTTTTACAATTTTTGTCTGTCTGTTTGTTCCGGCTAATCTCTGAAATGGCTGGACCGATTTTGACGGGACTTTTATTGGCAGGTAGATGATGTAATAAGGAGTAACTTAGGCTACGTTTATTTTAGAAAAATTCTATGATCGACTGTTAGGCGGAACGAAGTTCGCCGGGTCAGCTAGTAATACATAAAAATAGCCTCTAGCTAGAGATACGTTAAGAGTAAATAAATCTAAATCATTTAAAAATCGCGTTGTATTTGATTAGACTATCTACATTTTTTTTAAATTAGGTCATGGTTATTAATTATTTTACTATAAACTAGTACAAATGAGGAGTGACTTTTCAAAACGGCTTATTTCGGGTTCCCAATTTTACTTATTTTATGTACACTCACATTATATGACGTGAAGTGTCCGGTTCTAAAGTACTTTAATCTCGAAGAAAAATGGCCATAGAAAATGCTTTCCGCAACAAAATAGCTTAATTCACGTTAATTCTCGTATATTCACGTTAATTCTCGTATTTTTCTTGGTCCTGAAAAAAATGACCATACAGAAATAAGCCATTTTGAAAAGTCACTCCTCAAATATCGCCTCTTTTCTCTTCAAAAGAGCCCTAATGGGAGAACATAGCTTTGCACAGGGTTGACCCTTATTGCAGATAATAATATGTATTAGGAGTGACGACTTATCCTTAAGTGGCTTATCTACCTTCCATAAAAATTACCTTATTTATAATTTTAATTATATATTTATTAAACTTTGTTACAGCTATTATTAACACCCGAAGGAACTCGTTTTACAAAGACGAAGCACGAAGCATCATTAAAGTTTGCCAAAGAAAAGAATTTGCCACTACTTAAACATCATTTAACGCCTCGTACCAGAGGATTCACCACAAGTCTACAGTATTTCAGAAAAAAGATACCTGCTATTTATAATATACAGTTAGCCTTTGACACTGAGGACAAGGTACGTTTTACTTTGTATGAAGACTCGTTGTAGACCGTGGTAGTTCTGTTCACTCAAACATATGTTCTAGTTTCATTATCGTGGTTTTATAGTAGTGAATTAATCTGAACTATCCATGCATAGTTTAAAAGGAAGTCGCTGGAAAGCGTCTGTCTGTTTGAACGCGCTAATCTCGAGAACCACCCAATAGATTTGGATGCAGTTTTCACTATTATATTGTAGGTTTCTCAAAGAAGGTTTAGGTATATAAAACATCAACCTATCACCTATAGGAGCAGTGCATTAACGTTAATAGTAAACTAAGCGGGAAAGTACCGATCTTAAGTCTTTTAATCTAAGTCTTTTAGTACCGATGCGAAAAGAGGCTAGGATTTTTTTATATCAGAGGGTAGTTTGTTCTATCCTCTTCGTTTTATTCGTCCCATTCATGCTAAAACTAGCAATAATCTATTACTGGAATAATAAATAAAAACAGTGTCGAAAATTATCGATAAGTACCTACCTATATTATTAATAATGCTTTCGGATTCGGTCGAGCGTAACATAGCACTATGATGAAGCAACACCAACAAACGTTTAAGTTTTCCGATTTTACATATAGGAAACGGTAAACTACGGAGCTTGGCCTTGCGCGAATCCGAACTGACATGAACTCCTGCGCAAGCTGTTTATTGCTTAATATTGGTTGGTCAGAGCCGTGTTACGTATTACGTGTAATCAAATCAAATATAGAGTGGTTAGTGGTCAACTTAAGGTGGTTCCGACGAAATTTCGACGAAATCCGCTACTTTCACCTCGATAATTGAGTAGATTCTAATGCTATTTATTCTTTTTTTTTTTGCCAACAATATACTTTGATTCATGAACTTTAGAATAGTAGAAGAATTATTTACAATAATTGATTATATAACTTATACCAACGATATTAAAACAACGTGATTTCACTTATTTCGAAATATTACTTTGTAATTACTATAGTTATAAATATAAAAGTTATATTGAATCAACCGGAATAAACCAAATGTCAACTCTGTAGGTTTATTTCATTTATTAGGATAATGTTTCAATAGTTATTGATAATTTGGCTGAATCAGCGTCGCAGGGGCTCTGCGCGGGCGACGGGAGGCAGAACGGCAGAGCGGCGCAAGCCCTTCTGACGGACGGACGTATGCGGTTTTTTTAAAAATTATTTACGTAATTCAATAATTGCAAATAAATAATATCAAAAAAAATATTGTGTGGATAGATTTAGTGTTGCAAATAAATTAGATTAGTTATTTAGATTTTTTTAGTGTATTAAATACGTAGGTATTTACCTACATTTATTATTATTTTTCATCAAAATGACTAAAATTTCACGACTGAAACAAATACAAATGCAAAGGATTCAATAATAGAATATCCTGTAAGTAGGTATATACCTACCTTCATATTTTTAGTAAAATACCTTCTTTGAGATACTTACCTAGGATATCCTTTAATTATGTTTAGTTCCACGTAAACTAGGTAACAGGTGGTGAGCCTATTGTCGCTCGTGATAAGATCAAGGCAATACCAGGCCTCAAGAATCAGTAAATTCCTGCTGTTATATACCCTAGGGGTATGAATATGAGCTTGCTACAATATTTTCTATGTCTACTATCATTTCGAACTAGGTGTGAGGTAGGTGGGCACATGAGTAAAATATCTAACTTGGATATTTACTCATGTGGCAAGGGCGCTTTCCGATTCCGACCGACGCGACGCGACGACGGCGACGCCGGCGTAGGTACGAGGTGCTTCGGTCGGAACACGAACGTCGGCGTCGGTCGTACAACTAGCATAGAACTCAAATTACAATGATTATACGTGACATGCGTCGGTTTGCGACCTAGTTAGGTACCTACACAAAACAACCATACACGCTGCTGTTAGCTACCTAACTATCTACGTTATCTTGCACGAGCATAAATACCTATACATTCTATATATACATACGGTGTGTACTTGAATATTCTATCGGTAAGTAATACCGATAAAATATTCAAGTACTTATTTACCTTGTTAGATTTTTTTTCATGAGCTGATAAAATCAGTGATAAGATACTAGGCTAAAGTAAATACATACCCTTCTACTTTCAATGCATCTTATTTTGATTTATTTATTTGATTGCAAGAAAGGAAGAAAAAAGGCTTTACAAAACGTCTTAGTCTCTAACCAAACTAAAATATTTGAAGACTGTGAAATTATCACAATTAGGTAAATTAAAAATCCTACTCTCTGTTCCTTTATTATCGTACTATATGAATTTTTAATCCTAAAATTAAATAATATACTGTTGAGTGCCTACTGGACATAACAAAACTAATACCGTATTTTTCGAGTGATAGGTGTATGTAGAAAGTAATAGACCCGGCACGGTGGCACAGTATAAAGAATTCTACTCTTTTTTGTACAGTCTTTACCTAACTAGGTAAAGGCAAAAGAATTATGTTTTAGCACTCTATGTATGTATGTATGTATGTATCTTTATTATATTATATTATAAGTGTATGTACTGTAAAACTACCCCGTGACGTCATCCGCATGGATCCGTTACTTAGCGATAATATTACCTACATTAGTTCTACTTTACCGATTTTGCATTATATTATACATTTACAATACTAGAATATGTACGTACATACAAATATATGTATGTACAAATATATTTGTATGTACATATTGAAGTAATCTATACTTATAATGAATCTCTAGCGAGGTAATTTTCACGGTACATCCAAATCACTCAAACAGTGGGTACAATGCGTCTACTTTGGCAATTGTTCGTGTTACTTATTTTGCTAAGGGTACATGATATTGTGTACCTTACGTACGGGCACTTACTAGAAGATAATCAACATTTATTTATTTATTGAAAAAGTATTTACAATATCATTACAGATAAAAACCCAATACGATATCATAAAAAACCTAAAATTAAAAACACTAATTACTAAATAAATATATCTAGTTATCCAATACTATACATTTTTGTGCAACATCCTTGAATTTTGATAGGGTACATTGAAAAATATCAATTTCTATAGAAATAATGATATACACATAGGAATGATGACGCTTTGTTTAAAGCATGTGTAACTGAAAATCCTTATCAGCTCCGTCATTTGAATTCAGTTTTGCTGGTGAATGGTGCTGTTTCAAATTCAGTGCAGTGGTGGCCATACAGAGTAAAGATACTGTGGGAGAAAAAGGAAATAAAGAGGACCGAGGAGGTAACTATGCCTTCGGACCACTGACTTTCAGACAAAACTTACACTTTACGTCGTTATGTACATCTCCAGCCAAACCGTCCCGCTTATTCTAAAAGATCTACTTCCGTAAAATTTTTGCTAGCTATACAATATACAGAACGATTTACTGAAGTTATATTTGTGATATCCAGTTGAACCGAAAATAAATAAGGAAAATGAAAATATGTTAATTCATATAGGTTAATTAAATTAACACTTATGAACGTCAAAGTTTACAAAATGTCAGCAAATTAACCAACAACCAGTTCGCTGACAAAGTAGAGCCATGAGAAGAACTGGCAAGAAACTCAAGCCACTCATTTTAATCGCCAAGTTATTACAATTTTTGTAAGTTACAGTTTCAAGTAGCATGCAAAGTGACACAGGCAATACACTTAACTCTATAGGTAATTAAATACTTACAGCTTTCTATGTTGCAAAGAAAAAATAAAAAGTAAAATGCGTGCTTTACAGGCTGCCTCAATTTGCATATTGCTACAAAAGTACGAAAAGTCAGGGAGAAGTCAAGAGGAGTCAAGGGAAAGCCAGGGAGAAGCAAGGGAGAAGTGAAGAGAAAGTGAGGGGAATGTGAGAGGAAAGTGAGAGGAAAGTGAGAGGAAAGTGAGGAAAGTGACGGGGAAGTTAGGGGAAGTGAGGGAGAAGTGAGGTGGAAGTGCGGGAGAAGTGAGGGGGAAGTTAGGGGAAGTTAGAAGTGAGGGGAAGTTAGTGGAAGTGAGGGGAAGTGAGTGGAAGTGAGGGGAAGTGAGTGGAAGTGAGGGGAAAGTGAGGGGGAAGTGAGGAGGAAGTGAGGAGTGAGGGAAAAGTGAGGAGTAAATGAGGAGGAAGTGAGAGGAAAGTGAAGGGGAAGTAAGGGAGATGGGAGAGAAAGGGAGGGGGAAGGGACAAGGCAGGAGCTCTCGAATGCAGGGAAAGGGATAAGAAGTGATAAGAAGGGAGAAGAAAATGAGGGGAACGAAGGAGAAGAAATGGGGAAGTGCTAGAGAAGAGAGGAGAAAGCGAGGAGGCAAGGTAGAGAGAAGTGGAGGAAAGGGCAAGAGATGCTCGAGGAGAGGCAAGGGATGCTGAAGGAGGTGAAGAGGAGAAGAGGGAGGTGAGGAGAGAAGCGGAAACTGTGGAGAGTGGAGAAAAAGGGCGATAGGGAATGAGGGGAAGGGAAAAGTTATTGTAGTGAATATTTGCCTTTGTGTATTGTATTTTTTTTTTACGAGGGATATCTTTAGGTAGGTGAAAGAGGGTTTGTATGAATGGGAGATTAAAAATACTATGGAAAACAGTATTTAAACAATATAAAAATGTCTATTGGAAAAATCAATATTCACGCGAGCGAAGCCGCGGGCAAAAGCTATCTATATACATAAAAGCAAAAGGTCACTCACTCACTCATCACGAAATCTCAGAAACAACAAGTGCTAGGAATCTCAGACTTTGCATGATCGTTCCTATTAGGATATAGGTGCTCACTTAGACGGGATTTTGCAAAATCCATCCTCTATGGGTGTATAAAGGGGTGACAAAGTTTGTATGAAACTTCTATAGTTTTTATAGTAGGATTACCAAATTACTAGAAAATACTCTTTTTTTAATATTCAGAAACTACCCTTATTAAGTGAGCAAATAAGAGTCGAAGTTTGTGTGAAAGTGGTTCATCAGTTTTAGCGGTAGCGGGTTTAAATGAGATTCGCCATAGAGATGGATAATACTGATATTTATTACTGATACAATGTACGGTTGCCGTAAAATCTGGCACCCATCTGAATTTTCACGCGAACGAAGTCGCGGGCAACAGCTAGTCTATAATATGTATGTATTTACAAAAAAAAAAAGTATATAAGTAGTATATCAGTTGTTTAGTACCCATAACACAAGCAAATATAATTGCTTAATTTGGGGCTAAGATGGCTCTGTGTGAATGTGGTAGAATATTATTATTATATTATAGTTATAAGGTGCATTTTATGCTTTTTGTTTAATTATCTCAATTTTGGCATATGTGTGGATTGGTTCCTTTTTGCATAAGTAGGTCCAATTGTTTTTTTATGCTTATTAGTTTAAAGTGTAAGTTAAACTTACTTGTGATTTTTATTATTAGTATCTACATTTGTTTTTATTATAAAGTGGTTTGTAAGTCAATTTAAATTTTATAAAAACCATGTTTTAAATTTATAATAATTGATGCGATACCTATAATCTTGTTTTAAGGGAAGTTTTGTGTTAGTTGTAAGTTTAAAAATGAGTGTATTTTAATAACTTTTAACTTCAGTTTGATCGATAATGATCTAATACTTTATAATTCTGTTGCGTTAAAATGCCGTTAAACTATAAGGTTTTAAGTTTAACCGCGTTTAAGCGTAACAATGAATCAAGTTTTGTACTCTTATTTAAACACATTTATAGACTACCAGACTTAAAAGCAGTGAACGGACGTTAACCACGTTTAACATGAGGTAGTTCCACAAGTATTAATGATAAGCTAAATTGACATTATGTGCTATACCGACATTTTAGTTACAATTAAGTTCTTTTGTTTTTTAGGTTTTTAACAAACAATATTTTTTATGAAATAGAGACACTAAAATGCCGTTACGCTAAGCGTAGTGGCATTTTAGCCGCTGATCTATTAGATTTTTGTAACACCAATGGTATACTAAAACGCAAAAAAACGTTTTATTATAAAATTTAATTATATTTACAAACTGACAGGAGAATAAATTGAAAGTATTTCATTTGATCTATATCTTGGTACCTTTAAATCTCAAATAATTGTTGTCATTTGTAAGTGACAACGGTTTCAATTTTTGCCGCGTTTTTTGAGTGTTTACTCAAAACTCGACTTTGGCAGTTAACGGCATTTTAGTTATACCACGGTAGAGCTGGATTTTGAGTTTATTGGTTTAACCCACAGTAGTTATTTTTATTTCTACTACATATTTAACAAACGTCATGATTCTAAACACTCATCTTTGCTTTCGCTACTATATAAATAATAAATATATAAATAATATATACTAAAAAATATACATACTTACTAAACGAAATAATAAAAGATACTAAAAAAATAATTCATTATTTTCGCGTCTATCAGATTTTAGCTCTGCGGTTTCGGACAAGTAAGGTCATTGTCTTATAGTTGTGCTACTGCTACTTGACGCTAGAGGGCGGACTCGCACGCAATGTTTTTTTCGGGTGAGGCGCGGGGTGGTGAGGAAGCGAAACGCTCAAGGTCATATGTGACGGAACGCCCTTAAGTCAGGATTTGTTTATAGAGGCGTCTGACTAGACCTGTTGATAACGACTGTTATCAACTTGGTAAAGCGGTAATTCGTCGACCGAAGTGTAGACCGACATTTTACGTGCCCTCCAAAGCACGGAGACATTCAGATCAAATTAGTACCACTATGCCATCACGTGCCAGCCGCACTCTATGTAGCTTAACCTGCTAATTGTTTACCGATCAGTGAGCGCGACGAGCTATGAGCGTCTCAATTTACAATTACGTGTAATGTATTCATAGAATCTATTAACTATTAAGATAAACATTCATAGTGTCGTGCAATGTGTTTGAATATTGTTAGTCAAGGTTAATGTCATACCGGTATTGACTAGTGTAGTTATTTTTGATTTATCTACGTCTTACAAAAAACAGAAATACAATTTTATTTAGCTTAAAAAATAGGAAGGATAAATAAAAATATTACAATTACGGTCGTGTGAGAGACAAACTGGTGGTTAAATTAGCTCAATTTGCAGAATCTTGTAAATTATGTTAACTCTATAGGAAAGTGTAATAAACACATTTTTATACTAATCTAAGTTGTCTTGTCAGGAAATTAGTTTTCTTAGTCTGAATTTACGAAAGCAAAATATTACTGACTCATCGTTTATCTAATCATGAAATCAATCATGAAATCTTAAGGTACATAGTAGATACCTAATACGACGTAGATAGATACTCGGTTATCGACAATCAATACGTATTGTACTTAACAAAGTGCACGTAGACATGTACCTACGTTTGATGGATCTTATACAATTAAATTATTAAGCATGATGATAACTGTATCAATACAGTTACTTTTTATGAACTGTCTAAATACTTTTTTGTTCTTGGATTGTATGAAATTATAAAATTATGAACACACCGGTTTTTAAAATCAAATAGTACCTACTTAGTACATATCCTTATTCGTAATAAATCCAGTTTTACAATTAAATGGTCGTATAATTTAATAATTTTGTACAATGATGTTGATTTGTTTAATATAAGTTGTTTCTGGGGCATAATTTCATATTTTATAACCTGTCGTCCTTGGTTTTATTGTAATCAAGTCATGGTTTATCATCAGCCAGTATTTTAGTATAGAACTAATCAACTTTAAGCTTGCTTCTCTTCTATCGACCCGCGGTTCATATATAGACGTGTCGGATTAAGTAGTTTCAGTATCAGTTTCGTTAGCGCCAATCATTTTACTAGTATTATTGCCAATAATGGATATATCAAGTTCTTTGCGCGGACGGTAATTGAAGTTGTACGTCATTCGCGTGCTACAACAAGTGAATTAATCTATCCACGTGCACCTAGGGATATTGCATAATATACTTACATAGTGTTCAATGACGAATTTTCGATTTATTACTACACAAATAATT
The DNA here is from genome assembly GCA_963082885.1 of Parascotia fuliginaria. Lineage (NCBI taxonomy): Eukaryota > Metazoa > Arthropoda > Insecta > Lepidoptera > Erebidae > Parascotia > Parascotia fuliginaria. The sequence goes on along the minus strand of OY720176.1, from coordinate 7,321,842 downwards.
TTTTCACGTGTTTATTACAATTTTCTGTACGTAAAAAATCAAATTAATTATTCAATCTACCACTTACTAACATTATAAACAGAAATTGCGGATTTTGTGACTTTGTATTACTGTAGTTACTTAGTAAAACTGCTTGTATGAATTTGCGCAGAGTGAAACTCATTCGAATGATCACTTGATTTGTTTAATAATTTAGGATATGGTTTTCAGACTCCACCAACACTAACCAGCCTATTGTACGGCAAGCCAGTGCATGGTCATATGTTCGCTGGGAGGATACCAGTGGAGACAATTCCAGAAGACGAAGTAGAGGCAGCGAAATGGCTTCACGACCTTTATGTTGAAAAGGTAATAATAATAAGAATAATAATAATTTCACAACAACTGCACACAACGCCATCTAGACCCAAAGTAAGCTTAATAATATAACTATAGCTCATGGTATGGGTTTTAGAATGTGGATGAACATACTTACTACAATACCTTTTTTTTTTTAAGTACCTACATACATATTATACATAGAAACACCTAGATCAACAAAAATAGTCATGTTCATGCACACAAATACTGAGACTGAGCGGGAATCAAACCCGCGACCTCTGCGTGGCAATCCCGTACACAGTACCACCAAACCACAGAGTTCGTCACATTCATTATAGTTATTGAGGTTATACTTATCACTTGATGAAGACTGAAGCTGGGATGTTGGATCTACTGAACATCTTCTTACGATACAAAACTATAAACTTCTAGCTTTCTTCTGACATCATTGCTGGATAATTCCTAATAAATCTGCTACTAAAAATGTACTTTTAATTGCAGAATTCTTTTAAAGGATTTTTCTTTTATAATATTTACTTACGTACAGTTTTGTCGCGTTGTTAATAGTTATAAATTGTAATTATGCGCATTTAAAATTAATCTGTGGTCGAAATACACTAATTTGTAAGAATAAGAAACTCAAACTCTTTGGTCGTAACGTAACCGATTAAGATAACGGTCGATGACGACAAAAGGATTGTTAGGAGAACTATACTTTATAAAAAAAAATTAGAATAAATTGACTTATTAACATAATAAATAACTTAAACTTTATAATAAAATCTAAAAACTGATTAGGTACTTATATGTTTATTTAGTTTTTACCTAGGTGGTATGCAGAAGTCTTTTGTCACCTAAAGTCTAATACTTTAAATTGTCCACTGTATAATAATATGAAGGTGCTAAAAGTGTGGTACCTATGTTTCTAGCACTTCTAAAGTCCATGAGCGGCCCGTACCGCGTAATCGATGGGTTAACTCGACTACTACCAAAGCCAATAAAAGTAATTGTTACGACTGACATGATTGGTTCAGCCTTTAATGATACATATAGATTCTTACAACCCTACAATAATAATATAGATGTGACCATTTAATATCGTTCATTACGATAATCGCGATAAAAGCGTAATGTATTAGTGGATAAATATTATCATTTATCTTCATTTAACTACAGACATGATATAACGGATTAGATGATAAATTAGGTACTTACTATAATCTCAACTCCCAATGTAGTTAGTTTATATTAGTTGGTGTCGCCGAATTATTATAAATAATATCTATAAGCTTGTTAGTTTAGCATTTAGTCATATAATACATTAAAGCCTAATAGCAAATTCAGCAAGTCATCCTTTCTTATTATCTAAAAGATTATGACGAATTTTTAAGGATATAAAAGTTACTTAGGGCTAACATGACATTGACATGCAGAAAAAACAGCGATATGACGGAACCTTTTGCGTATCTGCTGAGAAAGTTAGAAGCCTAGCCCGTTACACATAGCATAGCTATACATAGGTAGGTATATAATTAATATGAACCCCTTTATTAGCTCTAATATTTTTTATGCAGAACAAAAGTGGACTTTTTTGTTTAGGTAGTAGGTAGGTCACCTACTTAAAATACTATAAACCGTTAAAAATCATTAAATTACGGCATTCTTACTTGAATTTATTTTTTTATCGTTCTTACTTGAATTTATTTTTTAGAATTGAATTCATTTCTAGAATTTATTTTTTTATCAACATCGTCTTAGTCTTTGTTTAAATAAGTTACTTCCTGCTCATATAACGTTCGTTTATTAATTTTTTGAGAAGTGTTACATTCGACAGTTTTATAGACGTTACTACTTAACTACTATTTCTGAGTCGCAACTATTTCGAGGAGATCATACACACTAAAGAAGTCTGCCTGCTACAAGTCTACACCGTACCATACCATGACCGTGCATAATTTTGAAGTCGGTACCAAGTAAAACAATAATTAGGTAAGTATAGTATTATGAATCTTAATTTGCTATTATAGTAAGGTTCTTGTAGTATTTTCTTGGCACCGACTTCAAAATTATAAAATACTTATTAATCATTTCTGATTAATCAAAATACGAATAACTTTGTACTAAGTAAAATATTTTTTCACTTTTTAGTGGTTCACATGTGCTTACCACTTCACAGCGTACCGGCGGGATGTTATGTTATGAACTGGTGTAAACAATAGACAGATAAAGATTTCAGTAATGCCAGTCCATTTATTGGGAAATTTCGTTGCCTATCTCCGAAGTTCCATAACAGATCCTCATCGAATTGAAATGGGATCACTCCGAGAACGTACACTTTCAAAAACTATCCAAATCGCTTCAAGTGTGCCGATAAAATTTGAAGAGTTCTCTCTATTTCTCCAGGATCACATTCTCAGATACTGACTTGATGATCATGAAGGCCACCTGGGAAATATACCCTTTCAAACAAAAATAATAAAATCCAAATCGGTCTTTGAGTAATCGGGGAACATACTTACATAAAAAAAGCTTCCCCCTTTTTAAAGCCGGTTAAAAAGTAATAACATGCTCTTAAACACGAACGAAAAAGTAACTATTGACTTACAAAATAGGATATGATTAATTAATGATTTGTATTTGTGTATATGAGTGTGGGTGTTTGTGTGTGTTATTGTTACCACTCAGCGCCTAAATAGCTGAACCGAATTCAATGAAAATTGCTATGTAGATAGATTCGGGGCCGGAGACGAACGTAGGCTACTTTTATCCCGAAAATCGGTCTGGTTCAAAAGGGATACAACAAAACATATTTGATGCGGGGCGAAAACGTGGGGCGCAGCTAGTTATCTATATTATAATAAAATTGGAGTGTCTGTTTGAATATTTATATAACCGTTTTTTACACATGTATATGAATATTTATACGGTACATACGCCAAAATAACATTTTTTACAATTTTTGTCTGTCTGTCGGTTTGTTCCTAATCTAAGCTAATCTCTGAAATGGCTGGACCGATTTTGACGGGACTTTTATTGGCAAGTAGCTGATGTAATAAGGAGTAACTTTTATTTATTATTATTTTAGAAAAATACTTTTATTTTAGAAAAATAAAGCAATGTTGATCGACTGTTAGGCGGAACGAAGTTCGCCGGGTCAGCTAGTATTATATATTCTTAAAGTATCTTATCATTTGGAATAAATGGTTATTATTTTAGTGGTGAATAAAGTTCGTAACTAGGGTTCATGATTTCTCGAGCTTTTCAATTTCTCGGGTCTCGAGAATTCTCGAGGCTAATTTCTCGAGGCTTCTCGGGTTGCCGAGAAATTTACATTTACTTACGTTTTCTCATATTATTTGGTTCCAATAACGTCAACAAATTCAGTGGCTTTCCTCTCAAATAAAAGTATCAAATTAATTATAAAACTTTCATTGATTATATTCAAAAACATTAATCTTATGAATAAGCTAATTAACTTAAAAAAAAAATTATTCGGACTCATAATTATAATGACAGCACCATTTTAGGCTGGTTATTTAGAACTTATAAACAAAAGTAGCTTCTATTAAACTAAACAAAAAATTCACACGAAAGAAAACGTTAATATCTTAACTTATAATTAAATTACAATCACAGCACCATTATTGGCTGGTTATTTAGAAAAAAAAAACAACTTAAAACTTGTAAACAAAAATAGCTTCTATAAAACAAAATAAAATAACATGAAAGAAAACGTTAATAACTTAAATTCAGGTAGAAAATAAATGTAAATTATAATTAAATTACAATCACAGCACCATTAATGGCATGTTATACAGAATAAAAACAAATGAAAACTTTGCAAGATCAATGGAACATCTTACGCTGAGGAGCTGAACATACAGACAGACAGATACACAAGAATTAGGTCAGCTTACTCTGTCTGATGAAATATGCTTTTAGAAAAACTAAGCATTTATAGCTGTATCAGACAGCCCGTTTCTTATTTTATTAACTATATTTCCTGAAATTGAAAACACTCTTTCATTTTTAGTTGAAGTAGGCTTAACATAATGCAATGCTTTGGACATCGATTCTAAATTTGGTGACCTCTTCCCAGTCTGTTTAAAAAGTAAGAACTCTTTCTTTACTATAGATTTTGACAGTGCCACTGCACTTGCCTCCTCATTTGTTGAAATGCCTTTAATTGCTTTTTCTAATGCCCCGCGCCGCCACGCAACACAACAAACGACGACTTAATTTCTATATAGGTACATGATTTCTCGAGTTCTCGACTTTTCTAGAGCTTGATTTCCCGGGAACAAAGTCCAACAATTTCCCGCGAATTCTCGGCTCGAGAATTCCCGGGAATGAACCCTATTCGTAACGCAAATGTAGCTCTGATAAATATAGTTTTTTCCTTTCCTTAGCGAAGAAAAAGCTAGTAGTTTTTTTTCATAGTAGCCCACTATACCTAAATTATTGGTAAGATCAGTAGGAGTGGTAGACACCATTGCAATTGCTGTCGTGCAAGTGAAAGAAGAGTTGCTCAAACAGTTGAAAACAATACACAGACTCATTTTTATGTGTGTAAAAAACGAATTTTATGACACTTTTTAGAGTTATTATCAATAATGGCAGAAGTGGGTAGATTGATTTAAAATCAATGATTTCTCTTGTCTGTCACAAAGACGGATTTGGGAAGGCTCCTGTACGGATATCGTCCAAGTACCCCGCCTCCGAGTTGAACGGGGTTCCGGCTCGTGTGTTCTGTGTGATTCTCGATCACATAGATGACTACTTATATTTAGACCAATTTGACGCCTGACTGACGCCTACAAGGGCGGACCATGATAGTGCTGTCGTACGCGGAATTCTAGACTATGTTTTACAGGAGTTCGTCATAGCTTCTCTTTTGTACAAATTTAGTTACGAGTAGATTACGCGTAGCGTCCTTTCTCTGGGCTGAGCTAATTTTGCTGGCTAGATGATACAACAAGGTGGGTTTATGCAGATTCGAAACGTCTGGCCATTGCGAAGATTCCCACACTGCTGAAACCGTTGAGGCGCCGAAACCAGGGGTGGCGCTAACATAGCTTCTAATATTCCATGAGTACGAGAACCAGCGAATAAACCGCGTAGGTTCATTCGCTGGTTCTCGTACTACTATACTATATCCGCCAACACGGCATTAACTGTTCGATCATTAACAGATCTTTATCTGGGGAATAGCATTGTTCCCGTGGCAACACTAGATTTTAACGGCGGCTAATATTAGCACTTAGGTTTAAAGTCCATGTTTAGTAGTCATACAATTCTATTCCCCAGATAAAGATCTTAATAATAATAATATGTTGTTATAAGTTATCGAGGATTATAAATATTATGATTCACTAATCAGGGTTAATGTCATCATCATATGTGAATTAGGCATTCTTGAATTGATGATGAGTGATGTGATATTTTAATGATAACTAATTTTATTGATAAATTGTGAACTTTGGTCTGTGACAATGTGGTGACAATACATACAGCATTAATTAGGTACTACAATAATACCTATACATAAAATATCTTTATTCTTCATTACGCGCATCAAGTGATCATCGATTTACAAAAAGATTTTTATCTACAACGCCCTGTATCTGCGACTTTAATTTTAACTAAACTTTACTGGTATCATGTTGGTCGAAAATTCCTTTACCTTCGATATGGTTGAAATATCTTGCCATGATTTACTTGCACTACTCGCTAGCAGGAACAGTTGTAGGTTAGCAGAAGGTACTTCTGCCGCCAAGTGTCATTTTGACTGAGAAGTCTTCTGTCTCATTAGAATCTCATTATTTTAGTTCTTTAATTTGACTTGACTTGAGAATGCATTAATACTTTTGATAGTATCTAGTACTTTAATATTTTTTCTTTCATTACAGGATAAAATGCAAGAATCATTTTTGAACACTGGTAGCTTTTTCCTGGAGTCTGGAGTCGATCATTCGAAGATAATTTCATATGATGTTAAACCAACCCGGTACTCGTTGTATAATGCATTAGGCTGGGCCGTTGTTACCCTCACTCCAATGCTGTATTACTTGTTTTGTCTGCTCTTCAGCGGCAAACTTCTTTATTTCTCTATCGCAAGCGCCATATTTGCAGCATGTAAGTATTACTTACTAAAATTTTATAAGTATTTTAGCAAGAGACAGCATACCTACCTACATATTGACTAACAAAACCAGCATGTATTGAAACATGGTTTATCTCATCGAAGGTTTACAAAGTAGTTTCATGCTATCTCTGTTTTTCCTGGTAGCGAGAAAACATAAAATAAAAATTGGTTTGTCCTACTTTTTTTCGGCTTAAACTACAGGCAACATTTTAATTGTACTATATTATATTTGTTCCAGTTTTCATTCTCCTCCAAAAGTCCATTGGGATGTCAAAAATCAGTCAAGGATCTTCTTATGGCACTGAACAAAAGTAAGGTACCTGTTGCAGTATTTGTTCAAATGTTTGCAGTGTATGTTAAAATCCAAACTAGATCATCGTAGGTTCGTACATTATATGTATAATTTTATTGTTTGAAAATAAAGCAAATTATTGGCTGAGACTAGTATAGAAGAATGAAAAACATAGAGAATAAATTGTTAAAGTTGTATTTTTAAACATCTATATCATTTGAAATATTTTTGATTACTACTTACCCGCATTTAAGAAATTGCTAATTTAAAATATTTTAAATTTTAATAGTGTTTATTTTGTTAAAAAGTATTGTAAATCGGTTCTAAATTGTTATATTTTGTTACTCTATCTACTTTTGACAAATAAGATAACATGTATAGTTGCTAAAACTTTAAATTTGTTTATTATGGATAATGACTACATATTTTAATTTATGACAACGATAATTATAATCCAAGAGAGATAAGGAATAGTCCTACAAAATTAAAATCGCTTTTGAATTACGCAACCGTTCTTGTTGACTTCCTAACTGTTACAATCGGAATTGAACTGATTTTATAGTGATTTAAAGATTTAGGACTGAATTAAAAAAGAAAATACTTAGAAAATTTAAAGCATGCCTAACAATAATTGAAACATAATTTTCCTTTTTACCAGCTTTTGTATTTTTTTATAGTTTTAAAACGTCGCATACATGTTTCTCTTTTATAGAACCTTGTTTATTACTATTCTGATAAATCCGTGGTGATGGTACAGATTTGTATGTATTTAACGTAAGCCACATGATGGTCTTATTAGATGTAGATAAATGAAAATAATGTACAGATTTAAAAGTGACAGCCATTTTCTTAACCTGTTACCTATTACATTTTGTAAATACAGAGATACTTACCTTTAATGGAACAAAGATGTTGTGACTTTTGTAATGTTTGGTTTTTTAAAATGTGTTTTGTGATGTATTACTAAGTATTGTTTTTATTTTTTAAGTAAGCATTAGCGTGCAGTTTGAAAATTTGTGTCAATGTAGATACTAAAAAAATATTTTTGTACCTGCGACTACTATGAAATGATAACGGAAGATACTCAGATTTTCGAGGTTAACCGAATATATTGCACAAATGTAGGTACCTACTGTTTTAAAGCACAAAATATTAACAATTTTAATTTGTATTCATGTCTTTGAACAAGAATTATGTACAATTTTTAGTTTACTTTTTTATGCGTATAACGTATTTAACAACCTTAAGTAACCTTTTTGCTATTGACATCTATAGTATCAGTCATTATGCGTTATCGATAGATTAAATTTCTTACTAATATTATAAATGCAAAGGTAACTGTCTGTCTGTCTGTTACGCTTCTAAACCTAAACCACTGAACCAACTTTGATGAAATTTGGTATAAACATAGAATAGACCTTGAGGAACAACATATATATAGGCTATCTTTTATCGCGAAAAAATGGCTTGAAGGGGTTGAAATAGGGGATGAACGTTTGTATGAAAAATGCGATATAACCGACATTCACGCGGGCGGAGCTGCGGCAACAGCTAGTTCAAAATAATTCAATGTATAGGCAATCGGAGCAGACTAGCCACTCAATAAATTAAATGGCGCATAACAAATTGTTAGAAACCATCATAAGATAATTTGATCTAGATCCCATTGTAGGTACCTTCAACCTCAGTTGGGAGTTTTATTCCCTAATTAGTACTGGCTGGTCTAATAACGTTCTGAATATGCAATGTTGCGTGTCACGAAAATGTTGGCTTATTAGCGAAACACGTTGTTACAGTATTATGACTCTTATTTCCAACGAATTTGTAACAAGTTTAGATTTTTTTTGTTATTAGTGTTGTTATATAACACTTATTCGTTTGAATGTAGATAATGGTTTAATTAATTTTCAGCGTGTATTAGACGAAATCGTACTAGTGATAATGGTATTTTTGATATTTCTGGTGTACTTTTGATTGATAAACTATTTATATGATAGAAAGACCTGTTTATATTAGCATCTTTTAAAGTAACATTTGATTAAGTATTGTTATTTTGTGCTTATTGGTATACCGACGGATAATTTTCCTTTAGGCATTTTTGTCTAAATTCGATGGCAACTTTTTTACTGTTTTTGGGAACTGAATAACTTCATAAGGTCTTATTATGATGGTAATATGCACATCAGTTTAATAGAATATGAGAGCAGTCTTCCTTTTGAACTTCCCTTTAAATATGCCATCGAAATTTGTCAAAACCATTAAATTGTAAAGTAAGTTGAACTACTTAGACATAAATTATGTATCAAGAAGTGCTTTGCCTATTAGGTATTTATATTATGATGTGCTCTAGTTATCTGGTTTATGTTTATTTATTCTTTACACAATGCTTTCGATACTTATAACATTTATTCCGATTTGACAACAACAATACCTTTTGATAAAATTGAGGGATAGAAAGTTGCTTCTCGTCTATTAGCTTCCTGTTTGGTTATGAATATAACACTGATTTAATAAGTCTTAAATAATTTGAACATAGGTACTGTTGTCGATCGTTAGCATTTTAAAATAAGCACAAATCATAAAATTGTTTTACATAATTTAGAAGGAGTTTTACGCAATCGATGATGTTGTGTCAGGCCAAACGATTCAAATAATTTGTGAAACATTTTCATAATTTATTATAAGTAATGCCAAATTCGTTTAGTCCACTAATGCTTAGTTCGCGAAATGACACAATATTTTTTAAGAACTCCAGCGTACAACATACAATAATTAGAGGACACAAATTACGAATAACATAACCTACACTTGAAACAAATCATCGCACAAAATTTTGTCGCGATTGGGAATCGAACCCACAACTTCTTGCACAACAGTCACGCACAACCGCTGCACCCCTAAGCCAGCCAAATAGTTATTTCAATATTCTTACTCTATGTAAGTAGTCGTCCATTTACTTCACGATTATTCATTCCTAGTAAAGTCATTTCGCGAATCAAGTATTTGTTAATTAAGCGGCTAAAGAGATATATAAAAGATTACAAACGTAACACGATTATACTTCTATAAAATATAGACTTGTATTAATAATTATTTACTTTCCTTATTGCTCATTTTACAGTAGGGTTGTTTGGCCAACCGTACGTGAAAATTAAAATTAATTTTGCAGTTAGAAATGCTTAAGAGTGCTATTTTTATCATATTAAAATATTTTTAGGGATTTTTATTTGAATAAACCGGTTTTACAATCGGACAAAAATTAAGTAGGTTTGACCTATACTTAATGAAAAAATATTTTTAATAGTTTGACCAGGCAATCCCCCGTACTATGGGCAAAAAGCGTTTACTTTCATTTCTATAGATATAGATGTTGTAACTTTGTACGTATGTTTATTATTATTATTAAAGTTGTACTACTTACTATTTTTTTTATTTGTTGTATTAAAAATGCTCAAGATAGAAAATAATAAAGGATAATATACGCATATGCATTATTTTCTATCTTAATATCTTCTTATCATAAACACCAAATCTTCAATGTTTGTATCATCTTTAGGCCAATGATTGCAGGCCTTAGTGGTAGGTAGTAAGCGATTAATGAAAAGAGTAGATATCCGGCACTTGCTACCGGTCGTTCTGGGTGAATCGACCATTCCATTTAGTAACATAGTCAAAGATCTTGGACTGCTTATTGACTCCCAACTTCAACTGGCAAGCTCAGGCCACTAGTTTCAGTCAAAGAGTAACTAGTATCCTACGTGCCTTATATCGCCTGAAGAACTTCGTACTAAAACCCAAGGCAATAATTGTACAGACTTTAATTTTTTCCGCTAATTGGTGATGGTAATGTATGTTATTTTGACCTGAATGCAGATCTACTCAATAAGTATGACCGACTCAATAACTGCATTCGATTCATTTTTAACCTTCGTGAATACGACCATATTTCCTCCTATCGCCCCGAGGTAAAATGGCTTCTAGCATGCCTTATATATTATACTAGGTTTCTGCGACGCGGTTTCACCCGCGTCTTTGCTTACTGCTCTGCTACCCTAGTGTTGATGTTACGTAGCCTTTAACCTTCTTCGAGAACTGGGCTACCAAACGCAAAAATATTTTTAATCCCAGAAGTCGAATTATCTCTACATTAGGCAAACTACGCTGTATTCTTCGGGAGACATCATCTCTACACAATGGTATATTAAAATAGCTTTTCAAATAATTGTATCAGTACCTACTTAATGTTTTAGTATTTAGCAGGTGATTTAAACAGATCTCAATGTCTCAAATTGCAATAAACTATGAAGAACAAAACATTAGATTTAATAGTTTTATTTCAAATTATTGTTTAGGGTATATCCATTTTACTTAACCTAAGTATAAAATCGAGTAAGTACATTTGCACTTTGACTTCTATTGGCTTGTTAGTCACAAAAAACCCTGGTACACCAGCTTTCTCTAAAGTCACCTGCTGGTCACTTACCTGAAAAAAATAATTTAATTTGTTTATAGTTTTTAATACACTTTACCTAACCCTTGGGCTACCAAGCATGATGCCAATTATGGTCTGTATATTTTTTGACAATAAGTACATGATTAGCAGTAATTCAAAGTCCTATATAATGGTTTACTTGGAATGTATGAGTATTAGAGTCTACTCAATATAATAATAATATTTATATAAACTTATAGAATCTTAAATCAGATACAAACTTTTTGATCAAGCTGAAGAACTAATTTCATATCAGTCTGCCTTAATTCTTCTTTATGCCTTTCTATTAATATTGCCTTTTGTAGTTCTTGCTGGTCTGCTGGTGTTGTACTCATCATAGTTTTTATTTCCACTGAAAAATAATACTTATATACATACATACATAACTTCATGCCTGTCTCTCATTAATGGGGTAAGCAGAGCCTATAGAACACCATTTGCTGCGATTCAAACATACCTCCTTTGCCTCTTCACTATTCATTAATCTTTTATTGACATGTTGGTTATGGGTGCTTGTAATTGTGCTCTTTGTCAACACATCACCTATTTGGTCCGCCTATGTGTGTAGGGCGACCCATACCAACATGCCCAGTAATTTCCACTCCATAAATTTCTTTCGTTATTGTGCTTCCATCCATTCTTTCCAAATGTCCAAACCACTTTAACATACTCCTTTTAATTTAGGATAGTACTATATCACTATTCAATGCACATTCTTCTCTTATCATGCTATTCTTTACTCTATCTGACAGGTTAACTCCACATATGCTTCTCTTCTCAGTGCTCTCATCTCTAACTAGTGCATTTATTTTGTTTTCATGCTTTTTCTGCCATACCCAATATTCACTACCATACTTAAGAGTACTGTTGTACTATGGCTAAACAATTATCTAGAATGTGCTTTTGTTACAACCTGCATTTGTTATATTTAAGTCAAAGTATCTTAATATCATCATCTGAAAATTATACACTATTGGACAGAAGGACTCCTCCAATCCAAGTATCCCATTGAATCCTATCATATATATATCATCATGAATTCTCCAAAACCCACTTTAGTTTGTGGTTCAAACAAACCCATTGCACATCAGAAAATTGCAGAAGCAAGCTATGCCACACACACAGTTAGGGCAGTTTACATAGTAGCCATCGATATCTGATTAAGTAAGTAAGGATTATTTTTCTACTTAATAAATTATTCATATGTGCCTTGTATAACACCAATGTACAACAAAAGTACCAGGGATGGGAGTTAGGGTTAAATTCCTGTCTGATCAAAATAGATCCAATATAGGTATTCAATTAAATACAATTTATTAAGTAGGTACTTACATGTGTGTTTATTTATTATTTGTTGTCTCTGTTGATACAGATGTTTTTCAGTCACATGTTGAATTTCCATCAGTCCTATTACTATTTCAAATACTGTTTCATTGAGAAGGCAATTCGCTAATCCAGACAGAAGCTCTATTGGTACTCTCATTTGATATTTTCTGAAATAGTTGAAATTGATTTCATTTATTTTGCATTAGTTGGTTCAAAAGTTTTATTTTATGTATTTGAAACAAAACTAGAAAGCAATATTACTAACGGTGGTAATTCTCTAGCCATGTCTTGAAGCTGTTCCAATAAAAAATATAATTTTCTTTGTAATGCTTCTGGTGTGGGTTCAATAAATTCCATTATTCTAAAATAATAGTAATTAAACTAATGTCGCAGTTTAGTAGAAGTACCACGAATATTTTTATTCATGATCTCTCAAGTCTAAAGTGGTACTTCTCAGTTTATAAAATGTATTCCGTGGTGTTACTTTAGAATACATTTATTTTATCTCCCAAGTAAACAAAATTTTGTAGATTTCAAACGAAATGTCAGTTGTCATTGTCAAAGTTGTCAAAACGAAGTGAACACATCCTCAAGTACTAAAGCATAGAAGGAGTGTTAATCACCCTCCTAAAGTTGTCCTATTTTTCCAAATAAGCCGGATTCATTGAAAAGAAAGAGACAAATAATTTTGCTAAGGACGGCTGGTGTACACTGTAGAAACGTCAATTTGGTTACCTTTGGTTACCTTTGGATGCCGAAATATGAAGCGAACTAATGTCAAATGTTCCAACTTGTCAAGGCCTCTAGACAATTTAGTCGGGTTATACCGCCACTCGTAATTTTCATTGTTGTTTGTCTGTTTTGTGAAATAATGTATGTTATTCAATAATTACATAGTGCTATTGTGAAGTAAAATTAAGCCCATGGGATAAGCAATGTCCTGCGTTATTGTAGGTTGTAAATTACATTCTTTTCGCAAAGAAAATCAAGTTTAAATCGTCAACTTCCTTCGGTGAGTAGTTAACAAACCAATAATATATACTAAAAACCTATACATAAATGCAAAATACCAAAGTGATTTATACTTTACTATACTGCAATCATATTATAATCGTCTGTTTGCTATTCGATTCAGTAATTTTTAAGTATTTTACATGTATACCAATTTGTGTAGTCATGTTCAATAGTGTTGTGATTTGTGCTGCATATTTTATCGATGACAAAAATATTACTATAATTTGTAGTTAACGATTTTGTGGTAACTATCTTTGTACCTTTCATAGTGTTACATACATTGTGTTCTTTTGCAGGTTTCCGAAAGATCAGACCGGAAGATCCATGAAGCAAATTAAGAGAAAATTATGTTATATATTATATTGTTACAAGTTTAACATTCCAGCGGTGAGGACGAATCTACTCAAATTTGCTCCATTGTCACGCGCCATACGACTTATTAATATTATTTCTATAGAAATTAATATTTTTCAATGTACCCTGTCAAACTTCAAAGATGTTGCACATAAATGTATAGTATTGGATAAATAGGTATATTTATTTAGTAATTAGTTATATTGTTTTAAATTTTAGGTTTTTTATGGTATCGTATTGGATTTTTTATCTGTAATGATATTGTAAATACTTTTTCAATAAATAAATAATAAATAAATAAATAAATGTTCTAGATGACTACAGAAATTTATTAATAAAATTGATCGGGAAAAATTTCTAAAAGTACCAATTCATAACCATACCAATAATAAAAAATATTTCTGCTTATGCACAAATAATCAGGACATTCCTAAAAAAACTGTAATTTTAAGGAGCAGTAATAATGTGTTTCAATACAGCTGTGTTTTATTTTTACCTTGGGTTATCTGTTTTGATGCTATACTAAGAAACTCAGAAAAGAACAGAGGGCCGATACTGGTATTTTGGCGATCCACACACTGCCCCGCAATACGCTGCGGGAGCGTGGCGACGCGGTGACGGTGCCACGCGTGCAGATGCGAGAGTACTGGTCTGCATCATCAATCACGCACGTTACTGCAGAACTCGGTGTCCATACCGTCTGGCCCCGAACCCACGCGCGTGAGTACGTGTTTCTCTGCATGTAAGCGTGTGATCAGTAACACAGCGCGTAAATGCGTTTTCAGTGTGTTGCACCACGCGTGATTTCTATACAAAGATAGATACTTACAAACAATACAAGAACACGCACGCTCGCACTACGCTCCGTGATGCGAGGCAGTGTGTGGATCGATCATGTATATTTCAATTTTCAATTTATTTAATTTATTCATATACAGTTTACATTGTGTTTGAACTTACAGCATGAAACATGAATATAAACTTCAAAATTATTTCACGTTGAAAGTGCTCTTGGCGCCGCTGCCGGCCTATGCCATTCCGGTGAGGTGTAAAACGGCCGTTTGTTTCTTGTAGTTCGTTTACGAGAGCTTTTATGCAACCAGACCTCATTTGATATTAGCATGTCTGTTAATTTACCATAGTCCATAGACAAATTTCATCTATCGATATCGATAAACTGTCAGAAGGTATCGTAGCACTATTAAACTTCTATTTGTCTCTGAGTGTGTACGCTTTATTTTCCTAATAGTACTTCTATGCTTTAGTACTTGTTCTGTGAACACATCTTCTTCTTCTTATTTTATTCTGGCAACTGAGCCGAGCAAAATCGACTAATTCTGCCAATGACATTGTAGTAGATTAATTAGAACAGTAAATCAATTATTAACTCAATTTTGCACAGGCGACAAACACAAAACAAAAAATAAAAAAAACAACAACTCACAATACTGAAATGAGTAGCTAAGAGAGTGAACTTACAATAACGGTTATAAATGATTATTATGAGATATACAATGACATTATTACGCACAAAAACTAAACAGCAACAAGAAACACTGATCTAAACTAAATGTATTATTATAATCTTATATTATTATCGCTAATAAATTTTGAAAGAATGTACAGTAACTTTGGAGAGTTATAAGTCAAAAGCGAATGAAAATTGATAGGGAGGGGAATATTCAATTTTTGTAGAACGACATTATACAGATTAAAAGACCGATTGTTATTAGGACACTCAAAGAAAATATGGTCCAATGAACCATCATCAAGACCACATTCGCACAGAGAGTTATTGCGAACGTGGATTTTGTTAAGGAACACAGGAGTACAGCAATGACCCAACCTGATCCTACTGATAGTGGAGACGAGATATTTAGCCATTTTTTTTAAATTATAGAACCAAGGTTTAGAAGGAATTTTAGGCTGTATGGCAGCATAAAAACGACCCTTTAGCTTAGAGCTGCTAGCCCAATCTTTCGACCAGTTAATAAGGAATTTAGAATTTGAAGTGTTTTGTAAATCATAATTGTACAAGCCAAAATGTTTTTTGTCAGAAATATGAGAGCAGGCCCACTTAGCTAAAGAGTCAGCGCAGTCATTGCCAACAATACCAGAATGACTTGGTATCCAGACAAGGACAATATCCAAGCCTTTTTTGGAACATAGCAGCAAGTCATGTCTGATGTCCAGCACTATCTTGCTACGTATTTTACTGCTCAGTTGATTTTGAGCTATGGCTTTGATACTGCTAAGAGAATCAGAAAAAATAACTGCTCGTTAAATATTGTGGGCTTCAATAAACGATACGGCCTCTGAAATCGCCACACATTCGGCTGTAAAAACTGAAGTTTCTGAAGGGCACTGGAATTGTAGAGCAATTTTTGAATTTTGGTAATAAACTGCCACACCTGTACACTCCGTCAAATTTATTTTAGACGCATCAGTATAGAAATAGACCCAACCAGGCCAATACCTTAAAAGCAATTCCTTAAAGTCATTTTTGGTCATTGGCGAATCCTTATGTAGCCCAGAACCCAAGAAAACATTAGGTTTAAAATGAGTATCTTCAAACGGGAAAGAAAATAACGGAAGAATTTTATACTGGTAAATAGGGGATTTAGAAAACTTAAGTTCTCTTAGATAGGTACCTATTTACCAATAATGGAAGAGATTTGTAGGTCCAATAGGTCGAATTCGACGAGGAGAGTATTTTGTCTAGAATAGGCAGTAATGGATGAGATGATAAAGAAAACACTTTGGACAGAAAACGATCAGCCAAAAATTGTCGTCTAATTTTAAGAGGAGGTTCTGCACACTCTACTTGCAAGGCATTAATAGGAGTGGATTTCATAGCTCCTACAACGATTCTAAGGCACTTAGCCTGTATGGTGTCCAACTTAGCCAGTGCTTTTTTGTTGCAGGGTTCCCATACAAAGCAACAGTAATCAATAACACTTCTTATTATTGCATTGTACACAAGCTTTAATGCAAAAGGGTGAGCTCCCCACCAGACACCAGCCAAAATTCTTATAATAGAAATGTTACGCTCGCATTTTTTGATGATATACTCGATATTCTGAATGCCAGACAATTTTGAGTCCAAGAAAACTCCAAGAAATTTTGTGCAATTACTAATAGGAACATTTTGGTCATCTATCTTTATTACAGAACGCGGAACAACACGTTTACGTGAAAAAACCACAGCTGAGCTTTTTGAAGCGGAAAGGGAAAGGCCGTGAATCATAAGCCACCTGCTTAACGAAGTTAGAGTAATATTAATTGATTGCGTAGAAGAGACAACAGAAGGGCCGCATACATACAAGGCGATGTCATCAGCGTATTGAAGGATGTTGCAATCATAATTTAAACAAGAAGGAAGATCAGCTGTATATATGTTATAAAGAATGGGGCTTAGGACAGAGCCTTGGGGGAGACCTCTCCACACCGTTCGTCGATCAGGACTCATATTCCTTAGTTCCAAGGGACGGGAAGAAAGCATAGAACAAATTATCTGGGTATTTTTTGTAAGGATGCAAAGAAGTTTTAGTTTTTGTTTCAAGACTGACAAGAGAACATTATCATATGCCGAAGATACATCTAAAAACACTGCTACTACACTCTTATTTTAAGATAAAGCAAGTCTAATGTCAGAAGTTAGGACACTGACACTGTCAGCAGAACTTAAACCCTTTCTGAAACCAAATTGAGATTTCGGAAGCAATTCGATTTTTAATAAGATGTTCTAAAATTTTTAGCAGTACGGAGGACAATGCAATTGGTCTGAAGCTATTACAATCATACATATCCTTACCTGGTTTCAGTATTGGAATGATTAGTTGAACTTTCCACTCAGGAGGAACGAAACCAAATTTAAAACAATGATTAACCGAACCCAAATAGTATAAATGGCAATTATGTCCGGCCTTAGTAATAAAAGAATACGTAAATCCATCCAGTCCAGGAGCTGAATCTTTAATATGTGATATAGCTATATTAAATTCATCTAAGGTAAAGGAATTATTCATGGGATCATCAGAGAGAGAAGACTCGAAAGAGACACAGCACTCATCCTCATTCGGTACATAAGAAGGAGCAATTTTCTTAAGAAAAGCACTCTGCTACCTCATTGGTCATACTGTTTGAGTTAGTTGAGGAGTAGCTCCTTCTGAATCTGTTAAGTCTCTGCCAAACTACAGATAAAGGAGTTGTAGGATTTAAGGAGCTACAAAAAGAAAGCCAACTGGCACGTTTCTTTTTTTTAAACAGCAGTCTGGATTTAGCAACTACTCTTTTAAACGCAATTAGGTTATCAACGGACATGTCAGCATTATAAGTTCGTTCAGCCATATTTCTGGCTCTGATAATATCCGAGCATTCACTGTCCCACCACGGTGGAGAAGGCAATTTACCTCTTGAACATTTTTTAGCAGGCAAGCAGTCTGCAGCAGCAGAAGATATAGTCGAGGAAAAAGATTTTAAGCACTCCGTAAAATTTTCTGCATTTAAAATGGGAAGAGCTAAAATTTTGCTATCTAAAGTTCTTTTATATAAATTCCAATCGGCTAAATCAAGGCGGTATTTAAGTAAAGGAGGAGGAAAATTAGCAAGCGGAGGGCTGGAAGGCACGCTTACCATAATAGGGAAGTGATCACTTCCATATGACATATCCAGCCGATGCCATGATAAACTGCTTGACAAGCTATTTGAACAAATAGTCAGGTCAACACAGCTCTTGTTTTGTCCTATTAACGATCTGCGAGTAGGATAACCATCATTTAAGACACAGAGATTAAGATCATCTACAACATCAACCAATCCCTGACCAAAATTATCGCAATAATCCGAACCCCATCTATAATGATGACAATTAAAATCACCCATGATTAATAAAGGACCATTGATGTTCATGAGTAGATTTTGAATAACAGCCAAATCGTTTGTATGAGGATGAGATATGTACAATGATATAATCGTTATATCCTCGACCTTAGCGGCAACAATATTAATATTGTCACCAATTGAGGGAAGATGAATAGGAGAGAAGGCTACTCTATTATTAATAACTATAGCACATCCACCATAGCCATCCAGTCTGTCATTTCTCAAACAAGAGAAACCAGACAGTGTGAAATTTCTATTGGGAGTAAGCCATGTTTCTGCAATGCAGAAAATGGATGGTCTATATTTATTAAATAAATAAATCAGCTCTGACTTTTTGTGGGCAGCACTTCTAACGTTCCATTGTATCAGAGTTTGAATTGGGAACATGATGGATTGACTCTAACAATAATGACAACTGGGAAGCAACGTGGTCCGGTATATATTTAATAGGATTAGACAAGACTGAAGATAACAATGAGGAAAGGAGGGAGATAATTTGATCGGAATTATTTGCTTAAGAAGACAATTCGGATGATATGTTGGAAAGAGCACAACCGTTTCTTGGCGAAGGCATGGTGTCGATGAGAGCATTGTGAGCTTCTCTATCGTATCCGGGCGACAAAGGTAAACGAGATTTGGGATTACGGTAGACAGTCTTTTTATAAGATTTTGGAGGCGGAGATGAAGGAATAGGAGAGGGTGAAAGAACCTTTGTTTTAGTAACTTCCGCAAAAGATCTGGTCACAGGAGGAAAATGCTGGCTGGCTTCTGAATAAGAGATAGATTTATCAGCCATGACGGATTTAATATTTTTTTGGCGACTAAACTCCGGACACGTTGAATTGTTAGCATAGTGCTGACCCGAACATAAAATGCAGAAAGATTCGTCTTCAGTAATCTCATAGCCATCTCCTGGATGCTCATGACCACATCTAAAGCAACGGGGCTTCGATCTGCATTGGACACGAGTATGACCAAATCTACAACACTTAAAACATTGGATCGTTGGATACATATAGCGTTCGACAGCCAATGCAGAAAAACAACAAAAGACTCTTTTTGGAAGCACTTGGCCGTCGAACGTTAAAACGACCGTTTGGGATGGCCTCCATTCCGAAACACCATCAGTCATAAATTTTCTATTTAATCTTCTAGCCTTTAAAACAGGTGCAGAACCTATGGGAACCTTTACATTCTCTATTATGTCTTCTTCTGTCCATTCAGTGGGTACACCTCGGATGATACCCATGCGGGTGATGTTAAATTGAGGGATATTCGCCAAGTATCCGTTTGAGCTTAAGACTGAATTAAGTAAAAAACTGTTAGCGTCCTGGTGACCTTTAAATTCAACAGAAATACGGTTTCTGCCCATGCGCTTAATACCGTCCGGCAGTATATTGCTAATGTTATTTTTCATTAGTAACATGCCGAATTTAACCGGGTGTAATGATGTGCCAGATGATTGATCAATTTCGGTTTTCGAAATATGAACGATGAACGGCGGTAAGTCTTTCTCAGTATATTTTTGTCTACCTATAAGATTTTTTGATAGCTTCGGTGGCGTATCAAGCGACGAGGGTGACGATACAGCAGGCCGTTTACGTTTGTTATCTTGAGAATCCCCTCCCGCAAGACCTTGCTGATTAAGAGGCATAGAGAGTTTATTCGAGCAGTCAAAAAATCCAGTGTCAGGAGGATCAGGAGGATCAGGCGGTTTAAGAGTATCCATTTCTTAGAGAGAGGAAGAGAAGTTGGAAATATATAAATAGAAAGGACTTACCTACTTTTATATAATATTTACAATCTAATATTTACACCACTTACAAATAAATAACACTAATAAACTATTATCTACAAACTAAAATTGGATGGAAAAAATCTACGTGTTGTCACCTTGACAGCCGAAACCCACCGCCTGTGAACACATCATTGCTCAGCTGTTGTGTTTATTACTAGAAATGTCAAAAGAAATTTGGTAAAGAAAAAAAAAACAAAGCTTTTACAGCCTTCATGTAGGTATTTAGTGTAATTAAGACTTTTGTTAAGATGAATACGTATTATTACGGATTGTTTCTTCTACTTCATTGTTCATATATACTAAAGGCTGATATAACGAGCCAAGAACCTTCAAATGTAAACTTATTGTGAGTATGAACACAGAGAAACTATACTAGAAACAGTGTCATTTATTGTATATTTACAACTTGCTTCCTTAAATTCTCAGATCATATTCAGGCGAAGGCTATATATATTCATATCCAGATGAATGCTTGTCAATTATAAATGATTTTGCACAGTTTGCATCTGACTTCACAAAGTGCTCAATATTGTATGCGAGGCCAATCAGACTTTGTGAGAAATGTGTAGATCATTATTTGAACTTTCACAGTAAGTATGAAGAGTTACTGAAAACTGTTGTAAATGGAACTTCTTGCAAGTCTCTATTTATATCACATGACAGGTTGGATGCTATTTTAGAATATCATGACAATATATTAAGCATTTGGGACAAAGGTCATTGCGACGGTAAGTCTGTTATTATTATAACTATAAAATCGAGAATTATTTTAATCTAATCTTCCAACATTAATTTGTACTGTCTCCTTTTCTAGCTTGTTTTAATTGGTCTGGTCCAGTGCCAGTTGTATCAAATGACACAAAACACTTTAACATAATATTTAATGAGACCATGAGTTGCATACTGAAATACATGGACAACAATACCAATAATACTGAAGTATGTGACAAATGTATGCAGAACTATCTTCAGTTAGACAACTACTACAAAACACTCAGTGCTGATGCTATAGGAGTGGACAGCATTTGTATGGATGTTGTGGATTCGGTAAGTTTAATAACACTTTAACCTAGGTCCGTCAACGGCATCAAATGTTTGGGTGCTGAGTGGTAACAAACCACACACAAACTTTCGCATTTATAAGATAATAAAAATGCGTAATTATAATTTTCAGATGAATGCTACAAGATTTATTTGGAGTAAAAGTTTGAATTGTTGTAAAATAAGGCGAACTCCGGAAGTAATATTTTTATGTTGTGCTGGCATTATATCAGGATTGCCATTACTTTATTACATTATCTTGAGATATTGTAGCCCAATCAGAGACTTCCCAAATGTATTGAAGCGTAAGTATTGGTTTTATATAAGGTAAACTATTTTATTTCATCATTATATCGGTCTGTTAGTATCCCACTGCAGGGAAAGGCCTAGCCATTCTATTAAGTTTTCTCCATCCATATGTACACTCTTAATGAAACAATTAATTTGGAAGTGGGAATGTTTCCTCATATTCCCTTCTCCTAAAATGGTAACAAAGGCCATGCTACATCCTAGATTTCAGCTGCTATTGAATAAAATAAACAGTTTCATGTTAATGAAAGTGATAATATCTTTAAAGGTGAACATTTTTTTCAGAATCAAGATTTAAGCAAACAATAATGAGATCAATACATGGAAGAATAAACTGAAGGCATAACACAAATGAAAGTCTTAATGTAACAATAACACATTATGTATTTACAGTCTGACCAAAGAAATAAAAATGATTTTGTTAAAATTGGTTCTAACTGATAAGTACGCAGATTTTAGGCACATAAAATCAGGTTTAAGTAGCTGTTGAGTTATCGATGTCTAGCTTTCTTATTGTTATTCTTCTTCATACTATTACTACTACTTGTACTACTGTTAGACATTTTGTGTTTTAGTGAGTTTGGTGTCATATCTCCTTTGTTCAGTATGTTCAGTGATGAGTCTTTGTCTTTAGGGGTTCCTGGTCTGCTGTCCAGTCCAACTGCAGTTAACATTTTGCTATCACTGCTGAATGCTTTCTGTAGCATACCGGATGATGTTGCTATTTTTTGTGTGACACTTTGCTTTGTTTGTGAATGGTTAATAACTTTCTCAATACTTCCATTAGTATGTTGTTTGCCAGACGGTTTCGATGCTATACTCTCTGTGGATCCATGTATGGTAGTGTGATTCAGGTTGCTTACATTAACTGCAGAACTCATTTGTGTGTCTGATGAGTCTTCATTTGTTTGAGATTCTGTTTCACTGTGTTGTTCATCTGCAAGCATAAATTATCATTAGAATACATTTATGGACCTAATTAGATTGTATTGTATTGTAGTTTATCTTACTTTTTGCTTCAGCAGGATCCACTAAACCACTGACAGCCTGAAAAAATTTAATATCAAGTATGAATATAGAAAAATAGTCTAAATTTGCTTATGTTAAGAATGTTTACAACTTACAGCCATAGATGTGATACTGGATTTGGAAAACAATCTTTCAGCCTCTTTAAATTTCCTGTTACGTTTATCAGCTTTAGAATTCGTGCTTTTATTTGTAGTCAGATATCTGTCCCAGCCTCTGATAATGTTTCCATACAATTGTGTGTCTTCTAAATATGAACCTTCAAATGCATAAATTTGCCGCTCCAAGTTCGCAAGGGTCTCCTAAAACATAATGAAAGATTAAGGTGTGCTACATAAACAAATATTATATTGATATAAAAGATATACATTGCTTACAGCTACTTCAGCTTTCCGTTTTACTAATTCCGCCAACTCCGCTCTTGTGTCAGCCACTGATGATTGTTTGGACGCCATATTGTTTCTTTTTGCTTGTACGTTTTGGGTATCGTTCTCGGGGGTTTGTGGTGAAACAACCATGTCGATAGTTGTTATAATCCTACTCTATAAAGCCATAATTTTTATATCTAAACACGAGGTAGTACGTTAACGTTGTATTATAGAAATAAATACTACAAAATTCAATCAATTTAAAATCACACGCTCTGCTGCTCTGCATTTGACGAATGACACTGACAGTCGACAGACAACACTTGACAGTTTGACAAACGGCATCGCTGTCGTATCAAGAGATGTACCTGATCTTTTGTTTTCACGGAAGATGGTTGTCATTTAATTTCATCCACATTTTTTCTATATTATCATTGTAATATACCATTAATATCATCAACAACAATATTATTCTACACTTGACGCTGGCAGAAATAGCTGACATAATCGTCGGCTCTGTTGCCAAAAAAAAGGAGAAGAAGAAGAGATGTACCTGTTGTTTTAGGTGATTTATTTTGCCAATGCTTGTGGGTTAGGCATTTACTGCTAACTTTAGATCTAATGGTAGCTACAAATTAGGGCTATTAATATTACATGACCGTATAAAGTACGATTTTGTCACTTTGGTCAGGCTCACGATTCGGCCATTCGATCACAAATTTTCTTTTTCGTTAACTATTCTAAATAATAAAATCAAAATGGGTTTTCGTGTGGTTTACTGACTCCGTCATCAGTGATAATAATTCTTAAAATATGAGCAACATGGTAATTATGTTAAAAAAAAGCCTGTGGTTTACTAAGCCGTTCACGAGCATGACGCACGGGCCAGCCATTATCACCCTCGCCGTAGAAGAGGGAAGGTGATAACCCGGTCAATACGACACCACAAGCAATGACATTTTAGTGAGCATGACAATGCAGGGCATGGGTGGTAAAAGAACCATAATAAAATGTATTATGCCTTTCGAACTCATAATGATCATGATATGCATCCACTTCACATTAAAGTTTTACTACAATAGTCAACATAATTACAATAATAGTCAGTATAATTACTATAATAATAATCAATATACTTAATGATAATAATAGTCAATATAAGTACAATAATAAAAATATCAATCATAATGTCTTTCTCCGATTACCTAAATCTCCTGATGCAAAGGAAGCCTTAAAATAAAAAGTGCTTCCACGCTGCAATTATATTGCGTTAGAGAATGTTGCATAACTTCTTTTTACAACATGATTTATGAATATATTATCAAAATTATAACTTTGCTTAGTTATTTCTCAAAAGGCAGCGCGCCGTATTGATGGTTACAGAATGATATACAACGAGTTGTACCAGTGTGGCAGCGTTTTTATTACAACATTTTAACATTAGCACAATGTTACACACTGGTATAAAATCCTTGCGTGCTACACAATATTTATATCGTAATATAACTGCTGTGTGGCACTATCTTTATGGCTATGATGGTTTCTGCAGGGCTTGTTAACGTTACCAATTAACATAAAAATTAACGTTAGTTTGATACGTAACGTTAAAAATGGTTAACGCTACTAGCTACAGTTATTATTATATAACATACTCGTACTTACTGGATGCACACGATAGGTTGCAATGGCGAGCAGTCCATATCATCAGAAGCCCGGAAGCCCGGCGAAGACGACGACTACGAGTTAACAGCTTATAAAACATAGACAGTGCTAGTAACAACTTCAGTCAAACTTCTATACAAAAACACCAAAATGTATGGAAATTCTGACTCGCGATATCGAAGCGTTCACACCGACTAACTTTATAATAATATACAAGTCGCTACTACCAGGCATGATCACCTAGCTTGGTCGGAGGATCCTCCCTTTGGTTGGAGGTGTATGGTGTGATACCTCCACACTTTTATAATTTTTACAGGGACTTTATACTTTATCTATAGCCACCATTAGCAGAGTTTTAGTACCTACTCAACTGACGTTCTTTTATACAACTATCATGTCAAGCAAGCAAATAGTCCACATGATGGTAAGTAGTAACCTAAGACATGGTTGTGTTGTATAAGCATCACAGAAACAATGCTAATAAAACACAACCAAGTAATTGGCCACCGTTTGGGGAAAATGGGATGAGAAAGGAAAAGGAAAAGGATTGAGAGTAATAGTTGGGCCTCCGCGCCAGTGTGGTGCGATGCGACGTTGGTTAAATGCTCTAAGAATGCGACCCACCGTCAGAGTGAAATATACTTCATTATTATTTTCATTAAAGTTCATTCGATGATTTCTTTAGTCAATTAGAAATGCAATTTTCAATCTAAGTTTTTGAGACATTTTCGAGCAGTATTAAGATTCATTACATTATTCCTGGAACATACCTTTAAACGGTTTGAGTCAAGAAGTTTACTCGAGTCTACCAGACTCAGCACATCACTACTGATTCAATTTCGGTGCTGCTGTCAGTGTCATTCACTGTCAACTACTGTCAGCAGTCTGTTCTGTCAGTGTCAAGTGTGTTGCTTTCAGCTTTCAGCTTTGAATTGTCTGTTGTCAATACTTTTTATTTTCATTTTCCTATCATTACCTCTATTCTCAAAAAATGAAGTAAATTGTTGCATTGATAAATATTATTAGCTAAAGAGCTACCACTTTCAATATGTCCATTAATTATATACCTCGGGTTACGCAGGTAAATATTTCATTATGAATTCGTACTTTGCTCGATAAATAACAATCAAAAATTTAATGATAAGATATTTTATTTGCTGAGAACATGATACAGTAGATGATAAGGTAGCCCAACATGTTATCTAATTAGTAATGTTTTTCAGTTGGACGCTGTGCAACTAGACAGCCAAGTAGAGGAACTTTTTAAACAATTAGTTTTACAAGCTACTAAATTTATAGAGGTAAGTCTAATAAAATCTATTATTTAGAATGTTATTGTTAAGCTTATATTTATTTCTAACACAATTTGTATCTTGGTTTTTAGCCCAGATTTATTCAGCCATTACTGCCAGAGCTAGAGCTTTTAATAAGAACATGGATTTTCAAATATTCTGTTGTCAATCAGAAAAGCACATTTGGACATCAAATGCTATCACTAAAATATGTACCAGACAATTTTGCTAAAACTAAACTGTACTGGTATTATGGATATACTATTGGTTTAAAATATTTAAGGGACAGAGCAATTTATAGCTTCACATCTAATACAAAAGTACAGAATTTTGTAAATAACTTAGAAACATTTCAGTTAGTGGCCGATATATTGAATTTTTGTAGATTTATTCAAACAGGAAAATATCCATTATTCATTGATTTTGTACTAGGGCTTCACTTGACAGCAGAAAATGTGACTAGAGAGGATCTTACTGACTTTTCTTGGACCAGAGAACTTTTGTGGCACAATTTAATAGTAAGTTTTATTTTATTAAAATTGTAGGTATTTATTTACCTGCACTAGGTAACCATCCTTCTCTGTGATCGGTGATTTTAAGAACATAAAAAATCATAGATATAAAGTAAAAGTAGGTCAAGCGTATTATGTGGCAATTATGCTCATAATATCCCACCCAGTTATATCATCTAATTAATTAAAACAGAACTAAGAATACTTATCAGTGCCTTATTGAC
Source organism: Parascotia fuliginaria (assembly GCA_963082885.1). NCBI lineage: Eukaryota > Metazoa > Arthropoda > Insecta > Lepidoptera > Erebidae > Parascotia > Parascotia fuliginaria. The sequence continues at coordinate 7,294,782 of OY720176.1, read as the reverse complement.
CCTAGTGGGCAGTGACAGGTGGTACTGTATGTGTATTTGCTGTGATTAAGGAAACAATAAAACATAGTGTAACTTGATACTGTTAATATCCAGAGATTTAAGAGTTAACATTTTATTACTATTATTTTTATTTATTTCTATTATTAATTTCCAGGAATTAATAGGAACAACCTTAGCTTTAATCAACATATTTGGACTAAAAAAGCGACTATCCAGTGTGTTAAAGTATGCATGGTGGAGAAAGCATGTGAAATCAGCTGCAATCAACAATCGGGCTAATATGACCATTAACACTGTCTGTGCTTGCTGCTCCAACAAGCCCGTGTTACCCCACACTATGGGATGCACACATATATTCTGTTATTATTGTTTAACAGTAAGTATAAATATATTATAATATTATATACTTACCTACATACTTAAATTGCACTATTAGAACAAGTACTAGTTGAGAAAAAATATCATAAAATATCAAACAGACTTATTTCACTTTGAATTAAAATTTGTTTTGCTTTCTGAGTGTGATTATACATCCTTTAGATTATTATATTTGTCTTCCCTTTCATTCATTTGTCATTAAATCAATCAATTAATGTAAAAAAAGAAAACCCTAAGAAAATGAAACTACTATAAATTTACAATTATAATATCTATTGCCATCAGCAACATCACTCAGTTAGTGAAATAAGGCAAATTATTAGTTTTCGTGCTTGTGTACTCTGCTCTCTTAGTTCAAAACTGCTAGTGTTTTTGTGTAGGAATCATAGTCTCAATATTTGTTACATTAGTAGCAAAGAAAGAAAATCTCTTTAAATGGTAAACCATAATGTACAGTCTATAAGATCTTTCCTCTAAGGAAATAATTCTATTGCTATAGGTTATTGTTACTTTAGCCCTATCATTTCAGAACCTTTTCCCTTATAAATGATCTGTTAATCGTAATTTTCTTTTACAGGCTAATAAGACTGCAGACCCAGACTATGCATGTCCAAAATGTTACTATAATGGTAATAAAATAAATAAATTTGAAATGATTTAATGTTTGTGACGTTTAATTAAACTATTTAAGAATCATTGGTGCTGTGATAGGTAATTCGGATAAAAATATATGTATATTTTTTTATATTAGCCTACCAAAGTGAAAGAATGGAGTCATTCTGCCTGATGGTAAGCAGTCAGTGGAATTCAGAAGTAGTGGGTTGTAATGGGTTTTTTAAATAAAATATATCTGTGAAGTTATCATTTATTTATTTTATTTATTAATATTATTGTTTATAAAAATAATTATATTTAGGTACACACATTTAAAGGTCAAAGTATAATAGTAAACTAAAAATATAAATAAAGCACAATAAAATTATCCATTGTGTTCGTAAACAGCCTTAAAATGGCACGTTTGGGAGAAAATAATATAATTTGCAAAATAAAGTATCACAATAATGCAAGTGACCTACATAATATATGTATTTATTAATGGTTAATAAACCCATAGTCCTATTTGCTTTTGACAATATGCTCATAGTTTTAATTGTAGTAAAACTATGGACTTATTATATCGTCATTCATCCAATACGAATTATTAATTACTTAGAACGAAAGAGCAATCTTTACTTCGACGATATGTATTAAATTGTCAATTGCGACATTAAAAAAATACTCGGAGTGCAACGGTTCGATCGAGTCGTGAGATAGGTAAGTACTTAAGTGAGTGCGACGCGATGCTTGGTAGGTGTTTACACACCATTGTGATCAGATCAGTGATCAGTGAACCTGCACAGTATCATTTTTATCATAATATTCACATTTATGACTGTCACCTGTTTTAGTTTTCGAGAACCTTCCACCAATTTAAGTACTGCGGATTTATAAATAGACTACACGCACATAACGATAGCATATCTTTGCTTTTAGGTACACTAATACAAATTACCTTTTTCTGCACATGCGTTCCTTTTTTAATGACATACTTAGCCCAAAAAGGCTTTTAGTTTCCTCCCCAATACGACTTGCTAATTTATTTACAATCATAATTATATTTAGGTATGTAGAAATATTTATATCTATGCCTAAGACCGAATAGGTCGCTAAACTAGTTTGACAGGTGTTTTATCCATTTATGGAAAGCATTGGAACCAGCCGTAGTGCCTTTCCGAAATACACAGGTATCTTAACTAATGTTGATTGTCTCTGCTGTTGTGGACGTCGGCATGGAAACCCGTCTCCCAGTCAGCTACATAGTTAACCGTCCTCACGGAGCCATCCGGTTCGACTAGAGAATATTGACCTGTTAAAATAAAAATAACATGTATCGTTAAGCATATAGTTGACATACAAAGGTCAAATGCACTAAAAGTTCACTAGGCTGCTTACGTATCTACCTGCCTACCTAAAATATTACATAGGTAGGTAGGTACATGCGTCGTAATGTCTTAGTGTTTATGGAACCCGCTTTCTACACAAGGTTCTAGGTTCGAAACTGGGCAAGTTGCCAATCCGCCTTTAGCAAGCGTGATGATTTGATCAATACTCTTGCCTTTTCTGTAGGTAATTAATTATAATATTAATAACGAACCCCCAGGACCACGGGTAACGACACACTGGTACTATTAGGTACTGCTTACTAAGGAAGTATTATAATCTAGGTACCTCCATTCTGGGACGCTTAGGTAAATCTAGCCACTCTAGATATTTATCATGTACAGTGATGTAGACACAATATACTTAGATGTTTTATTGTTATCACGGCTATACCTATCCGTTTACTGTCTCGGAAAGCGTTAAGTTAGGACTTGTATGTGAAATTTGTGATTAGAAAGTGAAAACCTAAAACAAATTTAGGTAATCCTAATTTCTCAACAAGCTATGTTGGGCGTATAGGTATATTAGTAGGTAAGTAGGTAATTAAAACTAAACACTGAATGCGATACGAAATCAAGTTTTTAACTTTAACGTTCTAGGTTGACCAATTAATAAGTAGGTACCTAGCTATTTTACTCATGACTTGCAGTTGAAAATACCAATAGAATTTAACGAATTAACTTGCAGGCAATGTTATTTATTTGTATTACACTTATTACCTACCTAGGTACTTGTACTTACATATTAGTTAGAAGAAAAAGTAAGTAGGTAATATTTATCAGTGTGCCTAGCTACCCACTTATTCAATTGGTGAATATAAAAATCTAGTAGGTAGGTACTGAATAGATAACCTGGAATAAGAAGGTAGGATAGTACAAATATATGGCAAAATTACATCAACTAATCTGCCGGCATTGTAGTTATATTACGTAGGTTGATCACCATGGCAGGTGGTCCTGTGGTCTACAAAGCTGTTTTTAGATGTCTTTTATTCAATTTAACACAAAGTTTATTAGGTAAATGATCACTGATCAGCTATGATGGATATATAATAAGTGTCCGTGAATGAGAAGAGAATGAGACAGAGGAAACAAAAGTAGGAAACTACTAATTTACGTCGATGTTTATGGAATGTAGATGATTGTGCGGTTAATCCGGACCTTTCATACTGAACCATCCAGGAATCGAAAGACGCAGCGTGAGCAGACCTCACTAGATGGACAACCTGATAAGGGTGGGAGAAAACAGACGGATAAGAGTAGGGAGTAACTTGAGGGAGTTCTTTGTCCAGCAGTGGATATGATGATATATACTGAATCCCTGTGAATCTGTAAAAATACTGATTTGGTATATAAATGTTACCTTTGACTACTTCTCCGTCTCTCTCCTCCTTCTGTTGCTTAATATCTCCGGTGTGGGGGTCGTTGACACTGTATTCGTAAGCATACCTTGGGTGAGCGTCCTGTAACAAGGGTTATCACAATTTAGATGGTGCCGTGAGAATGTCAGTTGGTTGCAAGCTGCAACAAAGGTCGAACGCAATTGAATGAACTTTAACATCCATCAATTAGGTTAGGTTAAATATCTAGCACGGAAACATAGGCCTCTTTCTCACGTGAGCTGAAAAAATGTAATCTAGGTACGTTAATCTCATCGTTTATGTTTTTTTAAATTTTACACTGTATTTTCGATTTTATGTTTCTTCTTAATGAAACAGTATCCCACAAAAACAGACGAGTCGCACTGTCAAAAAGTTATCAGATAAGGCCAGCGCCGCGCCCTCACTCTACAAGCCCTAACTTCAAAAACTCTACCTACAATACGTAGCTTGGCCGTTTCGCTACCCTTGCTTATTAAGGTATACCTACATATAGCTGTAATCTAAGTTAATATATATTATATGCAGGTATAAACATTATCCTAAAGATTAAATTACATATTAGGTGTATCAAAAAGTAGCGATGGGCTATGTTTCAAAGTCTAGGTATCTAAGTTTATCTTAAACATGACTAAGTTTTTAGTAATTAACGGAGAATAAAAACAACGTAAGAAAACTTAGACAACGTATATTTTGAAATTGTCAATCTACCTGTCTTTGTGAGAGAAGCTCTGCAGTGGGACAATAATGTATCTGGTATTTATTTTAAATAAAATGTCTAAGCACTGAGAAGTCCGTGTAGCTACTAATACATTTTTAACTGTAATGAAAACTTACAGTTTGTAAACTTATAAATGACCTGATAAGTAAACGGTTTGTGTTAAGATGTCTCTCGCTTGAGATTCTTACCAAAGTTATGAGAGAGGTTTTAAGACTATTTATGAAAGGACACAGACAGTAAAAGTGGTTGTGATTCAATCTGATGAGATTGCACTAATTGTTATGTAAGCGAACGTAGGTACTTGATTTAACACGTCAGTGGAAGCCACGTGTCCTTGGTTTGACAATAAAAGTTTGGAAACCCTGTTAAATCGTGAGGATAATAAGGTCAAATAAAATATAAACGAAGTAGGTAACATCTCAGGTTATACTAGTACTCGTAACGTTATGTTGTTACACAGAACTGGTTAAGCGACATAAAGCACCTAAATTAAAGCAGGTAGGACTAATAAGAGTGGACAGTTAGATACCTACCTATCTACTTAATCTATTATCATTTATAGTTTTAAATAAGTCAATAATGATGTCCTGGTTCTCTATACTATATTATTTAGATTTTGGCAACTTCATGATCATCATCAACACCATTTTAGCCACTTTGCCAGTGGTCGTGAGCCGCCCCCATCCGTCTTGGATGCGCGCAGCGTTTATGAGGTCGTCAGAAATTTAAATTTATGCTGATATAACTTAAATTCGGAGATCGAATGAATTAGAAAGATAAATCTAATGCTTTACATTTAGAAATTTGTTTAAACAGAATCTATATTTTTAATTTTCTGGTTGAAAATTGCAGTCTCAGTAGAGCCAAAAGCTTACCTTACGTACGTACGGTCATTGTTGAGGACACAAAACCAGGATACCTACCTACTAATTATTTTGTAACATGATGCAGGATGTAAGCTTAATAGGCAATGCGATTTAGATGCATTAAAGTTTTTAACTCTTATTAAATGTTGCTTACGTAGGTGCTTCATTTTTATTACGCCAATAAAATACGATTCTATTTTACGTATTTTAGTTTCTGTTTACCTACTTATTTATGTATTTTAATAATATGTATCAAATAAGTATAATTACTTTTTCCACAAATAGGCTCCCAGCACTAGTTAATTAATAGCTTAGTAGACCTTCTATGCATATTTTCGTCAAGTACGTCCATGACCATGATGTTTTATGTTGAAAACGGCAAAATTATATTTTAATTATTTATTTGGGGTAAGTACTCATAATAATTTTGTAATCTCGTTTTTCTGTTAAATAATATTTTATTGTATGCATTTGTGTTACGTTTGAGACCTTACGTAATCTTGAATAACTTTAAATCTACTTGTAGGTATATACGCACATCACTAAATAGTCTTTCTCCGTTAATTTTCTAAACCGCATTATGGACTTTGAAAAGAATTTTACTGACATTCAAAGAATAAAAGTTTATAATGTTTTGCGAAGCCGGAGCGTATTGCTATAGTAGTGATTTATAATACCTAACTACATAGATATCTACGATTAATTCCTTGGCGTTTCCGCTCCAACATTATAAATTCTGTTACCTTAACCTATTTCTAGGTCCCCATAGAGATACTAAGTAGGTAGGTATAGACCGATAGTGTAAAATGATTTAAGAATAGATTATTTGAATTAATGTGTTCAACCTGCGTATTACGTGTGCCTAACCTACGTACATTGTGAATGTATGTGCATGTTCGAGAATTGCTGTGTTTATTGTTCACAACAATGTATATTTTAATCAATAAGTAGGTACCAGTAGATAGGTAGGTATTTATTTTAATTGATATCCTAACAAAGGCACCGGCAACATGACAGAAAAAAATACATAGAAAATATTAGATTTTTATAGTAAATTAGTTCTTGAATTGAAGTGTCTTTAGGTTGCTATCCAAATTCGTTCAGAAGCACCCTCCTGAAAGTCAGATGCACTTCTCTGAAAGTAATCTTGGCGGGCGGCGCGCATGTATCCTAGTGGGCCATAGTCTTAGAGCATGGACATAATTATCTAGTTAAGAGTAGGTACCTATAGGCGTACATATCAACCAGCGTCAGCACCCGTACCTATCTAACACGCTTTGTAATTTGGTGTATATAATTTGAGTTAGCGCGCGTGGCGTGCGCGTGTCATCTGAACGCAGCCTAATAGTTTAGGACTGGGAAGGAAGGACGGAAGACACAAAACATTAATCATTTGTGTTGCTAAAACGTGAGTTAAAATTTAAGTTTTGTTGTAAATATACATATAAAAAGTTAGAGAGATAAATATATATTAATATAATATATTAGTATAATATATTAATATAATAATATATTAGAGGCAAACTTTAATGACTAAGTAATCTTTATTACTGGCATTGTTTTATTAGCACATTTTTTTTGGTACAGTACTGTAGGTACTTTATATTTTGTATACGTTTTAGTTATGTACGTACGCTACTTACGTACTTTCCTAATTATCACTACAATTTCAAAAAAAAATCGAAATTTTAAACTAACGCAATCCTCTTGGGAGAGCGATTTTGAGTGGCATTTAACTAGTTTTATTTTAATTGTACTATTAGGCAAAATTGATATTGTTACGTAACAACATCGACATACACCCACTCTATGGTGTTCTATCAATCAAACCGAGTCAGTATAATTAAAATTAAAGTGTTGAGATGAACCACTTAACCGTGTATTGAGGTTTATAAACCATTGCACAACATCCATGTCATCTAAAACATGAGTCTCATTGACGAAGTAGATAATCAGTCAAGATTTTGATGTAGCCGAACCAGACCTGGATCGAACTAGACAGCTAATCAAACTGATTACGTCATCGTATTAGTTGTAGGAATATGTAGTAACTCATGGTGCAGTATGTCGCAATGTCCTGTTCCACGGCTGCTACCTGATCATGAGGCTATTATTAAAATAAGCCATGTTATTTCTCATTTCAAATCAATCAATTCAATACCGTATTTGAATAATAAATTAGCTATTAAATTACAATAATGTAATATGATTTGAATTAATCACTAATAATGATATTTCATTCTATCGTGTCTCTACATAGTTAAATATTTAATTAACCACGGAGATAAACGGCAGTAGCATGTTTTAGAAGGGCAGAAATGGAGAAATAATTAACTACGGACCACTATTGAGGTCTTGATAGAATATTTAACACTGATTTGTTCAAGTTGTAATAGGTAACAAAATGTTTTAAATGCTGGGACCGAACCGAATAAAATTAAAAGAAATAAATTTAAAGACAAGGATAACTGTTCAAAAAAAAAACAATAAATATATGTAATTATTAAATTGTACTCACGTAATTTTCCAAAAATTCCCTGTGTACATTCTTGACTGGTAGATGAGCTGCCGAAATCTTGGCAACATTTGCAACAGAGGGCACTGCCGCAACTCCAGGTGCAGGAACATGCGCCACAGACACAGGCGAGCTTGCGTATTGAGTTACCGTAGCTACTGCTGGTGCTGGATAATGAGCTATGGTTGGCGCTGGGTGATGAACCACTGCAGGCGCTGGGTGATGTCGCACTGGAGGCACGTTGTACTGTGCCAGTAACGGTGATGCATATTGTGCCACTGGAACTGCATGATGCCTCACTATCGGTGTGGCGTATTGAGCATACTTTACACCAGTATGTTGTGGTAGAGCTGGTAGAAAATACTGTGATGAAGCAGAAGAGGCAGAACCGTGAGAAACTGAAGACGACGAGTACTGAGCGGCCGGTGGTGATACGTGCGCCACACGATGATATTGAGCTACAGTAGGTGCTGAGACACGCGAGTATTGCACTGGTGCGATGTATTGAGAAGGTTGTTGTACTTTTAAAGCGGGTGACGTTGCATAGCCTGTAGAGGGAGCGGCATAAACTTGGGAAACCACCGGTCCTCCAGTATGTACATTATAGGAGTTAAGAGAAGCTTTTGCCGCTGATCCAGAGTATTGCGCTTGGTGTATCAAATTTTGTGACGCGTATGTCACCTTCGGTTGAGATATGGAGAACTTGGCTATAAGGGGTGCTGCAGTCACTTTGGCGATGATTGGTGCTTGAGCGTAAGTAGCAAATGGTGTAACCGTTCTACCAGTTGAAGAAGCCGATGAAAGTCCAGCTGAAGTAGCGTAGCCGTGCACTTCTTTGTTCGCGTATCCTTGTGCGTAACTGTTTGATGCAATTGATGAAGAAGATTGATAGGTAGTTGCTGGTTGTGCTGCATAAGTAATTTTTGGTTCTTCAGATTGTGGTAGGTATGTTATCCCTGTGGAATAGCCTGTATGTCTAGAATATTGATAGGCGGGTGCTTGTATTATCTGCTGGGGTACCAACGCTGGTCGTAGTGCCGTTTTGATTCCAGCTGTAGTCAGTTGCACGGGTGGAGCAGGGTACGAATAACCGTGGTCACAGTCAGTCACTTTCTGTATTTGACTCAAGTGGTAGTTTAAATCAGGATCGTGGTACGCAAGTGCAAGTTGAATGCACAAAGATAAGAAGATTACCTGAAATAAAAGAAAACATAATTAAATGCAATATAATATATATTTCATTGTGAACTGGTAATATAGTTTCATAATAAAATAAAATTAATGAATGTAATAAAACTTGTTCTTACCGGCTTCATTGTTGTTGTTGATGTGCCACTTTGTAAATAATAAATAGATTGTATTCGGATTATTCACATTAAATAGTTAAAAGCTTAAAATGTATTTGCCAAACTTAAGCGTAAATCGAAATGAGAGCAAAATGGGCCCGCAAACACTTATATAGCGAACTCATATGTGTAAGAACGGGTCATACTTTTTCACATTCGCCGTCACAGTAAGTATAAGCGGGCACACGGTGGGCGCGGCGCGTGTGGGTAATGCACAAAGTACCGGCCATTTACTCATGCACTCGTACATTTAAATCACTTTACTAACGTCTAGTTAGCCCTAAATCATGTTAGCACAATTGGATTACGAAGTGAGTTTAATTAATAATAAGTTGGTAATTTTGGTAGACTTGTGTTGATATTTTGCGAATGAACATTTAGGTAATAACATGATTATTTATTTCAAGTTTACAATATTGGCATTATAATATTATGGTAATTTGTTTTTTTATACCTATTTGAATTGTTACATAAATTATTAAAGTATTGTAATATTGTATAATGGATGATGAAGGGCGATTAAATATTGCAATGGGTTTAGTTATTTAACACAAACTACTTTAAAACATCACGGTCTCGGCATATGACAGTAATAATTCCAAGATATTATGCTGCGCCTCATAATTTTCTATGTATTATTTTACCACTGTACTTGCGAACTCGTTTGACCCAGTGTCATATAACCGTCAATCAATCAAGGTAATAACACACAAATGCACGACAAATAGTACACAGTCAAAATTAGTAGAATTGTCAGGATAATTTATTCAAAAGCATTCTATAGAGAGATATACCTCTCTGTCTACGTGAAACATCTCAGCTGGGAAGTACTAAGTAGAAACAAAGCACCTCTTCCTTACACGAGTAGAAAATCGTAATCTTAACTCTTAAGGTCTTATTACTACTAGCGGTTGGTCTTCAGAAATACATTGCATTTTGAACTATGGAAATTGTTGCCTTTGGTTCCATGTATCTGCACTCTACAGGGTTTGCTTTTTGCATAGTTGCAGTTTCAGATGAAACTGTCAGATGCATTTGCAACTGGGCTACTCCTGGTGTCACTGAGGTCCATGAGCTGCGATAAACTAACCATCAACTAGTTTCTTTGCTAATAATTATAGGTAAGAAGTGCGAATTTTGTGAATTTATATAAGTAGAGCAACCACAAGCCCTTTTAGCCCGTTAGTTTATCTAACTAAAATGATATCGGCCGCTACCTTTAAAGGTAACGTAATGTAGCTACGTAATTAATCTTTAATAAACTTTTTCTTAAAACTATAAAGACCCAAGTGGATATACCACTTAATTATTTATAGTTTTTGGGTCTAAACTGATGTTCTAACTATAATTCGATTTAACTTGATGACTGAAATGAAATATTACCTAGTATTAGTTAACCTTAAGATGTCTGTCTGTTTGAGTACTTCATCAGTCTAGCTTATGAAGGTCGGTTGTGATTAGAATATGGTAGCGAAGTAGTAAATACTTATATTTTTTAACTATAAGAAAAATTAATATGTATTCCCGGGTTGTTCCGTATTCATTCAATGACGTTTCATCCTATACTATTTTTACCTAACTCAATATATTTACGTTCCTTACTCAACCAACATCGGTTTTATTTTAAATTCTTTATTCATCCTGTATGAATTCCACATAACATAAGTAACATAATATAATATTCTTATAAAATATTAAAGATTGTTTTGCTATCCATACTTTTTTTGGGTAATATTTGCCACAGGTAGAGTAAGGAACGCATTTCCGTTAAATAAAGAAACTTTATTAAAATAATGTAATCGGATCAGTTAGGAATTCTAGTTTAGGATGAGTAAAGAAATAGGATGAGCCGTCTTAGGATGAAAACGGAACAACCCGTATTCTCGCAATGTAGACAATATGTAAGCAAAGGTAATCCAAAAAGTCGTACCCACTTACTAGCTAGCTGTACCTAGTCACAAATAAGATACCCAGTGTACCTATATGTCGCAGGCAATTAGTATTAATCGGCCTTTTACTATCTGCTTTGGCGTATTACATAACGCTGGATATGTTGTCAGCACTGTGTATACCAAATTTGGGATGTTTATAGTAGTTTGACAACAAATATAATTTGTTTAAAGCACTCGCCGACCGCTGCCGCGGCACGCTCGGCTTGCTTGCTCGGCTCGTGCGCAGGTGGTCACAGTTCTAACCTAACCTAACCCAATCAGCCTTTGGCATAATACATAACGCCGATGAAAGCGAGCGTTTACAAAATGTCGAGGCAGTATGTAAACGGCGGATTTATTCAATTTGCCTGCGACATATAAATTACAAAATAAGATGAGCCGTCAAGATAAGGTTTTTCATAGGTAATTTTATTGCAGAGTAATGGATTACCATTTACAGATTACCAGATGGCCTAACTTTAAGGCAAATTTCCAATAGCTAGTTAAAATAATACAAGTGATAACAAAAACCTTTTGTTGTTCTAACAATACAACTATTACAAATTGACTCGTTTCCTTCTAACAGAGAAAACGATTTCTTAATTAACTTAATAGACTATTAAATTATGTGTTGCAGTAACTGTACACTCGTCACTCAACATTAATTACTTCAAACCGAATATTAAACTCGCTCTAATACGACATGTAGACATCTAAGTAATTAAGTATACATAATTTATCTGACGAAATTAATCCTGCAGACGTTAAGGGTTGGATCACATGTGGCAGCACAAAATCGCACTTTCCTATACTTCTTCTGCATGCCGTTACCGGCCGCGTGCCGTGTGTTTTTGCGATACATCGCTCTTATTTGCTAAATAGCAAGTCTCGGTGACAGAAAAGATAGAAACAGGAAAGTGCGGTTCCGTGCTGTCAGATGTGGTAAAACCCTAATGCAGATATGTTCGTACGAATCAATTATAATCAATTGTGAATTAGGAAACCGGTGAGGTTAGAATTAAGCTTTGTAATTTACACCTATGTATACGTACAGATTGCAGAATTGGTACATGTGGCATTTAAAGTTAACTAGATTATTGTGTAGGTGGTCCTAAGTCCGGTCGCAGTGCAATCGATGTTGCATGTTAATTGATTTTGTTATTTACGTTTAAGAATGGATATTGTTTCTAAGTTTGCTTAGGCTATAAATAGATAAAGAAAAACATTCGGAACCGCCATAAGGTTGACGAATGTTTTGACGACCTGCTAAAGGTGATAAAGGCGCGTAACCAATGGATGAGGGCGGTTTACGGTCGGTCAAGGTAGTGATATATGGCGAATGCGGGTATATGCATTCCAAGGACATTCTTTGGTTAAAATTATGAAAAGATCTAATGCTCTGAGGCATTAGAGGCCCTAAGTTAAAATACTCTATTAACCATCTTCTAAAGCTACTATCTGATATGTTAGTTTCTGTTTCATAATCAAAGTTACTTTTAATTTATTTTGCAACAATACAAAAATATTCATGGCTTTTTTAGATCTCAGATCAAGAGCCAAATATTTACCTAATTAATTTGTTAAAAGTACCATGTTTGATTTAATTTAAGACAATTAAATCAAATATGGTTGGGAAAAAGTTAATTAAAGAAACACCAAAATCTTCACTAAAAGCAGATTATTGCGTGAATGGGCTTGGGGATTTCTGCAATACCTATCTAATGTTTCAAGTTTAGAGTTACATATTTGATTTCTATTGCTGCTAGTCATAAATTTATGCCTGTATGGAGTGTTTTCATTCAAGAATAGGAAGTCATGTTTCATAGGTGTCGTGATGAGTCTAGGCGATAAAACTTAAGAGATTGCAAAATCTACCAGTACCTAATATAATAAATACTCTTTTAATAGATAAAAACGATTGCCGATGGTTAAATTTTTAATAATATTAATTAAAGTCCACTAAACTAGCTAATTACATACTTACTAAACACTCTATAATAAGTCTGGGCGCCTTGTTGTGTTAACAATTTAACATTGAAAGTGCAAACAGCAATTTAATCAGCTGATAAAGCCATAAATTTTTTATGTTAAAAGAGTATAGAGCAATTTTTACCTCATTTCTGTATTTATGAAGAAGTTCGTCTCATTATTTCGATGTAGTAGTATCAGTCTTTTTTACTTGTTTTAAGCTCTGAAACATTATATTTTTTTATTGTATAAATCAAATATTTGTTTTTTTACATACATACTATTTAGGGCAATAAGGCATTCATGAGTTTAATTACGACAAGTGCTCAATGTTTTAACGCTCCCAGGTGTTAGATTGAGAAGTTTGAATTTTGCACGCGAACTAATTGCGTAGGTAAATTCAACATTTCCTCACATGTGTTCCAGTAAAATCATTTACGTCATTTAAAACGTTGATACGGGTTGTAGTACTCGTTACCTTGCATAAGCCAACAAGCCCCTAAGCTCTTTACAGCTTACATGCAAATGACGCAACTAACATATCTAATATAAGGATTTCAAATAGTCTGCTACATGTATGCTTTAAAGAAGAAATAAGTCGATGTCGTAGGGTAGGCTCAGGCTGTCGCCGGATATTACTAAACGGAACGGATAGGCTAAGAATCCGATAATTACATAAATAAAAACATACATTTGAATAAAGAATGTGTTTTTGATATGTTAAATATTCAAATAGTTATTATTTTATTATTGAAATTGCACAAGTTGTGTGACACTACTAAATAACACGATCACTAAATTATTATTTTGTTTTGCAGAAAGTTTATACAGCGGTGTTCGATGATTGATTTATTAGAGTACAAAATCAACTGGTTTTAATACGTATGTATAAGTAATGTAAGATAGATATAATAGAAAAGGCGAGGGCTTTAGCTTTTCTTTTCGATAGTATAGTTCACCTTTAATTATGTAGAGTTGCCAGACCGAGTTATTTAAGATGGATCGTTAATTGTTGCACCATAGAAGTACCTATCTACTGTTTATTTTATCTTGAAATTTCATAAAAATGCTATGACCTGCATCGTCATATTTATGTAAATTAATTATATGTTAATATTCTATTTATTATATAAAGAAACAGCTTACATTTCATAGTAATAGTGCCATTGTTTGCCAATACAAATACTGGTGTCACAACGTCTAAGAAATTCATGCGAGTAGATAAGCGCAAAGGCTTTGGTCGATAATCCATATTATCATATTGCGTAACGACTTGACATGAACCTGTTGAATAAAGAGCTAGAAACACAAATATACAAAACATACCAATAAATTCCGTAAGAGATCAGGACTATGATAACGTCTAGGACTATGGCTCTTAAACTTTCTACTTCTAGGGAGGAGCGTTTTGTTTCTTCGAACTAGAAGGTAATTGTCACGAGTTTCACGTTTAGCTGCATTATTATACATGACATTGCTATGGATAGATCTACGTTCACTTGTTAACGTTATTCGGCTGAAGTGATGAAATAATGGGTTGTTCCGTATTTAAGAGAAAGAATAATTTATCTAGAAAAAACACTATCATTTGTGTAATGAATCTTGCTTTCTGAGATCCACGAAGAGTTTCGTCGCATCGCCGTCGTCGTTAGGGACGCTGACGATATTTGACATAACTCGAGTCAAATAATGGTGGTCAACATTGTGTCGTCGACGCTCAATAGCACTTCCAAAACCTGATTGTTTAACAACGTACACCAGTATTTGTTTATTGACAAGTTTTATGAGCTATCAAACATGGTAAAATGTAATTCATATTTACGTAACTGTCTAATCTGGCGCGAGGTTCCCAAAGTAATGGTCCGATATATCAGGCAAGGTCAATTTGCTTATTATATGAATAAATCATCGAAAAATGCTCTTTATTTAATGAGCTTTTTCGCGGTTATCGCCTTGGATTTTACTCGAAGTATTTTTGTTACAAGATAGTTAATGACTACGACTTTGTGTTGGATTAAATTATACTATAACGATAAATCAATTTAACACACCACTGAAGACGAGGCGATTAGCGTTGTCGTCGGTTGAGTGACTCATCAAAAGTTATGAATTAATTTTGTTAGTGTACGTTGACAAGCTTTGCATATATTCAGATTAAATAGATACGATTGATGTCAGCTTTTTTCGGTGGCTCATTAATGTAAAATGACGTCAAGATGACTATACTAATATATAATACCTATTCTATGCCTTATTAGTAGCAGAGATATACATATGTAAATAGTAATTTTTTTTCATGTGCTAAGCTTTGGAAATGCCTATTTGGTTTTTTAAAAATAAATGCCTCAACGTCCATTGTTAAATTCTGTATCAAATTGCGAGATAGTTTGTTGACGCGTTAAGTGACAAAACTTTCGCGGTAAGTATATAAATCTACTTTTTTTTAAATTATTTTCGTGATGAAGATAGTTCGTAAATCATTCATGAGATGTTTCTCCTGAAAATTAAATCGGTGAACACGTGTGTTAGAAGTATAAGTGGGGAGTGTTTATGTGTGAGTAAGATTAAACAACTTAGGTGGCAAACAAGTTAAAGGTTCACCTGCTGCTAAGTGGTTGTCGCAGTCTTAGACATGGCTGTGTTATCTATGTAGGTAAGCATTGTAAGAACTTGGCTAGAAAATCACAATACATTTGTTGCTGAACGTTACAGAGAAGGGAATCAGGAAGGAAAGTAAAGCAAGTAGATATAAGGGCTAATTTCATTGTGCTTCAGCTCTCAGTCACCGAAAAAAAAGTTTACATGAAAGTATGGATAGTATTACCTACTTTATCTGGATATTATATTGTATAGAAGAATTGATCGCTGTTTTCCAATAGCTAGGTTAGTGCTAAAAACTATTTGTATGTAGTAAATATTTGTATTTATTTATAAACTGAGATTATGCGTCTCAACTTTATATTGACTGAATATCATTTTGATTTATAGACATTAACATGACACAATGACAGATGCACTGAAGATTTGGTACAATCGAGGGTTATTTCGTGATGTGAGGTTACCAGTCACCTTTTGTTCAGAATGTATCGTATAGACATTAGCATAGGCCATGCTAATCTGTCCCACTTCTTGAACGATTAGCGAAAAGGAAGGGACACGTCGTGATCTAGTTAATTAAACCGACATTTCGTTATGTATCTCGAAGAAACTACGAAACAGGACCACATATGCAAAGATTATCGATTTTATGATACACTTTATATTGATATCTAATTGCGTAAGAAAACTTAATTGTATACTACTAATTTTTAAAACTCGAAAATTGGAACAGATAGCGACAATTCAACTTCATAAAGCAAGAATACTCGCGCAGTAGATTCCATTCCCCTATGAGTACACTGTATTTTGCCAATGACGTAACTATCTAGAGTGTTGATTTGCCTTTGCTTTAACAACACTGGTTATGGATTGTCTCTTAATAAACACCAACCTAACAAGCGCTTTTCAAGTTCTTATAACATATATTGTGTTCTTAATTGACGTGCACAAAGTACGCGCGGGTCACTAGTGTAGGTATGATAAATTACCAAAAAATTAAAAAGGAGCCAAGGACTTACTTAATTTAATTAGATAATTAATTAATTAATTATCTATACAGCCTATTACTCAATTAGTTATTACTTAAATGACAAATGCAATTAAATGATTCAGTTTGGTTATAATAAAATTAGATAATGAGTTACTAAAATTTGTAGGAATTACTGTAATTCTAATAAATAAAATGTAATAGTTATATGAATGTCTTATGTAATAAATAATTTATTTTAAATAGATGTTTGCACACCTGTTACGGTAGGCCACCCCATTTACTTCAATTACTTCATTTACCCCCAATCCTACATAATATGTAGGATTGGGGTTGGTCCACGGAAGTAAATGGGGTGGCCCAAATCAAGCAGTGGACGTCTTTCGGCTGATATGATGATGGTAATATATTTTAATGAACTGCTATTAGGTATATTATTGTATCTTATTTACGTACACCTATCATGGATACCTATACTATATATACTGCTATAAACTATACCTACCCACTTAAATAATTTGAATTTTCATTCCTTCCGTTGTACTTACTTATAGGTTTAAGGTAAAGAAGCTATACGATGACCAAATCGGCTTGAAATGGTGTAGGTTATCAATTCATAATTTGACTTTGCACTTGTCAGAAACACGAAATTACTTTAAACAATACCACAGCATAGTATTACTATTTAGTTCCTATTGGCCCATCGACAAGTCAGAAAGCAGTTTTAAGAGCGTTATTTACACAGTCAATGGATTGTGATGTACCTAATGTTATATCTACAACAAATTATTAGTTATTACCTTGTTTCACAAATAGTAAGAACACAAAATCTGTTTCATAACGATTTATACATAAATAACGTTTATTGTTTCTTAATAAGTACTGTATATTTTAATTAAATTCATACAATCTATTCAGGTCAGATACCGATATTGCAGCACCACAAATGTTAAACACAATAGAATATCTAACAATAAAGGAAATATTGATCACCATGAGGCATAGCCTTGAATATACCTACACATTTTGCTTTAAGTCTATAAAGGAGAATTTCAAAGTAAAGCAACCTGATTGGGGAAGTAACTGCATCTAACAGAATAATAAAAGTATAAAAGTAATATCAAGTTAAACCGTCGTGTTTCTGGTGGTGTGTAATGGTTCCATCCAGCGCATATGCAACAGAGACGACTGTACTGACTGTACTTACTTCTAGTAAAGAAATACATTATGCTGTATTCAACAATGATAATAGGGCAGCTGGAGGCTCTGGACCAAGCCAACTTAGGCCAGTTTTTCACTTATCATCAGGTTGAACGGTGTTTTATCTCGTTTATTTTAAATTGAAGGTAGCGTTGCGAATAAACTTTATTATTTGTACATAACGCTGAGGTCGTTAGGAATATCTTGATTTTGTGTAACACAGTAATTTGTATTAGTTTATTCAAATGTCCGTGTACCAGACAATATAATGGTCTCCCAGTGACGTTTGGACCTACATTCGGATACTAATTTATTTGTATTCATTGGGTGAAGTAATCTAATTGTGGAATCAAACTATAAAGGCTCAAGTAGTAAGTACCGCCATGGTAGTAGTAGGAGTAGGTACGTACGTTACCCGAAGTATAGGTAAATATTATGAAAGATGGGTGTACATATTTCACTTTCTTTCTAGGTACTTACTTCTCTTTCGCCTAGTCGAAACGTTATCGGAGCCCAGAGACCTATCTATAATATCATATTAAGCGGAAGAGTTTGTTTGTTTGTTTGAACGAGCTAATCTCTAAAACTACCACTCGTATTTAAAAAATATTTTTGCGTATGATAGCCCAGTTCTCGAGAAAGGTTATAGGCTATGTAACATCACGCTACTGGCGACGGGAGCAGAGCAGTAAACAAAAACACACCGAAACCGCACCATGGAAAGCTAGTCAGAAATAAAGTGAAAAAATCTACATTACTTCTATGTTCCTTGTATATTCAAACTATTCAGTATATATAATTACTCGTTTAACCATATTACTTTATGTTACGCAAACACAAATTTAATTAAATGACAAGTATTTAATCAATTTTGATATAATAACCTAGACCCTATTTTAAGTAATTACAGTTGATCGTAACTTTAAAAACATAAATTGTATATAGTATCTTTATATGTTTACCGTATCTTTAAGTGTTTCAGTTTAGTAAGTAATACTGCCAAAAAAGACACATACAAATATGGTTTCAATAAAGAATCAAGGCTTTAATAAATAATACATAGCTAGACTTTTATTTTTATAATAAAATAGGGTGTAAGGTTATTTGGTTTCTAAGTAGATTACGAGGCCGGGATACGAAAAATGTAAACAGTGCTGTAGAAGAACCCGTAAAACATTACCTATCTATTCATTGTTTGATGTTTTTTTTCTTTCCTTAATTAATATTTGTAGTATTACATACCTATCTTTTTAAATACATATATAATAATTTAAAAATTAGTACGTACCAATTTAAAGAGTCATTCTATTTACTGGTAATAAAACTAATGAAGTTAACCAAGGTTGGAAACTGAAACAGTTTGTTAAGAACCTAATATTTATTTCTATCTATTGCATGTATAATTCTTCTTAGTGGCACTATTTGTCTAAATTATAATATTTTGTAATCTGCGGATAACGTAGTAGGCTATAATATTATTAACTAGTTGTATCTATACCTAATGTCTTTGTAAGCATTTTATATTGTAGCTGTTTGTTGTCCTTTAATAAATAAAACAAAATAAAATAAAATATTTTTCTGTAATTTTTCAATTTATATTTATATCCTGTACTTAATTATAAAATGATTATTACTAAATTACCAATGCGTTCGGGATTAAGCAAGCCTCAATTAAATTATATTATACAAATGATAGATAAGTCACTAACACTTTGTTAGTTTGTTGATTGAATTAACGATTATGTGACTACACGTTCTTCAATGTAATTATATGATCCATCGATATAAACGATCGTAACGATAATGACAGCAATTATATCATACTCGAGTATTATTGAACTTAAATTGAGCGATTTTTTTATTGACATTCGTACTCTATATTTTTAATCCATACATAAATTATAAAAGCTTTGTCCTGACTGACTGACTGACAGACAACGCACAGCCTAAACTGCTGGTCATAACAACTTGACATTTGGGGGGTGTGTTTATCTGGAGGTGTACAAAGAAAGGGATTTTTAAATTCAGTTTCTAAGTGTGAAAACGATTGTACGAAACTTTTTTGTTTTGTAATTTATAGTTTTGCAAATTTGTATTGGGATAATACTATTAAACTAAAAAATACTTTGAGAAGAGTGAAATTTGGGATAAAAAGTTGTATGGCAATATCATTGTTTTTGGACTTATCGTCGTGCAAATTAGTATGGAGAAGTTAAAACTGTTGTTTTTTTATAAGGGTTGGTTTAGGAGGGTTAAACATTAAATAGACAGTTCTTTATTTTCCGAAGTTATAGTTGAGAAAAGTTATATTTTATGCTTTATCCAAAATGACATGTCGTTTTAAATACTTTCAACAGGAATAACTATACGGATATATGGGGATAAAACATTGTAAAAACTTTTTTGTTGTGAAAATTTGCATTGTGTAATTTTGGACGCGGATATCTATCTTTAGGTAGGTGAAGCGGAGGATTGTATGAATGAGGGAATAGAAATAGTACGGCAAATAATGATTGTTAACTTATGGCGTGAAATACAGACACATGCACAAACACACATCAATGTACTTATCAAGAACAGGTTCTGCATAATCACTTGAGTAAGTAGGTACTTACACCATCTTCACGAATTATTTTAGCGATCCAAATAGTAAAACAAAAATATCGTTTACATTTGAAGTGCTTTGAACAAATTTGCCGTAGGTATCTATAACGTCTCTTAAATATATGTAAATAACACGACGTTTTACGTCTGCAGGAAAAACGATATCCACGCTAGTGAAACCGTGGGCAAAAGTTAGTCGATTATAGTTTGCGGATTGCTGAATCGATACGTACAGATGTATAGCGAATGTGTTGTAAAGTAAGTAAGCGAGTGAGGCGATCATCGGTATCTGCAGGATCTGGTGGTATCTTGACTCGGATCAAGCGTGAGTAAACTTGACGGTTGAGTAACTGTATCAGTAAAAATCTGCTCGTGACCCATATTACTGTTCGATCTAAGTCGAGGTTTACTTTGTAACATGTAAATAACGTTATAACTTGGACTAAGGCTTATACTATATTTTAATCAGTGCCTACACTGCTAGAAATAAATTGGGTAGGTTCCATCAACATCATGAATTGGCGAAGGACAAAATATTTTCATGCTTTAATTCAATGCATGCAAACGTCATGAAATAATGTTTCATGTTTCCTCAATTAATTTGTATAATGGAAATTTTATTGTTGCAATTAAAACATAGGTAATGATTTTTACGTTAGTATCATGAATCTAATGGATAGTTGTCCTATATTTTATTCAAGGTAATTGTATTAATAGATGTACATTGTTCCTGTATTGTACATATATAGAACGCTGTTTAATAAGATAATTTACAGCCGGTTTGAATGCTGTATTTTCAGAGCCGTTGTAACGGGTTTCAATATAGTGTAGGGTAATATTATATTTACATATAAAATTCAGTTGAGGTTACTCGTTATTTGCTACTTGTTTAGAAGTCGATGTCCGTTCTTTAAAAGTTGCGATTCTTGTTGTTTGTTCTTTAAAAGAAAACTGAGCTATTCTCGAGTGACATAGAGAAAGTCGACTTTTATCAATCTAGGTATAAAATTGAACTATACCAATGTATTGACAGCATAAAAGATTTATTCTCTATATCCTTGTTTTACAGGACAACACACGGTCAAGTATGCAGAGACAGAGGTGCTAGTATTAACTGTACTCATAGTGCGTAGCCCTTGTCACTAAATAAGCTTAATGTCGTCCAATGACATTAGAAGATCAGAGACCGCAGACTTCATTATTATTAACGTTTACCTACATATTATGACTATTGTAATACTTTCACAATTAACCCGATACTAACCGGATATCTATATATCGCAACACATTCCTACGGTCACATGTGTCGTGATTATAATATGTTGTTTGTTATGAAACTAAAACTTAAAAGCAAACTTAAAATATGTGACAGAGCCTCTGGTCTTACAGTTGATTGTATCAAAATGACATTAACAGTAATACGAATGTATAATATTTGCTTAAATGAACCATCAAAGACCTTAAACTTTTTTATAAATTTAAGTAAGTCTGTTTGATTGTCCTCGAATTATTATAAAATTACTTTACCAATCTTTAAAGCTTTTCGTCCACCTGCGCGACACACAGCTTTTTCACGCGATCCCACACCCATTGCACCATGAGACTGTCATTAATACATATCTAGTCATGGCATTTGCTGCTGTCTTATAGGTAAAGATGTTGTGGTATATTGAAGCCTGTATCCAACAGCAAACTGCCTTGCCTTGAATTACTGAAACGTCCTTCAATTTTAAATGGGCCTTAGGTTTCATCAGAAAGTACTTAAAGTTCAACTTAAAGTTAAGGCTCTGAGGAACTGTTTGACTTGGTGCCATCGTCTCCTTTCTATCATTGCACCACTCGACATCGCAGCAAAATTCATCCATACTACCTGGACGCGATATCGTCTAGCACAGTTCGTTACCAGCGTTCATTTCTCCCACGCACGTGCAGGCTCTGGAACGAACTACTAGCTGCGGTGTTTCCCGAGCGCTATGACATGTCGTTTTTCAAACGAGGTTCAAAGAGAGTATTAATATCACGGTAGGCAGCGGCTTCGCAGAGCCCCTGGCATTGCAGAAGTCTATGAGCGACAGTTGCCACTTACCATCAGGTAGGCTGTTGGCTCGTCTGCCACTGTAGGCAGTAAAAAAAAGGCATTAATTATAGTGTTTAATATTAGTCTTGTTAAATTAAGTGTCACAAGCACATCTAATATTTGAGTCAAGGCTCTATTTCGAAAATGGTACTCTTATTTACAACCATAGGTTTAGATATCCATTCCGATAATATTTATACAAAGAAACTAATCCGTTTAATCCCATGTCAAATAAATACCTGTAAGACTCTTATATTATAATTCTACTATTCAATAGTTCAACTCGATGAATAATGTTTATTATCTGTACTATTAATCTTAAGAATGAAGTGCTGAAATAGATACAGACTAAAGTGATAGATTGGATACAAATGACATAACAAAGTGAATGAATATAAATACAAGAGAAAATTTAAATTACTGTTTCATGGAACCTAACATAGCTGGCGAAACATAGGTTACCCTTGGATAAATTCTTCGACTTACTTCCTTTGTCCAGTAGTCGATACAACCTAACTTCTTCTGGATGATGACATTATATTAATTTATAAATCACTAAACGTGGTCTAAATTCAGAACCGACTAGTTATGGTACCTACAGTATTTAATTTCCTAAACATAATGTAACTATGTAATAAATGGTAGCTTTCTTCGCAGTTCAATAAATCAAGAGATGCTCGTATAACGTAATTTAGATGCCGGTGGCTAAGTTTCCTCACTTTACTAGAACCTTGCATTGTTATTTTAGAATTGAAGGTGAATCGATAACTAATAGGATATAACTAATATTCTCGAATGTTTAGGTATATTATGAAGAAAACTGTATTCTAAACTGTATTCTGACAATAATTTCATTAAACACATTAAACTGCATTAAACTTGTGATATCATCTACATAAATATAACAATATGTTATTAAATAAAGAGAAGGTAAAAATCTTACAATTTGAGCCAAAGCTATTGACTCAGTTTGAAAAATTCTTAAACTTGTAATGGTGATAACGACTAATTATAAAGCTCAAAAGCGCTAACAGGGTGCCGAGTGCAAGTTTGTTTTACGTTAACACACTAGGCCCTCAGTTGTCTTGACATAACTTCTGCCCGACTACCGAAGTGAAGGAGGTTATTTATGTGTATTTCTTTGGCACAATCTACAGCCTAAATGGCTTAATGAATTTTAACATATTATGAGGTGTCAATACATTAGTAGGTATTAATTGTGAGAGTGACAAGGGTACATAATATTTCAATGTAGCGCCAGCACGAGAAAAAATGAGTTTCTTTCTTTTCACTTTGTTTTAGGTAGGCGGACTTTTTTCTTAGTGAGGCTCCTATAGAACGTAGTCTCTGTCTTATGGCCAGTTATCCACATTCACGAAAATATTTTATTTATTATAACTATAATAACCAAATATTACTTTATAATTTACCTGAAAATAAAACTTCGCCCTACCTACCGGTAAGGTAAGCCACGAACAAAATCTCTTCTATTTACCATATTATATGAAACGCGTGTGGAACTCGCATACCACATACCATAACTAATAAAAGTATTGCAGTTGACACATATGTAGGTTGCTACTACTGTTTGTCTGTAGCCAGAATCGTGAACGAGATAATGCATCGTAGATCGAGTGTGGCTCACATACGCCTTCTACATTTACACAACTTACATATTGTACAATAATTCATTTTATTGCTTGTATCTATCACTTTTGTAATGATTTTTATCTAATTTTGTAAGTGTATTTGTCACGTGGCTAATTATACTATTAAATGCCATTTTAATGTTAGTGTTTATTTATAAAGTAATATAAGAGAAAATAAAAAAAGGAAATAGGTGTATGAATGTGTCATACAATAAAATTAACACATTGTAATTGTAGAGATATAATTTTAGCTTTTACCAGTAGGTACCGCACGTCCTTTATAAGCACTGAAAACCTCTTCTCAGAGGTGTGAATACAACACTAATGACAACAGAGGAATAACCTCTGTGATAAATAAAAATTTGTTAACCGGTGTAATACATTGTATGTACCTACACGTCAAATACGACACCTGATTTGCGTCATGACCTTTATGTTTCTCAGATGTAATTGCGCAATGATGCGACTGAGAATTTTTGACTACAGTAACAGGCGGCTTTAGGAAGACATTATTTAAATTTGGTATAAATCTTAAGAATTAAAAGCTTTTCAAAAGCTAGCAAAAGTGTTCTACCGTTGTGGCTACAGTTTGTTTGGTAATCATCTGGCTGTCCGCCAAACATTATACTTATATATTTAACAAAATTAAAGAAAATATCCTATATTCGCATAGTAGTTATGTAAATAGTCAAAGGTCTATATTAACAAATGTAAGATACATTAATATGAATGTCAAAGAAATGAATCGTATGACGGAAAACGACCACATGTATAGGCGCCTGCCGCCAATATATCGGGCTTGGCTGATCTAGATTTAATTGCCCGAGTTTATTTAGTTGCGTTACCGAGGCAGTCGTTAAAGTGAATGCAATTAAAGGAGCGTGTTATACGAGAAGCGGCCAGTCAATCTAATTTTGTTGAAATATTGTATGTTACCATTAGTGCTTGTGCCCAGTAATAGAAAGAGCTTCTCAGTAGTAATAATGGTCGTACTTTAAAGTTAAGCGGAGTTTTATGTTTTTTATATATATATTTATTAATACATTTGCAACTATATACTATATCTCTGTTACTGCTAACTACATTCATAAAATTGCTTGTCATTTTATAATTTATAAACTATGGATATTTTATAATTATAATTATAATAAATTACAATAATAATTATTTAAATTAAAAATCATCAGAACGACTTATATATTTCATAGCTTCAGTCCGTTTAAGGTCAAAAACGTCCGGATATTTGGTAATTTTATTATTATTATATGTAAATATATTACAAACAGTTAAGGTTAATAAGAAAAATAAAAAAGTGGGCAAATAAAGTAAAAAATTTAAAAGTACCTAACAGAATGACTTTAGAATATGTAACAACTTTTCAAGAAAACTAAATAGCTAATATTATATATAAGTTTTAAGTGCAAAAAGAAAATTATGAAAATTGGAAAAACTAAATAATTAAATTTCTTATGAAGAAATAATTATCTATAGGTACAAGACTTATGTTCCTTGGTGTTATTGAACTTACTAAATCTTAAACCATTCAGTTGCAATGGTCGGCAGTTTAAATTGAAACACGCTACATAGAAATAGTTTTGTAAAAACAAATTTTATTAGATAAAATTAAATAGAATAGAATATAATTTCTTTATTTTACACCAAAACAATGTTAAATTTACAAAATATTAGATAAAAAGACACAGATACAATATTTAATAATAATATTAAATATTGATAAATTTTTAATATCTTTAATATTTTGACGGTCTCTGTGGTTCGGCAGTACTGTGTACGTACTGGCAAGCAGAAGTCGCGGGTTCGATTGCAGCTTAGTACGTATAGTTGTGTGCATGAACATGTCTATTTGTATTGGTTTGGGTGTTTCTATGTATAATATGTATGTATTTACAAAAAAGAAGTATTTAAGTATGTATATCATTCTAGAACTTATAACACAAGCTATAATATATGCTTACTTTGGGTCTAGATGGCGTTGTGTGTAGTTGTCGAGATATTATTATTATTTCCTTTATTTAAAATCTTTCACAAAATTACATCTAAAATATAAAAATGAATCGCTGAATGTGTTGCTAAGCGCAAATCTCGAGAGCAGCAAGTATCTTTATTTATCCCAAAATGTTTAGAAAAATGTCCTCCCGTGCGAAGCCGGGGCGGGCCGCTAGTTTTTTATATAAAAAACATACATTTAAAAATAAAAAAAAATGGAGTCCCACCAGCATCGGGTACAGGGATCAAGCAACCGGCGGTTAGGGCTCCAGAGGTTGGAACCTCCTCACAGTGCGGGCCGTGTCAAGCAACACTGTCTTCTGTATCTGGCCCTTGACCCAACCAGCCAACGCGAGCCTCTTAAGATGTTGGTCGAAGCTCTTAGCAATAAGTCCATTCACTGTAACCACTATCGGAGCAATAATTCACACCCCACATGTCAACAACTTCGTGAGCTAAATCCAGATACTTGATCTGTTTGTCTTTTTCAGCTTTCACGACATTATCATCATGAGGGAAGGTGACGTCGACGATCATTACAAGGCGCTCTAACAAATTATTATTAATAATTATTATTATTACTTATATTCTAGACTGTATCCTGCATCACGTGGTCTATTAAACAATAATGTATTCAAGACGTACATATACCTGTTAGGGTCGTAAATTATACATACTACGCAAATTTGTAATTTAGCCGTACATGTGTCTTAATTGGCGATTTCTATAATTGATGCAAGTTCATTAGGTAATATTAGCTCAGACTAATGAACGTACAGAGCATTTTATTTTTAACAATTTACTTTCAAGAACATTTTGTGTATATTTGTTTTTAAATATTTCATGTTTGCGTAATGCATTAATTGCACATGACTGCTAGTAATTAATCTATGTAAAAATACTTGTATGAAGAAATAGGACTTTTATGTAAAGAACCTGATTATTTTGCACAGTTATATCGTATAATTATAGAAATACAAACAAAAATCCAAGATCCATTACTTATTTCCAAGAAAGCTAATGGTACTGACTATGTATACTAAACTAATTTTCATCGGCAATTTATTCATAAAGCAGGGTGAGTTAACAAAGTGTATAATTTTAATTTTTTTATAATTGAATTGCCCACTATCATAAGCTAGCATTCCGCGACGCGGTTTCACCCCCGTCTTTGCTTACTGCTCTGCTCTCATCGCCAGTAGCGTGATGTTACATAGGCTATAAGGCTATAACCTTCCTCGAGAACTGGTATATCATACGCAAAAAGAATTATTTAAATCCAACTGGTAGTTTCAGATATTAGCGCGTTCAAACAAACAAACTCTTCCACTTTATGTTATAGATATATTTGTGACTCATGCTTATCACCTTATTTTCAACAAGTTTTATCTTCTAGAAATGGACTTTTTATAATCATTTGTTAAAACAAGTTGCATCATAATCGTCTTTTGCAGAGTTTTGGACGCATTTTATTGTTTTCTTATCTTTAATCGAATCACTTCTGGGGAGTGGTTTTACAGCTTTGCGGTAAAAAGGAAGCAGTCAATTCACATGGAGGTAAAAATATAAAAAGTTACAAATTTATGTTTATTTTATTGTTATAAGCTCACTTAAAGTTTATTAACGCAGGCACTTACATGGGGGTCTACCATGATTGGTCTTAAACCGATTTACTCACATAAGTAGGTGTGAACTGGATCGAATTTGATGAGGATTTGTTTTCGTCCACCTTCTTTTCTCGGCGAGTGTCGTAATTGTGAGTTTGTGAAATAGAGCTTGCAATGTTGTTGAATCAAAGCAATTGGACAGTAAAACGATTGATCTAATAAACACTAAACTCTGACTCAACACACTTCGTTAAACAATTTTATAATTAGAGTGTGGCTTTTGTTGTTGTTATTTATTTTTGGTCATTTCATAGAATAGTTTTTGATGCTTAGATTAGGATTATTGCGATTTTTAATTAAAATTAAGTCACTACTACTATCATTTTGCAACTTGAAATAGCCGCCTGGCTCTAAAAATTAAGTAATTTTGAGTGGATCCTTGAACGATTAAGTGCAGTGCCATGACTTATAGTGTTTAGAAGAGGCCATTATTTTTGATAATGTTAATATTATGGTGTGTTTATTTGGGTCACTAGGAATCAGTTCTTTTTTTACAACTTTAGTGGCAAACAAGCATACGGCTCACCTAATGGTAAAAGGTAACCGTAACTTATGGTCATAGCTATGTTTTCAAGCATTGCAGAATTATCGCTTAGAAAAAACGACCAAGCCATTGCCGACCTTATAGAGAAAAGAGGATGAGGAAGGAAAAGATAAAAGGAAGAGGACTTAGTGGATAATTGGGCTACCAGCGCTCTCATTACCTGAGTGGAAAACATTCTTAGGAAACTATTAATATTTCATTTAAATTTAGAGGATAGCACTTTACCGGTTGATCCAGCTCATTTATTCTGTTGCCAGCAAGAATCTACTATCGTTTGTTGTTCTAATAATAGAACAACAAACCGGAGGGCGTAGCATGGGCAGACCCTTCACAAGATGAATCGACGGCTAGGCATCATAATGGTGACGAGATACTAATGTGTGAGGGCGGATCACAATCGGCCGAGCAAGGTGAAATGGCCTTCCCCCATTCCACCTTGCTCGGCCGATCGTGATCCACCGGCTATGTCCAACAGTGGACGTCTTTTAGCTAATATGATGATGATGAATAGCATAATACTTGACTTGACTAATACTAATTTGACCTTATTACTAAGTTATTTATAAAGAAATAAAACATTATCTGTTTTATCCTGAATTATTAAAATAAGACCTAAAAAAGAATGTGTTAAATATTTCTGAATATTGATAAATTTTATTGCTAGATGTTTTTTATAAACGCCCTCTAGCGAAAATGTTAGCGTTGCTATATGAACACATTCAATACTTTGTTGCTTGCAATAAAGGTGAGCGAGTGAGTTATAAAAGTGTGTAATACTTACGACAGATGTAGCCACTGTGAATTTTTATGTTAGGAGGATGGATCACATAAAAGATTTTAACATACAGAAAAAGGTGGAAAATGTAGGGATTTCACATAATAAATTATGGTTAAGTATATATTTATTTTACTCACCAGCGTTATTATTATGCCTCGCGTTACTTCATTTACATGTTTCAAATACTTTCTTTATTTTATATGATGAATGCTGTTTCATATAGCAAATATACCAGAAACAAAACTATAGCACTCGATCCACAAGCTATAAATCTACTAAATGCTATATAAGCAAGCGGTATATAAAAACATTCAAAATGTCTTGCCCTGTGTTGCTCTATGTCTCTAAACCATAATGCTGAATTATTTTCCCTTTTTACATAGTGATAGCCTCTAAGTTTTACGAAAATCCTGATATTAGGTGATTCCTGAAAGTCAACTCTTTTGATAGGTCAACCACCATGGACAATAAAAAAGGAAAAGAAACTCGCTGTACATTAATTCTAAGTTCTTCTGAATATACGAAACCGACCTTACAGAAACCTTAGATTGATTTGATGCATATTAAACTCATTACCTGTTGCATAACATTAACAATGGTCATTCTTTCAAGACGGAGAATATCAAATTACAAATAAACACGAATAACGAGTCATGTTTTACTACATATCTCATTTGCGTTTGCATACAGTGCTATCAACTATTTTAATTGACAAGGGCCTTTGTCGATGGAAATACATCCGCTGACAAGCACATTGTTTCACTTATCTGATGAGATGACCCTATAAAATGCAGTTCGACGAGCCTCGGCCCTTCAATCTTCTAGCTTACCTTATTTACGTGTTTATTGCCTGGTCTTCGTTATGGAATTGATTTACTTTAAGGTCTTTATACTTGATTTTAGATTAGCACGAACTGTTGCTACTCGTTTTATTAATATTTTCCCAAAATTTGTCAAATTGCTTTGGTTGTGTAAATCTTTCGTCTCATTTCAGATAGTGTTACTTGTTAACAGTTGGTTGTTGGCGAACGGCTCGCCTGTAGCAATGTTGCAGCATGCCACAAGTTCACAAAGTATTGTGTTTCACCAACTTCAGGCGGCACCAGCTACTTCTCCAGTTACTAGTAATGTTCTGCTAATTTAATACAATATGTTTAGCTTGTTCTTCCTACATGTATTTATGTTGTGGTAAACAGATAGGTGTTGTTCAATTCTTTTTCAATTCCAGCTAACTCACCCGGAGTTTCAGGCTTTGGAAACCATGTAAGTACGTACTTGCAAACTATAGATATGAATAGTCATTACAATTTTTTTTTGAAAAATTAATGTTATTAGTAGAATACTATTTAAGTCGTTGTTTCTAGTTTCAAGTAATTATTAGTTAGATAATTTGTAAGGTATAGTAACTTGCAAAAGTTACCATACAGGAATTTAAAAACTAAAAAACATAATAATATGTTAATTACTAGTCAGATGTAAAATAACTTGATAATCACATCTTCAGCCTAAAAACATTCACTCCGTCTCCCACACCATTGTCACCACGATTGGCAGGCGCACGTGTAGTAGGTACCGACCTGGTATTTCTGAAATTGACTTACCTAATTTGTAATTTCAATAATGATAATCATAAAATGCACACCACACGCGGTATTAATATCTGATATATTTGCAGGCTAAATACGAATACAAGTACGAAGTGTCTGATCACCAAACGGGTGATAGGAAGAGTCATTGGGAGAGGCGAGACGGCGACAATGTGCGTGGAGCATACACTCTGTATGAGCCAGATGGCGCCTTGAGAACTGTGGAATATACTGCTGATTCTTTACATGGGTTCGTGCACAGTAAATATGGTTCTAAACCCATAGTTATTTTATTGATAAAAGTAGGTCAAATATATTTAGCAAATAAAATATCACAGTAATGTGTGTAGAAAAATAGATTTGATCTGAAACGTTCGTGTTAAAAGTAAATAAATGTAAATTTACACTTCTTTTACTAACTTCTACAAAACACGTTACTAAGTTGGAGCAACGAAACGTTTTGTTGTATTCTCAGCAGATTGCATCTGGCAGATTTCAATAACCATTGCAAAATGTATTCTGTTACTATTGAGTTATTTAATTTGTTAGGTATTTTGCGATATAGCTGTATCGCGAGTTTATTCATCAATTGCTAAAAAAGCATGAATTTCTTAATATAGCTATATTTTGGTTATTGTTTGGTTTATTTTAAAATTAATTTATTCATTTCTATGTTACAGTTTTAACGCGGTGGTAAGGAGAGATGAGCCAAATAAGCACCAACATCCACGTCTGAACACCGGGTATAAGCAGGACATGCCTTCTAGCAGTGGACATGATGGTTATAATGATCCTAGCGCGAGCTACAATTCAGATAGAAATCTTTTTTCTAATCAAGTGAGTGCTGCAAGACGTCCAGGGAAAGCTGATTCTTATAATCATGGAGTGGACTTTAGTGTTGTCCATGGACATAATTTGAACTAAATTGTTTCTTACCTAAATTTTGTATTTTATCATGTTCGTAATTAAGTGACAATACTAAAAGACTATATTTTTTTATATAAACTTTATTTATCAGCGCTGATTTGCTTTGCGATGAAGTATAATGCATTTGATGAATATAATTAGTCGAGATCGTAGGATTGTTCGTGTATAATACAGAGTCCAGATTAATGATGTTCATGATGATGGTGATGACCATGATGATGATGCGGGATTTGATGATGATGCGCCGTGGAGTGATGAACATCAGCACGGAAACTGCAGAAAAAGTGTTGGATGGATCAGTATATAATTTAAATAATTTTTAACATTGATTACCATCTTTAATGCTTATATCCTTTATCAATCTTATTAATAAAAGTTTCTGTTATTATGAGTAGTTTTAGCTTGTGACGAAAGTCATACTTGAGTTGCTACATTTTTTTATATTAGTCTACCAAGCCTCTACTCTGCTTGATGATAAACAGAAGTGGTGGCCACTATTCCAAAAGCCATCGTCCTAAACTGCTGGTAGGATGGCCACTATGTCGGCTTTATGAGATGCTTTTTTTACGCCCCACATATAAGACCCAGGACCTTTATTAAAATTAGATAGGCACACAATATGCACACTGGTAAAGAATTTCAATCTTTAATTAAGCGACAAAAGCTTGAAGTACTGAACCATTTGGTTCGATACACTTTAAATTCCACTGTAATTGTTGCAATTTAGTCCGCGTGTCGTATTTGAAAACTTAGAAAAAGTTTTAAAGTAAAAACTAGTTACTGATATCTAAATTAATATTATAAGAAGGAAAAGATAAACTCAAAATCTATGTAAACAATTTGAAATATTCTTTTACATTTAGAAAGCTACAATATCAGCGAGTAACATAGGCTATATTTTTGGTGGTATACCTAACCACGCGGGCCAGCCGCTGGCAACAGCTATTTATAGATACTAAGAAATAAATAATTTGGTAAGCTAATATATAAAAAGATACATAAAATATACACGTACCCGTGGTGGTCATCAGCCTCGTAGTGAACAGTGCGCAGGTTGCCGTCAGGTTCAACGAGTTGGTACGACCCCTTTACGTGGTCACCGTCGCGTGCTTCATGCTGCGATTTGTGGTCATGGGTGTGGTCGTCCTTTACTGAATACTCGAATTTGTACGATGGATGATGCTGCAACCAATTAAATGGAATAAGCTATTATTCAAAATGCTCAATTAAATTATGACAAAATCCTACAATTATTACCTATTACATTCATGATGATATAGGCATGTTGAAAACGCACATAGTTTTCTCAAATAACAATAATGAATAATAATAATAATAATAATATTTCAACAACTACACACAACGCCATCTAGACCCAAAGTAAGCATATTATATGCTTGTATTATGGGTTCTAGAATACGGATATACATACGTAAATACTTCTTTTTTTTTTTGTAAATACATACATATTATAGATAAATTACACCCAGACACAGAACAAACAATTAAATGCCGTAAAACAAAAGCTAAAATAGATTATCATTGTGAAGAAAATTCAAATTATTATTTTGCGGAGTCAACATTTTGGGATCACCTTGTTTTGTTGTTTATTCACAATATATTACAATAGCTTCCACAGAGATTAATAAACTTTGTATAGTTTAGAATTACACGTGGAAAGGATTGTAATTCATCTATACTATTATATAAAGCGGAAGGGTTTGTTTGTTTGTTAGAACGCGCTAATCTCTCTAAAAACCAGTTGGATTAGAAAAATATGGGCTATGTAAAATCACGCCACTGGCGACGGGAGCAGAACAGTTAGCAGAGACGCGAGTGAAACCGCGCCGCGGCAAGGTAGTGTATATAATTACATTTTATTAAATTAAAATTGAAGTCATCTAAAAGTTTAATAATTTGTAACTTTTTATTTTTATGGATCACAACATTTAAAGATTAACCACATTGCAAGGTCTATTGCACTTTGTAAGATTAAAAATCTTATGAGTTTCATTAATCAAAGCACACAGTTATATTAATTTCAAATAGTACTTACGTGGGGATGATGATCGTGATGGTGTTCATCGTGGTGTCCATCGTGGTGTGCCACGTGGTGTCCTATGTGGTGTCCGTCGTGGTGGCCGTCATGGTGGCCATCGTGGTGGTGGACGGCGTGGCCATGGTGTTCATGGTGGTGGTCTACACGGGACTGGTGTGACACTGCAACATGCGCCTGCGCACAAACTGCCAAAAGGCAAACAGCAGCTACCTGTACAAACAAAACGATCATTATATAAATGTTACCCACATTACTATTCATTTATGTGTTAATACAATTGTTGATGAGTTAAATTGCCGCAACATTGATACGCAGGTTTTTTTATTTTCGGATACTTGATAACTTAGTATATTTTTTCATTTCAAACAATCACAATAATATTGAATAATGACAATTGATTAAGACAGTATTAAATAAATATTGCAAATTTAAATCAAATTGATAAATACTCACTTGAATAAACATTTTATTTAGATTGATTTGTTTGTTAGCTGGACTTCAACTATGTCAAAATTCGGTTGATCGTCTATTTTATATTCCCGCACATGTATCCACTTGGGGGTATGCAACGTTATTATAACGACAAGAAATTAAACCTACAGCCAATTAGGTACTCGAAAAATAATAACGCGTTTAATTCGTGAAACTGAAGTTTCTTTTGCCAAGCATTAAGGTCGTCACGATTCATTACACGACTTGATTATTAATCCGTCAATACCACACATACTAGTTATTGGTCCTTAGTATGTAATTTGTGTGTTATTTTGTCGAGGAAGGACCTACGCAAAAAATGTATTGAGTCATTTCTTCATGCAATGAGTTACTTACACCTCCATTCGCAACTCATATAATATATATAATTGTGAGTAAGGTTGTACATGGAAGCACATGCGCTCTAGTACAAAAGCTTAATGCCGGTATAAATTGTACCGGTACTTCCTGCTTGCCGGTAAGTATAACCCATAACTCTATACTCCATAGTAACCAATGTCTCCATACTGTTTTTACATGACTAGTTCAGCTCCTTTCCGTTTGTTTAGTTGCATTCCTTACACAATGGCAATTTATAAGTGATGTAGCTATTATTGATCTGTCAGTGATCAGTGCTAGATTTAACTTGATACTATAAAGGCAGATTTACATTGATACAGTAACTGGCGTAAGGGTTTTACAATACCATGATGCTGGAGCCAGCAACTGGATCAGTTTAAATCAGCTATACACGTTTTCAATCTAGTGTTGCTGGCGCCAGCAACTGGATCAATGTAAAAGCATTCAATTCAATTCATAATATCTGTTCTAAAAACAACTAAGTACTTATCATCACTAAATAGTATAAAACAAAGTCGTTGCCCGCTATCTGTCTGTCCCTATGTATGCTTAGATCTTTAAAACTACGCAATGGATTTTGATGCGGGTTGGATATGTATCTCACATGCATAATATAGTAGAGAAACACTGATAATTTTTGAGGTTTCTAATGTGATGTCCTAAATAAACACATTTTTTTTGCGCTCACATTGCAAACGCTGACTGAACCCTACAAGATAGATCAAAATAATGTACACTTATTATTACGTATGTATGTACACCTTATCTCTTAGGGATAACCCACTATAACAAAGTATACCTAATCCTATACTTTTTAATAGAAGTAATGGCTATTTTAAGCATTAATCCTTATCCAATTAAGTACTTACCTTAAATAAATTTAATATAGATCAATAAGGCCCTTTACAGCATGTAATTTAAATAAATATTTTTAAAGATATTACAGTTTTTAAATTAAACAATTATTTAAAATAAAACATATCTACATAATTTTCGTTTTAAACAATTATTATGAACGCCAATGTTGTTATTTTTAATTGGAAATGGATTTTTAAATAGCTCTCAAGTATAACGATTTCGAGAATTGAGTAATATACCTACATTTTCAGTTGCGTATTTTACAATCAGTATACTCGTAGGTACCAATACGGTTTCCTACGGCCTTCGAGATAGGTACTAAGTACTCAATTTAGGTCATGTTTTTAACTAAACTTGTGAAATATATGAAATTAATAGCTACAACCATATTTTATTTGTGCGAAAGTTACCCGTTGGATCTTCAGTTAAATTTTTCTTTGGCTAATTTCGGCGCAGTATGCTACGTTATATCCGCACAGTTTTGATGCTACGAATATTACTCCTATTCTTACGTATTCCTCGGATGATTTATAACATCCGAACGAATAAATTACTCGTAGCAAATGAGCAGTATTGTGGTCTACCAGACTTCAAGTAAGTTTTAGATTTGGGCTAAGTTTACTTAAATGTCAAAGCAAGCTAATAATTATATTATACATTCAGGGTTCATTATAGTAATTTCCAAGGATGTAGTTTACCAATTTACATTGCACGTGTATGTGTGTGTGTGAGAAAATCTGGATATAACACAAATATTATAAATGCAGGATTAGCAATTTTAGACATTGGCTTAAGTATATATAGTAATACCCTGCTGTGTAAATATAGTAAACTGGTATAAATAATTTTACTACACTACACTACACCAAATATTTTGTGATTGGGCTTATTCGTATTTTATTTATGAAAAATTAATAATATAATAAAATTACGTCATCAATTTTTTTATTAGTCATTTGAACTTGTAGTCCAAGAAGATACATTACTCTGCTGCTATTGCAACGCTTCAGTTACCGTTAGAAACTGCTAGTTACACATTAGTAGGTACTATTATTTATTCTGTGCTTACACTTCATCATCATCATTATTTTAGCCAAAAGATCTACTGCTGGATATTGACCTCTCTTAAGCCACAGATAAGATACTAGTCCCAAGCATCTTCACTTTGTCAAATCGTTAACCAGCCTTCGCCTCATCCCGTTACCCGGCTTCTTTTTCAGATTGTCGGGCCACTTTATATGAGGCCTTAAATTCCTACGCTATGCTCTTAAATTTCATTTAAGTCTGATATTATTAATTCGTTTTGGGCAAGCGTGGTGTTAGAAAATAAGCTTTTGCTCACGACTTCGTCTGCGTAGGAGTTAAAAATGGTTCTAATAAGATTTTTAATTGTTTTACCTACGTTATCTATTAATTTTTGTTATTATACCATATAAATTATTATATTTAAATGTTTGAATACTTATTACATAACAATCTTTATTATAGTGTTAAGATTTACAGGTTAAATATCGATATATTAATCCGCCCATAGCCCAGTAGGACCACGGATACATAGACCACTATGTATCCGTGATCCTACTGGGCTAGGGGCGGTTAATATACAAATGTACCCTAGGGCCACCAAATAAATTACCTGTAGGACAAATACTGGGTATTTTGTTCAATATTAGGTATTTTGTTTTTCCGTTCCCCCGGACTTGAATTACCTGGCTAATCTGTGCGCTTACTCTAAGCATGCCACATACTTATAAAGGGCCGTGGGAGAAGCGAATTTTCCTCAAGTGTACGCCCGCTACCTTATGAGTTTGATATTGAGCTTTGTTTATGCT
The DNA here is from genome assembly GCA_963082885.1 of Parascotia fuliginaria. NCBI lineage: Eukaryota > Metazoa > Arthropoda > Insecta > Lepidoptera > Erebidae > Parascotia > Parascotia fuliginaria. Next base: position 7,257,494 of record OY720176.1, on the reverse strand, counting down.
CATTGCGAAGCAGAATTTGATGAGAAACTGCACTCTCTTGAATTCAAAAGGGTTTTTGATGGTGTTAGGGGAATCCTATGAATAAATATCTGCAGATTCTCCTTGAGAACAACCAATCAGTATAGTTGCCTTGATTACCTACATTGCATTGCAATGTTTACAATTGCAAACTGGTTCCATTACATAATTTTGGTGGATTTACTTATATTGCGCAGGAACATACCTAATTAGCGGACGAACTCATTACCTTTATTCCCGTTGAGTCACACCAGCATGTGTAACACTGTTAAGCAATAGGAAAAAAATCTCGAACAGTACCTAAAACTATTACTTATCATAGAGCGTGCCCCTCCCCCAGTAAAAGAAGAAGGCATCATCACCTTTTGACCCAGCTGTTCAGGATCAACGTCTTGTGTCCCTATCGCATTTTGCAAGTGTATATAATATATCTGTTCGCTCTAAGCTGCACCTGATTGTTCCTAATATAACTCTAACTTTCCGTCTCGATTTCATTTCGCAAACTGGCTAAACAACGAATGAAAATATATCAGATGATTATCTTCTCCTTTCCTAATCATTGTAAGGTAACGGTAAGAATAAAACTTGTAGCAGATACCACTTTTTTAAGCGGTTTTTTGGTTCTAGGATAGCACTGGAGTGTAGAAATGAAGTATCCATGCATAGTATCAGCTATGGGTTTCACTTATTTGATGCTATGATTATGCTATCATAACTCTCAATTGACTCAGTTGCTGTCCAACAATAAATAAAGCAAGTTCATTTGACATACGGTACATTTACGGTAGTAGATCCACGCTGATTTCAGCATGAATGGGCCGGATCGTCCGGAGAAGTACTACCCTCTCATAGAAGATCGACTTAAGAGTAGTAGTATCCGTACTACTTACTGCGTTTCGTTCGGTGAGTGAGAGCGCCGGAGGCCCAATTTCCCCCCCTTTCCTCTTTCCTCACCTCCCTCATTCCCTTCCCCTAACCCCATTCCCAGCCGCCATAGTGGAGACCACCTTACCAGCAGTTTAAGACGATGGCTTTTAGTAAAGTGGCCACTTCTTTTTCACGATTCCACTGACTGCTTACCATCAGGCGGGGTGGAGTCACTTTGGTAGGCTATAATATAAAAAAAAAAAAACATAGGTTGATTGAGTTACCAAAGATGACATTTAACATGTGTCAAAATAAAACGTTTTTAAATGAAATAAAAGCACTAAGGAATATTAATATAACTTTAAAGCAAATCATCCCCAAAATAACTTTGTATCCCTTTTTGACCCTTTAGGGAATAAATTTCAATAAAATACAATACACATCTTCCATCAATTCTATTAAATAATGTTAATGCAAAATTTGAAGTAGTTTGGACCAAGGAATCACATTGTCCCATACAAACTTTGCCCCCCTTTTTCACTCCTTTAGAGCTCGAATTTCAGAAAATCCTTTCTTTTTGGATGCCTACGTCATAGAAAGAACACACTCTCCCAGTTTAAGGTCTTTACGATCAGCTGTTTAGGCTGTGCGTTGATCCATCAGTCAGTCATTCAGGACAAAGCATTATATATACATAAATAGATTATAATAGTATGTATTTAATAGTATTAGTTTATTTAACATAAATATACTTATAGGTGGAGAAAATAACACGTACAATAAATTATATTAATGTACACTGATAACTTAAAACAATACTGTACTTTACATCATTGAATACAATGATGTAAAGTACAGTATATATCCTTGACTTACAATGTAAGAAAGAAAAACGCAAGTATGTAAATTAAACAGACTACGTGAATTATTGAAGAAGTTACAACATTACAGAGCATGTTAGGGTACCACGTAACCGTGTATTAGCCAGATACTCTGCCTTGCTACATCATTGTCTGCTTTATTCTGCCTTTGCATATTATTAAAATTGCAATACTTTTCTGTTTATGATTTTACAATTTGCCAGTAATTATATTTTGTAATAGGTATTTGACCTAATTTAGCGTCAGTTTATTATAAATTGAATGAAAATGTGACAAATACCATAATTAAAAATAAAAACAATTGAATTATAATACAGTCTCTCAAAGGTAACAGGGAAAAATTATTTAAATGGACAGCGAATCTAGTATTTTTTATGAGAACTACATTTTGTTATACCTGTCACCTTTGAGATAAACGCATTATTAACTCATAATAGAGTTAGAGTTATGGTATTATTTTGGTTACCTGCAAATTAAAATTTGTATTTTAGGTAAGACTTTAAAGAAAAATCTTTTATGCAAGGGTAAAGAAGTATAATTGGTTTTAAATAAGTTAGTGGAATAGGTTATGCTTATTTGTTTTGAAGATATATAATAGGTATAATCTGTTTTTAGCAAAAAAATATGCCGCAATTACGTCGATTAATAGATATTAATCGACGCAATTGCGGCATATTTTTTTTGAATCCACAATCATCTCCGACTGTTATCTCAATCATTAGATAATGATTGAGTTAACAGTCGGAGATGATTGTGGATTCAAAAATAATAATATATAATAATAATAATATCACAACAACTAGACACAACGCCATCTAGACCCAAAGGAAGTATATTTATATAGCTTATGTTATGGGTTCTAGAATGCGGATATACATACTAAAATACTTTTTACTTTTTTTTGTAAATATATACATATTATATATAGAAAACACAAAAGAAAGCGAAGAGAAGTTAAGTTAACAAACTACACTATTTATCCATATTTGCTCCACATTGTCTGACCATGACCATGGTGTACATGACGATCGTCATCACCTCGGCGTCCATGACCACGGTGATGTCCATGGGGGTTCTGCCAGCGCTCATGCTCGTAATCATTTCCATAATCGTAGTCATGCCTATTATGTTGCTTTTCCGCCAAGCGACTGAGGCGAAGATGTTCAAGGTAGGTGTCGTAATCAGGGAATTCTTTAGGTTCCTTACTCCGAACGCCTTTGGGAAGAATAAGAATCTGGCCACCAGGTCCGCGAGTGTAGTCTCTGCCGCCTGTCTTTAAGTATCTGTAATCCAGTACCCAAGTAGGCTGGTAATAGTCTGGACTGAATACATCCTGAATTATCCTGAAATTTGTACATTTTGTATTTATATATTAATGCGAACAATTCAGGCATTTTAATTAGAATGCATACATTTAAAACTGATTTATTAAAATGCAAGTCGATAATAGTTGTCAAATAGAAAACAAAAAAGGGATGATATAAAAATCATATAATTATGTGTGTAAAGTAAAATTTAATATTTACTTGTTTTGAGCTTCGATGTCCGGATGTCCCTGTTGAATAAAAAATATTTTAAAACTAGTATTTTTTTTAAGTATAAGTTACATTTATGCATAAGCTTACGTCATGTGGTAGAATGCCAGGTGTTCGTAGAATGACGGGTCCTGGCCAATCTTGATGGTTTGGGTTTCTGCCTAAAGGCGATTCATCGTCATGTTCAGCCATGCGGTAGCGTTCAGAGTTCTTACGTTGTTCTCTATAACGCATTAGTTCTAAGCCGTCACTGAAAGAGTGGCCATCATATCTGTGTGCAGATTCTTCAGGCTTCAGTTCTTCTTTCAGTTCTTCCTTTAACTCTACTTTGGCTTCTGGATCCGCCGCAAGTGCCATTGACACTGCGGCTACGAGCATTAACTGTGGCAATGTGAAAAAGTTCATAATTAAAAGTTTTGATAAATTTTTCAATGTTTTCCTTATGTTTCTACTTCTTCGCATCTGCGAAGCAAAGAAGTAAAATTAATTTTATTTAGACTTACAAAGCGCATTTTGATTGTCTTAAATGCGATCTGCTACTAATAATTGATTCTACGAACACAGCCTATAAATAAATACGAGTATAATAACAACGTAGTTAGCTGGTACATAAGAACGCCGGAATTAGTAACTTATCTGCATCCTACTAATTTTGTTGCCAGAATTGTTCATGATTTTTAGGAGTTCGTAGTCTATCAAGACTATAAACTGCAATTCATATCATTATATACCTAATCACGACTGCTGATAAAAAAAGAAAATGTTTTAGGTCTTTTCTATCGACTTCGACCAGGCATTTTAGTTATCATTGTTTCATGTAACAATGTTAATTGTAATATTTATAATAATAGCTATATGTATAACTAGCTGTTGCTCGCAGCTCCGCCCGCGTGAATGTCGGTTTTATCTTTGTTTATACATTAACGATTTTTCATACAAAATTTTATCCCCTTATTGGGCTTATTACTATATTCCCCTTATTGAATGGCATGAAGGAGTTGAACTCCTTCATGCCATTCAGAGGTGTAATCTGTCTCTGAACCAACTTTCATCAAAATCGCTTCAGTGGTTTAGGCGTGAAAGCGTAACAGACAGATAGCGTTACTTTCGCATTTATATTATTAGTATGGAGTAGGGATTGGTATGGTTAATAGAAAGTGCAAAAATATTAAAGCGTTACCAAAAATGAGTTATTATAAATTAAAATATTGTGTGTATAACTCTAGCTTAAGCTAAGGAACACAGATAATAATTATGTACAAAGCTTGGGAGTTTATTTAATTCATAAGTCAGTAAGACTTTAAGGATCATGATTCATTAAAGCATACATTAATTTTTCTATTACGCATATTATTATGTACATTTTGCACATACGGAACATAAACCATTATGAGTTGAGGACTTTCTTGACGATGAAACATTAAAAACTGCAATACCGTGGTTTGCTATGATTGGTCCAAGTGTTTTAAAATAGAGGTACATACTTCTTTGAAGTATTAAGTAATTATCTAAAATTTAGCACTTGAAGATTTTTATTAAATTGTAATAGACAGTAAATGTATACCAACACTTTTTTTGTTTGCCAGGATCTTAGACATTTTAAGATAGACCTAAAGATGCTTGGCTCAAGAAAGTTACCATGGTTACCATAAAACCGATTCTGAGCAATCCCTTCTATCGACGACTTCCTGCCATTTTAATTGTTTTGTCGGGTTATCTTTTGGAAGACGATTTTACACTTTGTCTCATGTGCACTGTCAGTCTAAACCTTTTATCTTAATTTCTCTATGTTTTTTTACACGTGCCTGGTGTTTTGTCCAGTATGCGAAGAGATGGACATCTTCTTTCGACACCTTGTTTTTTTTTATAGTAGCCTACCAAAGTGACTCCACCCCGCCTGATGGTAAGCAGTCAGTGGAATCCAGAAGTGGTGGCCACCATACCAAAAGTCATCGTCTTAAACTGCTGGTATGGCGGCCTCCATTATGGCGACTGGGAATCGGGTAGGGGAAGGGAATGAGGGAAGTGAGGAAAGAGGAAAGGGGAGAAATTAGGTCTCCGGCGCTCTCACTAACCGAACGAAACGCAGTAGTAAGCATACTACTACTCTTACGTCGATCTTCTATGAGAGGATAGTACTTCGATCCGGCCCATTCATGCTGTAACCAGCGTGGATCTACTACCGTGCATTTTTGGTGATTCCGATCTTTTTTTGTTAAGGTACCTGATTTTTAATGGCACTTGATTATGTATCAGTTTCATTTGCTTTATTCGACTTTTGAGTGTTTTAAGTTATTGACTTATGTATAGTGCTTCGGATATAGTTTGGTAATAAGTGAGATTAGAGATTTATATCCTCTATTCAAATTTTACCTTAGCATGCTGTTATTGTGTAGGTCTCTTATTTTGGATCCGTTTGTGTTATATATCTGACTGTTCCTATTCTCCTTTTAGAGCCCATATACAGCATTCCATTATCTGTCTTATGTGTATTTCACCGTCATGGTTGTGGATCTATGGATTCTTTCGTTGCCTACTGACATGCATTTCTAACCTCTCCCATGTAGATGTGGTGTACCTGAATAGGAATCATTTCACAATGCACTTTTTAGTTCATGTCCTGTTCTGGCAATTGGTATTTGTAATTTCATGGTCTATGCCAGAGGCTCTTAACGATACATGCCTGTAGCAATTAATTTTCTATGAGCTTGGTATGCGGTGATACTGCTATACTCAAGTTTGGCTATTGGGTTGTTTTAAAGCCACAGAAAAATAGACAAACTGCTGGTGATCTACTACTTAAAGAACTAAAACTCATCTTGCCGAATTTTGAGTTTGACTTTCGACTAATCTCCTCTGATTTTTACCTGTTTGGTAGATCATAATAATGGGTAGCTGTTATTAATTACTCCGCATCGTTTGCTCCACATGTATAGTATAAATATAACTCCACCTTAAATTAAATTGTATTGTTCTTTTTGTATTAAGAGTAGAGGTTGCGTATTTCTACTAAGTCTACTCTTAGTGTATCTCTACAGATACAATTTTTTGTGTCATAAGAAAATACCTTTATCAGTAATTTTAATCAAAATAATTGCTCTCTGCTGAGTTTGTCAGTACTGTCGAGTGATTTTAGAATTATTCTTGAGGTTTAGAGTAAAGGAGTAATGTACTTGACCAAAAAATTCTTACAATTAAAGATCTAATATAGAAAGCGATCGATAACCAGCAACAATGAAAAATATTATTTCATTTCAGTGCCTTTAACATTTAATGAACTAATAAGTTACTAGGGTCTCATAAATAAATAAGTTATATCTAAGAAATGCACGCACCACTCACACACTCACTCACACACGCACACACATACATAATTTATTTAATTTTTTTATGTACTTGATTTATTTACTTTTATATTTCTTTATTTTGCATTGTATAATTTAAACAACAAAATATTTAAACATCGTATACCTTGTTAAAAAAAAATTGGTAAATCCTCTTTATTGGCACCCCAGATTCAAGCTGACCCCAAACTAGGCAAGTTTGGGGTCAATGCTAAAACTATGTATTGTACTTTACTTTAGAAATATTTTTTTATCTAATCTAGCTATGGGCGTTTTCGTTTTTTTTTGTCATCGATGCGCACTGATGTCGTTCAACCGGCATCCGTTGCCGACACCGTTGATTTTGTCACCGGTGCCGGGCACCGGTATAGACTATAGAGTTGTGGTATTCTAGGTTGGTACGGCGCACTGGATGGGCGTTGCCGACATCGATGAAGCGATGCGCATCGTTATTAGTTGAACGATATAATTATAAACATCGAGATTTTTTTGGTAGGTTAATCTAATACAATGAAAACAATTTAATTTTAAGAAAATGCATTGTTCTCATTTAGATGTAGAAAGACGTGTTCTGCGTTCATTTAAAATATATATATCTACCCGTCTTTGGAAAATAGTTTAATTTTTATTTCACATTTAGTTATTATTTTACAGACTTAATAATAATATACTGCCGTGTATTATTCTGAGCAATCAACCAACCGGCCGCCATATTGTATTGAATCAACGCACAAAGCGGCCAATCGGACGGTGCCGGTGATACTCGCCATCGTTCGTGATACTTATCGTTCCGTTGCCAGTTTTGAGTTTTGACACTGTGGTGGTGTCGATACCGTTGCCGGTGACAGTGCCTTCTATGATATCAGAATGGCCGTTGTTGCCAGCATCCGTTGCTCGATGTTTTGACATCGGATGCCGTCAACGAATACTGACATCGGTGCTCATCAACGTTATTTTAAAAACGCCCATGTCTAATCTAATCTATCTTATATTATCTAAATATTTCTACCATGCTTTCATCAGTCGTCGAGTGGTTAGGCTAGTAGGTTAACATAGCAACAGGCCACCAGCTATGAGCTGCACTATTGCAACCTTTACTTCTGTTTCAGTAAGTTGATTTTTTTACTTATAATGCTTAAACGCCTGACTGGAATCAATATCTACTAAACTACTTTGAAAGTGTAGCTCTTAGTAAAATGCAATAAATAAAAAAATTATGTATATCTTATCTTCGCACTTTCAATTCAAAAACTTTTGTTATATCCTATTTACCAAATATTTTTATGTATATTTAAGAATAACAAATTTTATTGTATAAACCTACTACGTCATATTATAGTCTAGATAACAGACACAAATGATTAGGTAGAAGTTCCTAGACGTTTACAGACCGCTGCGCTGCTGCTGGTGCGACGAGTGAATATTTGGGTAGGTACTATTATGAATATATATATATATTATGGATATTTAGATATTGCTATTGTTTATTTATTTTAGGTATTGCTGACGCTTTCGATATCGATTGGTGGATAATGTTTATGAAATTAAAAACTCTTGGATTTAGCTAATACGCAAAATTGTTTCTAATGCATAGTCTCAGATTATTTATTTATTAACTTTATGCACAAATCGTACATGGGTGGGCTTAATGCCAAAGGCATTTTCTACCAGCCAACCTTTGGGTGATGCAGAGATAAACGAAGTAGGTGCAAGTTAACAACAAAAGATTATTGCCTGATATAGGTAATATACGTAAATAAATATATACTTAATACACATATTCTTTAGATATATATACTTAATACACATATACATTTTAGATTATATAGCATGACATCTTCTTTCAAAAGCAAATATTAAAACAGCACATTTAATTGAACTCATTAATATTATTTATGATATTTTAGAAAGACGCTTTATTTTAATTAATCATTGGGGAAATTGAAATAAGTGTTATACCGCTTCTTTGGTTACGTGTATTAAATGGCGCCTGTGTGAGCTCATAGAGCAACCATCGACATAATGTACCTACGACATAACTTCTTACTGAGTTCTATAGTACCGAGTTTAGATTTACCTCGCAGGTGCTGTTTGGTATCTCCGTCATCCAGGCTTAGAGACGTGCAACAATATATAGCGCATAATATTATGAATGTATTAAATTTTAATGGTAACTACTAAAAGGTAGCGTCTTGCCATCACGCAAAAACTGTGTCGCTAATGTTTAATCACTCAAATAGCAGTTATCTTTAAGGTATATTCAGAAAGCTTTCAGTCACTAAAATTCATACTAAGTACTCGTAGTATTTTACTCGTAAATGGTAGTGAAAATTCACTTACAATTGTTATACGAATTACTTTGTGCTAAGTCAATTTATTTTTTACTTTTAAGTTGCCTTCCTGGTTGAAGTCGGTTTTCTATTTTGTTAAAAAATATTTTTTAGTTAAATGATTCTTTTAGAAGTCAATGATCATTATCTAATGCCTGTGCATTATTTGACTGTGACAGCCAATAGCTTTCTACAAGATAAATTTACTCTGCTGCATAGCGAGGTCACACTGAGAAAGTAATTTAAATGGCTAACAATCGATTACACGCATCAATATATAATATTTAAATACATACTTGGTTAATAAAACTTCAAATATGAGCGCTCACTTCCTTTATACGTATAAATTGCATTAAGATTCATATTATTATTTATTATAAACTTAGTTATCACAATTAAAATTTAACCAAATACCATTTTCGCATTTACTGCTTTTCATTCTTGCTATTTTACAAAGTGAAATTTTTGCACTAATGTTGCTTAATGAGTTATGCTTTGTGTCCAGAACGACTGTGCCTGTAGAAACGAGGGTGTATGTAGTTCTCCCTAACAACAGTTCCCGTTTTAAGCATTACTCCTTGATTATATTCGTAGACTTTTGGTCGACTTTCTTCCCTACCTTCGTCTCTGCCACGCCAATCGTCATGACCATGCCATTGAGCACGTTCCTTACCATGTCGGCGACCATAACTTCCTAGACCAGCTTTGTGTTCTTCTTCGCGTTTGTGTCCCCCAACTCCCCGAATGAGGTAGTAATCATCATGATGATCATGTCTGTCGTGTTGACGTCTCTGGTCACCATGTTTACTATCATCACGGTGTCCCCAGAATCGGTCATGAACCCATCTGCCTACTTCTTGTTCACGGCCACGTGTTTCTTCAGCGCCACGGGGTTCCTCTCCTTCTCCTTCAGGGGCAGCCGCTTGGTTTTCCCCTTCTGTATTTCCACCTTCTTCAGCACCGCCTTGGCCTTCATCACCACCAGCACGTTCTTCATTATTTTCTTCTTCTTTTTGGGGTTCAGGATTGTGGTGCTCTTCATGGTGGTGTTGTATATGATGGTGATCATCCGAATAGTGAACGGTAGCGTGGAAACTGTGAAAAACATTTGGTTTTATAAGTTTTAGTTCTATGCTATAAATCTTAATTTTTAATCTTATTGATGCAATTTCTTTTAATAATTTAATTTTCACTGGGAAATAAACATACGGCCACCGATGTTTAGTAGTAATAGTAGTCAGTGGACATGGTTGTATTTTCTAAGCATTGTAGAAGCAAAATTTTAAAAATTATTAAACCGTTGGCGACCATATAAGAAGAATGAGATGAGAAAGTAAAAGGAAAAGGAAGGGGACCGAGGGGCTAAAATGGCCGATCAACAAGGAAGGATTACCCTTTCATAGAATGTTGACGTAAAGCATAAGTTTCCACACTAATGACTTTTACTCGGTGAGTAAGGCCACTGGAGGACAATGAGGATGCTTAGGAAAATTTTCGACACCAGTTGGCGCCACTTCAACTTTCACATTTGGCCAATAAGAAGTTCAACTATCAAAAAGTGCTTGACAGCTAAATTTGATTAGTCGGTGCTGCTACCTTGTGGGTGCCATTTTAGTAAACGCTGTCAGCAATTTTCTTTTGTCCCTAAGCACGTAAATTATACATTTTGTAAATTAAACATTAAAATTTCCGAAATGGAAGACTTTTTACCAAAGCGGCGCCAACTGTTAGTAAAAATGGAAACTTATGCTTTACGTCAACATTCTATGAAATCGGCCATTTTAGCCCATTTATTGTACCATCATACTAATAACATCCAAAGAGAGATTGGAGAAATTCTTGGTCGACCAAGACACGTAACTACCATATTCATTTCAAACACACCGGTGTTGTAAGCTGTATTTTTTCTAGTATTTCAGTTAAAATGTCATACTCACCCGCTATGTTTGTCCGCGTGGTAAGTAACGGTACGTGTGCGACCGTCAGGTTCTACCAGCCAATATTCTCCTTTTATTTTATCTCCATCCTTGGATTCTTTTTGACCTTTGATGTCATGCGTATGAGGATCATGTACTTTGTATGAGAATTCGTATGACGGATACGACGATGCCTGTAAAGATATTAAATATTCATCTATTGTTAAAATATAAACAACTTAAATAGCAACTTTCCGTTGCAAACAGTTAATTGTGCCAAACGGATGCTTGCTATACCTATTCGATTTATTTAAAAAAAACTACAAAATTACACCTAGATTCAGCCATTTTATGGATCACAAAAAGTTTTGCTCTGTGTGGGATTCAAATTGACATCCTCTTGAACAGCAGTCGCAGGCACTTCCACTGCGCCAAGGAGTTGAGACTTGAAATGTCAAAGATATCTAGGATTTGAATTCTAGGCTAGAGTTATCGAATTACGCTAGCAATAAAGTAGTAGTAGATACAAGCTAAGAATAACTAGAAGATACCAATATTAGGTGTATTACTAATATGTAGCTTTATTTGGTTCTATAGCAAAGGCGGTAAGTACTAAAGTCTATCATCAATAAGGTATGATAGAATATTGGCTTACGTATTTGTCATGATGCTCGGGCTTGTGGTTACCTACATGTGCTAAATCACCGTGATGCCCATGGTGTATCTTTATCCGTTGCTCTGAGATTGCATGATGTTCATCACCGAGCACGTATAGTGCTAAGCTCAGAAGAATTGTAGTCTGCTGTAAACAAAATTGAGCACTGTATTAAATATAAATTTTATAAAATATTGTAAATGTATTTTATAAAGAAAACTATAACAACAACGTAGATTACTTCATGGTAGATCTACTGAAATAAAACAATCCTTAGAGAGTTGTAATTCGACCTTTACACTGCGTTTCTAAACCGTTTATACTCATGATTACATTCATGCAGTTAATGTGTACAGTGAAGTTGAGTAGAATTGATCATTTCTCGTTAATTTGTATCTTATTAAATATATTTTATCGGTCCCTTTTGTATCTAATATAACGAAATTATAAAAACTCTCCTTACCTTCCAAATCATCGTGAATCTACCAACAGTTCTTACACTATATTGATAATAAATCGTGATCTCTTGAAGTATTTATACACATAACGGTTAGACCTAAACATGTGTTTCCTGTAATACAATACACTTATAGTAATTAGATTTAATTTTTTCTGCAGATTTTCTTGACTTATGGATGAGTGTAGCTACTAGCTTCCAATTTTAATAGGAAATTGGGTTATCGAAAGGCTAATCAAGTGAATTACAATTACATCGTGCGTCTTAACTCTAATATTGTTCAACAAAGTATTTATGTATTTTCAGATTTTTTATATTTGAACCTTATATTACATTTTACTTACATAGGTAAGCTCAGCGTTGCATAAAGAGACATGCTCAGCACCTCTCTACTAAAACGAGTTAAATCTGAGCAATCCGTAAAGGAACAAAAACTTGAAATACTGTCATTGCAAAGCAAATAGCGCATGGTCGATGAGTCGAAAATCTCGAATAGAGATAATAGTATAACGGACAGATGATCTGGTAAAGACGCATCTCTAGAAAACAAAGAATGTAGGTGATCATGGTCGTTCTCTCTAGACATCGATTTGTTCAGAATAATAGATAGGTGCCTTACTGCTAAGATAATGATTATTTATGTTTATTATGCTGAATATAATTTTAACAAGCAAAATATATTTAATAAAAGACTAAAAGTCGTCTGTCTAAAACAAACTGAATTTTTTATACCCTATCTTACTCCCACAATCAATACGAATGTAATGACACCTCATATGCCATTTCTCATATCCATCAGGCCATTTAGGCTGTAGAGCGTACCAAAGAATTAGACAAACATACCCACATACATACATAGGCTATAAAAACATTACCCTCCTTGACTTCGGCAGTCGGGCAAAAAACAAAAAGCCCACCTGCCTAAAACATACTGAAAAAAAAATAACACATTGGAATTAGACTTGATTATAATATGCGTAGCGATTAGAAACTGTACCTATATGTAAGGTAAATAAAACTCCGTAAAATAATAATTGTTTCTTTTTTTTAAATAAAATGTTAAAAATTACTTATTTTATAGAGAGCGTTTCTCAGATATCTATACTATTATAAAAACCAGAAGAGTTTGTTTGTTTGTTTGAACGCGCTAATCTCTGGAACTACCAGTTGGATTTAAAATTCTTTTTGCGTATAATAGTCCAGTTCTCGAGGAAGGTTATAGGCATGTAACATCACGCTACTGGCGATGGGAGAAGAGCAGTAAGCAAAGACGCGAGTGAAACCGCGCCGCGGAAAGCTCGTAAGCTATAAACTCGAATCAACTTAAATTGCTGCGAATTATTACACCATTTCATTTCTATTCGAGTATAACGTTTTAGCTTTGTACCTATCCTATTGCTGTGTCCTAGTATTATAGTATTATACATATATTATTACCTAGCGGCTCGCCCTAGCTTCGCACGGGTGGAAATTTTTTTAAACATTTTCTTAAAATAAAAATACTTTTGTATGGGAATATAGCAAAGTTGTTTTTTCAATGCAATTTTTTTAATTTTTTTCTCCGTAAGAACCATCCTCGTACTTCAAGGAATATTATAAAAAAAGAATTAACGAAATCGGTTCAGCTGCTCTCTCGATTTGCGCTTAGCAACACATTGATTTATTTTTTAACCGACTTCAAAAAGGAGGAGTTTATCAATTCGGGTCGTATGTTTTTTTTTTGTATGTTTGTTACCTCATATCTCGGTCATTTATGATCCGATTTGAAAATTATTTTTTTATTTGAAAGGGTTATACTCTGAAATTGGTACCATTTTTTTATTATAGTTCGATTTCTTGTATTAAATCTATATTTTTCATTCATATTAATAGATTAATCAAGTATATTTTTGCTAGTAGGTAGGTTATTTTTATGAAGGTCATTATGATCCTTCTTGGCTGGCACCAACTCTAAAATAACTGATTAAAAACTATAAATAGTAAAGTATTATAGGTATAAGGATTGCGTTGATTCCCCTTTAATGTTCTTTGCTATGAAGTAATTAAAATATTATTTTCTACTTTTTAGTTAAGGGTTGAACATGTAGGTATTGTTTGAAGTCGGTTTTCATTTTTTTTCTAAAAATATTTTTTATATTCTTTATGTCATACGTATTACTTAAATCTATACATATAATAAAAATGTAACCGATCGCTGTCTGTACATGGAAGATATATGAGAAAAAAATATTGGGGCCTTTATCAACGCAAATAGAACCCAAAACAATGATTGTTATAATTTTTGTCTGTTTGTCTGTTTGTCTGTGCGTTTGTTCACGCTAATCTCAGAAACGGCTTATCCGATTTAGATATGGTTACTCACTAATACATTGTGGTAAGCTTCACTTAACATTTAGTGTTTGTTTCATGTCAATCGGTTCATAAATAAAAAAGTTATGCCAATTTAAAGAATCACGTCGAACATTTGTTAATTTACTACGAAATCTGATAGAAACAGAGACTTTAACAGGTTACGGAATAGCTGATAGCGTTTTTATTTTTCGGATTCCTCTCATTCTAAACAATCTTCCGTTTAGTTTTAAATGAGTCCAGTTTCCAGTGAGCCTATGTTTTGCGATGACAATTAATAAAGCCCAAGGTCAGACACAACTAAAAGTTGTGGGCGTGGATCTAAGTATTAGCTGTTTTTCGCACGGTCAGCTTTATGTGGCTCTATCACGTGTTAGAATTCCTAGCAGGCTGTATGCTTTGATCCCCGATGGCTATACGTCTAATCCATACATCCATACACCCATACATATTATATAAGGCTGTAATTGTCCTGACTGACTGACTGACTAACAGACAACGCACAGCCTAAACTGCTGGTCGTAGCGACTTGAAATTTGAAGGGGGTGTTTGTCTAAATGTCTAAAGGTACTAAAAAAGGGTTTTTTTAAATTTAATTCCTAAGTGTGTGAAAAGGTATGAAATCGATTGTATGAATCTTCTTCATTTTTTAACTTACAGTTTTGAAATTTTATTTTGGAATACTTTTATTTAAATAAAAAATATCCTTATAATTTAATTTTAACAGGGGTTGATTTAGAGGGGTGAAATTAGGGATGAAATATTCTATACAAAGATCTTTAGCTTTTGAAGCTAGCGACTTGAAATTTACAGGGAGGGGGAGGGAAGGAAAGGAGGGAGGAAAAGGAGGAACTGTAGAGAAGGAGGAAGGGAGGGGAAAGTGAGAGGGAAGTGATGGGGAAGTGAGAGGAAAGTGATGGGGAAGTGAGGGGGAAGTGAAGAGGAAGTGTGGGGGAAATGCGGGAGAAGTGAAGGGAAAGTCAGGGAGAAGTCAGAGGGAAGTAAGGGGAAAGCCAGGGAGAAGTGAAGGAGAGATGAGGGGAAAGTGAGGGGAAGTGAGAGGAAAGTGACGGAGAAGTAACGGGGAAGTGAGGGAAAGTGAGGAGGAAGTGAGGGGAAATTGAGGAGGAAGTGAGGGGGAGTGAGGGGCAGTGAGGGGGAAGTGAGAGGGAAGTGAGGGGGGACTGAGGGGAAGTGACGGGGAGTGAGGCGGAAATGAGGGGAAGGGTGAGGGGGAGTGAGGGGTGAATGAGGGGAAAATGAGAGGAAAGTGAGGATGAAGTGAGGGAGACGGTAGAGGAAGGGAGGGGGAAGAAACGCGGAAAGTAAGGAGTTCTCGAATGGTGGAAAAATGGAGGGCAAGGGATAGGAAGCGATAGGAAGGAAGAGGAAAGGAGGAAAAGGAAGGAGAAGGAAGGCGGAAGAGAGGGGAAAGCGAGGAGGCAAGGTAGAGGGAAGTGGAGGAAAGGGCAAGAGATGCTGGAGGAGGGGCAAGGGATGCTGAAGGAGGTGAAGAGGAGAAGGGGGAGGGGAGGAGAGGAAGGAGGAAACTGTGGAGAGTGGAGAAAAAGTGCAATAGGGAAGAAGGGGAAGGGGAAAGTTATTGTAGTGAAAATTTGCCTTTGTGTATTGTATATTGATTTACGAGGGATATCTTTAGGTAGGTAAAAGAGGATTTGTATGATTAGGAGATTAAAAATAGTATGAAAAACAGTATTTAAACAATGGTGAGATCTTGTTAGGTATGGAATATTACATTCCATCCTCAGATGTCACCAGTGCCGGCAAAACGCGTCCCTGGTTCAACGACACTGGTAAACAAAAAGAATCGGCGTACCGCGCTTGGATCAGGGCCCGAGCACGGCGCGACCCTAGCTTGGATCGCCTAAAAGCAGCGTACAACAAAGCCACTAGGGAATGCAAGAGGGCTTACATCAGAGCGGATGCCCAGCGCATTGCACGGATTGGGCAAGAACTCATTTCGCATCCTACGGGTAGCCGTAGCTACTGGCGACTAGCCAAGGCTGTGCAATCCAACTTCTGCAAGCCTTCTCTGCCCCCCTTGAAATGTTCTGATAGATCGCTGGCCCACGAGCCGCAAGAGAAAGCAAACTTGCTTGTTGAACTCTTTGCGGCTAACTCCCGAATCGACGACCGTGGCTTGCAACCGCCGACTATATCTGGCTGCGACTCCGTTATGCCTAATATTCGTATTAGGCATCGTGATGTCCGTGCGGAACTAAGGTCGCTCGATGTTCGGAAAGCCAGCGGACCGGATGGTATTCCAGCGGTGGTTCTTAAGAAATGCGCAGCGGAGTTGTCTCCTGCATTGACGCGCCTATTCCGCCTATCTTATTCCTCGGGAATTGTGCCGGAGGCTTAGAGAGAGGCGAATGTTCAACCCATTCCCAAAAAAGGGGATAGGTCCGAGCCAGGCAACTATCGACCCATAGCTGTCACCTCAGTTCTCTGCAAGGTGCTTGAGCGGATAATAAACTCCCAACTAGTCCGCTACCTAGAGGGTCACTCGTTAATTAGTGACCGACAATATGACTTTAGGTGAAAACGGTCTACGGGTGACCTTCTAGCGTATATCACGCACCAATGGGGTGAAGCTATGGACAGGCATGGCGAGTCCTTGGCCATCGGCCTTGATATAACCAAAGCCTTCGATGGAGTCTGGCACCGTTCGCTTCTGTCCAAGCTTCCAGCATATGGTCTGCCACCTCAGCTGTGCAACTGGATTGCCGCATTCCTGCGTGAGCGCCGCATTAGAGTCCTTTGTGACGGATCGGCCTCCAATTATTTGCAGGTCAACGCTGGGGTGCCTCAGGGGTCCGTCCTGTCGCCCACTCTGTATCTTCTGCATGTCAATGACATGTTGTCCCTTGGCAACATTTATTGCTATGCAGATGATAGTACAGTGCATGGGCGATATCTCGGACATCCTGCGGCTAAACAGACTGACATCGAGGCAAAACGCCTAGAACTTGTCGCTGAGCTGGACCAAGTATTATACCGCATTTCTAAATGGGGTTGTGAGAATTTGGTCGAGTTCAATGCCAAGAAAACACAGGTGTGCGCGTTCTCTGCAAAAAATCTCCGTTCCTTCCCCTTCCCTCTCTTCAGAACACAGCGTTACCACTACTGGATAGCCTAAGTATCCTGGGTATGGACATCAGTCGAGATCTCAACCCCAAGAACTACATCGAGTGCGTCATTAAAACCGCCTCCTGTAAACTCGGTGTCCTGAACAGGGTGAGGCGGTACTTTACGCCCGAGCAGCTCTGTCTTCTTTATAAGACACAGGTTCGTTCCTGCGTGGAGTACTGCTCTCATCTTTGGGATGGCTCCGCACAGTACTTACTGGATGCACTCGATAGGTTGCAGCGGCGAGCAGTCCGTATCATCGGAAGCCCGGAGGCTACTAAGACCCTTGAGCCTTTACAGCTGCGAAGAGACATCGCCTCAATGGCCGTCTTCTATCGCCTTTACCATGGAGAGTGTTCTGAAGAGCTCTTTGAATTAATCCCACCCTCTCCCTTTTTATCCAGAACAACACGTGCGGGACTAAAGTGCCACCCTTTCACAGTGGAATCTAAAGGGTCTCGAACCAAACGGTTCAGCACTTCATACTTTTGTCGCTCAATTAAAGCCTGGAACTCTTTGCCAGCGCATGTGTTCCCATCTAATTTTGATCCTGGGTCTTTTAAGCGGGGCGTGAAAAAGCATCTCACTAAGCCGCCATAGTGGAGGCCACCATACCAGTAGTTTGGCTTTTGGAATGGTGTCCGCCACTTCTGGATGCCACTTACTGCTTACCATCAAGCAAAGTGGAGTCACTTTGGTAGGCTAATATAAAAAAAAAAAAATATATATATATATATATATATAAATATCACGAAATCTCAGAAACAACAAGTGCTAGGAATCTCAAACTTTGCATTGTCATTCCTATTAGAATATAGGTGCTCACTTAGACGGAATTTTGCGAAATCCATCCCCTAAGGGGGTATAAAGGGATGGCAAAGTTTGTATGAAACTTCTATAGTTTTTATAGTAGGATTACCAAATTACTAGAAAATACTCTTTTTTTAATATTCAGAAATTAACCTTATTAAATGGGCAAATAAGAGTCGCAAGTTTGTGTGAAAGTGGTTTGTCAGTTTTAGCGGTAGCGGGTTTAAACTGGATTCGCCATAGAGACGGATAATACTGATACAATGTACGATTGCTATAAAATCAGGCACGCAATATTCTCATAGAGGCACCCATCTGAATTTTCACGCGAACGAAGTCGCGGGCAACAGCTAGTGCATGATAAAAGACAAAATTTAATGTGGACTGACTGAATATTTGACGGGTATGTGCTTACTTACCATCTTAAATTTTGTTCAAAGATTAAATGCACATTGACTTAACAAAATAAAACAATAATAATTTTAACATTATCAAATTTCATTTTATGTACGGTATTACGACAGCGCACAGATGAAATGTGTTTTGTGTAAGTAGTATAATAATTTCGTCCGTTCTGTTGCTACTAACACGAAAAAGGGTCTTATTGGCTATTTTTTTTTTGATTATATGAAGTTTTATTCAATAATATATTCTATAGTATGTTTCTATTATGTGCTAGTTTTAGACATCAATTAATCTTTTTCACCAAATCTATTCCACCGCTTATTACAATTGTACACTATTAAATTTCATTTGTAGCAAACTACTGCAAGTGATAATCCAGTGCAAATGTGTCAGGGTCGACGAAACATACGAAGAGTAACTAGGTAGGAGTAACAAGGTAGTTAGTTTTTGCACGTTTTACTTCATAGCTCTTGAGATTCAATGATCAGACAAATGTTGTATCTAATTCAGTTTACATTCGCTGCTTGCCGTCAGATCAAAATGTTTGTTTATTTGCTAAATCAAGTAGGCATTTTGTTTGTGTTCTTTATGAAGTGCAACATAAATCATTAATTTTGGGCTTCGAATTTGTTGGATTGATAAAAATACTGTTATTGTATCGTTTAAATACGAATTCCTGTATATCCCTACAATAAAATCATTGTATCACGAATGATAGGAATGATAGTACGCAGTTAACACTGCTGCCTATATTTTTTAGCGGGGCTAACATTACTAAGAATACGTACAGTATTGTAGGAAAAGACGAAAGAGATATAATGGTTCTATATTCTAGATCGGCGATAAGAAAGTTTTATAAACTCTTATTAAATAATCAGTTAGGTACCTAAGTGCTTCTGCACTTATAACAACTAATCACCCAAGTTCACCACTAATCACCAACGACTGTCAATTGTGCGGTTAAAAATATTTCTATGTTTGTACCCATCACACGCTCAAAATTGGAACCCACTACAATGAAAATTTGTATCTACATCTTCTTTCGTGAGTGTGTGTGTTTAGAGAGAAATAAAGACAGTAACACTCTGAGTTAGAGCTATATTTACATGCAGTAATACTAAACAATATTGAAATGAAACGCCTTTTAAAAAAATAGCGCTAATATATTTAAATTCAATAAAATTGCATGTTGCGTATGTCAGTACAAAAGGCAGTTGGTATTCAGTCTCATTGTGGTAACTATCATTTTTTGGGCTTATCGTGGCTGCTTGAAGCTCAGATGTGATGATGAGCGTGATGAACATGATGATGTGGCGACGAGTGATGAACGATGGCGTTGAAACTGTAACAACAACGGTAACAATTACAATTAAAATTGAGGAATATTTATATCATGTTATGTTCAACAAGGAATGGCTTTCAGCTCAAATGATGATGATCATAAAGAAAAATAAGACGGAGCGGCGGGATGTGACGATCCCAGCACTACCCATATAGTATATTGATTATCAGTGGATACCTCACTAGAGCAATCAGTCAACCGAATGATATCAATCAACTACATGGTAATGGGGCAGGAAAGAAACACAGGACGAGTGTCTTGAATTGAGACTGACGTTTGCAAATCCGCTTACCAAGTGTGATCTGGGAAAGGTCTTTAAAATTAAAAGAAGAATCTATTGTTGTTCATTTCACTACTAAACTTATAATAACTGTTATAATATTTATTAAATGGTGTTTCGTATACTAGGTAAATATAGCACGTTTAGTTAAGTGCAAAATATCTGTTTCATGTAGTAAAAGAATCATGTTAACCAATTATTGTATTAGGTTGTTTGCCCACTATGAGTCTATTCTAATCAAAGTCACAAATTTATTCATATTTTTATACTGATTCAAATTGCAAGTTGCCTTACCCAGTGTGATCATCAGCGTGGTATTCTACCTTCCTGTATCTGCCGTCAGGTTCGACGAGCTCATAGCCTCCCTTTACCAGATCACCATGCCTGTGCTCGTGTTGAGACTTCACGTCACCGGTGTGGTGGTCATGAACCGAGTACTCAAATTTGTATTCTGGGAACGCCTGCGAAAAATGACACAAATTATCGATATATCATTTACACTCTGTTTTTTGTCAGGCGCAAACACATGAGAAAATATTAAAACAAAAATAAAAAATACGTTAAGTGAAGGGAATTTAATCTTCAAGGCATCAATCGTCATAAAGAAAAAGATGACACTTAATTTTCTTTTGATGATTTCGCAGCTATAGGCGATGAGAAGAATTACTTAGCTTGACTTATTTGACATATTGTTGTATGTACTATGTATGTATGTACTGTTTTGACTTGAATGCTTAGATACTTGCATTGAAATAATACAGTTGTTTATAAAACTAGAATAAATAGAAGTAGGAAGGGTTTAATGCTATAGTAAACCTTTTACTTACATAAAGTGTGCAATTACTCCCGGAAAATTTATTAAATAATAATTATAATGGACCCTAGGCGTTGCATGAAGTGCAGATATTGATCAGAGTGACTGCGACCACATTGGGAGCTTGTGTAAGCTTGTTAATGACGGTTTACGACTTTGTTTATTAATGTTTCGTAAGAAGTTGTACCTACTTAATTAGTAATTATTCAAAGTAACAGTGCAACAGTGGCCTATAACTTGAAGTTATATAGTAAAACTCCATAGGTATTGACGAAGTGTCAAACTCGAGGCAAATCAAAATTGCTATAAAACACAAGAATATAGAACACAATTCCTAAGACATTTTACACAGTCGCAGAGAACACATACACATTAAATAATATGTATAACAATAAACAAAGAAAACAGACAATAGATCTATAAGACTTATTAAAATGTAATCACAGCCTTGACATATTATCTAATCCATATTTTCAAATTTGGTTAATATCATAGTAGTACTCAAACTGACCTACTTGGCTTATAAAGTGGTGGTAACTCCTGGAGCATCATTTGTATCTTTCATGTAGTCATCGTAAAAAAAAAGAAAATAAAGTGGCCTAAAAGAGGCTTGCGA
The DNA here is from genome assembly GCA_963082885.1 of Parascotia fuliginaria. Taxonomy (NCBI): domain Eukaryota; kingdom Metazoa; phylum Arthropoda; class Insecta; order Lepidoptera; family Erebidae; genus Parascotia; species Parascotia fuliginaria. The sequence goes on along the minus strand of OY720176.1, from coordinate 7,235,725 downwards.
AACCTATAATACTAAATGCATAGTCACCAATGGCTATATTATACCTACTTACATAATGATCGTGATGCGGAACGTGATGAATAGGGATCGGGTGATGTTGATGGTGGTAGAGCAGTGGTACATGATGGTGGAGCGGTAAAATCGGCTGGTGGTGGATCACGGGGTGGTGGATGGGCACCGGGTGGTGAGGTCCATCATGCTTGTGCAACTCCTGGTGAGACACCGCCGGGTGGTGGTGGTGGTGATGGTGGAAGGGAAAGATCGCCTGACTGGCTGACACCAGCGCGAATAACGTTAGTACCTGTGGAAAACAATCATTATGTTTCAATATATAAAACACATTAGAATAATATCATTAATATTCGTTATAATAAAGATCCATCAAGAAATATTTAAGGTGTTTACGCTTGTCTATACAAGTTGATTTGAAAAAAGTGGACTGGCAGCATAAAATATTATTTATTTTGATTTTTTACAAGTCGTCCTAAATGGGCTGTAATCATGTAGCACGAGTTAATCAATTACTCCAACTGGTAGATGGCTGATTAGTTTTGATACAATCGAGTTCGAGTAAACTGATAGACAATCGTTTGATGCACTTAGAAGTACCTATTCGTTTAAGAAATAGTTATAAATAATAAATATATTATATTTTATTGCTTAGTACTATTTATTCCAGCGACAACTGAGACCCAGTTTCTAGAAGTGATTGCTTAATATAGACTAGAATTGGAGGTAAATAACTAGAAAACAATAAATTATCAGGCTTACCTACTCGTATTGATTTATTTATAAGCAGGCATAAGTAGATTAACTTACTCCTACTTGTATATGTCAAAATCAAGCAATCAAGGTAACAAGCAAAATAATTAAAGTCAAATTCGAGTAACATTTCTGAGTAAATCCAGAATGCATGTAACACAAAAGACCTCAAAAATCGAATTGCTTTAGATTCATGTCTGCTCCAATCGTAGAATAAATAGAAACCTCCTCCTTTTTTTGAAGTCGGTTAATGAATGTTGTTGTATCTGAAATTCTATATAAATAGTAATCTGTTTAAAATTTTCAAGCTTTACAATTTAAGCATATTTTTTGGATAATTTTAAGTCCACATGATTTATTAAGATGTTTTTTTTTAAAGAATATTGAAATTTTAAAGTGCACAATTAAATAAATGGAGTTAAATTAACTGTCATACCACTTTTTTTTATAAAAAAATATTTGTTTTTCGTTATGAGAAAATTCAAGACACTGGCTGTTGATAGTTGCAGCTGGAAGTTACGAACAACAAATATTAACATTTAATCGGCTCATGAATTCAATGTTTGTCCGTTTTTGCTTAGCAAGACAACAAAACGAGCCAGACAAAACAGCTTATTCATATATCAAGAAAATGCAGTTGCAGTAAGATTATTATATTATAATTATATTATTGTTTAATTATAACTTTCTGCTACATTTAACAGATCGTGGTACACACACAAAGAAACACTAAGCACAGCACTATTTATAAATTAATACTTCGAAACAAAACAAATGAATATAGAGAGAAACTTACTTTAGAAAGCATTTTTATTTAAATACAATCGCGTGAGAGTTAATATGCTCTCGTCGATAATACTAAAAGACAATAATGCCTACAACTTGGTTCATTAGCTTATATAGAGGTTATAATTGTGGGAATTATTGGAGCAAAAATCCATTGATCAATTTCCCAGGCTTTGCTAACAGTCCTATCGTAATGTGTAGAAGTATACACGAAAGAATGCAACGGACTCAGGCGTCAAATAAAAAACTAAATTGTTGCAATTTTCAACGATCTATCTCATGTTGAAAATTACCGTATGGTGCTTCGTACCAGTGTTAATCAATAAACACAGGCAAACCAGATTTTATCGCACGGATTTATACGCTCTGATGCACTAGTAAAGGTCTACTTAAATTATGTATGTAAAAGATAGTCACATTTGGCTTAAAATTAGAAGGCTTTACGCCTCATGAGTGGCAATGTCACAATTTAGTGCCATATTTTAATTTTTATCATTTAATCTTACGTAGCTATATTTTAATTGTAAATATATTTTGTTAACATGCTATTATTAGGTAAAACCTGTATAAAAAGTAAGTAACCATTGCGTTTACAGTTCTATTTATATGCAAATAATATATTTGAAACCTAAGTTGCGTTATTTTTATAGTAAAATAGCTGTAAATGGTTTCTTACTTTTTATACAGCTATCACCAAATTCTAGCATGTTAGCAGAACATATTTTTCAAATAAGGCTAATATTATATGAAATTGAAAACCACAAATTTGACACTAAATTGCGACGTTGTCACTAATGAGGAGTAAACGCTCTTAATACAGGTGTGGAATACGAATCTACTGTAAATCTCATGATCATTATTTTTGTGTGATTCCGCTGCTTTGTTTAAGATATTTAGAAAGAGAGACAGATTTGTAGGTACAGGTATACTATTTGCTAATTATAGTATTATGAATGCGTTTTCAGAAAATGATATGGTGCATATTTATTTATTAGTTTTGAGTTTGCTATAGTGAAGGAGAAAAGTATTTATTAAAGGAAGCAAAAAAGTATTTCTGCAGACTTAACTATATTTATTTACGCTTTCGTTACGCTATTTCATTATAGCTTTCCTAATATTTGCCACATACTCAATATTCGTGTGGAATATTTTAGGGAAAGAATTTATTTAACTTGTGAAGCATAATGGTTCTGAAGAAATCAAGGCATTTTTGTGCGATTTGTTACGGTACTAAACTATGTTATTATCTTTGGATTGGGTAAGCGTTTTAATTATGTTTTCCTGTTGAGAAGGGCGTTATGTTGCATGTATAGTTTACAATGTTAAATTTAATCATAGATATACCAGCCAAAATCTACTGCGAGTATATTGTACTTACTACTATGTATATATTTTAAGACTTATTTATTAATGACAATCATATTCTGTGATTTATAAAGACTAATGTTTATCGCATTGACTTAGTCGGTCGTTGTATTATTATTAGAATACATCGAGTAATACCACTGCAAATATAACCTACTGGAGTTTGATGAAAGTTTAAACATGGATATGTGAAGAAAACTAAGAGGTATACATTGCTAAAACAATGTATTTCCTTGACGTTTATATTTCCCGCAAAAACACTGTCAACGTTGGGCCAGTATTACTCAAGGCGATTTGTCGAGTATTGCATTAACTCATGTGAGAATGCAAGTACCGCGTGAAAGAAACGCGACAATGAGGCATACATATACTCAGGTACTCAAATGAGAAATAGGTAACTATAGAATGTTGTTTAAGTTTCTAATTCAATATGGAGTTATATCATATATATCTTAATTTTGTATTTAAAGAAATGTAATACCCCTACGCTATCTATTTACTTTCAATGACTTTGTCAGTTACACTATACTAGTGCCTTACCCTGACAATACAATGCTTCGCTTATGAGTACCTACTTTAAACTACTACGTGTCAGCATGGGCACCACAGTACATAGGTCACATTGCTCTTGTAGACGATTATTTGTATTTTCAATTTCAATGTGTTATGGCCTGCTTGTGCTGTTAGTAGATCTATTGCCCTCCTTTTTTAATTAAAGCTTTGAGCTGACGAATATTTTTCCTATAAATGTAGGTATAAAGTTGTATACCAAACATACAATTTCATAATATGCTTAAGTAGTTAAATTTTTACGACATTCGATTAAATAAGCACGCTTAAAATATACCTATGTATTTAAAAGTCGGTGATATTAAATTCTTTGGTTTATTGGTGCAATTATATCATAACGACGAATGTTTATGAGTAACAATTATTACCTTGTGTTCACTTTGTGTTGACTGCAATATCAAGCAATAAGGCAAGTGTTTTAGTTATTAAATATGTAAAACTGTTTAAACGTAATGTTCTCTTTTCCCAACACTTAATAAATTCCTAACTGAATTTTAAACCATTTGCTGTCCCACGAGAGACACAATAAATAAACAATTTATATATCATGTGATGCATAGGACATAGAACCTATTATGTGACTTAATTGAATAAATAATATTTACATCCTCGTACAAAACTGGAAATGTAATCGGTAATGTACAAAGAAAAATTTTTATTAAAGAATTTTTGTTTTTTTGTATATTGCTGGTAATGTAACGCGGTAATGTACGAATAAGAATGAACGGAAAGTTTAAGACCAACTTAAATTTAACTGGCGTTTGAGTATTTAACATTGGGTGATAAATAAGCAAATTACGTCTCTGATGGTAAGTTTTTTAGTCTAAACAGATGGCTGCGTTTTTAAGTATAACATAATAATATACTAAACCAGGAACAATGTTAAGAAAACACATTTTAGCCGCGTAAGGTAAAAGAGACAGAAGAAAAGGGTGTGGCGTCATCTATCTGACACACAGAGAAAAATCTAAGTGAAGACGACTGACTACGAGTTTACAGCATAGAAATCAAAAGATGGCGCTATCAACAAATATAGACCTCCCCATAGAAGCCTGAATCGCGATATCAACATTCTCAAAACAAATAAATATCTAAACAAGTTCCCGATTACCAACTGTCGGGCAGTAGCCCGCCAGGCACGATCACCTAGCCTGGTCGGAGGATCCTGAGACGGGTGAACAAATAAAATAATTTTAACAAAAATAAAACCGACTTCAAACTGGAAGGAAACTTGAAAGTAAGAAATAAATTTACATAGCACAAATTAATACGTATTTTGATTTAGTTAATCAGAAATAATTAAAGTAGTAAGTATTTTATAATTTTGAAGTTGGTGCCAAGTAAAACAATAACTAGGTACTTACCTATAGGTGTTATCAATCTTAATTTGGTATTGTAGTAAGGTTCTTATTTACATAATCGACGAAGTTATCCGCGAACAAACATAAAAAAAATAAAATATATATATATATATATATTTGAATTGAGAAACCTCCTCCTTTTTTTAAAGTCGGTTAAAAAGGAAGGAAACCGAATTGAAAATAGAATTGTCCTACAATTTTTTTCAGATGATATTAAATTTAACAATATTAAAAGCATAAATTAGTCAGTGGCAGTGGTAGCACTTACCTATAGTTTTACTTCATTTAGATACCAGCCCGGTAAAGTTATGTTATAATAATTAAATTGTGATTATACTATGTGTAAAGACTTTATAGGTAATAGACTGAAGTCTTAAATTCTGCCAGGTATATTAAAATAGGAACCAATTATAAGAACGAATTATTGACGGCACGTAGAATCTAGCGATTAAAGCAAAACCGCCGTGTTACTACAATTATTTCTCTGTCGTATTTTAATAGTGTGTTAGTTGCTCTGCCGCGTTGTAGAGCGTGGTTCCTAAAACTACATACTTTAGGTGTTATAAATCTCTGCCGCTGATGTAGTCTAAACTTCCGACGGACTACCCGTCAAAGCGAGAGAGGCGGCCAGAATACCCTGCAGGGGTATTAGTTGTTATTCTGGCCGCCTATCATCTCAGTTCAAGGAATCCGACATAACTTCTCGTTTCCCCAGACGAGGCGGTACGAGTATATGCATTTCCCCTTGAAAAATAATCAAATTAAATCAAAAAATCTCTGTCTACTGCTTCAGAGGTAAAGGCGTGATGTTTTAACTATTAGACATCTACCAGACTACCTTGTGCTTAATTTAATTTTCTTGCTCCAATTGTCTGTAGCCTAGCGCATAATGTTGATAATAATATACTTAGCATAGCTATTTAAGTGAAATGCGAGTTCGTGTTTAGTTCTGTTTTGTCAAGCTCCATTATTACTTTGAGTAAGCGAGTAGTTATGCAATACAGACAAAGCCCGTCGGCGGCTCGTAGTGCTTATTAAGGTTTGTGTACACTGTAATACTGCTTACGGTCCCGTATTTTTGGTACAATCTAGGTGGCAGACTAGCTTAAAAATGTGAAATAATTATTTTATTTACAGTGATAGTAATTACTGATTTTTACTTTTAAACTTTCGCGTTGCATGATATAAATTTATAATCATACGGGAATTAACGCGATCATGCATTAGGTATTTACATACCTTATTTTGCTTGTGACCACGGCCGGTGTAACCTGGTCGAAACGTCAAGCAAAATAAGGTATGTAAATACCTAATGCATGATCGCGTTAATTCCCGTATGATTATAAATTTAATTACTGATTTGCATGAAAATTGTCAATACTATTAGGTAGAAATTATTCCACGTTGACGCACTGGTAGGACAAAGTGGAATGTCTTAAATTGCCAGTGGCATCTGCCCCACTAAATACGATTTTAGTGGGGCAGTTCACACTATAATTAAAATGTTGTAGATTCTGCCCTACTAGAAGCACTTTAGAAAAGGTATTAAACCTACCTCACAGTCTTGACAATTTTAATATTTATGAGTACTGTGGCGCAAAATCAAGATCGTTAAGTAGTGCGGACATTGATTATAGAAAGTGTTGTCGGCAATTAGTCTTTTCATTTATTTAAAAATTTCTATGCAAACAATAATATTCATCTCTCTTTAAACTCATTGTTTACATTAATTATATTGTAACATTATTAAGAAATAAACCAATTAAATACATCTTGGGTAAAAAAAAACCGACCTATAACCCACGAGTGTAGTGTGCATCGAACCTAACAGTTACACTTAAATTATTTTGAGGTCAATGTCTAACATAGTAGTGGCGACGACGCCATTGCTTACGACACATAAACAAGTGAAATATTAACCTTATCATCATAAAATCTAATTTGTAAAGCAGTATTGCACGGACTTACTTTCCTCCGATTGCAGGTCGCTATATTTCGATGTATAATAATTATTATGAATTAACATAAAACACTTTTAGAGAAATTCTGTTATTAATATATTAACATTTACTTATGTACTATGTTACAATGCAATGTACCTGAATACATGATTGAATCCTCAATGTATACTCGTTCGATACGTCAGTACCGTCAGATATCAGATTGATTCAAACAGCAGAGGCAGTGAGCGCCTTTCTTTATCTCTTTTTTAAATGTACTTGCAGGCAGCAATTAATAAAATCGGAGGCCCTAGACAAGTGTCAAACATTTCTATACTATTTATAGAATAGATAAAAAAATGTATGGGATTGACATAAGCATTGGCGTTAGCTTATGTCAATCCAATACATAAGCATTCTGGTAGTCTCAAGGTATTCTGATCTCTGAGGCATTTTTCGTTCTTTCATTGTGTATTCCGAAACTATTGCTTCTTTAATCATTATAACACCGACTAATTTACATTAGTTATTGTTATTTTGATTGTCATGAATTACCTACCACAGTAACACCCGATTTTGTTTAATCTATTTAAGTATGTAAGGTTTTTCTTAAAAGTAAGGTCTTTCATCGGCTAGTTTAGATATGACCAGTTATATTAAAATAAAGTATTTAGTAATATTATTTTCCATTGTATTGATTTCATACTAAGGTCTATTTTAATTACCGGCTTGAGTTACCTATCTACCATTTGAATCAAACCAGACCTTGTCAGTTACTGATAACAAACGTACCATGTACGTGAACAATTCTGTGAATTTTCATGATTGATTAATTTTAGACTTTAATTACAGCCACATAGCATCCAAGGTTAAGTATACAATTAAGTACAATTGAGTGGCTATCTATAATTAAATTTTGGATTAATGTCTTTGAAGTTTTAAACACGTATTAAAGTAAAAAGTTTGTCAAAAGGTGTCAGCAACTTGTAATTAAGAATATATTTTTAGTTTTTGAAGACAAATTTTCCATTGTAAAATAAGATACTTGTCGCTAGCAAATTTACTTATAAGCATACATTAAGTACACTCTGAGTCGGTACTAATTACCTGGATTCTCTTCTTCTTAGCGTCTCGACACGGGCGAGTCAAATTGTGAGGACCAATACGCTGTCACTAATATAGCATTATCAGGAGCGTTGTACGAGTCCATGCGCGTGCAGATGCATTGTGGATAGTATAATCTTATTTTATTATAGTTTTATCCTATGAGGAAATCGAACCTACAATATCTTACACTGCAGTAGCAGTAGAAGTGCATACTCCTACTGCGTCATCGAGGCAGCTTAATTATTCTTAAATATGATTAGTTATTATTTAATTAAATTAACATAAAACATAATTCTGTCAAGTTACAGTAAAGTTTAATCATAGCCCTTAATCTTACCATTCGTAATCATTACCAATGTTTTGTGGGTATGTCAGTGAGGAAACAAAGCAATTACTTCAAGTAAGTATCGTTATGCACGACGTTTAAAATGATAATTGTCCGTAATTTCTGAGCACAGTTCAGTACGATCGCGTGGGAATATTCGCTTCAAGCAAACACCGTACTCGGTACCCGCCCTGCTTAGTTATTACCAATACAGAAATATGATCATGGAATGTCATTAGGAAATATGACTTTTAAATTCTTTACTACGGTTCAGTATTGTGAAAAATTATTACTTCTATATTATAATAGATTATGAGAACGAGCAATAAAAAACCAAAATAGAAGTTATGGAAAGTTACAAAACAAGTACCTAGCTACAATTGCAGTGAGTATGATGGGTAATGACAAATTAAACAAGAAAACCAACGCACATTGGATGTTTTCTTTAAATGACAAATTCTGAAATGAAGCTGTAACCGAATTTAGTCTTCCACGATGGAAGACTAAATTCGGTTCACCGACACAAACAATACCCACACAACCGTAACAAGAAATTCCCAAATATTTATTTTTGATGGGATTGCGGACATCAATCCTCGCTACTTGTAACGAGACAGGTGACGCGAGTAACTTGACTAATTAGAACACACATACAGTCAAAGTTGATCATGGTAGTGTTGTCAATATTGACCAAGCTGGTTGTCAAAATATTGATTACAATTTTACGATTATTGTTACTGAGAACTTAACAGCGCCCCTAGTGTTTACTCCGAGAATAAAATACAAATATATTTAGGCTTTCATGCAAGACGCAAATTTTATTCGCGACAGACGAGACTGCTAACAGGATACAAAAGTAACGAAGCAAAAAGAAGGTAGAGATGCTTGCTATACCGACAAAAGCTTGATTGAAATAAAACAAACAAAACGTTTTCCACATCTTTGTAACTTTTTAAAAACAGAGTCTGCTGAAATTCAAGTTCAAGCTCAAGTTCAGTTATCAAAAGTGTCTATTTGTTATAGTTGATGTCATTGTAATAAGCAATTGAGACAGTTTTGAGGAATAAGTGCCACAATAATGAGTGATGATAAATTGAACGAATTGAACAACCTTCATAGTTCAATACTGAATACAAATTATCTTCTTTAACATGTTTTCTCTCGATTTGCTTTGATTAGTTAAAGGCCGCGGTAAAAAGTTAATAGCGTTGTTTATTTTACTTACTTTTAAACCGTATTAGACACGTAGGTACACGCACCTACAAGAAGTTTAGCTCTTGTTAAAAGTGCCTTCTAGAAATAAGGTTCGATCGAAAGGATTTCAAATTCAATCTTCTCTGCAAATCAATTTGCCTACAGCTGATTGGTTGACAAAGAAGTTGCAATCATGTGTCGACAAAATACAAAAGTATTAAGTGTATATACAATAAAAGAATCTAGACGACAGAGTCTATTTAAACAATAGTTATTCTTAGTACACGCTCCTTTTGTTACTGAAACACATGTGGTCTGTAATACAAAGTAGTGTAGCTTTTGTAATTTACTTTTATCTTTGGAGAAATAACAATCTGAAAACTAAAGTTAAACTAGGTAAATCCTGTTTCAGTGTTATTTGTCACGTGTCTTATTATTTTGATTGTTATGCGACTTTGTGATAGGTACTTAAAAAAAAAGCTTAGTAAGTGAGTTGGTGATCTTAGTAAGGTGATATTTATTACACAGATAATGTACCCATGCAAAAATAGGAAGTGGTAGCTTATTGTAGACTGAAGTAAAAGATACATCAATTAAATTGATTAAGTTAAACCGGCCGTGATCTTAAGGGTATACCATTCAGAGAAATGGGAAAGACTGTGACGGAGAGTGTGTTAACGGCCGTTTCGTCAGTAGGTATACGTATGATTTAGATTTTATGTTATATTGTAATAACACACTTGTGACTTTCTTTTAAATAAGCTATTGAACTATATACTTACAGTTAACTAACACAATAACTATTTGTACGTACATATTGTGAAATACCTATCAGTCATTATTAATAGTATCTAGGTATATTATTCGTGTTACTTACTAATTATTTATTTGCTATTGTAAGCTATCTGACCAAAAATCATTAATATTAAAGTAGTTAATACAAACCTAGGCATGATTGGTGCAACCTATAAAGTACCAGACATAAATTCGACACAGACAATTTTTATTATTTTACATTAAATGTAGTATTAAATTACCAATAACTTAATTAAACATTTCAATTATAACAATGTACACGGAAAGCTAACAAATGGCGACATTCCGGTGATCAATACTGTCATGAATGAACAGCAATCGAAACCGCACGGAACAATGAGAATATGTCGAGCAAACGGTAAAGTCTATTAAGGCTTGTTCATATTGATATAAATAGATTTAAACTTAATAATAGAACGCTATTATTAAGTGTATAAAACAAAGACTTACGTATCGTTAGTTTTTGATAGCTCTCATATAGAACCAGGCATCAGGTCAGATGAAATACCACTAAGGTATTACGTTTATCAAATGTTTTCAAAGAAATAAGTTGTAACGTTAGCCAGCTTTGACAGTAGTCTACAACCGGTAGTTTAAGAAACAAAAGTTGACTATTAAAATAAAATTAAGAACGAGAGGTCAGTATGTTAAATGAGGTTTTTGAAATCACCACAAAGAGGCCTAATAAAATATTAACAAACGAGCGTTGTAATGACCGAGATCTAGAGCCATTGTCACCTAATATTATGAGTTCATTATATTCATATAAAATACACACTACTGTGTCTTAAGTCTATCTTTTTTTTTTTTTTTTTTTATACGTGGGAAATGCATTACGCATACGCACCCGCCCGGGCAAGGCGGGGGTTATGTCGGACTCTCCGACCGCACTCAAAGCGCGGCCAGCATACCGACTAAAACCCACGGTGTTCCTCCAGACGGCCAGAGTGTCGGGGTCACGGGAGTCGCTTGCGCATTCATCCGCGACCCCGACGGGCCATGGCCCGCTCACCGCGAGCGGGCTCCGTCCGATTTAGGGGCCTAGCTCCCCCTCCTTCGAGAGGCGCGTGCGGAACACGCGCACTGCCGTCTCGGGCCCGTGCTGTTCGGGCGGCGACTGCCCGATCGCCGCCCGCAGGCCAACTCGGCCGCAGAGGATAGGGAGAACGGCGCATCGCAATACCGACACTCCTCTTCCCCTGCGGCCCCACCGCGTCCGCAATCTGGCGGTTGCGGCCCCGCCGAGGCCGCGGAAGGTAGGGAGAGCGGCGCACCGTTATACCGGCACTCCTCTCCCGCCGCGGCCCCGCCACTCCTCAGCCGCAGTGTTGCCGAAGCAACACTGCAGCCCGACCCAGTTGCGGTGCCGCCCAACAGCACCGCAACCCACCAGAGCCGCTCCATCGTGGGCTTACTGGCAAAGCCCAGAGGAGCGGCGCCTCCTTAGGGTTCCTCTTGGTTCACCGTGGTCCTTGGTAACCACGGCTACTAAGCCCCCCCGCCGCGACAAGGCGAGAACCCCGTTGGGGGGGGTCTTAACTCTATCTATACATACATATAGCAACTACATACATGCATTAATTTTATTCAGTAACCGCATGTTCTCTATTATTTTCTCTATACCTATTTTTTAAAAACGTTTAAGGTTATAATATAATATAATTATATAAGTGATGTAAATATTTAGAAATGATTTTTTGAAAGAGAGTGTATTCAACTAATTTGTTTTTAACAAGGAAGTCGCAAGTCGCGTTACGCACAGGAATTCATAATTACATACACATAATTTGGTATTAGATTTTATCTTACTACTTTTACATCATCCTGCCCCAGATTAGACGTAGCCTATGTCACGCAATTATTATCTCATGGGCCCAAGGTCGCCTTTCGTATTCTCTGGATTTGAAAACAGAACTATGTTATAAGAAAGAGATTATATCGTCATGGGTAAGGAAGAAAGACGACACACAAACGTTAAACTGAATCTTAATAAATCATCAACATTTGGAAAATTATTTTATAGCCCACAGTGAGTAATCAGGACTATCACGATCATCCGACATGTTCCAATATAAATACGCATGGAACACAATGCCTAGATGTGACGGTTATGATTTAAAGGCTCTTTATTATTATTATGGAATATCGCCATAGACTTATTACCCATGACCCTTTTTCTCGTAGATTATTTACATTTTTGAGATTAATAATAGTTATTTTTGCTCATAATGATTAAGATTTCTGCAAACTTACACATCAACTTATAACTATGGATCCTAAACAATTTTTATTGGTAATATGTAGTATTAGTAATATGAATATGGTTGTCTTGTCCTTCTTTTTGTTCCTACACAAAACTTAAATAAACTCTTGAGATGTTATGAAGGCGAAATATTATTTTTTTAATTACGGTACACGACAAAACTAAAAAAAAAATTTTTTTAAAATCTTAGAATCGTTAATTTTAGATTTCATACTTACGAAATAAAATATATTATTTGTAGCGTTTATGTATAATGAGTACCTGTAAAATTGTATTGAAATGATAATTGAATGCAATGAATTTAAACTAAAATACCTATCTATTAAGATAAACGTCCCAAAGTGGACAAAAATAAAAAATCTACCTATATTAAATGCTTTTTATCATAATTATCAGTATGTTTTTGAATAATTGATTATTAAAGTTTTATCATAGGTAAATGTATTTTCTTCTTCAAATGTGAGTTTAATGGAGAAGTGTTAACCGCATAGTGTGTAACCTAAGTAATTCAAAATCACTTTTGTTAAATATGTATAGATATGCTAAATTACGTTACGGTAAATTACTTGTTAGTTAGATGCTAAATAGTCATGGATATATATTATGTATTAATGTTAATAAGTATTATTTCATAGAATGCATCTTGAAGACATTTTATTGAAAATATTTTGGTCTATAATCTATTTGTACTTATCAGATGTGAGATAAATCTTTTAACTGGTATTGATGTCTCTACCTAGATTCAATATATGATTGAACACATAAATCACAAGGGATAATAACATTATCATTCTTCTTTGTCTACATATCTAATGCATTACACGGCTGATTTGTCTTCACACTTGATTAAGGTGATTGATCACCAGTAGTGTGTGTTGAAACAGTAACCTTTATTGAAACTGCATGTGTTCATTTTCGTAGACAATTGTTAGCAATTTATATCATTACGATTTACACATAAATTCAAATTGGTAGTCGTTATTGTGATTGCGTTTAAATTGATGTCATTTATTCAACAAATTACAAACTCGTATGAAGGGTTGTGTGAACAAACACATTCTAGCATCATTTAATAATTCAATTGAGTAGGACGTTTGAATTAAACAATGGGTGTCATTAAACGAAATAATTATAAATTATAAAAACAAAGGTACAATAACTAGTTTTTCTAGGTCGTCGCGCAGTAGCTGAATTGGTTAAAATTTTGCGCAACTCTCCCTGCAATGTTCTGTAATTATCGCACAAAATCACCGCGCAAGGAATGCGCGGGCGCCTCACTAACTCAGCACGCAACGCAACTGCGCGTGTCCACATAAATAACAACAGTAATTATTTCGAGCCAATGTCTTACTATTCAAGGGCATAAACGAAATTAATTGTACTCAATCATCTATTTAGTGACTGAGGGCAGATACATACGTAATCCGTAGTAGGAACTGAGTGCACTTGTAAATAAGCCTTTGTTTACTGCGTTCCAATATTATGTAGTACTTGTATTTCGAAGAATGTTTTCTGTTGAAATATTTCCTGTACTGCAATACTATTTGCCGCTACGGCTATTTAAATGTTTGTAATATTCCATTAAATTGTCATTAATATCATTGTAAATAGCAGTGTAACTATTAATAATATTTCAGTTTTTGTAGGAGAATTGAAACGAGAAACACATACATTTCAGCAGCTGAGTATTTTATTTACATTCGAGTATAAATTCGTATTCATCAACATTATGTACACATAAATATCACAATCAGTCATCCGTCATCATATCACACGATTAGTGCTAGTTAATGTTCAGTAATGGAGGCCATGATGTCCGTGAGCGAGGGGTGCGTGAACAGCGTAGTGCGCAATAGGAGCAGCGTGGACCACGGGAGCGGGGTGGTGACCGGCGGTCTTGTGGACTACAGCGTTGAAACTGAAAACAATGTATCATTAGATGAGGCTTAAGGTACGATATATTATTGTAATACAAGTTGTAGGTAGATTCACATGGATGTCTTACCCATGGTGGTCGTCAGCGGTGTACTCTACTTTGCGCACAGAACCATCAGGCTCAACCAGGGAGTAGCTGCCGTGCACGGCACCACCGTCGCGACTCTCATGCTGGGACTTGTGGTCGCCGGTGTGGGGATCAGCCACGGAGTAAGCGTAGTCGTATTTAGGGTGGGACTGCAGAAGTAAAGAATTAAATTATTACCATATATAAAATAAAGAAAGCCACAGATCGTTTCTAACGGCCTTACCATGTCTTTCGTTTAACTAATTTTACTTATTCGTAATCCTTGTACTTACGTATTCACCGTGGTGAGCGATGGGAGCATGATGTACAATGGGCGCGGCGTGGACGATGGGAGCGGCATGGACAATAGGGGCAGCATGTATTAGAGGAGCGGCATAGTGTGCGTGCGCGTAGTGCGCTGGAGCATCATGACGGACGATGCTTTGGGAAGAGATGGCGCCATGGTGCAGGAGACCTGCATTGGCAGCAGCCAAGAAGGCGCTAAGGGCGAACACCTGATAACAAACAATATTATTATTATTAATTTAATTTGAATAACCTAAAATATATTTTAAAATACTTATATTGAGTTAGTCTTACTTTGGTGAACATTTTGCACTAGTTAATCAGAGTAGGTGACTGATACTATTATCGAGCCGGAGTGTGACTTTTATATGAAAATCTAAACGAAGCCGCTGTCTTGGTGTGGTGGGGCGTGCGGTCACTTCAGTTCCGTAACTTTGACACCGCGAGGTCGCGGATATACGCACACAGACACTTCGATAATAACTGAGAGACAATCGCCTGCCCATACCGCCCTCGGGCGCCCTACACTGACAATATCAACAATCGACATTTCTACGTGGACATTATCTACTATATCGAAACTAGATGCATGAGTTGTTGCGATAATCCATCTACTTTTTATTGTTATCCGTATTTAAAACAAGGACGTTGTTTGTTAGTGATTTTTAGACATTAGTTTATATCACTTATGAAGGCTTTTGTTGATCAGATCAATCAAAATTGACTCTATTATGAATATTACATAAAACCTTCTTAATTTACTATTAAACAAAGATTTATTTTGTGCATGAACACAACAAAAAAAAGTTTGTTTAACACAAAATTAAATACATTCACAGTGGGTACATTACTGTAAGACACTTAAACAGTATGGTCGAATTCAATGCCAAAAAAAAACAGGTGTGCACGTTTTTTGCCAAATATCTCTGTTTCTTTCCCCTCCCTTTCTTTCCTCTCTTCAGAACACAGCGTTACCACTACAGAGGCCCTAGACAAGTGTCAAAGATTTCTACTCTATTCATAGAATAGAATAAAAAATGTATGGGTTGGCATAAGCTAACGCCAAAGCTTATGTCAAACCTATACATTTTTTAATCTATTCTATGAATAGAATAGAAATCTTTGCTACTTGTCTAGGGCCTCAGGATAGCCTTACTATCCTAGGTATGGACGTCAGCCGAGATTTCAACTCTAAGAATTACAACGAGTGCGTTATTAAAACCGCCTCCTTTACGAGTTTACATTCGGAGTCCTGAACAGGGTAAAGCGGTACTTCACACCCGAGTAGCTCTGTCTTTTTTATAAAATACTGGTTCATGCCGCGTGGAATACTGCTCTCATCTTTGGGATGGCTCCGCAAAGTACTTATTCAATGCACTCGATGCAGCGGCGAGCAGTCCGTATCATCGGAAGCCCAGAGGCCACTAAGACCCTTGAGCCTTTACAGCTGCATATGGACATCACTTCAATCAATGGCCGTCTTCTATCGCCTTTAACACGGAGAGGTTTCTGAAGAGCTCTTTTAATTAATCCTATTAATTAATCCTCTTCCTTTTATCCTGAACGACACATGTGGGACTGAAGTGTCTCCCATTCATAGTGGAATCTAAAGGGTCTCGAACCAATCGGTTCAGCACTTCATACTTTTGTCGCTCGATTAAAGCCTAAAACTCGTTACCAGCGCATGTGTTTCCATCTAATTATGATCCTGGGTCTTTTAAGCGGGGCGTGAAAAAGCATTTCACTAAGCCGCCATAGTGGAGTTCACCATACTAGTAGTCTGGCTTTTGGAATGGTGTCCACTTCTGGTATCCACTGACTGCTTACCTTTAGGCAGAGTGGAGTCACATTGGTAGGGGAGACCTAGGACAGTTGTGACAATTTTTAATATAAGGGATATATCTCGCTCAGGAGATGTTCTGTAGTTATGACATATGTAAATTAATGCCTGCACCATGCCTTCTCTTTCTAAAACAATCATCAAAATTAATCACAGCGTTATGGTTTCTGAGAAAATCATCAAAATAGAAGGCTATTCCCTTTGTCACAACTCTCCTATCACCGAGATAAGTTGTGACAGGTACAGAGGTAAGTTGTGACAGCTTTGTATTTAGTCTGTTTGTGTAATAAAAATATCATTAAATGTATTATTAATATAAATAAAACAAATTGTTTAATGCAAAAAGTAATCAAATCATCTTTTCGTATATTAATTACCAACAAAAATAACTTAAAACATTCTCCTAACAAGTTTTATATAAAGTATTATCTTATATGTAATTATGGCATCGCTTTGAGTTCAATCACATTATAATCAATCGGAAATCTTATTCTAATCTGATAGGCAATTATGGCAAACGTTTTGCAGCTCGCCTCCAGTACAATCGTCGTGTGACCAACCTTTACATTCTAGGCATTGCATCCACTCCTCTCTCGCCCTGCTGCTTGAATAGGCCTCAAGGCAAACCAAGCAAAAACATTCATTTTCTGTTTTTTCTTCATCATTGCCTGTTCTCTTCTTATAATTAGTCTTTTTGTTTTTTTTAGGTATCTTCTTATCGTCACTTAAGACACGTTTTTTTGCATTTCTTAACTTTCTATTAGCTTCTATAGCAGCTATTTCGTCTTTAGTAGGGGTGTCAGTAAGTACTGCAGATTTGACTTTGCGTCTGTTCGGTTGGTTGGTTTTTCTTGGTGGAGCTTTTGGCAACGGCCTTACTGATTCTGGCGAGAACACATTAGATACAGTAGTAGATGTAAGCGTAGAAGCAACAGGCTCATTAGATTTAGTGTTCTGGACTAGGCTCAGGGCTGAAAAAGTTGATGCAACCGGTTCATTGGGATTATTGTTCACAACTGAGGAATTGCATGACGATATCGATTGTTCTATAGATGCACCAGGAGAAATGGCTCTTGCTTCAATGTTGTTTGACTGGCCTGTTGGTCTAGTGGTTAGTGACCCTGACTGCTAAGCCGGAGGTCGTGGGTTCGATTCCCACCCAGGACAAACCTTTGTGTGATGAGCATGATTGTTTGTTCTGTGTCTGGGTGTAATTTATCTATAATATGTATGTATTTACAAAAAAAAAAAGAAGTATTTAAGTATGTATATCCGCATTCTAGAACCCATAATACAAGCATATAATATGCTTACTTTGGGTCTAGATGGCGTTGTGTGTAGTTGTTGAAATATTATTATTATTATAATGTTATCAACTGTCCCGGAGGTGTTGAGATTTGGAGATATTGTTCTTTCTGGTGCACAATCCACAACTTCTGAAACGGTTTGCTCTAGTTCTGGGTTGGGACGATCAGTGACTTGACTTGGCATGAAATCGGCTTCTCCAAATATGTTCGTGTTAACCGGCCATGTTTGAGTTGCAGCAAAACCAGCACTGATATTCCTTGCAGTGATAGCTACATCAAATGCAGATTTCGTTATAGATGGGATATCATAGATTGTCATGACTCTGCCGGCATTGGTTCGCATCCAATTATCACAAGCCGTATTAATTGCTTTTTTTAGGGGTCCAAAAATGGTACGATCCACTGGCTGTAGCTTGTGCGTACAGTGTGGGGGAAATGTGAGCAAAACTATGCCGTTGTCTCTGCAGAATTCAATGTTTTTTAAAGCTGTATGCGATGCATGATTATCCAAGAGCAACAGAGCTCTTTGCTTGAAAGATGCTGCATCTCTTAGACTTTTACCTCTTAAAGTAACCTCTTCAAAGGCTAGGTCGTATATTTCGACACTAGCAGTGCCTTTATCGGTCTTCCGTATATACTTATTAGGCATTCTGAAAAAAAAAGTTGTCATTCAGCATGCAATATAAAACACCACAAGCCCACATTTTTAAATTAAAAATGATTTTTTAGTTTTACCATTTATTGCGAAATATACTTAAAAGTTTTGACCTTGATTTACTAATGCACAAACACACATGCAGACATTGCAAATTAATAAAAAAATGTTAAAATAACCCAAAAGAAAAAATTAAGTGGCATGGCAGGAGAGTTGTGACAAGCTGTCACAACTCTCCTATGTTGTCAAAAATACGACTTGGTCGGAATAATAATTCGTATTTTTAAAACACGTTGCAAACACGAAAGATTTATGCAACGTTTTGAGGCTTGAATAACCACACAACTTAAGAAAAAATAGCATAACAACGTACATGTAACAGTACAAGATATAAATTGTATCAAACTTTTAAAGAAAAACTTACTTTTTGTATTTTTTTGCACATCGACGTCGTAACTACACAACCGCTCCTCGTGCGCCGCCGGCGGGTACTGAATGACGTAGCGCATCTCTAAAGCGACAAATCCGCGTTGTTGCCAGCTCGCTAACTATTATAGGTACGGGGAAATCGTACCTGCCACAACTCACATCTGTCACAACTCTCCTAGGTCTCCCCTAATTAAAGTAGTACATATAAAAAAAAGTATTGCACTAAAGGTACTGACACTGTTTACTAAATTAGGCAAAACAGTATTTTGGCTGTCAGTTTTCAATCGTGGAATATGACACAGATGTATTTTATTTCAACGTGAATGTTATTGTACAGATAGTGATAGCATACTCGTTCATTTTTCTTTCTTTATCCTAGATATTATTTTATGGTTATTTTAATATACCGAGTGCCATTAACTCGGTGTTTTCAATGTTTTCTAAGTAATAAATACAATGACGTTTCTTCCTTACACATGTTACTTATCGATATAAACACTAACAAATCCCAATTTGGATTGAAATACACTGCCTATTTTTTAAGAAAATTGAGAATATAAGGGCGTAAATTTTTATTTCAGAAAATGTTTGTTTGACATATCGAATCACCACAAATTGTTATTAGACAATTTAGCCTTTTCTCAGAAAATCGTAGACTCAACATTTTTGTTGAAATGCTTTGAAGTACTAATCAAAGCTAGTTTCTAAAATTGAGCTTATCCTGTAAATGAGTTATATTCAAAGTAATTTGTGAATATATGTAATTTTTAGTTATGCATGTTCACTTCTTCGAGCTTTTTGATTAGTTGTTGTAGTTTGACGAAATGGCTCACACATTGGAATTTCAATTTAAATTACAATTGACATTTGATTACTCCAATTATCTGGCTGGCGTTATTAGTATGTGTATATTGCGACATTGCAATATCAAATGCACTGGTTCAACCACACTGCGCGGTCAAAGTACTGACAAACCAACACTATATGCCAATGTTGGAGGTATTTAATTTCCTAACCGATGTTCGTAACGCGATCACAGACACTCGATATCATAAATTAAGTGTTGTACCAATAGACCTAATATTGGTATAAAAATTAATTTTGATAATAGCCCGTACTTACCAAACAGACTGTGTCAGCGTTGTGTAGCAATTAACGTTACTGTTTTAGTACGTAATTAGATATTACTAAAATAGCCGATGCATTAAGTGATAATTGGGCTTAGTTGCAATAAGTTTAGTAGGTTATTACAACTAATAGTACACATTTTATTTAATCATTGTGAAATGAAACGAAAATTGAACCCAAAAATTAACCTTGTGTACACTATAAGTAATATTTTTCGGTAAAAATATGTATTTTCTTCGAAGTTCGTTGGTTAGATTGAAAGCTCTTCCAGATACCTCAATTTGATATAAGCTTTTTGTTAAGCCTAAACTCCGAATTCTTTTAACGCTGTTACAAATCTACTTATTCACTAATTTCCATATTTTCTATTCAAGACCTCGATTTGAATTATTGAGTATTATCTATATTCAAAATATTTGAAAGGTGTGCACGATTAGGATCCGTAACAGGTATAATTGCATAGTATACACTCTGTAAAAGGTCCCGGTTATCGTGGTTATCGGGTGGCGGTCGTGATTCGATATTGTCATCGTCACGGAAGCTCCGTTCTATTATAATAAAACAATAAGTGCACGATTTAATTTAGCAAACAGTTTGCAGAAAACTTAGATCAGATCTGGGGGATCAGACCGGAATAACTCATAAAAATTTGTCGACACCTAAAAGCATTTTTTTTCTGTTTCAATAAATAAATAAGGTGTATATCTACTTTGTCAAATTACATGTCAGTTTGTGGATAAAATGTAGTGGTTTGTTATGTAGTGAACTCTATCCTTTGTATCACCCTTAAATTATGGATATAGTATATAGACACATGCAGAGCAAATACAGGAAAAGATGTTTTTATGTAGATGTTTGGTCAGCGGAATGTGTAGTATCATACTGACCAGAACTTTATAATTAATGTTTACAATATGCCAGCTTACAGTGAGCTACAAGGTATTAACACAGCAGAAGCGTATCCTGCTTTTATATAGACAAGGTCATTAGTAAAATAGACCAATTATTCTGTTTGAAAGGTGTAAGGATATCGACTGTAGTTCATAGGTCACTCACCCGCTAATTATTTGACCTTAACTTGAAACCGGCTATTAATAATAATCAAAGTTTATTATTGACAGTGCTTTTTTCTTTGTCTGCTAACACAATATGTACTGTAGTAGGTAACATTGATAAAGCCTAACAATGCCTTGTGAAAGGCCAATTCCAGGTTCGTTGTATTGTTTTGCTAGTATTATTGATAATAAAGTTAGTTAATATCGACTCATAATAAATCAAGTACATATAATTATTATTCAATAAATATTATTTGTTTGCCATTGAACGCAAATAATAAATAATAGTAGGCACATATAAAGAAAATATTATTGAGAATATTTGCCATGTTAATTTTTATATATTTTATTTATTGTATTTGTAAGTAAAATATATTTAGGGTTATGTTAATATCCTACTAATATTATAAATGTGAAAGTTTGTGTGTTTGTTACCAATTTTATTGCATCATTCACATTTACAAAGGCGCTTAAAATATTTAATTTTTGAAAATGACTGAATAAATATGTTGAACATAATAAAATATAGCCTATGTGTTAACCGTCCTATTTGAAGATTAATAAATGTAAAAGGCTTTATTTAAACCGGTTACGTAGTTTAGATTTAGATAATTATATACATAACCCTGAATATATTTTTATAATTTTGATGGGCTGGTTAGGTTTTGTAGAGCAGTGGCTTGAAAATAAATCAGTCAAGGGAATGTGTAACTTCTATGGGCAACAAAATCGCACCAACAATAAAGTTGAAGGCTGGCATTCCCGTTTAAACAGAAATCTTAGCGGAAAAACGTCTCCTAACATTTTAAAGTTTTGCGAGATTTTATTAAAAGAAAGCAAACTCGTGGAACAAAGAATCGAAAATGTGAAGAGTGGAGTAAAAATAAAAAATAGAAAAAAAGAGTTTATTGAAAGAGACGAACGGATAAACTACATTATGGCAAAATTATTAAATGGGGAAATCGGACTAAATCTATGTTTAGAGAAACTGTGCGCATATATATAACCGTACATTGATTTGAAGTGTTAATCTACCGTACATTGATTTTATATTGTTATTCTTATACAAATGATTATAATTATGTAAGTGAAAAAATTAGACTGACAGGTATTATTCACTAAATGTTATACTTGTAATAACTAATCTGTGATTTTTCTTTTTTTTATAGGTGTAAGTTTTATTTGATTTTGTTAGTTTTTAAGGCTCATTTTACCTACTCGTAGATATTTAAGTGATAATTCATCCAATCTGTGATTTGTTTAATTTTACATATTTTATGGTTAATGTAAGTTTTATTATTGCTGATCTGTGATTTCGTTAGTTGTTAAGGCTTGTTTTACTTAGTTATATGAGTAATAACTCAAGTAGTCTATGAAAATTTTACATTTATTTTATAGTGTGTAGGATATAATAATGATGGTCTATGACTTTGTCAGATCATAATCTGTGATTTTATTGTTTTATTTTTTATTATTAATATGTTATTTAATGTGTTGATTTGAGTCATTTAAGTTTAACAAATAGTTTTTTGACTTTCCTTACAAATATTTGCACTTTTTGTTATAAAATAGATCTTTTATTTAAAAAGCAGTTTCATTTATCTCTTCCCATCACATGATAGACATTGCTTTGATAAAAACAACTCTAAACCACTCCCTGTTAGAAAATAAATAGAATAATCAAAACTTTTCAAAGATCGTTGTTTCTGACTGTACTTTTAATTTAATAGCAATCGGGGGCGAACGAGACCATCTAAATACCTAAGGGGCGTATGAGTACTCGAAGCCGATCGGGGGCATAACTCAAGGGGCAAACGGTGCCTACACCAATTTTTACACAGTTAAGCAAATTTAATTAATATGATCAATATTATACGAAAAAATTAATCTCCATCACTATGAGAGTTCCTGATCTTTGATAAGTTAACAGTTGAACGTGAGTAGGTACTGTTTTTTAGCGTAAGCTACAGGGCGACGTAAAATACTTTCCTGTCTGAAAATATTTCGATGTTTACTAGTTTGATTGTAGTAAACCTGATGCTAATCAAACTCAAACTCAAAGCATTTATTTAATTTTGATCATAAAGTATGATGCTTATGAAAAGTCAACACTACATGAAGTCAGCAATTGACCTACAGTCCTATTGCTGGTTACGTACTTTGCTATTCTTGTCCACTAAAGGTTGTTTGTTTTAAGTAGCTATTATGTACCTGTTTTAGTGCAATGTTATTACAAAACCGAGTCAATTGTTTTTTATTAGCA
The DNA here is from genome assembly GCA_963082885.1 of Parascotia fuliginaria. Taxonomy (NCBI): domain Eukaryota; kingdom Metazoa; phylum Arthropoda; class Insecta; order Lepidoptera; family Erebidae; genus Parascotia; species Parascotia fuliginaria. The sequence continues at coordinate 7,212,251 of OY720176.1, read as the reverse complement.
GATCGATTTTATTACTTTCCGCGAGTTGTTGTAGAAAAACATTTTGACATAGGATGCGTTATTCTGCAACATGCGTCTTAGATTAATGTGGAAACTATGAGTGGTGTGTGTCATGTATTGCCTCGATGCGGCTCCTATATGTCAAACGTTTCCTCATAAAGAAAAGCACGTGTTCAACAAGCCACCTTTTACCTTTATAATAATGATTTTAAAGCCTAATTATATACCAACCTGTAATTTAAGCAACATGTTAATCTAAATTTAATTTCTAGACCTATGATCAATTTTCGAAACTTGAGTATTGCTGTGTTGAACTTTAATAATTATTCATCATGTCTAAGAATAAATACTTAAAAGCATACTATTCATCATAGTATTTTGATAGAATAATATCAGTAGTTCGAGCATCCAGCGCATACCCAGTCCTGGATACTATAACTAGGCCTTTGTTTATTTTTCAATTTCGAATCTCCATTATTTTGCTGGAAGTTAATTGTGATTTAGTTCGAAAAATATCTCGTTAAAATTGAATAACTCGGCAGAGAATTAGCTTTTTTTAAATTTTGTAAATGTGTATTTTTATGTCAAAATAATAAATACTTCAAAAGATTGGTTGTTTGTATGAACATAAATTGGGCCCGGTAATTAAGGTAGAAAGGATATTTTCTTCACAAGAGACTGTACGTCAAAGCGATAAATGGAATGTTAATATATCAGGAAGCTAAACAAACATTGCAAAAGAGATAACTACGCCTAAGTGAAATGAGTGCAATATCAGTAGGGTAGCCGAGAGAATGTTATAGAAGCCTGTATACTAGATAAAACTAGTTGCTTATGACACCGTAAACTTGTAGAGCAACTGAGTTATTTTTGTGACACGGGTTAACAGTAATGCTCAAGTGGGGCTGAGAAATTGTAGGTGTTATTTTATGGCAAATATTGATTAAATGTTGTAGTAACTGTATGCTGCTATAAATGACATTATCGTGCCTTAAATGTTAAGTTGAGGCGCATCTTAATAAGTCAAAGCATTCGATCCTGTGGCTCTGTTCTCCCTACCTTAAATGCCTTTGTTTTAGTTCATTTTTGTAAAATTATTACGGAATTGGAAAGAATCTATGCCGCCGGAATTTTACACATCATGCTAAAATTATAATTTATGGAAGACGTAGACTCTTGAGTAGTCGAGCTCATAAAACATTGCTTCGCGCTAATAGAGAGGTCAACCATTTCTGTTGACATTTTTCTGCAAGTTGATTTTAAACTACCAACGTCTGGTAAAAGCTACTTTAGTTTGGTCTAAATTACCTTGATATATTGCTCTCAAGGCGCCGCTGGAGTCACGAACAGTAATAAAACGCAGGGCTTAATTATATGAATAGTGCATGAGAGTGACATTTGCGAAGATATGGGGTACAAACTCTTGTTAATTAATGTATTTGCGTAAATATACACAGTACATACAGTCAGTTTATGAGATAAGTTAAGAGATAATAATAAAAGAATATATTCACATATTGAACAGAATTATCGCAATCCTACCTGATAGGTATGTATGTACCTATAGTAAAAGCGCTTGAGTGCTAATGCTGAATTCGCTTAGTCGGAAGCTTAGAAGAAGTATTCAGCCACAAATATATTTGCTATTGTTTATTTGATTGTATGCAGCTATTATATAAAATAATCTACACTTAGTTATGATGTTTTATAGGCCAGGGCTTTTAATTTTCGATTCTTTGTTAGTTTTATGCATCTAACATGAACTCGTTAGGTTATTTTCCTTTAGTTTTAATTACAATGTTTGTTTAATAGTTTTAGGATTTCAGTATTTTAATTGTTCGTGTCAATTAATCAACTAAAATTTAGAATATCAGGCCGTAGTCAAACATTAGGTAGGTAACGGTAGACAGGTAGCTATGAATGATAAAGGGTTTAATGTAGATGTAATTTAGACTGCTTTCGTCAGAGCAGAGTGCAGTATTTGCAAATCCCGCGGAAGCCAATCTGTCGCAATGTGTATAACGAGTTTTCATACTTTGAGAAACACATTGGAAACATAATTTGCTTTTAATCCTTCAAATCTTACTTGCGACATGCAGTAACAAGAATATTCTTAATACAAATAACCATAACTATTACTAGTTATTGTCATACTTTATGCAGATTGCAAGAAATAAGAAAATATTAATCTTTTTATAAGAAGTCGTTTGATTGTTCGTTGTACTAAACCTACTAGTATCAAAGTCAAGTCAAAGTCAAAGTCAAAGCATTTATTTCATGTTGATCATAAAGTATGATGCTTATGAAAAGTCAACATTACATTTTGTCAGCCAATTGACCTACAGCCAGTTCGCTGACGAGGTAGAGCTGTGAGAAGAACTGGCAAGAAACTCACGCCACTCTTTTCAATCGCCAGATAATTACAGTTATTTGAATGAGTTACAATTTAAACACTCAACGCAACCAAAGAACGTAAAAGTAATTATTACAAATTAACCAATTAATACAATACTAAGATTAAGGAAAGAAAAGAGAGGATTTCAATTATTTAGTTATCTCTGAATTAAGAGGATCTGACTTCAAATATAGGCAAGGAAATGGTATTTTTTTCGAAAAAAAGTGTTAGTTTTCTACCTTACAGATAAAGAGTGAAGGAAATCTTTGTTGTTTCCCAATATGAACACTGAACATTTGTTGTACCTAACTTCAATGAAGTCATGGATATCAAAGCTACTTTATTCGTTTCTTTAAATAAATACAACCTTTATTTTATATTAATTTTAATGACTATTATTAAAATTAGTGAAGATCACAGGGAGTATAAATATATAAGGTACAATGTGGCCTTAATCTATTTAGAAAAGTTCTAGTAGTGGTGGTGTTGAGAGGAGTAGATATGGTGGCTGGGGCCGGAGTTGTGTACCACCGCGTTGAAACTGAAACCAAAACAAACAATGATTAATTGTAAAGTTCAAAGCCTTAACGGAACTTGTATATACCGGTTTCTTATCATGACACCTGTTTACGAGCTGTTGACGTACGCGAGCACATGTCTCGCACGCATAGATACGAGTATTACTCATAAGTTACCAGACGACTTACCGGTTTGACCACCACATGACTTACGATAAAAAATTTCGACTCAATACAAACAAGGCTTTGTAAAGTCAATAAGTAACGTCCGGTCATTCTATGTTTTGCTGTTTTGCGTAATTTGGGGAAAGTTGCAATATGTATATTATATGGGTCATTATCATTACGTGTGCAGTTTCTGTAAGAAATCTATTCTGTTTAGCTATAGTAATGTTACACATACACAAGACCGATGTCATAAACCTGTGAATGTGACATAATTAGCGCAGTGCGTGGTGTTGGCGGACAGAACCGCAACTGGTAGAGATATAGAGGTGGTTAACGCAGTTTATATAACTACAAAAGTCTAAGATTGCGACAATCTTAGACTTTTGTAGTTATATAAAGAATATTTGATGTTTTAGGGATTTTCTTTTAGGGTTATATGCATAAAAATAAAAAGGTTTATTAGTGTATATTAACTTGGATACCTAATAATAATATATAGACAACTATTTATCAGCTTCACAGTTCACTATTTCAATACAAGTCTCTCCTTTCAAACCTATGCTTTCTGGATAGTATTAACATCTTCCGTAAAAATTTTAAAAAATTTAAAGGAGTTAAAGTAAGACACACTTTTTATAAATTATACCGATTGATCTATTATTGTATCAAACACTCCGTAGCGTGCCCTGTCCAGTTAAGTCTATGTCAGCTACTTCAAGGACCTAATCAATTTTCACTACATGACTTTGTTGTACTAAGATTACCATAAAACTTTACTTAGAAAGGCTTGACCCAGTATTTGAATAGACAACGCCAGTTTTAGAAAAGCCCTTTACTGTGGGAGCCTACAAACAATAGGAGTATAATATAGTACAGACTGTATTATATTATCTACAGCAGCGGTCAGTAACATGATTTGACTACCTCTGTAGTTCGGTAGTACTGTGTACGGACTACTAAGCAGAAGTTGTAGTTTCGATTCCCGCTCAGTATAAAAATATTTGTGTGAATGAACGTTACTACTTGCATATTGGTCTGGGTGTTTCCATGTAGTTATTTACAAAAATTAATACTTTTAGCATTAGTCTTACTTTAGGTCCAGATAGCGGTGTGTAGTGTTTGTGTTATTGTAAAATAAAATAGTTTATTATCGGAACATACCCATTGTGATCATCAGCGGTGTATGAGACCTTGCGGAAGGAGCCATCGGGCTGGAGAAGCGAGTATTCGCCCTTCACGACATCACCATCACGCACCTCATGTTGGGACTTGTGGTCACCGGTGTGGGGGTCTTCTACTGAGTACGAGTACTTATATTTGGGGTGAGCCTGCAATACAATAGGAGTAATTTTATAGACATCAGAAACAGATATGATAGTATCTAAAATAAACAGTGCCTCTGGTGTTTACTCTAAGAACTAATTTTTTATGCCTTTACATTTAGAAAAAATAATGTTAATTGGTTCATGGTTGAGATCCAGGCAATTTATTATACTTATAAATGTATTATTTAACTAGAACGCGTGATTATCTACATCGTTCACTCTCTTAAGATGTATTAAGATAACATCAAATTAGATGTTGATTCAAATCATGAACCAATTAGACAAATGGCAATTTGCTGTAGGTAATTCACTTATAATATAAGGTTGATTGAACACGTACATAATAGACTTCATGTCCATGGCTATCGTAGTGGTCACCGTGGTGGGCAATAGGAGCGGCAGCGTAAATTGGAGCATGGTGAGCGATGGGAGCGGCGTGGACAATGGGAGCAGCGTGGATAAGAGGAGAGGGATGTGCTAGGGTAGCAAGAGGTGCCGCTTCGTAATGAACGTCGTGGTGCACCAGATTGTGTTGAGATGAAACTGTATAATCTCCATGTCCGAGACCAAGATGACCAGCCTGGGCTACCGCCACCACAGCGCCGAAAGCTAAAATCTGCACAAACAAAATCATTTAATTTCGGTTTTCAAATTAGTTAAAACTAACATTTAAAAAAATTCACATTTCACTTCACTGTTTCACGGGATGACTTACTTTGGTGAACATTTTTGTTTGGGACAGTAGTGCGTGACTGACATACATTTGATTATACGCAGTGGGTTTTATAAGAATTGAGTCGGGTAGTCCGGTGGGGCGCCGAAAGCCTCCGCGCTCGTCCCCGCGCCTCAAGGTCACCGCGCTTTGTCTTCGACATTCTCGCGTTACATTATCAAAATGATTATTGTTACTTAATGTAAATACATGTGAACTGCGATACTACATTTATTATACTAGGTCAATGCTTACAATGATACGCTAATTGTCATTTTATAGTGTAGTATTTTTAAATTACTTCTTAACTGCATATATTTAGGGCGGTTGGAACAGTTTATATATTTTATCTGTTGTATAATTGAAAAAAAAACTTATTCTGTGTTTGCACATACTACTTTATAGTGTAACAAATAAACTTTATAGAATTATATCATCATTATTGCGTTGATAATAATATTGTAAGTCGGCCACATACATCGCACATAACTTGAACTGGAAAGCAATGTAGTAAGTTTCTCTTAAAATAACTGTTAACCAAGTTTTTGAGACTCATCTGCTAATAACAAAACAGTGTAAAATAACTATTTGCTTTATCTTGTACTGTGATTTTTTAAATCAAATAGTACGAGTACTAAGTGAACTAGTGATCTAAATTGCACAATTGCGCATCTATGTAGAAGCAAATAGGTTATATCATGAATGATTTGACGAATCTCCTCAATACCTACATAGATTATCATCGTTAATAGCCATCGATCGATGAAGTATTGACACATGATATTTATATTTTTACACTTTAAAATAATTCAAACTAATTTTCTTTCGTTCTGAGTTTTTGTGTATTTGGTTTTGTGACCATCTTTGCCATAACTGGTAAGTCCAGTTGATGTAAGCCCTTTCTCAATAAATTTGATTGTTGGTGTAATAAACCGTTTAAAATATTATGTATTCTTATCGTGAAATTTATTATTATGAGTATTCAGACAATGAGTATTTAGACAATTCAATTTTAAGACATCTTCTTAAGAACTCAGCTGTTTTAGTGCAGCATGTTTAACTATACTCTGTCTTTTGTCTTCCTTTTGACCTCTTTGTTTTCTCTTTCCTAAGTTATTAAGGGAAAATAAATGTATACGACTAGTTTATACATTGTTTCATAACGCACATTTAATCTACTTATTAAATTAATATTTTTTTTTTAAATAATAATATGTGGACACTATCACACACTCTCATTTAGCCCCAAGCTAAGCAGAGCTTGTGTTATGGGTACTAGATAACTGAATTATAATACATATACATACTTTTTTTTGTAAATACCTACTTAAAATACATAGAAAACACCCAGACTGAAGACAAATACAAATGTTCATCACACAAATATTTGCCTTCCGCGGGAATCGAACCCAGGACACCTTGCGTCGCAGCTAGTTACACTTACCACTAGACCATAGGGGCAGTCAAATTAAAATCGATATTCTCTTTATATTGTTAGCAAACAAATTCAACTTAAAAAGCTTACTCTACTTAAATAGGTACCTAATCATTACCTTTAAACATGGTCTTGAAAATACAGCACCATTATTTAAAACTAATATGTTTGAAGTACAATAACGTTCAAACTACACAAATTAGTACACATGTAAGTACATGGTATATCTGTTTACATTGTTTGTAAGACATTTTCGTTTCGATTGTTTGCTACAAGTGTATTCCCACCCCTTGAAAAGCAGATAAAATGGCCGTGCATAGTACTATGTAAACAAATAGTAATATGTAAACAAATAGTTGTTTTGACCTGCCCATACTTGTACTGCATGTGCCAGTCTGTTTCCCGAGTTATATCAACTAAACCGGCGGGCGAAGCTGCAGGGCGCAGCTAGTTATTCATATGATCTAGTGGTTAAAATAGTCGCCTCGCCTTTACGGAGAGTCGTTCATTTGATTCGCATTCAAGATATAAATATTTGTTACGAAACCACAAGTGTACCATATGTTTATTAAAATTTTCACTACGTTGGGTTTCTTTTGCTAGTGTTTCATATAAAATTAATTAGGTAAGTAAGTCACAAATCGATCTAAGTAGTAATAGTGGGCGATATCAAGTCAGCAAATATTATGTAAAAGGTTTTAAAGATTTTAATTACTAAACGATACTTTCAGTTACTGTTTTGCTAAAAGCAGAGCAAAGAGATGATAAAGATCCGCGCAATATCTTCGTTCGTAAATTCGCTCTTAATTAGAGGGAATCTTCTTATACAGATTGTCTTGTCGCATATCGCACGGTATGTCAACCCGCCACGATATGCATGTTGAGATAAATGCTCGGTGCGCCAAGAATCTTATTGATTCTTAAGGCCGGATTTTTAGGGAAGAATCAATAAGATGGCAGGAGAACCGTTGAAAAGCGACCTATTGTGACTTTATTATATTTATTTGCTATTTTATCCAACTTACCTATTTAAGTAAGAGCTATTGTATACATAGCCAGATTGTTATTTACGAGGCCGACGCAGATACCTCTGATATATGGATAACAGCTGCACGGTATTGCTAATAATGAATGTTTGAAAATCGGTCAATCGTATTTAGAACTTTCGAAAAATGCTTTACTATACCAGCGAACTTACGTACATACGTTGAAAAGAAAAACGAATAACGTCCTTACTACTAACCCTTACTCTGAATACTAAATTTTTTAACATAAATTGACAAAGAAATGTAAACTGCTGAGGCCGTCTATCTATTTAATACATTACAGGCATTTAAAAAATAATCAAATAATATTAAGAGGTTTTTGGTAACTTTTGTGTTACTGCTACAGCACCTAAAATAAAATGTACCGTAGGAAGTTGACATGGCAATAAGAATATAATTGTTCTCGTAAAAATAAAAATATGCAAATTCGCAGCTTCATATAATCAATATGTTTTAGTTAAAGGGCAGGTGATGTATAAAAATGAATACGCCACAAGCAAAAGTAAACACGACTTATATTTTATTGCCGAAATCACGCAAGCGCAACAGCCTTGTTATAAAAAATATTTAACATCAGCTCAAACGTCGGCCAAGAGCCAAATAGATTTCTTTGTTATCTTAGTGTTACGTTTAAGGTGACAGTTATTACTATCAATCTGTCTGTTATAGTATAGTTGTTAGATAGACGTGATCTGCATTTTAGTCGTATATTTTATGCTATCATTGCATACTAGTCTCTTTCCATGACTTTTTCTTGCGATATATTTTATTTCTATTCATAATTAAAGAATCACATTAAAATAATTTTAGTTAATAACCATTTCTGAGGTTTATACCAGTAATCACAGACATATTTATGTTCATTTAGTATGATTCTTCAAACTAGAACCCATTATCAATTAATCTTTAAGTAATCTTGCTCGTTCATGTCTTCTGGACTGCAATTAAGTGCAATTTTTGTGTCATTCGTTTAATCTAATTTCTGTTATCATTATGCGATCTAAATATAAAATATGTAAGATTCACTTTGACTCTTCTTAAATAAAATAACTAATTGATGAACTTGTATCAACTAACAAATGCAGTCCCTTTTTTTTTTTTTTTTAGTGCTTTGTCTTTTGAATCCGAATGACAATATATCTACTTGATATTCTCTAATTTGACTTACAATGTTTTCTTCATCGTAGTAACATCTTACTAGAAAATTACGTATATTTGAGTGTTGTAAAGAATATTAAAATGCGGATACAGTACGACTAGACCTTCGTAACTTAATGTAATATACCCCTCGTAAATATGAAATAGCATCAAGGGCCCTGAATGTTATCTAATTATGCCTATTATTTTGAACTTAGGTTTGTCATTGTTAACTTAGTATAATGCTCTATTCTATTATATTATATTTTTTATATTTGTTACTCCGTTATGTCTGTGAGAATAACATACAATTGCATATGTCCCTTTATTGTTTCCATTAAAATGTTATTGTGTAAAAATTATGTTTTAACTGTGTTACAGACATTAAATAATAGGTTTATCATATGTTTTATGTGATTTAATAAATTATATTATTAATAGATATTATTTGGTTTCATTGGAGCTTAAAGGTGATGAGATCAATAATGATGATATGCAGGCTCGGCGTGCACTAAGGGAGCTGATGTGTGAACCACTGCGTTGAAACTGAAACAAACACAATAATTTAAATATACATTAATGGACAGTACCTTTGGTATTAAACGTAACTAGTTTGACAGGCGTAAGGCTTAATGAGACTTCTGAAAGAAGTATTTGTCCAGCATGGGCACTTCACCCGCGAGATAGGTTGGTTGTGGTGACATGGTTATCACGTTACAATTATCATATTCCAAATCTCAGCATGTATTGAAGTCATACCTTTACATATATCATACCTGTTAAAAAAAATACAATTAACATATTTTAATCTACGCATATTTTAATTAAACGAACAAAAACAAACTTATGAATAATTTTCGCCATCGTTTCGGCATCCAATTTTGTGTAAAAGTGAAAAAATTATACATAATTTCAATAAATATTTATTGTGACAACATTTGTAATCCCTTATATATTACTTTAAAATTATTTTCATATCACTACTTACTTTAATATTACTAACAACTGTTTGTAATTTACCGATGTTTACTCATTTCAAAGAGTGGAATAATTTTCAGTTTTTTAAATGAGTTTAATAAATTTTATTTTTGTGCAGCTTCGTTAACAGTTAATGAATATGTGGTCACACGTTATTAAATTTAAAATTTGTTTAGTATTGCGAATTAATTGTGACATGATAATTAAGTAACTTAAACTGTTTCAAAGTTTGTATTACGCCTACTAGTTCTACAGTAGACATAATGTAGTTGTAAATGTTTGTGAATAAGTTTGAATCTTTAGTAATTAAACGTAAACTAATTTTGGGTTTTGGGGGCAACTTAGCACAGATATTTACCACATTCTTACTTTTCAGATAGGATACTTGTATTCCGCAACAGTTAAACCTATTATAGCATTTTTAATTCTCATGTAGTCATGGATAATAATAAAATATTTCATTATATTTAATTTTCGAATTAATCATTATAAGCTTTAAAAAGAGGCAAGCTCCTTTAAATATAAAAAGGTGGGGCAGTATAAAACAACAATTTCAGCTAATGCATTGATTAATATCATTCGGTTAAAAAGATAAAAAAATTAGTCTTAGTAATTAGGTACTTGTTAAATTTGAAGATCTCATCACTGATTAGACATTACAAAATTTACCTATCTGTAAATATATCGTTTTAACTTACCCGTTGTGGTCATCAGCAGTATATTTAACTTCTCGGACGGAGCCATCAGGCTGAACTAGGGAATAGCTGCCATGTACTACGTCACCGTCGCGGCTCTCGTGCTGAGACTTGTGGTCACCGGTGTGAGGGTCAGACACCGAGTAAGCAAAGTCGTATTTAGGGTGAGTCTAAAACGTCAGAAATTGAAAGATTTTTAAATATTCCAATATGACATTTCTAAAAACATTAAGTTTGTAAGGTAAAAGTGTAAAAAACAATAAATTTAAAAACTACGTAAATCACCGTAACCTTTTATTTACGTTACAGTAAAAGTTACAGTAATACATTAGGCGATTTAGAAAACTAATTTAATGATTGCTTACCAGTAGTAAACAACTATTTTTTAAACTTACGTGTTCATCATGTCCATGGTAATGTTCATCATGTCCATCATAATGTCCATCGTCATGTCCACCATAATGGCCAGCATAGGTAATAGGGGCAGCGTATGGGAGTGGTGCGGCGTATTGGGCAACATACGGTGCAGCGTATGGAGCAGCGTATGGGACAGCGTAGTGTCCTACTGGCGCGTAGCCTCCGTCCTGACGTACAATACTTTGAGATGATACCGCATGACCGTAGCCATGAGCCGCCGCCAGCATAGCACCGAAAGCTACTATCTATAGACAGAAAAAATATTCTTAATTAGCACTACGAGTATAACTACCGGTTTTCAGTCTTTGACTTCTTGATGTTACATATTATGTAGAGAAATAGGTTTCGTCATTTCCTTTATAATGGTTAATTTTACACTGTCATTTTCTTATTATATTTCTAACTTCACACTTACTTTGCTGAACATTTTGCTGTTATTTTGATTGAAGTTGATTATTGATTGATGACAGTTGACGCCGACCGTGGTTTTTATATAAGTTAAAACCGAATAAGAACAAGTGGGGTTGACCACAACATGCAGACCGCGTGACAATGACAATACTAAAAGGTCGTATTAAAAAAACAGATCAAAGAATTGCAATATATGTCATGGTATCAATAACCGCCATGGCCATGACCCGAGTAAATACCTATGTAAAAAAGTTTATACGCACGAATGAAATTCGTATTTATTTCATAAATGAACTAATAGCTCAAATATCGTTTCTAAGTGTAGCAATTTTTTTAAATTGTGTTAATTCTTAATATACAGCTGTATGTTTGTGTGCTTGCCTTGGATTTTGTCGTGAGTTTGATGGGGCAGCAATTCGAAACGTCGAAAGATAATGTCCTCTATGGACAACATACTTGTAATATTGTTCGAGACATGGGTACACTTCCGTGAACTTTCCGACAAAAACCTTGCAAAAAACTTATAAAAATCCCAAATCAACAAGTGTAGGCATATGCCTAAACTTGTACGCTTCAGGTCTAATGCATCACGCATAAAAATTACATGAGTTTTATAGAAACGAACTTCGAGACCATTTTATCATTTACTTTATTGGCTTTTCATCGTACCATACAAGCAATTTTATTGTACAATTTAATAACATGCTTCAATATTAAGAGTAATATTTTAGAACGATTGCGTAAACTAGTAGATACAAAATATTTATGTATATTACAAAATTCATCTTGTGTATGACATATATTATCGTGACACCATGTTATAACGACGATAAAATCTATTTTATTATGAAATTAATTACCCTTTAAATCTTATGAGTAACAATGTCAAGTTGTATCACCTTTTTGCAGGTGTTATCTTGATACGAAATGAATAATTAAATTGCACATATTTTCACATCACCTTATTATCAGATATCAAGAGTGTTATCATAGTTTGCCATGTGCTTGCAAGGTCGTGTCGCAAATAGTAGTACGTAGTGCTAAAATGAATGAAGACAAAAAATAAATAATCAAATATCTGTTCAGTGTCGACAAAAAATCTTGAGCATTCACTGTTCTGACCAATTAGATGCAATACTTCAACTATTTTTTGCTACAACTAAGGTTATGTTCTGTTTTTGTTGTCATTCATGTTCTAAAAGTCCTATCAGTCCTACTTGATATCGACACTATACCGCTTCACTTTGTCAGTGTATCAAATCTATTAAAGTACACTATTGTAAATAGACATTCCTATAAGTAGGTCACATTATCATGACCCATCGCCTGTAACTCTATTGGATCAAGTTCATTGCAAAAAAGGTTGTGTGGTGTGTGTACCTATATTTATTATTTGATTTCTATTATTATCTTATAATTTTTGATGTTGTTAATGTCTGCTATTTGAGCCTTGAGAACTTTGTGCTTCATCTGATCTAGTACAGGTGTTTAATTATAATATTAAGGTGGTTAAGGCACCTGCTTCACTACACGAGTTAGTGGGTTAGAATCCAGGCAAGTACCAATGAGATTTACAAATCATTATAATATGTACTTTCTAAGTTTATCTTGTAAATTTATGACTGACAGTTAAGGAAAACATCGTGAGGAAACCTGGACTCTAAAGTCTGAAATCGCCAATCTGCCTTGAGCAAGCGTGGTGATGCTCATGCCTTCTCTATATGGAAGAGGCCTTTGCCCTGCAGGGGGACAGTAAAACGGGCTAGTATTATTATTATGTTACCAACTTATTATCCGTATTGTGTAACTATGTTGTTATAATACTGTTTAGAAGATCATTAACATAGTTATTTTCTTGTTTTTCATATTCGGTAAACATTTATTTCTAAGTCACGTACGTATTTTACGCATGTATTTTAAACGTTTTTTTGTGAATTTGTAAGAGAGAGTACACTACAGCACGGGCATGATAACATAATATTGGAGTCACTATTTGTAATACGGTTTTAAAGTTATTAGCAAATTCATTAAACTGTAGTAAATTAATGTTTAGCTTCGTACGATATGCGGCACTTAAAGTAAATTATTGCCCTTTTGTACTGAAATAATGCAAACTAATGATATTCATATAAGGAAGGATAATTTAAATTCTTGCACTTACATAACTTTGACTATTCTCGTAATAATGCTAAGTTGACTACCGCGACACTTGATTGATTTATTTTTGTGAAACATTGTAAGCATTTACAAACTGTCAGATTCCTAAACAAAACATATTACTATCACTGAGTTGGTATTGGTATTTTCACACAACACATACAATATTTATTTAGGTACGAAATATATAGGCTGTCAAAATTTGAATAAAATATAGTGAATGTAAGTGAAAAGCTATTTATTTATTTGGCTCACAAAATGAGTTACAATCATAATATACCCATAATGGTGTAAAAATGCTTAAAATCCTGGCATTGTGTTATCACTATGTCAACAATTTTTAAAAAAAAATAAAAAAAAATAAAAATGAAAAATATCTTTATTTACTACAAGGATTTTTTTTTGAATGTGTGGATCTTTTCTTTTAAGTAGTAGTAATGTAAGTAGTAAGTATGACTGTAGTTATATAATGGAAGTTATAAAATGTATCTTAATTAATAACAAAAGTACATGCTTTAAATACTAAGTAGGTATAAACTTATATCATAACACTTTACATACTGTAAACATAACAAAAAATAAAATAAAGTCGCACAGATACAATTTACCTACAATGAGCTTGTGTAAATAGTAGTGTTCTGCTGTAATATCAGTAATCAATTATTTTTTCCTTTTCCATTATTTATTTATTCATTTTTTTTTATTAAATGTAGTTTTTTGCTAATATATTTAAAAATATTTAGTGTAGCCAATTTTTTTTATATAATACTTTAATTTTTTTAGTTTAAAATAAAATAAAATAAAATACTCTTTTAACAGATCGTGACTCCATAAGACAAGTGTAAGTAAACACGTTTCAGTAGTAAAGAAGAGAAATGACTTGCTTAAATAAAAAACTCACCTACGTTTGACATATAAATGAATATAATACAAGGTCAACTTTCAATATTAATTTGTTACCGCGTAGGTATTTTGATTGGTGTCTGAGTTATTATTGAAATCATTTAATATACAATCAATTTGAAAAGTAATTAATTGTAATTTGATTTTAAATGCTACAGTTATTTCTGAAGGTGTTTTCTAACCCATTTTAACAGTTGACTAGCTTTTATTGATAAAACTAGCTTATAATAAAGTTAATATGATTTATATATTTAACAGAGGCTATGGACTGAGCATAGCTGTTCACACACTTTTTGTAAACGATAATTTTTGTGTTTATATCCAAGCAGCTAAATTAATTACTGGAGATGGTTACTCAGTCCATCCCTGTCAAAAATATTTAAAACATCATTATTCATTTTGGTTGAAGCATTTAATAAATACTATCAAAATAAAAACAAATTTTCAAAACTCTAAATTTAGAAACTTTGTTCCTTACTATCGATTTCATCCCTTTTCATTCACTTAGGTGTCTAATTTTAAACAACCCTTTCTTAGTACACCTCTAGATATTAGGACAAACACAGTCCCTTCAAATTTCAAGTCTTTACGACCAGCCGTTTAGGCTGTGCGTTGTCTGTCAGTCAGTCAGGACAAAGCCTTTTATAATAAGTATGAATTTATTTCAATGGGCTTTAGTATTGTGCAGTTAAGCAAGCAATTATTTTAGATTACAGCTCCTTAATAAATACCTCCATGCGTTACTAAGAAAAAGTCTTGACAGACAGACGGTCAACGAAATGATCCTACGAGTATGAGGTTTCCCTTTTGCCTCTTGAGGTACGGAACCCTTGTAGATAATACAAAATCGGAAACTGTTATGGGTTATTTCCAATTTTTTATAATTATTGTCCCTCGATGTCAGACAAAGTTACCGATTCATCTAATGGCTAATAGAAATATCGCTACTGCGCTTAGTCAGGTTACAATCTACCGTTTTTATTATTGGTACTTGTGATGAAAAAGAATAGGGCCCTCATTATGGTAAGTAAGAGAGTACTATAGCCTATGGCCACGATTGTATTTTCAAAGTATAACACATAGCTCTAAATCACAACAGAGATGTTGTAAACAACGAGGGAGTAGAGAATAAGAAATAATAGGTGTAATTATGAATCATGAAATAAGTAAATATTTGAAGAAGACATATTTTACACGTAAGTATCGCACATGTATGTTTATACTGCGAAGAACTTGCTTTACGACTTAATCAGCTCGTTATTGTAACGTCATACAGTTACTGCCTGCATGCGCTGATATCTTCTTTGCGCCTGGCGTAAAACGACTGACATAATCACATGTCTTACCTACTAGCACCATGCTCTGACTTCTGGCTTCAGGCTGTTCTATAGTACATTTTAAGTCTATAGAGATAAAGTAGGTCTAAGATCTTGACTATTATTAACGTTTATACAGGAATGTGTTAATAAAAAGATATATGTAGATGAGGATATAAAATTACATTTTAATTACAACATTCACATTTCTCATTCTTCAGTAGTCACACACAAATCAATAAATACAATCAAACATGGCGCATTCAGTAGTGGTGGTATGCTTGTCCGTGAAAAGGAGCAGGGTGGATAGATGGTGCAGAGTTGTGGACCACAGCGTTGAATCTGGAAAGAAGGAAAACAATAGGTACGTAATATTACATACTAAATATAATATTATTTTCACATACTCAGAAGCAATGTAAAGCGAATTTATAATGAAAGTTATCTCACTGAAACTTAAGCAGCAATGTTGGGTAAAAAGCCCCCAACCTATAAAAGATTTTAGTAATTGTAACTCTATTTAAATAGTTTATGAGTATATTCCTGCTAAGGTGTTGGTGTCTAGTACTGCTAAAGAAAGCGTTCTTGTTTGCAATTTATTTTTTAACATACTACCTGCAGCACGCAGTGGTATAAGATTATAGTCAACTGAGCTTTTAGCACTTATGAGATCCTTATGCTATTGTTACCACTTACAAATAGTTAGGTTTATTGGTCGCCTGCCACAAACTAAAATTGTTATAACTTACCCATTGTGGGCATCAGCAGTGTACTCGACCTTACGGAAAGAGCCATCGGGTTGAGCCAAAGTGTAGTAACCGTGCACGGAGTCACCGTCGCGGCTCTCGTGCTGAGACTTGTGGTCACCGGTGTGAGGGTCAGCCACGGAGTAAGAGAAGTCGTATTTGGGGTAAGCCTGGAACGTTATTAAATACGTTAAATAATTATTGAAAATATTAATCGCAGTTTCTACTCTTCAATATAAATAAAATAGCTTACAACGAGAAGTCTCATAGTCGTTTTTTTTCACATTGAATCAGTCTAACTGCTGATAGATAGAAGTTCCAATGTTTTATAAGCTTGCAGCAGCAGTAACTGTGCCTTTGGCTCCAAATGCGGTTTATTGCTTTTTATTTTATATATGACATCCATGAGTTGCGGTAACGGATCCCTTAGCTTGTCTACTATTTAAATGTAAAATTAATACTTACATAAGTGTCGTGGCCATCGAAATGTGCAACAGGAGCGGCATAATGGGCTACCGGAGCAATGTGGTGGACAGGAGCTGCGTAATGTGCAATGGGAGCTGCGTAGTGGATGGGAGTGTCGTGACGGTAGATGTTCTGAGATGACACAGCGTGGCCATGTCCCAATAAACCAGCGTTGGCAGCAGCCAACAACGCGCCGAAAGCAACGATCTAAAAGAAGATTTGAATTATAATGTATTTACTCCAAATATAATTTTTAATTCCTTCATTATAATCATTAATCAAGATTGTATTTAGGTCAGAGTACTTTGACATCAATTAATCTTTGTGTTATGTTTGTTTTAGTCTAGTAACTCTATCCTGAGATAATACTTTTCTATGACTGATGACAGCATACAAAATTTATATGTAAAAATGAACAGCGCGTCTGGTATTTACTTTGAGAATTAAATTTTAAACTGTCACGCGAGGGACAAACGCTAATTAATGTTACAGAACTCCTTCATTGTCCTTTAATCACTATGGGTATCACTTTATTACTTTATTAGTAACAGTAGTAACATGCATTGCTTTGATCCAATCAATTGAATATCTTAATATTAATTTTATCTTAGATCAATTACGAGTAAGTAGTGATAGTAAAAGCAAAATGGTACTTTTTAGCAAATTCATTTTAGATGTCCATAACAGGATCAGTATTTTGATCCTTGATATATTTTTTATTGTTATTATGCCTATTTTATGCTATATAGTACAGATTTCTTCACGATGTTTTCCTGTACAATAAAATATATATATGTCAGTAGCGGTCAAGATAAACTTGAACCACGTAAATAACAATATGACTTTGAATACCCTCAGGCCTCAACATCTTGAGGCGGCACTTTAGTAATACAAATTTATATTACAAAACCTTTCCTAGTACAGAACAACAAAGTAACATTATACTCACTTTGCTGAACATTTTGGTGTGGTATTTGCAACGACCAAGTGTTGATTGATATCGAAGGACCTGTGGATAATGGTTTTATAGTAAAACTGGGCGGTTGTCAACAAGCTGGTGGGGTGGATTAATGCGTGCGCGCACTTGACTCTGACTACATTGACATATTTCAAGGCTGACACAGTGCTGGCACATTCAGTGAACTATCGCTTTTATTGACAAAAATCATGTAGTAATTGTAATTGTTTTTTTTATCTAAATAATGAATAAGTCACAAGGTTAAGCACATGCAACAACATTGTTTTGTTTATTTTTTTCGGATATAAAATAATAATAAATAATAAATAACAGATATTGAAAACTACAGGGTTATAATGGTGTCAGAAGTTCTAGAAGCTTTAGTACCCTAAGGGTAAAAGAGCTTTGGTTTAAACGACAGCTACATTACCTATGACAATATTGGCTACGTGACTTGCACAGAAATTTATTACAACCTTTTAATTGGTACTATTTCTGCGCAAATTTTACACCACAATAAACTTAACGATTACCTTTGTTGCGCAGTGTGAGTGCAGGCGGTTTGTGCTTGTAAGTTTTGCTCAAACACGGAAAAAACTTTGGGTGATTCATAAGTATTTTTTGCAAATCTCGTTACACTTTGTGTCCGTTATTATGTATGTTTGTAAAGTTCCCAGGGATTCACAACTTATTCGCTAGCTCGAGAGTTGTCTATTTAGAAAGAAAAAAGTAGTTGTATGCTAAATGTATTAAACTGCATACCTACTAATAAATTGTGTTATTTTGCAAATCAAATCGGGAACTATTAATGTCTGACTATGGGTGTACAAAACTTGTTTCAAACGATTATTGGTACAACAGGAAGTATAAACCACTTGTCCTGGTTTTGCATTACTCAGTAAGCCACGCTAACTCACCAGTGCCACTATGTTTAAGGACCGTTTATATTTGCGAATAAGTGGCTTATATGGTAATGTTATTAGGTAATTTGACTAACTTTGCAAAATGGAAAATTATTTGATTAGTTGAGGATTGACTGAGTCTTTAAGTTGTTAACCATATTTTTGTTGTATACAAATTTCGTATTACCTTTTTTTCTAAAACGCAACAGTTACATCTATAATATAAAAATGAATCGCTAAATGTGTTGCTAAGCACAAATCTCGAGAGCAGCTGAACCGATTTCGCTAATTATTTTTTATAATATTCCTTGAAGTACGAGGATGGTTCTTACGGAGAGGTAAATTTAAAAAGAGGCCTGAAAAAAAAAACATCTCTAATCTATATTCCCATACAAAAGTATATTTATTTATCCCAAAATGTTTAAATAAATGTCCACCCGTGCGCAGCCGGGGCGGACCGCTAGTTTTATATAAATTACATCAATCGTAATAGTTAAAAAGAACATGAAGTTAAAAAGTAATTATACAAAGGCAGATACGCAGACATAGATATTTCATAAGTTTTTATTGTAGGTCAGTGTTATTTTAAATAGTAACATTTTATTTTCACAACAGTGTAACATACATTTTCATGTACATACATACATGTATTAGCAAGTATTATACACGTAATTTTTACAAATTAAACCAATCTTAATAAAAGAATAAAATAAAATAATCAAAGTGTGTAAATGTATATCTATTTATGATGACACGCCTTAGTGATTGTCATACAGTTTAATTTTAAGCTTGATCAAAAAGTGAGATTATTAAGCTTCAAATTATGAATCAGAGCCTAATACTTGTCACCCATCGTATCGTTTTATTGGTTCACTGAATGATTGTCTAGGATAATTATTGTCGCTAAGACGTGATGACAGTTTTCTCAATGTCATCGTTTAGCTCTCTATGTCAGATCATTTAGTTCAAGTCAGCCAGATGATATCACCCAGGTGATCAAATGGAATAGATATCACAGACGTGGATATCATCGATGTTAGTTTGTAGATAGAGTTTCGTGATTAAATTAATCTGTTATTTTGTAGGACATATTTAATGTTGGACAGTTGCTAAAGAAAATTAAAAAAAATGTAGAATGAAATTGTTTGTCATTTGTTCCGCATTTGCCTCGCCTAGTTTCGCCTCGATTGAAAATTCCGCTTATGCCCCACATTTTATTCCTCTTTCGCCTCGAAAGTCATTTTTGTAAGTAAATTATTATTTTTTTCCTGTTTTGCCTCATTTTATGTACCTGTTTCGTCTCGCTTTTTTGTTTAAGCATTTTACTTCGACATTAGTACAGACAACCAAAAAAAATGTATCACGAATATTTGAAAAAAAGAAACTTAGTATCTGTGATGTATGAAAAAATCCTAGATGCACATTTTCAAACAAAAGCAATACTTAAAAGTGTCTCCAACTTTAAATACTTCACGTATACATATTTTTTATTTGCAAAATCAACCTAAAGTAGTATTTATAAAGTATTGTATAAGCGCATAATGTCAAATTATGCATTATGTTTGAATTATATTAATGTACTTACGCCGGTTAAGAAGAGACAATAAATGTTTCTTTAACTCTTCTCTTTTATACTTGCTACATAAATTACATATTAAACTTATAAGTGAACTATATTATTAATTTCACTTACAAGTCAACAATTTTTAAATCAGTCAGACTTCAGGTAAAAGCAGGTAGTTGAAAGACAAAAGAATGGGGTCCGCTCGCTTGAACCCTTTTGTTTCAAGGCCAACCAATTTGAACCAATCATAACACTACACGGCAGGGTAACTAGAAATTGTAAGATGTGTTGCTTATCTTATTGAACTATTAGTTTGTGTCATGACGTTATAAGTGCAAGGAATAGTTTGTGGTTAAACTCGTGAATTGTTGTGCTTTAATCCAAGGTAAGTTTTAATATAATTTCTCATATTATGTATCAGACACATACATTTCTCTAACTGATAAAATTCATAAACACTAATGAAATTGTTTAATTTAGTCACAATTTTCCAATATTTTAAAAGATTTTTATATGATTATGGTTACGTAGATTTTGTTGATATATATTCTTCTATTCATCTATTTCAGATCTTTAATCATTATAAATACGATGGAACTAGATGATTTTTCATTACCATCTACTTCACAACCAGATATTGCATTTATAAAATCGAAAAGAGGCAAGCCACTCCTTTTGTATGATGGATATGAACATACCACACGAAGGCATAACAAAAATGGTTCCATATCATGGAGATGTGTTAACAGAAGCTGCAAAGGTGCAATAATTACCGATATTAACAATCAGTTTAAGAAAAAAACCAAACACAGTATTTGCAGATCCAATGTGGCAATGAATGAAATTAAATTGGAGTTATTTCATTGTAAGCAGCAAGCAGCATCCGCTGAAGGCAAGCCTATTCCTACCCTTTATAATGAAAGTTTATTAAAGGTAAAAGACCGAGGCACAGATTTGATTGAAGACTTTCCAACTTTTTCAAAAATCAAGACAAGTTTATACAATGCACGCAACAAGTCACAAAATATTAAAAAG
Organism: Parascotia fuliginaria; assembly: GCA_963082885.1. Lineage (NCBI taxonomy): Eukaryota > Metazoa > Arthropoda > Insecta > Lepidoptera > Erebidae > Parascotia > Parascotia fuliginaria. The sequence goes on along the minus strand of OY720176.1, from coordinate 7,190,968 downwards.
TCAACATTTAATAAGGCATTCGAAGTAGAAATACCCAAGGACTACAAGGACTTAGTTCTTTTTGATTATGGATACAAGAACACAAGAATACTAGGTTTTGTTAATAAAGAAATCAAAGAAAACATTAAAAACATAAAATATTACTTAGGAGATGGAACTTTTAAATGTGTAATAAAGCCTTTTAAACAATTATATGTCATTTATGGAGACCTTGGAAGTACTGATGAGAAAATTAACGTAATACCGCTAATTTATGTGTTACTAATGGATAAAAAGGAATCAACATATGAAACTATGTTTTCACTAATAAAATCACTAATTCCTGATTGGGAACCGACATCATTCAGGACCGATTACGAAAAAGCAGCTATTAATGGCATACGTAACGTTTTTCCTACTATTGTGTCAAAGGGCTGCTACTACCATTTTTCTAAAGCACTGTGGAAGAAGGCCAAAGAGTTAAATTTAACAACGAAAAAAATTTACAAGAAGCATGTCGCACTATGTTCTTCATTAGCGTTACTGCCATCAGAATATAAAGCTGATGGTTGGTTATACATAATGGAAGATTGCCCACAAAAAGAAAACGTTGACAAGTTTAATGACTATTTTGTATCATCCTGGTTGGATAATCAATACATGCACGGAAAATGGGATTTTTATGGAGATATTTACAGAACCAACAACCCAGCAGAAGGCTGTAATGCTAAGATAAACAGATGTATCACCGGAAAACTTAATATAATCAGTTTCTTAAGAATTATTAAAAAAGATGCTGATTTAAGTTTCTTACGATTAAAAAGCCAAGGGAATGCTCGTCGCCCTGATGATATCGATAGGGATAAAATTATAAATGATTCCATAAAATCTATGTTAAACGGCACAATTACTATTGGACATTGCTTAGAGAAAATATGTCCTTTTGTATTTTAATTGTACGTAAAATATGATTCAGGTTTTTAAATTTTTAAACTGATTTTTTTTACTTTGATGTTGATTTGTTACCTTATATTATATTTGATTTTGTTTTTCTAATTTTATAATAGTATATTTTTAGTTATGTGTACCTACCTACTATTGTAGTAATCGATCTGTGATTCTGATTGTTATTTAATAATAAACACTTTTCTAAATATTGAAATAGTTTTATTTGTCTATAATTACTAAAAATAATTTTCTCTAATTCAAGAAAACAATTGTATACTTGTAAATAATACTCAACGCAATACATAAAAAGAATCACATCCAATTTAGTTTTGCTAACTGTACATTAAGTGATGTAGGAATGTGGGACGAAACAGGAAACAAATTTAAAAAGGGGCAAATGTGGAAGTTTTTAGAATGTGGGTCGAAAAAGCGGGGCAAATGCGGAACAAATGGAAATTGTTTCTATTTATTATATTTATTATCACATTAGGTTTTTTGTAATACTTTCTACAATCAAGTATATTAACGTTTAGTAATGATGTCCGTAGACGTGGGGGTGCACGGAGGGAGCGGAGTTGTGTACCACAGCATTAAAACTGTAAGACAGAAATTATATTAAATTTCAAATGTTTAAACAAATAGTTTGTTTAAAATTAGATAAAGGAATACAACTTACCCGTTGTGTGCATCAGCGGTGTACTCGACCTTGCGCACGGAGCCGTCAGGTTGAGCCAACGAGTAGTAGCCGTGCACGGAGTCACCGTCGCGGCTCTCGTGCTGAGACTTGTGGTCACCGGTGTGTGGGTCAGACACCGAGTATGAGTAGTCGTATTTGGGGTGAGACTGGAATATTTACAATTGCACATATAGTATTAAATCACAAAATAGCGTAGAATGACTTAAACATTGTTTATGAAACTCACGTAAGTATCATGGCCATCGTAGTGCGCTACAGGTGCAGCATAGTGGGCAATGGGCGCAGAGTAGTGGGCAACTGGAGCAGCGTAATGGGCAATGGGGGCTGCGTAGTGGGAAACAGCCGAAGAGTAGTGGGATAGAGGTGCAGCATAGTGACCGCCGTAGTGGGAGTGTCCATCGTGACGGACGATGCTTTGGGAAGACACGGCGCCGTGACCGTGACCGTAATAGCTGGCGCTGGCAGTCGCCAGGAAAGCACCGAAAGCTAAGATCTAAAAAAAAAATATTATTTAACTTGTATGTGTTTCGACGATGGCTATTATTATTTTTTAATAAGTTTGTATTACTCACTTTACTGAACATTTTGTTGTATTATTTGTTACAATCAAGTGTTGATTGATGTCAATAGAAGTGCTATATGGTTTTATATATAGAATAAAATTTACGTGGATCGTAGTGGGGTGGGGAAATCTGTGTAATTGTATACGCACCTTGAGTTTATTTTAAATTTATGACATCGTATTTTAGACCTTGCGATTTTCAGTTCTTTTAATAGTATAAACCGTTCAAGTTGTGTAAAGTGCTATTTATTAAATTAAGTATTTTAATAGCATATTTCATACAAATCATCCGCTCAGGTGTATTATTTAGTTAAACTTTTAAGTGTCATTTTGTTACTGTATTATAGGTATCTGGAATTATCTTTAAGCTTTTAGTATATAGTAAGTTAAGAAAATAACAATATAATATTTTTTTGTGATTAAAAAAATTATGTGAATGTGAATAGAAAATAATAGTTTATTTGTCAACATAGGTTATACAATAGAAAATGTGGTCTTAAAATACAGTTTTTACACACTATGCTTTATCACTAGGACATACAAATATTACAGTTTACAGTTCAAGTTGGGTATACCTTTCAAGGTTGATAAATAGGTATAAACAATACTACAATATTGTCATTAATTATATAAAGTTGATTATGTATGTAGATGTCAATATAAAAAGTAATGTAGATATGTCAAAATTAATATGAGTTAATACAAAATTACATAAAATTATATTACAGTTTGTCATTTAAAAAATCATCCAATTTATCATAACATTTATTTTTTTATATTATAGCCTACCAAAGTGACTCCACCCCGCCTGATGGTAAGCAGTCAGTGGAATCCAGAAGTGGCGGCCACTATACCAAAAGCCATCGTCTTAAACTGCTCGTATGGAGGCCTCCACTATGGCGGCTGGGAATGGGGTTAGGCGAAGGGAATGAGGGAGGTGATCAAGGAGGAAAGGGGGAAAATTGGGCATCCGGCGCTCTCACTCACCGAACGAAACGCAGTAGTACTGATACTACTACTCCTAAATCGATCTTCTATGAGAGAATTAATATATAATATAATAATTATATTATTATATTATATATTATTAATATTGCTTATAATATATTTTTGGAGCTACTCAAGAGATACTTTTTTGCAGGTGACGTTTTACATTGTATTTTGCATAAGTTATTGCATATTGAGCACGCACAGGGGCCCTTCGAATCTCTGATAGATCTAAGGAATATTGTTTAGTCCTGATAAATGTGTTCAAGATATTATACAAATATGAACTGAAACCGAATCGATCAATAACAAAAAATAACAATAATCGAACACTATTACGACTGTCACATTATCTAGTCAATTGTCAGTTGAAAACTACCTGTTTCAGTTTTTAATTTTATTATTTTTATTTACCTATTGTATTTTCTAAACACACAGTAAAGTATATCAAATGTAGACATTTTATGTACCTATATACAATGGTATGTTTGTAAAATTTTTTCAATATACTGTAATTTTATGTTTTATGTTCAATGAATGACGATTTGCCGATTCTTATAAACACAATTATTTATATTTCTGTATTGTAAGTTTGTGCACATAGTTTAGTTAAGCATCGCGTGAAGAAATTTATATGGAAGTGCAGGATTGCAGTGACTCATAAAAACGTAGCTCAATTTATATATTTATTGGCTCACAAAGCGAGATACAAACGTAAAGAAACAAAGTAAATATATAAAATAGAAAGCTAGGTTAATTAATTAATTAATATGTCATTTCTGAACACTTCTAATATTATCTAAATTTGTTGTTTTCCCAATAACATATACAATTTTAAATAAAATATAATATTACAGTATCCAGAATATTATAAAATGGATATTTTTATTACAATTTCTTAAACATGTTATCAATGTGGCAAACAAGACAGTGATACGGTGGCAATGTGCGCTCTCGAATCTTCTGCCTAGCGGTAGCTTTCTAAAAGCACATTACACTCAGATTTGGTAGGTAAAGTGACTGATTTTTTAGTTGATTGCGATTGATCGTTAAGATTGAAGCAGTCAAGTGGTTATATTTTTCAGTTGAGCTTTAAACATAATAACATATCGCAGCTATATTTGAAAGACAGTTCGATTTTAAACCTTATTTTATTTATTTGTATAATTATTACAAATAAAACGGTTTAAAATGTACAGTGATAAAGCTTTAAGTCTAGCTGTGGAATGTAAATGCTGATTTGTTTAAAACAATTTTCAATTAGTTAATCATTAAATAATAGCTAGGAGAAGTGCCCTAAACTATTTTACAGGCAAATACATTCTTTTATTTACATACATTACACACTGTAGGGCTTTCAGGCATGAGCCGTATTGTATACAAAAGCAGACAAGAGATGACAGAGGGTGCCGTATCGACTTAAACACATGTCATTCTTATAATAATCATAAAATATGTCATTAAAATTAATGAATTAAATTAATCTATAATCATCAAGCAAGCATCCCATGACTTTTTATCGTTTAGATACTCATTAACAGTGTAGAAACCCGTAAGCATTAAATATTTTTGACAATTTGTTTAGTTTCTCTAAGGATTTATCCATTACGTCGATATGTAATTAATTATATAAACGTACACCAAGTTCCGTAAACGTTTATGCTTACCCCTGGTGTTAATCTCATGCACATCGCAATTCCTAGTATATAGGCCAATGTTACTCAACATTTGCGTATGTATATTGGGATGCAACTGTCAATATACCTATCTCTTTGAATCGCTCTCTCAGGGAAACTCGTGAACTTAAGTTGTAAATAGAACGTATAGCTCGTTTTTGAATTACAAAAATGTTTTCAACGTCAACAGCCTTGCCCCACAACAATATGCCGTAGGACATGACGCTGTGAAAATAAATAAAGTAGACTAGACTTGCGGTTTCTACATCAGCCTTATTTACCTGATAGCAAAAGCCGCTGGGCTGAGTTTACTTGCGAGACACGAAATATGGGCTCTCACTGAAGTTTGTAATCTAAAGTTAAGCCCAAGAAAACTTTGGACTCTACGATTGAAACTGATTCATTATTTAGCTTTATTGTAGCTGCTAGTTTTAATCTTAATTAAAAAAATAAACTTAAATTTAAAATTGAAAGAATAATATCAGTAAGAATTAAGTAATAGTATCTATGTAAACAAGTGGTCATGTAATAAACAATTGCCATCATTTGCTATTACTAGATACACATGACATGATATGTCATGATGTCAAGCAATTTTATCTTGTACGGACAATAATTTTAAGAGAAGACTAACTGGCTGTAGCTCATTGATAGATTACAGGTACGACTTAAGTTACGGTATATTTTTGGAAGCGACATTAAGTATAATATATTTTCTTCTGAGAATATTAAGAAAACGCAATATGTAGTAAGAAAAATGCCTTAGTATTTATATTAACGCTTTATATAGCGACTGCATTTATTATTTCATTATAACTAAGATTGAGAATAAGATTGAGAAGTAGAGTACAATCAGTCAAATATATGAATGTTTAGTAATGATGGCCGTAGACGTGAGGGTGCACAGAGGGAGCAGAGTTGTGTACCACAGCGTTGAAACTGGAAAGACAGAAACGATATTAGGTTTTACTTGTTTAAACAAATAGTTTGTTTGGAGTTAGATGAAGAATGACAATTTACCCATTGTGTGCATCAGCGGTGTACTCGACCTTGCGCACGGAGCCATCAGGTTGAGCCAACGAGTAGTAGCCGTGCACGGAGTCACCATCGCGGCTCTCGTGCTGAGACTTGTGGTCACCGGTGTGCGGGTCAGACACAGAGTAAGAGTAGTCGTATTTGGGGTGAGACTGAAATATTTACAATTTCACATATAGTATTAAATCACAGAATAGTGTAGAATTACTTAAATATTATTTATGAAACTCACATAAGTATCATGGCCATCATAGTGGGCTACAGGTGCAGCATAGTGGGCAATGGGCGCAGAGTAGTGGGCAACTGGAGCAGCGTAATGGGCAATGGGGGCTGCGTAGTGGGAAACGGAAGAAGAGTAGTGGGATAAAGGTGCAGCATAGTGACCGCCGTAGTGAGAATGTCCATCGTGACGGACAATGCTTTGGGAAGACACGGCGCCGTGACCGTGACCGTAATAACTGGCACTGGCAGCGGCCAGGAAAGCGCCGAAAACTATGATCTAGAAAACAAAATGTGTTATTATATAGGTACCGATATATATTTCGACGATGGCTATATTAAGGTAAAAACTTAATATAAATATTACTTACTTTGCTGAACATTTTGTTGTATTGTTTGTTACAATCAAGTGTTGATTGATATCAAGAGAGGTACTTTGTGGTTTTATAGAACACTATTTACTTCGCAGTGGGGCGGAGAAATGTGTATAATTGTATACGCACCTTGAGTTCATATTAATGATATTGTAATTAAAACCTTGTAAATTTCAGTTCTTTCATTAATTTGTAATAAATAGTCAAGTTGTGGACAGTAATATTTTTTATTATTTGAAATTAGTTTACGATTTTACAAAATCAAATTTAATATAATTTATTGTGGTTTAAGCTTCTTTTATCAAGTTCAGAGATTTTATAGTTAAAGTTAGCTTAGTTTTTTATAGTTATTTTTATTGTTGTTATAATTTAAATAATTGTTTAATTAATGGAGATTATCTATCTTTGATCGAAATCTCAATAGATATATGACATAGTGAGACAATGCTTGAAGGATGTTTAGACTATTAGAACTCATAATGATAATTTCACTATGACATCTATATCTATAACACTTATCAATCACATAGGAATTATCATCAAGACCATACCAGCCTGTGTCCCACTGCAGGAAAAGGCTTCTTCTATTAGACAAGGGCGTATGTCACGTTTGACATAATAAACAAATAAATCATAAATAATAATAACATAACAACCACACAACGCCATCTACACCCAAAGTTAGCATATATATATATATAAGCATATATAGCTTGTGATATGGGTTCTAGAATGCGTATAAACATACTTATATACTTTTTTTTTGTAAATACATACTTAATATACATAGAAACACTCAATAACCAATGCAAATAGCCATGTTCATGCACACACATATTTGTACTGAGCGGGAATCGAACCCGCGACCTTTGCGTGGCAGTCCATACACAGTACCACCAAACCACAGAGGTTGTTAATACGAATGCTTATTTATTTAATATTAAGTTACAATGTTTCATAAAGCTGTACTTACACGTTTGCCTCATCAACAACGACATCAACAATGAAGAAGTAAAAAAAAATGTTTATGAAAATGAACAGTGCCTCCTATATTTACTTGAAAACTAAACTTCTTTTTTAAAATATTAATTTAAAAAAGAAGTTTAGTTTCATTTGATAATCTAAAATATTTTTTTTTATTTTTGTTTGTTTGTTTAAACGCGCTAATCTCTGGAACTACCAGTAGAATTTGAATAATTTATTTTTGCGTATGATAGCCCTAAGGAAGGATATAGGCTATATAACATCACGCTGCTGGCGACGGGAGCAGAGCAGTAAGCAAAGTCGTGGATGAAACCGCGCCGTTGAAAGCTAGTAAAGTATAAAGCAAAAAGTTTGGTTTTTTGTATGTTTGTTTGAACGCGCTAATCTTTGGTACTACCAGATTTGAATATTTTTTTTTGCGTTTGATAGGCCAGTTATTGGAAAAGGTTACAGGCTATGTTACATCATACACACGAACACGACATATACAGAAGATAGAAAGAAGTTGTACAATGGGCGATCGCTAAGAGCGATCTCTTCCAGACAACTTTTGGATGGACTTCGGGGTTGAAATCGACAGATCGGTGTGTGTTATGATGGATTAGTATGTATGTATATTATTATAGCAACATTCCAACATAATTATAAATATGTACTTACTAAATATATATGTCTATTAATAAATATTATATGAGAAGTTATTAAGAGTAGTTATGATGATGTCAAAGAATGTTTATAGATCTTATTTTTGAAAATATTAAACGATTGTGCTTGTCTCATTTCTAGTGGCAATGCATTCTATATGCGAATAACCAAAACGGTGAATGAATGGTCAAAAAAGACCGTAGAATGCATTGGCATTTTTAACTTTAGATTCACCGACGATCGTAAGATTTTCTAATATGTGTCACAAAGGAACTCAAAACGTTTTTTAAGATAGGAAGGTGTTGACGGGGTAAACAGTATATTGTATAATAGCGAAAGGATGTGAGCATTCCAGCGAAGTCGTATTGGTAACCACTTGAGCTTTTTACAGAACTTGGAGACATGATCATACTTGCGTAGACCAAATATAAATCTTATACAAACATTTTGAAGTCGCTTAAGTTTATTTAATTGGTCCTCGGTAAGATCTGGATAGCTGGCGTCCGCATAATCAAGGCTGGGAAGTAATAAGGAATTTGCAAGCGCAATTTTGGTGGCAGTAGGAAGAAAGTTTCGCAATCTCCTCAATGAGCCCGCAGCAGCAAAAATTTTGCGTCTCATTTCCTGCAACTGTGTTCCAAGATAGGTCAGTGTCAAAATATAAGCCTAAATCTTTGACTTTGCTACTAAAGGGTATTACAATACCATCAAAAACAATCTGAGGTAGCTGCACATAATTAATTTTGCAGAGCTTCCTGGAGCTGCCAACATTATGGACCTGCGTTTTCACTGGATTTATCTGAAGTCCATACGATCTGCTCCAGTCACTAACACAAACTAGGTCTTGACTAATGGTTTGTGTTGTTTCCGATAGCGTGTCTAGTGGACCTTGTTAGTATTTTTGAAGATCATCTGCATACAGGTGGTAGGAAGAAGTCAGTCTATTTGAGATCGAATTTCTAAATATTGCAAAAAGTAAAGGTCTGGCAGCAAGAGGAAACAGCATCCTCAACGCGAACACATTGCCGGCGGCCACACAGGTAACTGCAAAACCAATCAATTACTATTGGAGATATGTTAATTGAGCACAGTATGTTGATTAGAATGTCGAAATCCACTGTGTTAAAAGTATTTGAAAAATCTAAGAGAGTTAGGATAATAAGATTTCCACATTCCATGCCGTGTCGTATGTCGTCCGTAATATTCACCAGGGATGTGACAGTACTATGGCCAGGGCGGAAACCGGACTGGAATGGATTATGGAGATTAAGGGTTATAAGGAATGTACTAAGCTGATTATGTACTAGTCGCTCAATTACTTGGAAATGAACGGAGATAGGACGGTAATCGGATAATGAAGAAGGATTAGGCTTTTTTGGTAGTGGTGTAATTTGGGCATTTTTTCACTGGAAAAAACACCACTGGGTAGGGAAAAATTCAGGATGTGAGTTATAACAGGAAGGATTGGTCAAGGATGGGAAGGATCATATTACGGCTGACACAGTCACTTCCAACAGATGGAAAACAAATGGATCATAGCTAGGAGTTGGCAGAGATGAAAGAAAATTTATTCTATTTAGTTTAGTTGTCCTATCAAAATTGTTACATGATTAAATTGAAACTGTAGTCCATTGCTGTTTTCACAGAGCTGTGACGACATTATTATTTAGTGAACATTTACAGCTGTAGCTTAAATATATGCTTCTTACTTACTGTAGTAATGACAGATTGTCATCCCGTCGCTATTGCTATGAACTAGCTTTAATTAAAATATCCCAAATATTCATTAGACATAGATAACAAACATATTTTGATGTTCGTTTCTTTTTATAGACAGGATTAAGTATAAACTACTTAATTTTAGAGGAATGCAGTAGAGAATGTTATGAAAAACAAATTAGTACTTTTGTATTTACGCTTTATTTAGCGACCTCATTTTTCATATTATCACTTAGGTATGTATATTTTAGTAATACTATGTAGAGTACATTGAGTCAAATATATGAATGATTAGTAATGATGGCCGTAGGTGTGAGGGTGCACCGAAGGGGCGGAGTTGTGTACCACAGCATTGAAACTGAAAAAGAATACAGGACAGGTATAGTTTTACTTTCTTATAAAGTTAATAGAGAGAGTGCATACGCAGCAGTGAATAGAACTTGAAAAGGAACTTTTAGAAGGATGACAACTTACCCGTTGTGTGCATCAGCGGTGTACTCGACCTTGCGAATAGAGCCATCGGGTTGAGCCAACGAGTAGTAGCCGTGCACGGAATCACCATCGCGGCTCTCGTGCTGAGACTTGTGGTCACCGGTGTGCGGGTCAGACACCGAGTAAGAGTAGTCGTATTTGGGGTGAGACTGAAATATTTACAATTACAAATTATAGTACAATATTAAAAACAAAAATCTGTAGAATAACTTAAATATTGTTTATGAAACTCACGTAAGTGTCATGACCATCGTAGTGGGCTACAGGTGCAGCATAGTGGGCAACGGGCGCGGAGTAGTGGGCAACTGGAGCGGCGTAATGGGCAATGGGGGCTGCGTAGTGGGAGACGGCAGAAGAGTAGTGGGATAGAGGCGCAGCATAGTGACCGCCGTAGTGGGAGTGTCCATCGTGACGGACGATGCTTTGGGAAGATACGGCCCCGTGACCGTGTCCGTAATAGCTGGCACTGGCAGCGGCAAGCAGAGCGCCGAAAGCTACGATCTGGAAAATAAAGTATTAAAATTTATTAAAAATATATATATAAAAATTTTGATCGACTCTTAAACCCCGTGTAATGGCAATAAGATCAGTAAAGAAAAAAGTCTAAAGAAATTTCCAAATACTCAAGCACCAGTTTGAAGATTACTTCAAACTGGTGCTTGAGTATTTGGGCATTTGAGATTCCATTTTATTAGTTTTACGTTAAAATGTTTATAATTTTGTATTACTTACTTTGCTGAACATTTTGATGTTTTGTTTGTTACAATCACGTGTTGATTGATGACAATAGAGGTGCTGTATGGTTTTATAGGACACAATTTACTTCGCAGTGGAGCGGGGAAATGTGTGTAATTGTACGCGCACCTTGAGTTTGTTTTAAATTTATGACATCGTACTTGAGACATTGCGATTTTCAGTTCTTTTAACAGAGTGTAATGTTCAAGTTGTGTATAGTGATGTTGTTAATGATATTTAATTTAATAGAATCTATCACCTGAAATCTGAAGTGTGTTGTTTACGTATACATTTCTATAGTAAATATGTGTCATTTGAGAATTTTTGTACACAACACTGACCTTTTAGAATATTAAGATCAAAAACAAATTTAACATATTTGGCTCCTTGTTGATTATGCCATAGCGTACAATTTACTAAAAGTATCCGTCACACTTACAAATAGTACAATATTATTTATTATAAAATAAAATATACTCTGTGATTATTGTAACAAAGTATATGTATACAATCGAAAGGTATTTTATACTTTACTAGCGTTGCCAAATTATGGTATACCTATTGTAAGAAATTATTGTGTTGCATTATCATCACACTGTATTGTAGGAGGGGCCTCTCTCAAATGGTGGGATCAATCATAATCACATCGCTTGACGGATTGTAGAGCGCAATAAAATGACATGCATTTGACAATTTAAAAGGTATTCCAGAGGGCCTAGACAAGTGGCATAATGTTAATGGAAAAGAATAAAATAGATTAAAATATGTATGGGTTTGTCATAAGCGAACGCCAACATTGTCGTTAGCTTATGTCAAAATGTATAGGACATTTTTTAATCTATTCTATTTTATTCTATTAGCATTTATGACACCTGTCTAGGCCCTCAGAAGTGACTATCCATATTTTATCATTTAAATAATAGTTTACATAGCTTAATAATATGTATAAATAGATGACATTAGTGCTTTGTCAGTTACCTTTGTGTCGGTCTACCTTGAGAAACCCTTACCCATACTGAGTCAGCTCGTGATCGCCATTCCAAAATTTATATATTTAAGGGCTATTAATTATTACTTTGTAATATATCTAAATAATCAATAAAAATAACTGAATTAAATACATAATTTCTTTTTATTATATTTTTATTTAAATATAGTTATCCGCCCCAGTTTCACACGGTTTCGTACCGACTAATAGGATTATAACTAATTTTCAAAATTTTTGACTATTATTTATTAAAATATGCTTGCATACACATAATAAACATTCCAGAAGAAAGTCTCTTTACGATATTCAAAAGTGAATAAAAAAATATTACGAGGTTTTATAGAAGTGGACAGAACCAAAACAGCGACTTTTCTTCATATCTTAGAAACAGGCCACGAATCAAAAAAAAACACGGTAAGGCGGCCAGTACTCGTCCTGTTAACTAATCAATTTTGAATATTCACTACAGATGCTTTTTTAAAATATTATTAACATCGTTCGGCTGATAATAAATTTTAAGTTCAAACTTAGCTACCATTACAATAGTAGCTATATTTGAGCTTCGACTCTAAGCTTATCTTATGGTTTAGCAAAAAAGTAAGTGGGTATTTAATTGCCACATTAAATATTTTAGTAAAAATAAATTAATCTACACAAATAGGTATGCGTGAAGTTACCTACTTATACATCTGTTTCTCAACTCCACAATAATTAACGGTGGATATATACATACATACATAGCTTCACGCCTTTTAGAGCCGGGGTAGGCAAAGGTGTTTAACCACCCACTTTTCGCCATTTTGTTTATTTTAGGTGCTATGTAACAGGGGGCTAGCCTGTTGTCATTCATTCACGATTCCAGACTCCGGACTGAGAATTTTTGGCTTAAATACCCAATATCACTTTACCAGACTCGGGGATCGAACCCGAGACTTCTGCGTGTTAATCCGCACACAGTACCGCCGAACCACTGAGGCAGTCTAATATAATATATACATATATCTCATTTTATATTGACATTTAAACTCGTAAGAGAGGAGGCCTTTCCCTGTAGTAAGATAATGATGGGCTGGTATTATGATGATAAAACTGGTAAAGTAATCTAGTTTTGTCGTTGAACATTTTTCGTCTCTCGTAGTTGCTTGTTTTCTTGTCCTGTTATAGTTACGATAATTTGAATTACCTATATATTTTTTAATTGCCTGTTCAGTAATTTACAAACAAGACTGGGATTAGTAATTCTAGGATTTTATGTCGAGTAAGATATATTTACCATACATATTACAGGAATGAAAATATATCGTTCACAAAGGTTTTATATATTTTTTTAAATTTTGTTGTTTATATCATCATCAGCTCATATTTCTATAGGTACAGTTAATAACAATTTATAATATATTAATGCTCTTGCTTTGTAACGAAGGGATCCAACTTATGATAAAACATTTACAGGGTCTAAGAAAATTAACTATGGTGATTCCAAATGTCATAGCTTGGAGTACTTACAGTGATAGTAGGCAACAGAAAATATATTTATTTATAAAAAATAAAATTTCATGACTATGAGAACATAAATTAATAGATTACTAGCTTTCCTCAGCGCGGTTTCATATGCGATTTTGCCTACTGCTCAGCTCCCGTCGCCATTAGCGTGATGTTACATAGCTTATAACCTTTCTACAGAACTGAGCTATCAGACGCAAAAGAATGTTGAAATCCGACTGGTAGTTCCAGAGATTAGCGTGTACAAACAAAAACCAAACAAACAAACTCTTCCGCCATAATATTAGATGATATACATATTACAACATAATCAAAATTAGTTTAAACTCGGGTTTTTGTTGTCAATTTATTAATGGTTGCGGAAAAGTAAACGGTTGACCTGTAGGTATCACTAGTGTAAGCGTGAAGAAGCAAAGTTACTATGAAACAAATGTCATGTGTAACAAAACGAATATTAGACACAGTTTATTCACTGGAAATACAGTTTTTAAACATTGGAAATTGCCCAGACTCAGTGTTATATAATAATGTGTTGCTGAAAGCCGGATAAAATATGGCACTCCTTTAGAGTAGGTAACAGTAGAAATTGGTATTAAAATACATTGATAATATTAGTAATAAACTTTTTTATTATATAATTATCATGTAGGTATATTTATGTTTGCGAAACAAATACTACTATGTACAGTACAATCAGTCAAATATATAATGTTTAGTAATGGTGGCCGTAGGAGTGGGGGTGCAGTGAAGGAGCGGAGTTGTGTACCACAGCATTAAAACTGAAAAAATAAAACCAATATAGTTCCACTGTCTTAACTTAGTAGTATTTAATTAGAAGTTAAAAAAGATTAACTTACCCATTGTGTGCATCAGCGGTGTACTCGACTTTTCGCACGGAGCCATCAGGCTGCACCAGCGAATAGTAGCCGTGTACAGCATCACCGTCGCGACTCTCGTGCTGAGACTTGTGGTCACCGGTGTGCGGGTCAGACACCGAGTAAGAGTAGTCGTATTTGGGGTGCGACTGAAAGATTTACAATTACACATAGATATAATATTAAATAATAAAAAAACTGTAGAATAACTTAAATACTATTTATGCAACTCACATAAGTGTCATGACCCTCGTAGTGGGCTACAGGTGCAGCATAGTGGGCAATGGGCGCGGAGTAGTGGGCAACTGGAGCTGCGTAATGAGCAATGGGGGCTGCGTAGTGGGAGACGGCAGAAGAGTAGTGGGATAGAGGCGCAGCATAGTGACCGCCGTAGTGGGAGTGTCCATCGTGACGGACGATGCTTTGGGAAGACACGGCGCCGTGACCGTGACCGTAATAGCTGGCGCTGGCAGCCGCAAGGAAAGCGCCGAAAGCTAAAATCTGAAAAATAATATGTATATACATGTTTAAATCTATTTTGTAAACAACTATAGCTGGTCGAATAAGTAAGATTTTTATTTATTTTGTATTACTTACTTTGCTGAACATTTTGATGTATTGTTTGTTGGAATCAAGACAAGTGTTGATTGGTGTCAATAGAGGTACTGTATGGTTTTATATATGGAATACAATTTCAGTCGCAGTGGTGCGGAAAAATATGTGTAATCGTACCTTGAATTTGGTTTTATTACTTCGTACTTGAGACCTTGTGATTTTCATTTGTTTCAGCTTTTTATGCGCAATTATAGTTTCATTAACATTTTAAATTATAATGAAACAAATTAAGGTACAACAACCTTTATTAAATTAATCAGTCCTCTAAAGTAATAAAATTACTTTAGAGGATTTTTTAAGTGTTCAGGATGTTTGAGAGCGCCGGCAGCCCAATAACCCCCTCGATCCTATCTGTTTTCCTTTTCCTTCCTCATCCCTTTTTCCTTACAGAACTCCCTACTCGTCTTTTTACACAACTTTGACAGCAAACAAGCATACTGGCCACGTGATGATAAGTGGTCACCGTAACCTATGGTCATGCTCATGACTGAGATTTTTAAGCATTGTAGAAATAATGCTTAGAAAACACACCAAAGCCGTTGCAGACCATGAAGGGAGAGGGGTTTATCTACATGGAAGGAAAAGGGAAAAAGAAGAGGACCAGTAATCGGGCAGCCGGTACTCTTAATCACTGAGTGAATTACATTAACATGGACTCCAATATCTTACGTCGATATTTTATGACAGGGTAGTACTTTCCCGGTCGATCCGCCTCACTTATGCTGATACAGTAAGGATCTCCTACCGTTTATAATATATTGATACCGTGTGTATAGATAGTTGTCAAAGATTCTGATAACTGATCCATGAGTCATTCTAGGACGCTGCGACTGCGAGTGCCTAATAAATCTTACTTCGGCTTACATTTTCAAATCCAGAAACATACGCAGTTCAATATTCACGAGTTTCATTTTATAAACAAAGAAACAGACCCAAATTAGTACCTGAAGATTAAAACTTCACATTATCAATCTCAGTTTATTCGATAGGGCCTACTATTATAGGTACGAATATAGGTCTCTATACGAGCTAACCGTGAACTGTGATAATTATTTTTTAATGTTCTAAGGCTTTGCAAATCTAAAGGAGAGCTTTTTCCTTTGCTGCCGACCTTGTGTTTACGAAATGGGTGCATCATGACTAGTTGCATAATAATCTGTATTTTTTTAAATTATCGGAACTATATACAAGATTGATTATATTTTATAATATATTTTGCTTATCAAAAGTTACTACTCATACTAAAAAGATATTTTTGTCAGTAATCACGGTTGAGTTTGATTTTTCATATATAAAGTAAATTTATTGACAATCTATAAAGTTTTTAAAAGAAAATTAGGTTGCTGAAAATTTGATATGAATAACATAAATAACTAACGGTCCACAAGGCGGTTTCATCCGCGTTCAGTTACATCTTTGGTTACTGTACTGCTCTCATGGCTCGAAGTATAGTGTTACATAACCTCCTATAACTTTTCTCAAGAATATCAGACTGGTAGTTCCAGAGATGAGCAAGTTCAAACAAATAAAAAAACTCTTTCGCTTTATATTCGAGTATAGATAACAAAGCAGTAAGGGTTTACAGGGAGCAACACGATGATTTATTAACTTTTAAAATAATAATAAAGCTCACTAAAACGTAGCGCATAGAAATTTTATATTTGTAATTATGTATTTTGTAATTTAGTACAGTGTGTCAATTTGTTGGATATTTCAAAAGACAAAAATTTTACGTTTGGACACGTTTTAGTATTTTGAAATTAATAATCGATATTCTATAGTGTTTGACGACTCATGATCACTAAATAAATAGTATGAAGCAAAGACACTGATTTTCCTGTCCGTTTTTCTTTTACTTTCTTAATCCGCTACGCAATGGATTTTCATGTGGTTTCCAGTATAGTTTTATTTATTTGGAAAACATACAGTGATATGACTGATATGTAACAAGTGCCTTATCTTATCTTATCATAAAACTATACACCATTTAGCTGTTTTAGTAGTTTTAAGTAAAAGTTTAGCTATTACTCCGAAAGATTTGCTTGTATGCGTTACGTCTATTGACTAAAATGATGATAATGAAGTAGCAATACCTCTCGTAAACGTTTTATCTTTGCTGCTTTAAAAGGCAATAAGCAAATTTGATTTTTGTCAGCTAATTTCAAGAGGTGGTATTATCCACTGTACGTTACGTATTTCCTCAAAGTTTAGGTAAACATGCACTGAATTATCCGATCTCTGATCATAACCAAAGAGATGTCAGCAATTTGCCTTCGGCCAAAACACAAGCCACTCTTTTTAATCGTCGGTTAATTAAAATAATAATTTGCAATTCTGATTGCATAGATGAGTTATATATAGCACAGATAAGATAATAACATTAGTTGTTCTATTGAATAAAATTCGCAAGCATATTACTGTGCTATGAATAATTAAACTACTTTCAGTCAATGATCTTAAAAACCGATATGGTTAATGTTAGCTTGTATCGGTGGTTGATTGTGGAGTGCTCACGCAATGCAAAGAATCGGAACAGGAGGAGAAATATCGCAAAGGCTTCAATAGCCAAGGAGAAGGCTGATGACGACCCAAAACCTTCATGACACGTCAATTCATGATATTCATAACGGAGCCACTACCATTCTGTCAATAATGTACGACTGAGACCTATAATGTGTTCTTGTAAACAGAATCAAATTTAATGTAATTACATTTTTTTGCAGGAATACGTTTGTAAATGTAATTAAAAATACATTGATATTAGTAGTAGATTTCTTTATTATATTATTATCATTTAGGCATGTTTTTGGTTGTTAAATACATAAATCCTATAAAGAAGCAGTCAAATATGTTTAGTAATGATGGCCGTAGGAGTGGGGGTGCAGCGAAGGAGCGGAGTTGTGTACCACAGCATTGAAACTGAAAAAAAGAGAACCAATATAGTAAAATATTCTATTGCTTAAAAAGAACCAGTTAGAATTAAAAGAAGGATGACAACTTACCCGTTGTGTGCGTCAGCGGTGTACTCGACCTTGCGAATGGAGCCGTCAGGTTGAGCCAATGAGTAGTAGCCGTGCACGGAGTCACCGTCGCGGCTCTCGTGCTGAGACTTGTGGTCACCGGTGTGCGGGTCAGACACCGAGTAAGAGTAGTCGTATTTGGGATGGGACTGAAATATTTACAATTTTACATATAGTGCTGAAACAAAATATACTGTAAAATGACTTATTATTACTTAAGGTAATTATTATTTATGAAACTCACGTAAGTATCATGGCCATCGTATTGCGCTACAGGTGCAGCATAGTGGGCAACGGGCGCGGAGTAGTGGGTAACTGGAGCGGCGTAATGGGCAAGGGGGGCTGCGTAGTGGGAGACGGCAGAAGAGTAGTGGGATAGAGGCGCAGCATAGTGACCGCCGTAGTGGGAGTGTCCATCGTGACGGACGATACTTTGGGAAGATACGGCACCGTGACCGTGTCCGTAATAGCTGGCGCTGACAGCGGCCAACAAAGCGCCGAAAGCTACGATCTGGAAAATAAAATGAATTAGAATTTTGGAGACAACTATAACTGGTTAAATAGCTTTTTCATTTATTTGTATTACTTACTTTGCTGAACATTTTGTTGGAATCAAGACAAATGTTGATTGATGTCATAAAAGGCGCTGTATGGTTTTATATATGAAACACAATTTAAATCGCAGTGGGGCGGCGAAATGTGTGTAATGGTACACACCTTGAGTTCGTATTTATGACATCGTACTTGAGACCTTGTGAATTTCAGTATGTTCAACTGTTTGTAACCTTAAAATGTTTTTTTTTTGCATATTTAAGTAGCACATTCGATAAAAACTATTCATAGCATGTAGTCAGTTTTTTATGATTTGTATAATGTACAGTATCATTATTGAACTGCTGGAGAGTAATTTTATGTGCTGGAATGTTATGTTCAGTAAATGTATCATATAAAAATATTTATTGTTAAGTGAAGTGAATTATTATGGTGATTTGGTTTAATTATTTTAAAATATGTAGCATTTTAAATAAAAATAAAAAAAAATCTAACCGCGTGTCTCACTGTATAATTAATTATTAAATTATAATTGCCCTTCATTGCAACTCTGATTTTCAACTAAATTTTACACTGCATTTGACAGTAAAACGACTTAATATTACTAGAAATTAAAAAAAATTACGCTTAATATGACAAGTTTATTCTAAATCTGCTAATCATTGGCATCAGCAGTCAGCCTGAACAGGCTACAGTTTCTAGTAAATATAATGCATGTGATAAGAATTATCATAAAATAAAAATTTGTTTAATAATTAGGTAAAATTTATTTACTACCGTTTGAGGAATATTCACATGAGAATAATTATTTGCATCTTATAAATAATATATTAATGCATAATCTTAATAGTGAGAGTGTCCGTGGATTGGAGCAGCGTGCAATAAAGGACTAGAGTTATGTACCACAGCGTTAAATCTGAAATCATGAAAAAAAAAAATTGGTTTTCTTTATATTTAATTATCTGTCGATATTTATAAAATTAAATAAAACTAATAGTAAAGTGAATGCCTACACACATAAGCCTAAACACTCTTAAATCTACAGTTGCATAATGCCTGATGTAGCTGTAACATGAGACTTTGAGTTGATATTTACTATGTTATCTTATTCTACTTAAGGTGGTTCCGACGAAATTTCGCCGAAATCCGCGACTTTCATCTCGTTATTTAGTAGATTTTAATGCTATTTATTCATTTTGTTTTTTGCCTACAATATACTTTGATTCATGAACTTTAGAATAGTAGAAGAATTATTTACAATAATTGATTATATAACTTATACTAACGATATTAAAACAACGTGATTTCACTTATATCGAAATATTACTTTGTAATTACTATAGTTATAAATATAAAAGTTATATTGAATCAACCGGAATAAACCAAATGTCAACTCTATAGATTTATTTCATTTATTAGGATAATGTTTCAATAGTTATTGATAATTTGGCTGAATCAGCGTCGCAGGGGCTCTGCGCGGGCGACGGGAGGCAGAGCGGCAGAGCGGCGCAAGCCCTTCTGACGGACGGACGTATGCGGTTTTTTTTAAAATTATTTACGTAATTCAATAATTACAAACAAATAATATAAAAAAAAAATATTGTGTGGATAGATTTAGTGTTGCAAATAAATTAGATTAGTTATTTAGATTTTTTTAGTGTATTAAATACATAGGTATTTACCTACATTTATTATTATTTTTCATCAAAATGACTAAAATTTCACGACTGAAACAAATACAAATGCAAAAGATTCAACACATGAATATCCTGTATGTAGGTGTATACCTACCTTCATATTTTTAGTAAAATACCTTCTTTGAGACACTTACCTAGGATATCCTTTAATTATGTTTAGTTCCACGTAAACTAGGTAGCAGGCGGTGAGCCTATTGTCGCTCGTGATAAGATCAAGGCAACACCAGGCCTCAAGAATCAGTAAATTTCTGCTGTTATATATACCCTAGGGATATGAATATGAGCTTGCTACAATATTGTCTATGTCTACTATCATTTCGAACTAGGTGTGTGGTAGGTGGGCACATGAGTAAAATATCTAACTTGGATATTTACTCATGTGGCAAGGGCGCTTTCCGATTCCGACCGACGCGACGACGGCAACGCCGGCGCCGGCGTAGGTACGAGGTGCTTCGGTCGGAACACGAACGTCGGCGTCGGTCGTACAACTAGCATAGAACTCAAATTACAATGATTATACGTGACATGCGTCGCTTTGCGACCTAGTTAGGTACCTACACAAAACAACCATACACGCTGCTGTTAGGTACCTAACTATCTACGTTATCTTGCACGAGCATAAATACCTATACATTCTATATATACATACGGTGTGTACTTGAATATTCTACCGGTAAGTAATGCCGATAAAATATTCAAGTATTTACCTCGTTAGATTTTTTTTCATGAGCTGATAAAATCAGTGATAAGATACTAGGCTAAAGTAAATACCTACCCTTCTACTTTCAATGCATCTTATTTTGATTTATTTATTTGATTGCAAGAAAGGAAGAACAAAAAGGCTTTACAAAACGTCTTAGTCTCTAACCAAACTAAAATATTTGAAGACTGTGAAATTATCACAATTAGGTAAATTAAAAATCCTACTCTCTGTTCCTTTATTATCGTACTATATGAATTTTTAATCCTAAAATTAAATAGTATATTGTTGAGTGCCTACTGGACATAACAAAACTAATACCGTATTTTTCGAGTGATAGGTGTATGTAGAAAGTAATAGACCCGGCACGGTGGCACAGTATAAAGAATTCTACTCTTTTTTGTACAGTCTTTACCTAACTAGGTAAAGGCAAAAGAATTATGTTTAAGCACTCTATGTATGTATGTATGTATCTTTATTATATTATATTATATATAAACTTATTGTAAAATGTTTGTATGCCTTGTATGTAGGCAAAACATAGCGCACTATTTTTATGATCTCAAGACCTTTGTTATGTACTTATGTTAACAAATAAAATTTCTGATTTTTGATTTCTGATTTCTGATTATAAGTGTATGTACTGTAAAACTACCCCGTGACGTCGTCCGCATAGATCCGTTACTTAGCGATAATATTACATTAGTTCTACTTTACCGATTTTGCATTATATTATACATTTACAATACTGCAATATGTACGTACATACATATATATGTATGTACACATATATTTGTATGTACATATTGCAGTAATCTATACTTATAATGAATCTCTAGCGAGGTAATTTTCACGGTACATCCAAATCACTCAAACTGTGGGTACAATGCGTCTACTTTGGAAATTGTTCGTGTTACTTATTTTGCTAAGGGTACATGATATTGTGTACCTTACGTACGGGCACTTACTAGAAGATAATCAACATAGGAATGATGACGCTTTGTTTAAAGCATGTGTAACTGAAAGTCCTTATCAGCTCCATCATTTGAATTCAGTTTTGCTGGTGTATGGTGCTGTTTCAAATTCAATGCAGTGGTGGCCATACAGAGTAAAGATACTGTGGGAGAAAAAGGAAATAAAGAGGACCGAGGAGGTAACTATGCCTTCGGACCACTGATTTTCAGACAAAACTTACATTTTACGTCGTTATGTACATGTTAAATGCACATCTCCAGCCAAACCGTTCCGCTTATTCTAAAAGATCTACTTCCGTAAAATGTTTGCTGGCTATACAATATACAGAACGATTTACTGAAGTTATATCCAGATGAACCGAAAATAAATAAGGAAAATGAAAATATGTTAATTCATATAGGTTAATTAAATTAACACTTATGAACGTCAATATTTACAAAATGTCAGCAAATTAACCTACAACCAGTTCGCTGACAAACTGAAGAACAATTTTAAAAGAATTTTAAGAATAAGAATTGAAGAACTGGCAAGAAACTCAGGCCACTCTTTTTAATCGCCAGGTTATTACAATTTTTGTAGGTTACAGTTTCAAGTAGCATGCAAAGTGACACAGGCAATACACTTAACTCTATAGGTAATTAAATACTTACAGCTTTCTATGTTGCTAAGAAAAAATAAAAAATAAAATGTGTGCTTTACAGGCTGCCTCAATTTGCATATTGCTACAAAAGGTAAAGGCAACATGTGAACTGTAATAAATGTTTCTATGTAAGTATTATATAAACTGTTAATATTAGATATAAGTATATAGTAAGATGAACTTAATTTACCACAGGAGTTGAGTGAACACCTCTATTTCACAAATCACAATTTTAACAAAACAATACAAAATGTGTACTTAACTGTACAATTATGGCTCGGGCATTATGTCATATATAATTAATACAAAAAAAAAACATTTTATCTCAAAATATATCAATAAGCGAGATTACAGGATGGAAATAAATTATGAATCATTTAGTATAATATTCTGTATACATCTTTGCTCGAGACAGAACAGCGTTTTGTTTCGATTAGATTCGTGTTCGTAGAGTAGATAATCCTTCTACTGATTTGGCTGCGCGATAGAAGCCTTATTATAAAGGATGAATTTACTATGGCAAACTGTAAAGCTCTAAAAGCAGTGGACCAGATATCAGACAACACCAACTCATGAGTGGCTATCACAGTCCTACTATTTTGTGTTCATTTTCGGCAGACTGTGCCTGTTATTCCTACTTCGTGGACTAAGGCTGATGAAATTAAATAGTGTTTAGGAGGTCCACAGTCTGTAGCACTTCAAAATTGTTTTGCATTTAATAGGCTCCAAGCCTATACACTCCGCAAGATTTGCCATTTAATACAATATACAAGTACAATGTATAGTAGACAATGCACAAGTGTAGTCTGATTTGTTACTCGAGTTTGGTAGCGGTACGTATTTACAGAACCAAGAAAAAGTTGTCTTGCACAAAACCTTACTTTACATACATCAATATATCCGTGCCGTACAATTGCCTATCGAAGTGACTTCACTCTGCCTTATGATACAGTCAGTGGGATCCAAAAGACTAAGTGGTAGCCACCATTCCAAAGGTTATTGTTTCAAACTGCTGGCTAGGTGGTCTTTATGAGATGCTTTTTTATTATTGATGCAGGACCTCATATCATCAGTCCATGAAGACGCAGTGAAGTTAGAAAGTTATGAAAACTCTTGGCTTTTGTAAGAGCTAATTTTGAACACTTAACAATCAGACGGGCATAAATAAAGATTGAATTTTTCAGTATTGTTTTAAAAAGTCATGTACTAGTACTATTGATACAGTTATTTTATTCATACTGGTCTACCAACGTGACTCTGCCTGGATAATTTAAAGAAAAGACATTTTGCTGGGGTAATGTTTCAAACGTTACCCCAGGAAAATCTGTTTTTTTTCGAATAACTTTAAAACTATAATGCAAACAAATTTTGCTATAGGCAAACAAATTACTCCTTACGACGCACTAATTATCTGTTATACTCTCACCTCTTATATGCACATTTTAATCAACATTTTGCTGGGGTAACGCACTCCTCTGCTATTTTAATAGAAATTGTCTCAAACTGCTAGCATAGCGGCTTCATGATACTAGCGACACTATTGCAAATAGTAAAAATATAAATGAAGATGAGGTACGCATACGTTTCATCCGTGCACACACACAAACTTTCGCATTTATAATATTAATAGGATGTTAATACATTTTTTAAGTCAAAATGTTTTAGTTTGTTCATGTACAAAAAACCATATATTATATATATAACTATGTTATATATATATATATATATATATGTATATAACATAGTTATATGTTATATATATATATATATAACTATAACTAAATAAGTATAAACTCGGCAGGGTTACTAAACTAAAGTGTACTAGTATTAGTTGAAGAATACATATCATGTCAATTATAGGAATTTATCACAATGGTGTATTGTCATTGGGACTTAATTTTTAAGCGACTTCAAAAAATATTAATATTATATATATTATTAAATATTTTTTTGTATTCAATAATTCATAAAAATCGTTTTAAACGGCTTTTTTGATCAGGTAATACATTTCACAGCAGCTGGGTTTTGAGTTTATTGTTTTAACCCACAGTAGTTATTTTTATTTCTACTACATATTTAACAAACGTCATGATTCTAAACACTTATCTTTGCTTTCGCTACTATATAAATAATAAATATATAAATAATATATACTAAAAAATATACATACTTACTAAACGAAATAATAAAAGATACTAAAAAAATAATTCATTATTGCCGCGTCTATCAGATTTTAGCTCTGCGGTTTCGGACAAGTAAGGTCATTGTCTTATAGTTGTGCTACTGCTACTTGCCGCTAGAGGGCGAACTCGCACGCAATGTTTTTTTCGGGTGAGGCGCGGGGTGGTGAGGAAGCGAAACGCTCAAGGTCATATGTGACGGAACGCCCTTAAAGGAGTCTACCCACTACACCGTACCAATACGTTCAAGCACGGTCATGGTATATAATGGTGTAATGGGTAGACTCCCTAACTTTTGCATCAAAGAAGAGCTCTGTCTTCACAAAGTAGAATCGGTTTTATAATATACTCAATTCTAGAATAGAACCTAAAACTACCATAGCGCTGTATCATGGCAGCTGCTTTTTAAAAGTTATCATAGAAATGAGAATAAGGATGTTAATTGGAACAAAAGGTCAATCGTCGTAATATTATTCCATTTTAGAGATGTGTTTTAATCATGGTTTTAATACTGTTTGTTACTTGCTTTTTCTACGGGAAACGCCATAGAGTACCTCTAAACTTAGACAAGCAAGTACATTATAACTTACTGTTGCGTTGTTAAAATTCTGATGATATTAGGCTATTTAAAATGACATCTGAAAAAACCGAACATACCCATGGTGGTCATCGGCGGTATACTCGACCTTGCGCACGGAGCCATCAGGCTGCACCAGCGAGTAGTAGCCGTGCACAGCGTCATCGTCGCGGCTCTCGTGCTGAGACTTGTGGTCACCAGTGTGAGGATCAGATACGGAGTACTCAAACTCATATTTAGGCTGAGCCTAAAACAGTTTACAATTTTTTTACTTGTAAGGCGGTGAATAAGTAAACCTATTGCCCTCCAGGTGATCCAGTAACTAAACGAAACACAAAGTATAGATAGTATAATTACTACTACTTTATTTCTTATCATCTACTACTGTAAAAAAAATTACATGCATACGATAAAAACAATGAAAATATAGGAAACAAGCATTACTTACGTAAGTATCATGACCGTCATAATGCGTTATGGGTTCGGTGTGATGAGCAACGGGGCCAATGTAGTAGACAGGTACAACATGTGCTTCATCATGACGTAAGATACTTTGAGAGGACACGGCGTGACCATAGCCGTATGGAACAGCATTTGCAGCTGCCAAGATAGCAACAAATACTGCGGCCTGTAAACATATAGGTGCATTTTTTTTGTCTTATGGGCTGGCAGTTCTTAGTGAATACATTTCGGTCTTAACCATGCCTACAGTTAAGGTTTGTTCACGAAGTTTTCTTGGAAAAATGTAGATAACAGCTTTCTAGGTTAGGCGTAGTATTTTTGAAACTTTTATATGCTACCAAAACATGAAAGTACTGTAACACACTGAAACTTCGTACAGGCCTAAGACCAGCAGTAGGTGTGTTACAAGCTAATATGATGATGCACTGTGCGTCAGTATGATCGATATTTTTAAAATATTTTACTAACTTTGCTGAACATTTTATTGTATTGTATATTGTAATCAACTATTGATTTATGTCAATTGTTAAAAAAAAATATTATATAGACCACAATCTATGCATATGTCATTGATTCATTACAGTAGGAGCAATACGTGCGTGTTTATCTAAATTACGACTCAATACATGACTTAAAGTCAAATTTGTGTTATACTCAATTAACTTTATGAGTTATCTATTATAATTAAAACTGCAATAATTGTTCTAGTTAATTATAAATCTTTATCGATAGCAAACCATGCGAGTACTTAGCCATTATAACAGTTTAATTTGCTGTTAGATTGAGGTAAGGTAGTAAGTTGCTAAGCATGACGGCCTCTGTTTCAAGTTTAAACTTGTGTAAGAAGCACGATGAACGCACTCTTTCCAGTTATTTGACATATTTGTAGTTCAGTTGTAAATCTCTATTATAAGACCTAAATAATAAGTATTATAATTTTGAAAAGTGATGCAAATGCTTTGATAATGTTTTCAGTACACGGGAAATGAAGTTCACTCAGAGGCGCCATAAATACTAATTATTGAGTTGAGCTTTAATGGTAGGTACTATTTTTCAAGAGCATGTGCTATATAAAGGCTCTATAGTTCTAGAGTTTTAGTCATCGAAGTCACTACACATTTTTGCAACGTCCGCAGTGTATCAAGACCAAAGTCTTTGATCTTGCTAGTGATAATCATGTCAGAGATTTTCAAACGAATTGTTCTTAATGATAATGATCCACCCTATGTAAAACCTCAGCTAGTAATACTCTGGATATTGTCTTACGGTAAATGAGAGAATATTGGAACCGCTATCTCTAGTGCTTTAAAGAGCCACGCTGAACTGGTTGCAAAATAAGTACATACACACATACAAACTTTCGCATTGTGTGTGTATTTGTTACCACTCAGCGCCTAAACAGCGAAACCGATTTTGATTAAAATTGGTATGTAGATAGATTCGGTGCCGGAGACGGACATAGGCTACTTTTTATCCCGAATATCGAGTTGGTTCCCGAGGGATACAACAAACCATATTTTATGCGCGGGTGAAACTGCGCCACTGAAAGCTAGTAACCCATAAACATTCCCATAATCACCGATTCACTACAAGTTGAATGTAATATTACAATATTTCGGACATCCGACAACTTATGTTACTGTATTTTTATTGTTATTTTATGTAAATATGTATGTATTTGAGTCATGACCGTTACTTCATTTTGTTGGTATTAAGTAAACGTAGTAAGTAGGGTAGCAACACGAAATGGCCTTCAAGCGGTCAACGTTAACGCGAAGGTCAGTGTAGAAGTGTTGATCCATGCAGAAAGTGTTTGCAATATAGGGATTTATTGTAGCAAATTCCATACGTGAAA
This sequence comes from Parascotia fuliginaria, assembly GCA_963082885.1. Taxonomy (NCBI): domain Eukaryota; kingdom Metazoa; phylum Arthropoda; class Insecta; order Lepidoptera; family Erebidae; genus Parascotia; species Parascotia fuliginaria. Next base: position 7,163,277 of record OY720176.1, on the reverse strand, counting down.
TAATTTGTAACTCTACGGGCTCTTGAAGCCTTTAGGTCTTCTGTAGGTTCAGAGTTTCTTTTTAAGTTAGAATAATACAATCTTCAAATTGATTATTCTATAAAGCAAGAAGGCGATTTATGCGGTATGGAATTTTAATTTTCTGTTGCGTTAATGAGTTGAAGTGATTTCGGTCGATTAAATTGTCACTAAGACATTGCCTACAAATAGTTGACAGCCTCTTGTACTTAGACCATATTGGTCCTGTGCCTACAGATCTTCAATGATAAGTAATTAAATCGCACGTCATTAAGACTTTAACATCAGACGCTGAGTATTTCTCATTATAGTGGTAAAAAATAGATAGTGCCCTATTGTTGAAACATGAATGTATATTCAGGTAGTTCTATATTTTCAACACAAGGGAACTATCACATTTGTCTGGTCATTAATTAAGTTCTTTAGTAATTGCATTTAATTAATAACTTAATAACATGCAATAGCTAAAACTAACAAACTAATTAGTGCCAATTGTGTAAAGCAATAAGTAAATATTTTGTGAAATGTACAAGCTTTTATTATTAATTTCAAAACCATCATAAAATTATTTCAGTGCTGACTGCTATATCTTCAATAAGACTTTCATAGTTTTTACCTTTATTTTTCTCTGTCAACGAGTTTTTGAGTCTTGGGAGACTTTAACTTCTTATTTTACTTTAGAATACTCGTTATCCAAAAACTTGCCAAACTTACAGGAAATATGAAATATTCTGATACGCAAAATGACACATCGTGAACTATATTCCTCTGAGAACTAAATTTTGTCAGACAAAAATATTTTATGTTTCAAAAACTAATGCAAGTTATGTCAATACTAATCCACATTCTGGCACATGAAGGCATATCGCGAAATTGGCAGGCTTCGTTTTAGGTACTCAGCGACTAAAGGAAGATAGAAACATGTGGAAGGCTGAAAATAAAACAAAAAGACAAGCCCTGCAGAATTATTAGACACTAACTAGAAGTCCGCCCCCGCTTCACTCCGGTATCAAATGGTTTATTCGATTTCACAACAAACACCTACGGATAATATCATAGCAATAGTGTCGGATTGCATCATTTAGATTTACGGAGGCACTTAAAATATTAAAATTCTGAAAATGACTGAAAGTAATATGTTAAAAATAGTAAAATATAGCTATCTTAACCGCTAAATTCATTGATTTCTAAAGGTAAAATAATTTTTCAAATAAGTAAATTAGATTTTTATTTAAATCGTTGTCACACAAAAAATCAAATCTTTTTATAATATTAGTTATCTATACATATAATAAAATTTGAGTGTCTGTTTGTAATATTGAAATAACCGTTTTTTACTACATGTAGGTATATGAATATATATATATATATATATACATTCACCAGAATAACAATTTTTACAATTTTTGTCTGTCTGTCTGTCTGTCTGTTTGTTCCGGCTAATCTCTGAAATGGCTGGACCGATTTTGACGGGACTTTTATTGGCAGGTAGCTGATGTAATAAGCAGTAACTTAGGGTACGTTTATTTAAAAAAATATTTTATTTTAGAAAAATAAATCGACTGTTAGGCGGAACGAAGTTCGCCGGGTCAGCTAGTATTAAATATAAAGATACCAATGACATATTTTGATTTACATAAAGCACAATAAATTGATACAATTTATTTTACTGTCAATGAAAATAAAATTGAGCCAGATGAAATAGATAAGTCTCCTACTACAGACAGACTACTTCTCCAGTCTTGATTCAATTCTGGAATCCTTGGGGTCAGAGTATTCGCATCACATCATTATGGGTGATTTCAACACCAATCTTCTCCTTCCTAACTCCCAACGTTCTCGCAAACTACTCGAGATCATCGAGTCAGCCAGTCTTCACCTAATGCCACTTCAGGCCACTCACCACAACGCTACGGGTTGTGATACCTGGCTTGACTTAATCCTCACCTCATCTCCTAACCTTGTCCTTTCCCATGGTCAACTCCTTGCTCCAGGTTTCTCCCATCACGATCTCATTTTCCTATCCTATAACCTCAAACCTCCTAAACCTCCGCCTAAAGTACTGCACCGGCGTTGTTTTCGACGTATGGACATTGTAAAACTGCAACAAGATGCCTCAGAATTGGACTGGACCAACTTGATGATGGCCTCCACCGTTGACGAAAAAGTTAAGGTCCTTAACCATAATATTGTCTCGCTTTACGATGTCCATGCTCCTGTTAGGAGAGTAAAATTAAAGCGCTTACCAGCACCCTGGCTTTCGCCAGGTGTTCACATGGCAATGAGGCGTAGGGACCGTGCTTTTCGTAAATATAAGAAGGATCGCTGTGACGACAATTGGTACACTTTTAAAACTGCAAGGAATCGGTGTAATCAGATGATTCGGAACGCAAAACGCCGATATATTCTCAATAACATCACATCTTCATGTCCCGCCGATATCTGGAAGTTTCTTGGAACTCTGGGTATCGGCAAACAGCGACGTGTTGACTCGCATCTGACAATTGGTTTGGATGAGATTAACAACCATTTCTCTTCCAATATTCCATTTGATCACCAAACCAAGTGTCAGACTATCAACTACTTAGCTGATCTACCTCGTCCAGAAATAGGAAGTTTGTGCTTTTCTCCAGTGACTCCGGCGGAGATCAAAAAGATAATCCTGTCTATTAAATCCAATGCGGTGGGCAGTGACAGCATTAGCCGCCGCATGATCACCACAATCCTAGAACAGCTCCTCCCAGTCCTCACTCACGTCATAAATTATTCTCTCCTTTCTGGCACGTGCCCAGCATCGTGGCGCAGAGCTCACGTTATTCCTCTCCCTAAGGTACAAACTCCTTCCCTTCCTAATCACTTCAGACCCATATCCATTCTCCCCTTCCTGTCCAAAGTGCTTGAAGCTTGTGTGCATAAGCAACTGTCACATCACATTTACACGCACAAACTTTTAAGCCCGTTTCAGTCCGGCTTCAAACCAGGTCACAGCACTGTTTCCGCTCTCCTCAAAGTGACTGGCGATATCAGAGAGGGCATGGAGAATACTAAAGTCACCGTATTGGCTCTAGTTGACTTCTCAAAAGCTTTCGATACCGTCAGTCACGATATCCTCCTAGCAATCCTTTCCCATCTTATGATCTCCTCCGAGACTCTGGAATGGTTCTCAAGTTATCTTCGAGGTCGCCAGCAGTTGGTTCGCGTAGATGAGCAGTCATCGAATTGGCGTGACATTGTTTCTGGCGTTCCTCAAGGCGGTATACTTTCTCCTTTGTTATTTTCAATTTTTATTAACCTCATAACTAAGAACCTTCAGTGTGAGTATCATCTGTATGCCGATGACTTGCAGATATACTATCAGGCTGACGTGGACAAAGTGTCGTCCGCTATCGTCATGGTCAATAGGGATCTGGATCATATAAAGAATTGGTCTGATAGGTTTGGCTTGACTGTTAACCCCGCGAAGTGTCAGGCCATAGTGGTGGGTAGCCAAAGATTAATAAGCAGGTTAGACATAGCTACGCTTCCACCTCTTATTTTTAATGGTGAAGTCATAGAATTGTCACCAACAGTCAAGAACCTCGGCCTGATTATTGACACTACGTTGAATTGGCGAGCTCAAGTGGCTCAAGTTAGTCAAAAAGTCACTGGTACCCTGCGTGCTCTATACCGACTAAAAAATTTTCTTCCATGGAGGACTAAGGCAATGCTGGTGCAGGCTTTAATTTTTCCTTTAATCGACTATGGTGATGTGTGCTACTTTGACCTGAATGCAGAGCTTCTCAATAAACTCGACCGTCTTCTCAATAACTGCATTCGATTTACTTTTAACCTTCGTAAGTATGACCATGTGTCCACTTATCGTTCCCAGCTAAAATGGCTAACTATTTTTCAACGCCGAAGTTTGCGTGCGCTAACCACTCTATATTCAATTCTAACTTCCCCTAACCCTCCTCCTTACTTGACTCCTTATTTTCAGTACCTTAGTTCTATCCATGATAGAAATCTTCGCTCCGCTAATAATCTTCTCTTAACTTGTTTCTCTCATACAACAGATTTTGTTCACTCTTCTTTTCCTAATCAATCTATCCTTCTTTGGAATGCGCTTCCTCTCGAAATCAGGAAGTCCACTAACCGTTATGTGTTTAAAGTTAAAGTCCGGGAGTTATTATTATCCAAATAATAAGGCAGTTTCATTCATCACACATATAAGTAATTATGTATTATTTTCCACCTTTAAATGGATTATTTTATTATATTTATATATATTATTATATCATATTATTATATAATACTATATATATGTATATTTATTTATATATATATTATATATGTATATCCTATCCTTTAACCTAAGTACTTTGCACCTACTTGATTGTCTCTGCATCACCCAATGGTAGACTGGTAGATAATGCCTCAGGCATTAAGTCCGCCTTTACATGTATGTGTATAAAGTTTTAAATAAAAATAAAATAAAATAAGTCAAAAAGCGCTTTGGAATTTTTAAATAAGACGTTAGATAATTTTAGTAGTCTGAAGCTTACTTGTAGCATTACGAATCTTTTCTTACCAAACTAGTTTGGTTTAGTTACGAACTCACATGTGTATCACATTGCGTAAGTGTAGTATTCATAGTGCTATTGCTCTTGAAACTACTAAATAGGTACTTAGTATACTTTCATAGTAATCTTTATCATCAATTAGCTACGAAGAGGATGCTACAGTGCTACGAGATGCTACGTAGATGTCTCGGCCTTTGATATGTATAGCAGTTTTAAAGTGCTGAGTTATGAGCCTTGATCATTGCAACAAAAATACGGTCACATACAAATACGGTTTTTTTTTTTGGCAAATTTCTTGTATCTCACCCTATAAAAGATTTCGGTCATAGTAGCAATATGTTGGCAGTGTTATTATGATTCAGCTAGATAATGGTGGTAGTCAGCGCCCTTAAGAGAATATAATTATGTAGGTATAGCCAGCAGCTTCTCAGTTGAGTTGTAAGTAATCTGTTTGTTTTTTTATTGCAGCAGCAATCGGAGCCAAAGCCAGAGGTCGATGATAATCTTGTAAAATCAAATTACTTACCTAATGAAACCCTCGCAATTATAAAAATATTTATTGATAACTATAGTTTTATGTAGTAATTTCTGACTATTATAATTGTAAAAATGGAAATAAAAGAAAATAGTTTCTAAGATAACAGTTTATTTACTATTCATAATCTACAATCAGTCACAAGAAAATTTTAATAATGGTAGTTATGTTCGTAGTTAGTAGTGTGGTGATGTACAGAAGGAGCGGTGTTGTGTACCACAGCGTTGAAACTGAAAAAAACAAAACCAATATAGTTTCACTTTCATACTAGTTCGGTAGCACTACTAGAATTGGAATAAATATTAGTAATAACTTACCCATTGTGGTCATCAGCGGTGTACTCGACCCTGCGCACGGAGCCATCAGGCTGCACTAGAGAGTAGTAGCCGTGCACAGCGTCACCGTCGCGGCTCTCGTGCTGAGACTTGTGGTCGCCGGTGTGTGGGTCAGACACCGAGTAAGAGTAGTCGTATTTGGGGTGAGACTGAAATTTTTACAATTATTAAAATATATATTTACAAAAAAGCTCTAGAATTAATTAAACAGTCATAATGAAACATACGTAAGTATCATGGCCGTCATAGTGAGCTACAGGGGCGGCATAGTGGGCAACTGGCGCGACATAATGCGCATGGGCAATGGGAGCAGCGTAGTGGGAAACTTCAGAAGAATAGTGGGATCCAGGGGCAGAGTAATGACCGCCATAGTGAGAATGTTCATCGTGGCGGATGATACTTTGGGAAGACACGGCGTGACCGTAACCGGCGTGATCGTGTTCGTTTCCGTAATAGATGGTGCCTGCGCTGACAACGGCCAGGAAAGCGCCGAAAGTTATGATCTGAAAATAATATTATATGACAGTATTATTATTTTAATGATATTATAGAATGGTACACTTAGACCGGCGAATTACAGACTAAGTAAGCCTTGACAAAAGTTAGTATAATATTAACGAAATTTTCTATAATCAGGCAAGTACTATTTAAAATGAATGCAACTAAGTAACCTTTTACATTTAAGCATTTAATTATACTTCTATTACTCACTTTGCTAAACATTTTGTTGTATTGTTTGTTACAATCAAGTGTTGATTGATGACAATAGAAGTGCTGTATGGTTTTATAGGATACGATTTACGTCGCAGTGGGGCGGTGAAATTTATGCCTTGAGTACGCAACTGTGACATCGTACTAAAGATGGTTAGACCTTGGTTTTTCAGTTTAATACTGTGTAATCGTCGACTTGTTTATAATGACATTAATTATAAATAAAATAATTAGTAAATTTTTTTATTGGTCTAATAACTGTATGTTTAGACATTTAATTAAGTACTCGATAAAGTTTGCATGTATCGCATTTCAAGTTTCTGAATAAGTGTTTTTAACTTTTTTTGTATCTGCTATAGATATTTTTAGGCTGCGACATACTTTCTCACGATTTTTACCTTAAGAAAATTCATCAACATGGGCTAGAGTTATCCACATACATGTTCTATGAACCAGGGGACGAGCCTATTGCCATGTTTTTATAGCCTGTGACCACAATTCTATAGCCTGTGACTACAATTCTTAACTCTGAGCTGACTAATGAGGATTTCTTGACTTATACGACTCTGAGATCAAACCGTGAAAATTTGTAACAATCTTGTTTTCAAAATAACTGTAATCTAAAACATTTGAGACTGTAATGAAGTAGACAGTAGGTAGGTAAATCAGTTTGGAAGATCACATGGTACAACTTGCAAATATCGTAAGTTTTAGTTAACTAGTATGTATAGTTTCTTGAAAAAATGTTATAGTCTACCTGATGTAATCTAAAAAAATCCTAATGTAGTTTACAGAAAAATCTATCACAGACACTAAAACGTAAAAAAATAATAAAACTGCTTTAAAATACCGTCTTCAAATACTAAAAAGTATAAAATAACATAATAAAAATTTAATTTAATTCACCTCTTATGCAAACCTAATAATACCTTTAATATTAATAAATACTATTACTTGTATGTGCTACTTGTTGATAGATTTGAAGTCGGTGTCAAGCCCTAAACAAAATAAAACTTAATATTATAAGCAGCTTACTTACAGCAATGAAACTCCTACACTAAAGATTAACCTACGTAAATGAACCTAAGGAACAATGTGTTAAATGAAAATGATGTAAACTTTATGATAAAAATATATATAATATTAATACCTGAATGAGTAACTATAGCTATACTTAACCAATATTATCCGTTTATATGAATATATTTGTTGCCCTGAACAGGACCTTTTGGTTTGCGTATTGTGAGAAGAACACACAACACGACTGTTTTGAAGACTAATAATAGATTTAAATAATAAATACCTACAATTATGAAAACAATTTATACATAATTATATAGCTTCGTGCAATGGATAAATTATACAAATCTATTAATTAGGTTACAATGCATCCAAATTTTTCTATATTTCGAGACGACCGCCAACGACATCTGCCCGCGCGTGTTTGCCCGCTTGGGTAGTTTTATTCTAGACGAAGCTGTTGTTTGCACAAAGTCAAGCGCGGCAAGTGTAAGTACTATATTTGGCTTGGTACCAACTTTAAACCTATTAATAGGTAGCTCATGTAGATAAGAGTACATTATTAATATTAAAGGTATTAGGTTGGCATAAGAAGTGACTTAAATAAAATCTTTAATAAATTATTTTATACTTTTTAGTATTTGAAGTCGGTTTTTAATGTAGTTTTATTTGTTTTAGATTTATTAAAGGTTGGCTATTTGGTGATATATGGCAATATGGTGACAATTTTGTTTTACCTTTGCTAATATGGCCCAGCGCGATTATTACGTTTTTCGAATGAACTGACGTTAGCTACGTGCCGGCCATTCATCGAGTTGCGACTGTGGTCGCTGTCGTGTCATAGTGTGTGCTCGTTTCAAAGTGAAAAATGGAGAATCATCGGTACGTAAATGTCACCATATTATTAAATACATTACTTTTGTTATATTTATTTTGTTTTTAGCACGCTTTGAGTGCGTTTTGTAGGAAAGGTTAAGCAATAAACTTTGCGTCTTACTGTTTTTGAAAATTACGGTTTGAATTTAATTTGTTCAACTAACGACCTTACGAATTTGATAATTTTTCTTACAGAAACGAGTCGTCGGGCAAATAAAAGCGCAAAATAAAGGCGATGTACGAAGGAATTATGACGCTTCATGCTTTAAAGATGCTTACCTGCAGGTCGTCAGAGATATGTGGTCCGTTTATAAGGCACCCAAGGAGTAGGCATACCATGGTCTATTTTGAAGAGGCACTTCAAAGCAACAAACGGAGCTGTAACCCATACAGCTAGTGCTAGTAGAGTGCATGAACTGTAGGAAGAGGTACCACCAGGAATGTACTGCCACTGTGTCACCACTACAGCTCCTATGTGATAATTGTGACAGAGGAGCCTTTTCAGGCTCTGATGACACTGATTGGACACCGGAATATACTTGTCACCATATTGCCACATATAAGTATCACCAATTATTGCACCCGTATCGCCATATTGACGAACTATTTAATTTGATTTTAAATATTTTTAATTTGATTTTCTCATTGTGATTAATAATTTAAGAAAAGAAAAGTCTGATTTTTGTAATAAGCAAAGTGATTTTCTAATAAATGTTACTTTTGGTATATTTATTTTTTATACTTTATTCCTTATTATCACCATATAGCCAACCTTTACTCTATATATATTGCGCTTTTTTAAGAAGATTTATTTATATTGTTGCGACGATTACCTATAACGTTCGCAAGTACTTACCTACTCGTGTACGACGAATACCTAAGCTCTAGAACGTTCGCAAGTACCTACCTACAGGTATACGACAAATACCTACGCTAGAACGTTCGCATGTACCTACCTACATGTATAACAATAGCTCATCGGCGGTAGGCATACCTACGCGTCGCAGCTAAGTACCTACACTCATTGTTCTGTTTTCGAGAATTGTCGGCATCTTTGTAGTAATAACTGGAAGGTTCTAGAAATCTATTAAATGACTATAAAAAGGATTCGACCGTCGGCACTTCGTTGTCGTTTGTTGTTGAGTTGTGAATAAAGCGATCTCGAGCGAACCTCTAAGTAATACGGAAGTTTACGAAGAGCGATATACGAAGCGTGATAGTGTAGTATAAGTGTTTGTTGCGTTAAATTGTTACTGTTAGTGTATTGTACGAGTCTTGAATAAAGTCATCATCGCGTAACTGGCATTTTACATCGAACCCCATCCTGACACGTAACAATATGAATTACCTATGATATAACGAATAATTTATGTACGTTGATATAGTTTTTATTTATTATTATTATAAAACAAGGAGTTACAATATTACATAAAAATTATTATATCGTTGTACTCCTATAATATCATCATATCAACCAAAAGAAGTCCACTGCTGAACATAGCCCTCCCCCAATTTTCGCCACCGTGGCCGGTCGTTCGCCACCCTCATCCATCGGTATCTTGTGAGGGGTCTGCCTACGCTGCGTCTTCCGGTTCGTAGTCGCCACTCTAGAACCTTTCTGCCCAACGGCCATCAGTTCTGCGAGCTATGTGTCCTGCCCATTGCCATTTCAGAGAAGCAACTCTGCGTGTTACGTCAGTTAATTTGGTTCGCCTGCGGATTTCTTCGTTTCTCAAACGATAACTTTTGTATGTAATGTTATTACGGTTACAAGGTAAAATACACTCTATACTGAATTAAAATTAAGTTACAATTAATTTATAGTTTACATTAAAACAAGCTTCGCAGTGCGGTTTTACCCGCGTTTATTTTATATTCTGAAGGCCCCCCGGAGCGTGGTCTATAGCAACTACGAGAAAATCGAATTATTTAGCATGATATATTTTTCATTGGATTTACGTTTGTAGTGGTCATTACGCTTATGCATTCGGTACATAAAAATGGGTCTGCATCCTGTATTGCCAATATAATGGACTGGTACGATACACTTATAATAAATAATTTAACTTATGGAATAAACGGCAAAAAATAAGTAGATAAATTGATTAAATGGCATTTATATTTATAACATTCACGTGGCACACATACATACACAAATATAAATAATATTTTCACACATTACATATTCAGTTAAACGGTGTTACAGATGATTTAATAATGATGGTATCCGTGAGCAGGAGCGTGAACTGGGTGCACGGAGGGAGCTGAGTTGTGCACTACAGCGTTGAAACTGAAAGTAAAGAAAATAATGTTAGTTATTATTGATTGTCTCTTATGCATAAGTTTCAAAAAGAATAATTAATCCTTGTTCAACGTGCAAGACTAATCTTTCGAAAACTTTGGCACTAAATCAGGCAAGTCAAGGCAAGGATAGACATGTAACATTTATATGAGTCCAGATGATATACCTGTGATAAATGTAGACTTTCAGCAGCATATTAGTTGAATATAGATTGTTATAGCCACTAGACAGCTTTGTAAAATGAAACATACCCATGGTGGTCATCGGCAGTGTATTCGACCTTGCGCACGGAGCCATCAGGCTGCACCAGCGAGTAGTAACCATGCACAGCGTCACCGTCGCGGCTCTCGTGCTGAGACTTGTGGTCACCAGTGTGAGGATCAGCCACGGAGTAAGAGTAATCGTATTTGGGGTGAGCCTGGAATGTATTATATTGCAGATTTAGAATTCGAAATGTAAATATTAAGAGTATTTTATTAAAAGTGCACACATACAACACACAAACAATCGACCTCTGCTGAGCTCGGTCTTTCATCCAGTTTACACCCGTAAAATTAAACGACAAAAGAAAATACTTACGTATGTGTCGTGGTGGTGATCGTAGTGGGCCACGGGAGCAGCGTAATGGGCTACGGGAGCAGCATAGTGGGCAACAGGCGCAGCGTAATGAGCGATGGGTGCAGCATGATGAGCAGCATAGTGCAGAGGGGCAACGTGGCCTTCATCGTGACGGACAATGCTTTGAGAGGACACAGCGTGACCATGGCCAAGAAGGCCAGCATTGGCAGCGGCCAAGAGGGCACCAAAAGCTACGAGCTGTAACATAACATGGTTAATTTTAGCTGTAAAACAAATGTGAACAACAAAATTTTAAATTTAAATATTAATGTTTTTGGAACAGTACACAATTAATTATACGGTGACTTACTTTGCTAAACATGTTGGTTGTTTAGTTTGTAAAAATCAAGTGTTGATTGATGTCAATAATTGTCCGGTAGTATGGTTTTATAGATCACGAATGGTGCGTGCGCGGACACGGGTGGGGCGGAGAAATGCGAGCGTGCACCTTGACTTTGAAATTGTGAATACGAAGGTCGAAATATTGTAAGTATACGCGTACAAAGCGGTTTATTTTTGTGGTCAATTTTATATACTGTATTAGGAAACCGGATTTTTTTCTAATAGGTATGATTACATCTGGATTATTGGTAATAAACCTTGTCAATCAAATTAAAACCTATTGACCGTGCGTGACTGTACAGTTCAGCACCTACACTATCATGTCCGGTCTGAGTATTAATCCGGTTGTTATATTTAACTGTTAGTCATAAACAAGCAATTGTTTTAGGAATGATCTATGTAGTTATAAATCTTATTTATTGTTATAAATACAAGTAAGATGTTATTGCAGTGGTCACGTTGAATAACAGAAATATTTTTCTAGGTTGATTACTTCCACTTTTTTGCATATTTAATTTATAGTTATGAATGTCTGAAATTGGCGTGCATCAGTTCTAGGTCAGTCACTTATTTTGCCTAAATTTCTTATTAAATCTGCCGACATATTAGTGGCTCAGAAGTATAACAATGGAATGCCACGCAGGCAGGTCTCAGTTTTGATCACGATTCGATTTGGTTTTTCAATTCCGAAATTTACATTACATTTTAGCCCGCAGTTGGAAATTGTGCTAGGCCTTTGTTGTAGTCCTGTGGGCATTCTGCGATGTTGTCGTTTATCACAAGTGGACATTTTGCGTTCTAGTCACTTTAACATTTTTCATGCCTAACACATCAACCCCTCAAAAAAATATGTACTTTGAAATTTTGCCTCTTTTATTTCTCATAAGTTTAAACTTGTAAGGCAATTGCAATAAAATACTTTCATGTTACGATTTTTTCTAAGCAAGTTTTAATTAAGCCGTAAATTGAATATACAGTTCATAAGCTAAACGTACTAGCTTTCCTCGGCGCGGTTTCACCCGCGTTAAGTTACATCTTTAGTTACTGCTTTGCTCCCGTCGCTCGCAGCGTGATGTTACATATCCTATAACCTTTTTTAAGAACTGTTAGTTCTTGGGATTAGCGCGTTCAAACAAACAAACATTCTTTCGCTTTATATATTAGTATAGATTACAACGGTTTGTGATGTGCCAATTAGATACTAAAATAATAACTTGTGAGATACGTTATAATACAGGCAATCATTGATAACAAAGTGCCCTCGGCCATTATAGTTTACGGGCTATTTCATATTATCTTTAATAATTACTGTTATGTTGTGGGTATGTTACAATAGTATAGATCTAATTATACGGCAAAGTTGCTACAAATTTATTGCATTTAATTTATTGCATTTAATTTATTGCATTTAATTTATTGCATATAATTTATTGCATTTAATTTATTGCATTTAATTTACTGCATTTAATTTATGCAAAATCAATGGTATCGGCAACGAGCTGCTGCTGCGTGCTGGCTGGCGTCAAAGCTATCTCCTATAGTCCGGGTTTATTATTATTAAAGACTTCTTCTTCTTCTTGATTTAAGAGCTCAGCTCTTGTCGGTGGAGCATCCGCCATTGTGCTCTGTCTTTTGCTTTAATTTTTCCTCTTGATACGACTCGACTTTAAGGTTTTCTTTAATTTGTTTTATATAACTCCATTTTGGTTCTCTTCCTCGTTTACCTTCAATCTTTCCTCTAAAATAGTCTTAAATAAATTATCGTTCCGTATCAAGTTGCCAAACAGCTGTCCTCTTCTATTAACTATTGTTCCCAACAACTGTTTTTTCTTTAACTAGTTCTAGTACTTTTTCATTTGATTATTTCTCTGTCCAACTGATATTTTCCATCCTTCTCCAACATTATAATTATCTCAAATGCCTCCACCATTTCGCTCTCTCTTTGGTTTAGCATCTACGTTTCACATCCGTATAATGCTATACTCCATATATAGGTCTTTATAAGTTGCTTCTTTATGTTTCTATTTATAGGAGCTTTAAAAAGTTGTTTCTTGTTTAAAGACAGTCCCTGCATATACTGCATGGTAACAATTTGCAATATTTTAAATACTACATATTAATTAAGCATTTTATTTTATGAGAAATTGATTACTACATCAAAGGTTTTTAGACGATATTAAAAGTTGAAAAATTTGTAACTGCCTGTAAGTGAACCACCAACTGGCAGACTATTTTAAAAATACTACCTACAGGAGTACCTTTACAAAAGATAAACTTTAAAGTCTTAAGGGACTTAAGAGATTCTGAACTTTCAAATGAATAAATGCGAGGTAAGTACCTACTCTCAAGTTATTAGACACTATCTGTAGTACAATTTACAGAAAAAAGTTAAATGTTACCATTTTTTTAATTTTATAAAAATAGAATGGGAAGTATTTAATAATAAAACGGTTAATTACTACCAATTACAATAATTATTAATCATATACGATTAAAAACAATAAACACAGATAAAAAGGAATAAAATGGAAAAAAAAAAAAAAATGATATGATAAAACACATTCATGCATCACGCTCGCAGAACCGCAAGCACTCTGACAATATTTTCTGCCATCCATCCGCAAACAGATCACAGTTAGGATTGGCACACAGGAGAGCATTGAGTGCTGATAGTGTGCGCGGTACAGGCGACATGGAACGCGCTACGGTGCGACATGATGGCACAGCGAACAGCACATGTCTCCGGTTACGACGATAGTTGTCAGGAGTATAAAAACGACACAACTCGTCATGTAGATCTAGTGCATCAATTTTCCCCCTAAAGATTTTGCACATAACTACAAATTGGCACATATTCCACCTGACTTCCAGTGAGTTATACCCTAGGAGATATTTAGTAGGGTACCTACATATAAGGGTAGTACCCGTACATTCTCTTGTAAAGATGCCTAGGGAAAGCTTTTTGTACCTTTTCCAGCATCAGAGCGTAAGTACTTTCGTGTGGATTCCATACGCACATACTGCTTTCTAGCTTGCAGCGTACTAAAGCTCCAAAAATTAACCTTACCACATGATGGTTACGAAAGTCTTTAGAATTTCTAAGGACAAAACCCAGACGTCTAAAAGACTCATTTGCCAATGCGATGATGTGGCTGTGAAGGTTAATTTATGGTCAAATGTCACACCTAAGTCTTTGATGCTAGTGGGACGAGACATACTAGTGCCATTTATTCTGTAGTCATATTCAATTGGCTGACGCTTGCATGCAAAAGTCATTGCATTACATTTACAAATGTTAAGGTCCATTTTGTTTTCTTGACACAATTGTACTAAGGCATCAATATCAGTCTGCATACTCAAACAGTCTGCATATGATGTTACCTCGGTGTAAAGTTTGAGATCGTCAGCGTACAGTAAACACCGGGTGTGCTGGAGAACCACAGGAAGGTCATTAACCATAATTAAAAACAATAATGGTCCTAGTATCGAGCCCTGGCTCACACCGGAACGCGTATGATAGGGTTTAGATTTGTATATGCCAAGTCTGACAAACTGCTGGCGATTACGGAGATAGTCTGCGAGGAGCCGGAGAAGTCCAGGAGCAAATCCAATGCTGCAGAGCTTTACCAGCAGTATGTCGTTATTAACCCTGTCAAACGCCTTCCGAAAGTCGAAGTAAAGGACGTCTACCTGAGAACCTCGGTCTAACTTAGTCGAAATGTAGTCGACTAGAGTCAAAAGATTTGAGTCCACTGATCTTTTTGGTCTAAAACCATGCTGTTCATTACAGAGTAATTTATCTACCTGTGCAAGTATATATTTGTGAATAATTATCTCAAATACAGGTGATGACAAAATAGCAATAGGTCTGTATTCTTCGACCTTGGACTTATCAGAACTTTATGGTATCGGAATCACCCTTGACAATTTCCATTGCGATGGGTACTGTCCATTTTCTAGAGCAATATTAAAAATGTAACATAAAGGGATAGAAAAGACTTTGTCTGTAAGCTTTAGTACAGTAGAGGGAACACAATCAGGACCTAAAGAACTACTTGCTTTTAATTTACTTATTGCATTTATGACATCACTAGGTGTGATTTGAAAAATATTTGTATAATCACTATTGCAACTTTTGTCATTTCTATTTATTGAATCAGTATTAAGAGCTGGTACATCTGGCAAAAATACGCTAGCAAAATATTCAGCAAAAGCTTCGGCAGCAACCACCCCAGTACAGATTAAACCATTATAAGTTACGCTAGGTTTAAATCCTCCTTTGGTACGCAGCTTCGAGATATGAGACCAAAACTATTAGCGTTATTCTTACGTTGCTTTTTAGGCACACACTCGTCAAAAAAACTATAAATAATTTTGTAAAAACAGTCAGTAGCACTGAAAGCATCTACAGCTTGCAACACCTCACTCTAACAACAATCAGAGAATAACGAGTATAACCTCTCATAGTCGCACTTGTAGAAGTTCCAGCCATTCTTCGGACCAATGTTACTTGGCTCTAAATGATCAGAACAACGAGCTGTATCGATTCTTACCCCAATATCCAACGGCGGGTGGTAGGCATCCGGGGGTACCACACCGTCAGTAGCACGGACGTGCACACCGTGTACATTTACACACTCCCGGACCAAAACAACATCTAACATTCCTCCATGCATATTTCGAATAACATTCATATCAGAGAGACTACAATATAAGGTAAAATAATGATAATAATTGTTAATATTTACAGAAGCACTATACAGATTTAAATCACCCAGTATCAAAACAGGACACTTTAACGTACTCATAATAGATTCACATTTAGAAAACCATAACATATAATTACTATCTGTAGCAGTTGGCTTAATGTATACAATAAGTAAAGTAAACTTAAGTAAACTCCAATCAAGCCTATTGTAAAAATAATATTTAAAACCCATATTTTGGGTAACTTGTTTCCTAACTCATTTGTAAATTTCCTTAACTCAAATATCGAGTAGCTAGTAGTCAAATGTCCTAAAAGCTTGTTATATAATTTAGTACAATTTTCAAGACACCTATCGAGTTGAAATATATTGCTAGGGTAAAGTATAGGTTTAAAAGTAAAATGATAGCCTACAGGATAAAGGTGAAAATAAGTAGATTATATTGATTACATGGCAATTATATTTACAACATTCTCGTGGCACACATGCATACACAAATATAAATAGTATTTTTACACGACATATACTCAATCAAAGAATGTTAGAGATGATTCAGTAATGATGGTATCCGTGAGCGGGAGCGTGAGCTGGGTGTACAGAGGGAGCTGAGTTGTGGACGACAGCGTTGAAACTGAAAGTAACGAAAATAATATTAGTTACTGTCAATAATATTATTGTAACTAAAAAGATAGCTTTTACAAAATGAAACATACCCATGGTGGTCGTCAGCGGTGTACTCGACCTTGCGCACGGAGCCATCAGGCTGCACCAGCGAGTAGTAGCCGTGCACAGCGTCACCGTCGCGGCTCTCGTGCTGAGACTTGTGGTCACCGGTGTGAGGGTCAGACACAGAGTAGGCGTAGTCGTATTTGGGGTGAGCCTAGAATGTGTAGCAATGCATTGAGAATACTAATCGTTAAGTATAATAGTGTTTTATGAGCGCAAAAAAAAGATAATAAGAAGTACTTACGTATGTGTCGTGGTGATCGTAGTGGGCCACGGGAGCAGCGTAATGGGTAACGGGGGCAGCGTAGTGGGCAACAGGAGCAGCATAGTGGGCGATGGGTGCGGCGTGGTGGGCTACTGGGAGAGCTGCATAATGCAGAGGAGCAACGTGGCCTTCATCATGATGCACAATGCTGTGAGAGGACACAGCGTGACCGTGGCCAAGAAGACCAGCATTGGCAGCAGCCAACAGGGCGCCGAAAGCTACGAGCTGTAACAGAAATAAGTATATAGGTATATTCTATTTTAACTTCACGATGTCTTAGGACCGAGAACTTTTGATCTTTTGAAGCTAAGTTTATTTAAGTTGTTTGTTATTTAAAACATATCAAAGATATATAATAAAAGTAAACTTTAAAGGTATTACGTTTAATTTTAATTTGCGACTTACTTTGCTGAACATGTTTAGATTGTAAGGATCAAGTGTTGATTGATTTCAATTGTCCGGCAGTATGGTTTTATAAATCGTAAATGTTGCGTGCTCGGACACGGGTGGGGCGAAGAAATGCGAGCGTGCACCTTGACTTTGAAACTGTAACATTCAAGGTCGAATCACATGCGTGGTGGATTTCGTCTGTAATCGTAATGTAACAGTAGAACTTTCGCTGCAAAAAACTAATATGTTTTTTATTTTCGCGTTTACCTACTGATAAAATATTGATGTAGTCAGTGGTTTTGTGATTTATATCAGAACTTTTTAAAAGTTTTCTTGGGCATTTGTTGTAAAATTTTTCTGTTTCAAACTAGATATTAGAAAAACAATATAGTAATAATCGAATAAAAAATATATACCTACCTACGAGTAACAAAGGTTCAATACATAGCAATAAAAGTAACATTCAGAGTGCCGGAGGCCCAATTTTCCCCCCTTTCCTTTTTTCTCACCTCTCTCAATTCTATCACCTACCCCACTCCTTTCGCGGTAGGCAGCGGCTTCGTAGAGTCTGGCATTCCAGGAGCAAAGCTATACTCAGATTCATCCATGAGCGACAGTTACCACTTACCATTACGTGGGTTGTTTGCTCGTCTGCCACTGTCGGCAAGAAAAAAAGTACTCAGAATTAAAAATAAAATAGCAGTTTAAGTCGCTGATACAACTGACAAAAGATTACAATAATGATACATCCAAAAGGTTATGCCCACAGCTATCAAGCTGAGTGATTGCGCGTTTACGAGACTTATACAAACATACAATTAACTAATCTACTGTTAAATCTTAGGTGAAGTACCGAGCGAAATGCTTTTAGGATTTTCACATGAGATTTAACAGCCACTGGTTAAGCCACCAGAGTTGTATACATGAGATTGTGTACCAGTGTGACTTTTCCAAATTCATTTGTACTTTTAAGTTTATCTTGGACATTTATTGACCTACAGCAAAGGAGAAAAAATCATGATTAAACTTGGAATTTTAAAAATATAAACCTGAAATTGTAAATCTGCCAGATCAATGCTCATGTTTTCTCTGTATGAGAAATACGGTTGCCCTGTACTAGGAAAGTAACAGACTGTTTGTCATTATGCTAGGTTTATGGACAAATAAGAGTTAAGAAGATTTTGTGCTCGTTTTACACTATAGACCTAAAACATAAAGATGAATTTTTTTTTACTGATAAATAATGAAGTTAATAACAGCAAAACTCTTTTTTAGGGCGCTGTACCTCAAGAGGCAAAATGGAACCCATAAAGGAACATTTTGTTGTCCACCTGTCTGTCTGTCTGTCAAGACGTTTTTCTTTGTGACATATGAATTAAGTCTTTTTTTACTTACGCTATGAAATGTTGCTTCTTGACAAAATGAATTAAAAGTTAACGCATTTATATTCGGTATATACAACAAATATAGCTGCTATTTCTGATTGCGTTGTTTGAGGTTTTATTAAAGCTTTAGTTTTAATTCTGGTATACGATTTGTAATTATTTATGATTTTTTATTATAGTTTACTTTTGTAAATTGCTCTGTAAATAAATATTGTAGTCTTTTGACAAAATAAAATGTTTACTGCAAATTAATTCAAACAGTTATTTGACCAGCTATAAAAATGTCTAACTAGAGAAATAACCTACCACATACATCACCAGTTATAATAAAGTTCAGCCATAAAATAATCAAACTAAAAGAATATCCGACTAGAGAAATGACCAACTGTAATAACGCCCAGCCATAAAAATGTCAAACTGTAAATATAACGAACCAGATATAGGACCAGCTATAATAAATGTCCAGGTATAAAAATGTCCAATTGTATTCGTACTATTGTTTAAGCTAACACTCACACTTTACTCAAACCCCTTTATTTTCTAAAACCGGTCTGCCAGTTATGAGAAGTTTTCACATTTATATTTCGTCAAAGGTAAAAAATTACGAACTCTAATACTTTTATCCTTTATTTTGCTTTAAGGTGCATGATTTTAAGTTTAATGGATTTTCTTGATTATTTGGTAAATGATAATATTTTGTATTTGATCTAATTAGGTAAGTATGACTTTTAATAATGTGTAGCCTAAACTTTAAACCAGAAAACTCTCTCGCAAGCCTCTGTCTCGCAGCTTTGTCAGTATAGTTAGCTAATGCCCTTGATCGTTTCTTACAGGTCAAAGCTAGACATTTTCAAGTGGTTTTGACCGGATGAACTAAACTATTAGTTCAGTTGTTCTTATTTTTTTCTTTTTTGTAATGTATTTACAATTAAAGTCATGGACGTATTGAAATATATTGGGTTCCGTATTTTTGACCATATTTATTAGGCATTTTTTTAGTTAGAACAAGTTTATCATTGGACTTTTGTATAATTGGACAATTTAATCATTTTGACATGTGTTTGAACATTTGCTTTTGTGGACAATTTTATTATTGGCTATATTTATCATTCGTCATTTCTAGGGTTGGGCAATATTATTACTGGTCATTTTTAAGCTTGGTTAATTTTATTACAGGATTTTTTTATAGTTGAACTAGTTGCCCAATTATAAAAATTACTATAATTACATTATATTAATTATAAATATATTAATTATAAAATTACCATAATTACATATATGAATTATGGTAATTTTTATATTTGGGCAATATTATCATTGGACATTTTTATGGTTGGATATTTATATCACTAGGACAAGCCTTCGGACATACGTGTTGTTGGACGTTATTCTTTTTGGCCATAAGTCGTGCAAAGGAGCAAAACGTTCTTCTAAATTAAAAGAAAAAAAAACTGAGACGCTACTGGGAAACACGCGTGACCACGAAAACTCTGTCAAGAGTTTGCGACTGCGAAGAAGAGAATATTTCTAAATGTTGCCCTTTTTCGGAGTTCCGAAATAGCTTTATCTGAAATCTATCTATACTATTATACAAAGCGGAAGAGTTTGTTTGTTTGTACGCGCTAATCTCTGGAATTACCAGTCGGATTAGAGAAATTCTTTTTGCGCCCAGCTCTTGAGGAAGGTTATAGGCTAACGTGTAACATCACGCTATTAGTGCCGGGAGCAGAGCAGTAAGCAAAGATGCGGGTGAAACCGCACCGCGGAAAGCTAGTTATAGTGCATATAATAATAACATAGTTACGAACACACATTTGCAGTTATAAAATGAACTTTGACATACATGAATAAGATGACAATTTGTGACTACAGAATCCGTAGATAGAGTTTCAATAATATGTACATATACTCCGTCTACGACAAAATTAGTTCACGTGCCAATGTTATTGATCGCTAAAACTTGAGTCAAAGTATTTGACCAATTTTTAATTAAATTAATTGAAACTCCTGTTAAGTACAACAAGATAAAATTTGTTATGTTCTACATAAATGAAGCTGAGCTCAAGAGTCTAAATCGTATCTATGTGGCAGGTTTTACATAAAAAAATATGCGGAGGCTTGGGTTACTCTAATTGTACCCTAAAGGGTCAATATTAAAAAAAGTACTATGATTAGCAATTATGGTTTATATTTACAATAGTTTGGTGGCACACTATGAAGTGTATGCGTGAGCATACGAAAATATAAATAGTAGGTAATAGTGACATATTAAATATTTAGCTTCACGGTGTTATAGATGACTTAGTAATGATGGTATCCGTGAGCGGGAGCGTGAACTGAATGCACTGAGGGAGCTGAGTTGTGGACGACAGCGTTGAAACTGAAAGTAACGAAAATAATATTAGTTACAGTCTATAATATTTTTGTAACCAAATAGATAGCTTCTACAAAATGAAATATACCCATGGTGGTCATCAGCGGTGTACTCGACCTTGCGCACGGAGCCATCAGGCTGCACCAGCGAGTAGTAGCCGTGCACAGCATCACCATCGCGGCTCTCGTGTTGAGACTTGTGGTCACCGGTGTGCGGGTCAGATACCGAGTAGGCGTAGTCGTATTTGGGGTGAGCCTGGAATGTGTAACAAGGCATATTGAGAATCATCATCATCAGCATCATATCAGCCAAAAGACGTCCACGGTGACAAAAATTGGAAAAGGCTATATTGTTAATACTAAACGTTAACTAAACTCTATACTAGTTTTTTTAAATCGTTAAAACAAGATAATAGAAAATACTTACGTATGTGTCGTGATGATCGTAGTGGGCCACGGGAGCAGCGTAATGGGCGACAGGGGCAGCATAGTGGGCAACAGGAGCAGCATAGTGGGCGATTGGTGCGGCGTGGTGGACTACTGGGACAGCTGCATAATGTAGAGGTGCAACGTGGCCTTCATCATGATGCACAATGCTGTGAGAGGACGCAGCGTGACCGTGGCCAAGAAGACCAGCATTGGCAGCAGCCAACAGGGCGCCGAAAGCTACGAGCTGTAATAGAAACAGGTATATAGATATATTTTTAAGATCACGATGTCCGAGTAAAACCGAGGACTTTGATCCTTTGGAACTAACTTTAAATTAAATTGTTTGCTATTTAAAACATAATATTAACTATTTATATACTTTAAAGTTATTATTAAATTGTACGTTAAATTTGCGTAATTTTAAAATTAAATGTTGTCTCACTTTGCTGAACATGTTGAGTTTGTGAGTGTCAAGTGTTGATTGATGTCAATTGTCCGGTAGTATGGTTTTATAAATAGTAATTGTTGCGTGCACGGACACGAGTGGGGCTGAGAAATGCGGGCGTGCACCTTGACTTTGAAAACTTTGTGAACATCACGGTCGAATTACATGGGTTTAAAGCAGATGATTTGTAAATGTATCTTCTGTCTTACATCATCATAGATAAGTACCTACGTATGATGCGTAATACTCGTATTTACGAAACGAGGGCCTAGACAAGTGGCATAAATGCTAATAGAATAGAATAGATTTTAAAATGTATGGGATTGACATAGGCTAATGACAGTGTTGACGTTAGCTATATGCCAATCCAGAGGCCCTAGACAAGTGTCAAAGATTTCTATTCTATTCATAGAATAGATACAAAAATGTATGAGATTGACATATAGCGCTGGCGTTAGCTTATGTCAATCCAATACATTTTTTAATCTATTCTATGAATAGAATAGAAATCTTTGCCACTTGTCTCGGGCCTCTGTATATTGATTAATCCATTCTATTCTTTTAGCGTTTATGCTACTTGTGTAGGCCCTCAGGGCTATTTTGAAGCAGATATCATATACGCTAGCTTTCTATAATCCAAATTTTTGGTACATTTATACTCTTAATGCTTAGCGGTAAATTGCAAATAAACTAGTAAGTCTTATATTATAACATTTTATCATACTTGACATTCTTTGGAATAACATACAGTAGGTGTAAAATGTGGTATTGGTATTGATACTATGTAAAATTATAATCTTGATTGAGTAATTCAAAATAAAATGAATTACTATGAATCCAGCAAAATTGTTTTGTATAGGTTACTATTTTAAGAGCTTTGAAATAAGTTTTCATAATGTAGATAAATTTGCTAATAATAAAATTGTCCTCAAAAATTTATGTAACTTGTAATTATCTTTTTATTATAGGTAGGTATATATATATTTTTTTTTAATTTCAAGACTTGCCTAATTTTGGATTGCAGTCTTATATTTAGTCACATTTGTTGCTTTTACCTAATTATTTTTATTATTATTTGAAATTCCTAAGTAATTACATGCATAAGTTCGAATATATTTTTATTAGGCAATAGTTTTAAATTAGTAAACAATAAATGAAAATTCTAAATTTCTTTACTAAAATTGCAATCACCTTGTTAAAGTATTTATTTTTTATGCTGTATCGTATAATGTGTAATTAATATGTCCTGTGTATTTATTGAATAGGTTTTAAAGTAATGTACAAATGTGGCATAGAGACTAAGATGGCGCATGTTGTTCTCTGAATTTTAAGAAAACAGTTTTTGAAATATGATGTTAAAGGGTACGGAATTGAGTCTTTTACTTGGGCGTTGACAGCTGGTAACCGCACGGAAAGAAAGTGGACAGTCTGTAAAAGAGTTAGAATATTTTAAAAATTACGTTAGCTCGAGCTGGATAAAATAGAAACTACCGAATAAGTAAACCTTTCCATATTTATATTTAATATTTAAAGACTTTTAATGATTTGTAATTACATCATTAAAATATATGACGTGTAACATCAAAATAGGTTGCTAGTTTAAAGTATATTAACTGGTAATCTATTTCTTGGAATTACATGACGGATATCGATATTACAAACAATAGAATATCAGCCTGTTAATAAATAAATCCGGATACAAATCAACAGTTCGGTAATGAGTGACCCGACCTTGGCACATGTCAATGTTTCAGAGTCAAGCAACACGCGCGCATTTCTCCGCCCCACCCGCGACGCCGCGCGCGTTCTATAAAATCATATACATCTAGATCAATGTCATCAATCCACATTTGATACTAACAAACAATAAACATGTTCAGCAAAGTAAGTTTAATTAATGAAATATGACGAATTAATGATATACGAGTTAATCTTTGCTAACCAATAACATCGATTACGAAATTGAGTAAACTAAAAACAACATCTAATGTCTCTAATATAATTTTTGTCAGTGTAAATTTAGATCAAGATTTAGTTTTTCAACAAGTTTTTTTTTTAATTGATGTAGTAAAACTATTAAAACTCTACAATATTCTATACAATAATAAAGAATTTACGAGAATATTTAACTATATATCTATCAAGTATTTTTGTTCTTAAGCATAACTAATTTTGTTACTTAGTTCGTAGCTTTCGGTGCTCTTCTGGCTGCTGCCAACGCTGGTCTCCTCCACCATGGTCATACCTCATCCTCCCATAACGTCGTACATCACGATGTGGCCCATGTTGCCCCCGTGCACTACGTTGCTGCTCCTGTAGCTCATTACGCTGCGCCAGCTGCCCATTACGCTGCTCCGGTAGCGCACTACGCCCACCCTGTAGATCACTACGATGGACACGACACATACGTAAGTATTTTATTAATAGTACACGATAGATAAAATACTTTACTTAATTATTAAGAGGAAATTCACAATATGCATTATAACACATTCCAGGCTCACCCCAAATATGACTACACCTACTCGGTTTCTGACCCTCACACCGGTGACCACAAGTCTCAGCACGAGAGCCGCGATGGTGACGCTGTTCACGGCTACTACTCGCTGGTGCAGCCTGATGGCTCCGTGCGCAAGGTCGAGTACACCGCTGATGACCACCATGGGTATGTTTCATTTTGTAAAAGCTATTTACATATATGGTGATTACAACAATAAATCACTATGATTATTATTATCTTCGTTATTTCCAGTTTCAACGCTGTCGTCCACAACTCAGCTCCCTCCGTGCATCCAGTTCAAGCTCACGCTCCCTCTCACGGATACCATCATTACTAAGCAATGAGCGCTGGTCTACGATAGTTAACTGAATGTTTGACCTGCCATGAAACTATTTATAATTTTGTATGTATAGTACGATAAATGTTGTAAATATAAAAATGTTTAACATGTAACTTTATTTTTAATTTTTGTGCGATATATGTGCCAAGAGTAAATAAAACATAGGCGTAATAAGTGAATTACTAGATAGCTTATTAACCAATGCCTATTTTTAATTATTATTATGATATCAAAAATGACTATATATATGCCGCTGTGCAAGAGATTGTGGGATCAATATTCACGTAAGTCAATATTTTGAGGGATGCATAAAAAATTATCTCAAATCTGGATGTACTTGTTATCCGTAAATTATAATGTATGTTCGTAAAGTTTCTGATGATGATGATCTGACGATCTCTCTCTTGGATTGGTTTTACCACCCTTGCGGGTTGTGTACATCTGACTGACCGCCAACTTAGCCCAGCGTACGACAACTGACTACCCCTAAGGTGACTGACCACCAAGTTTCACACGACATGTAGTTTATTCTAGAGGTTAACTCGAAAAAATAAACTATTAAATATACTTTTTACTTACGGTTAGTGTTACTACACTTAGTAATATGCATATTTCATACGCGGAATAGTTAATTGAATTATGGCTATCATACACCATTACACAAGAGGTCGGCAAGAGAACTATTTGATACATGATAAGCAGCACCTTACTGTAATAAAACTGTCATCATTGCAATTGTTAATCTCTGACCTAGCCTGGTGATTTATAAAAAAACACACCCAAATGAAAAGTTTTAGGAAATCCTTCACCTTTGTTTTACCAATTAAATTATAATAGCGCCCATGAAACAAAAACTAATCTACCAAGTTCATAAATATTAAATAAATAAATATTGAACTAAATTATCACTAGTAATGTCGTGTTTTTGTATAGTTTTACGTCTACTTATAATAAGAACCACATAAAGATTGCTCTTGATTGAAATATCAAGAGCAATTTTTAAGTGGTTTTTATTATAAGTGGTGCTCTGGGGCTTAAACTTTCGTTTAATCATCAGATCTATTGCAGTTATCAAATTAAAATCAGTTTATTAGGTTTGTATGAATTAGCCCAAATTATACAAAAAATATTGAAAGTGTCTTAAAGTGATTCGATATGTATACTTACTACGACAGAAAGTCCGTATTTACAGGATCAGTTTTAACGGATACGTAGCTACTGGAATATCCACACCGCATTTGCAGGATCATTTTTAATGGACGTGGAAACGGACCGCTGTCCATTTTGTCGGGCTAGAATACAGTCGTAGGTATGTGTGAACTCGCTCGAACAACTACACACGCTATTACCAAATAAAAACGTGTACGATAAAACGATCCTGTAAAACGGACCGCTGTGTGAATGCGTCCTTACGCTAAAATATATTGAAAATGTTTCAGAATATAATCCAAGTTACCATGAGTCAACGCGCTAAGAAAAATTTGGTACTTGGAATAGATGATGAAACTTCCTAACAGAAATAGCAATGCATAACAATGCTTCAAAAGGGAATTTAATATAGATACTTTGTACGAATACAAACAACATATCATGCTTTCTCACTAAAAATATGGCGTATAGTTCATAAGTTTCGCCAGCTATGAGTTCCATGTAACGTTTTTTTTTTTTTTTATAAGTTACTGTTTACCTAGGTTTAATTTAGACTTGTGGTAGTTCTATGTCCATCTCTTAATGAGCTAATACTCGTAATACCTTGCAGTCAGAAATTATGCTATATGTAACATACCATATCGTATTTGACCCCTAAACAGCCCACAAAGCTTTTGTAACATAACTGACCAATAGTGTCCAACTGACGCATTATATAAATCTAACATAATAAACGGAAGAAAAGAAGAAGAAAGTTACAGACAATATTATGTAGCACAGGAGTATTATGAGAGGAGTATTAGGTATGTAAAGTTGTGTCCGCGGGGCACTTGTGGGCTGTTAAAGGGTTAATAAACATTAAAAATCATTAAAATTTTTAAGGAATAAGGTATTTAATGTTTTCCAGGACAGTAAACGGATATGGCCGTGATAACAATAAAACTTCTATTGTGTCTACAGAAGTGTCCATGAAATGGTTAACGACCATTAAATATATCACACAAGTAATAAAAAGAAAAGAAAGTTATATGTAAAAGATTTTTTATTTTTACAACACTCATCGTACACACTATACATACAAAATTATAAATAATTTCATGGCAGGTCAAACATTCAATTAACAATCATAGACCAGCGCTCATTGCTCAGTAATGATGGTATCCGTGAGAGGGAGCGTGAGCGTGAGCTTGAACTGGGTGCACGGAGGGAGCTGAGTTGTGGACTACAGCGTTAAAACTGAAAGTAATGAAAATAATATTAGTTAGAGTCATATACTATTGTAGCTACTATGTAGATAGCTTTACAAAATGAAACATACCCATGGTGGTCATCAGCGGTGTACTCGACCTTGCGCACGGAGCCATCAGGCTGCACCAGCGAGTAGTAGCCGTGCACAGCGTCACCATCGCGACTCTCGTGCTGAGACTTGTGGTCACCGGTGTGAGGGTCAGAAACCGAGTAGGCGTAGTCGTATTTGGGGTGAGCCTGGAATGTGTAACAATGGATATTTTGAATTTCCTCTTAATAATTAAGTGAAATATTTTACTTATCGTATACTATTATTAAAATACTTACGTATGTGTCGTGTCCGTCGTAGTGATCTACAGGGTGGGCGTAATGCGCTACGGGAGCAGCGTAGTGGGCAGCCGGTGCAGCGTAATGAGCTGCAGGAGCAGCGACGTAGTGTAAGGGGGCAACATGGGCCACATCGTGTTGTACGACGTTATGGGAGGATGAGGCGTGGCCATGGTGGAGAAGGCCAGCGTTGGCAGCAGCCAAGAGAGCACCGAAAGCTACGAGCTAAATTAAAAATAGATTTGGTCAGTGATAAAAATAGTTGTAATAGTAAAAAGTTATATTCTCACAATTGGTTTAAAATTGTTTTAAAATGTTTTAATACTTTTATTAAATTATAATTCATTTTAAATAATATATTGTGTTAAAAATAATATATTGATCTCAACTTCACGCTGACTACATACAGGTAAATTATATTATTTTAGTATAAAGACAATTAAGAGAGTTGAAAATTAATGTTTATGATTGATAACAAAGATTTACTCGTATATAAAAATATTTAGTATAGTAAATTAAACTTACTTTGCTGAACATGTTTATTGTTTGTTAGTATCAAATGTTGATTGATGTCCATTGATCTAGGTGAATATGGTTTTATAGAACTCGCGCGGCGCCGTGGGTGGGGCGGAGAAATGCGCGCGTGTTGCTTGTCTCTGAAACATTGCCATGTGCCAAGGTCGGGTCACTAATTACTGAACTGTTGATTTGTATCCGGATTTACTTTATAACACGCTGATATTCTATTGTTTGTGATGTCGATATCCGTCATGTAATTCCGATAAACAGATTACCGGTTAATATACTTTAAGCTAGCAACCCATTTTGGTTTTACACGTGGGCACTTATATATTTTTATTAATATATTTACAAAACCTTAAACCTTAACCTTCGGCAATAAATTTTCTAAAATATTGTAAAAATCGTTTCACAATCGATATGCGTGGCTTAGAATAAGTTAGTGGACAAACAAATAGAAGAAAACAATGACATAAGTTGATACTATTTAGATATATATTAAATTGTTATTATTGTTATTTACTCCTTAAGTTTTGGTTATTGTTATTTAGTGCTTAAGGGTATACTATTGATAAATGGATTTACATATTTATATTCGATATTTGAAGGTGGTTTACTTAATCGGTAAATTCTTATTCGATCCAGTTCGAGTCGATGTTAATTGTTAAATATATTATCATTTTTAAAAACTTCTTGCTTTAAATCCGTGCGGTTGACGGCTGTCAACACCCAGTCGAGGACTTAATTCCGTACCCCTAAGAATAATATTTCAAAAACTGTCTTCTCGAAATTCAGAGGAAAACATGCGCCTAGCCACCTTTTCTTCGAAAATCCGGAATGTGTCACACCACCTCGCCATATTAAAATACATAAATGGCCACCTATGCCATTTATGTATTTTAAAACCTATTAAATAAAATACACAGTACATATTAATTACACATTATATTTTACAGTATAAAAAGTTTTTCTATTTCTTTCCCTTCTTCTTCTTATCGAGTGGTTACTGGTTAACGTAGTGTCAGGATTAGTTCAGGTCGCAAATCTAAACTGATATTATAAAAGGAAAAGATTTGATACTTTGTATGTTTGTAACAGATTCAAAAAATTATTACACCTTTAGAAAGCTACAAAAAGGACGGGTATGATATTTTATTATGTTTAACATAATATTTTAAAATTTCAATACTTTATTTAAGCGCCTTTGTAAATCTGAATGATGCAATACCACATTATTGCAATGACATTTTCCGTAGGTCTTTCTTGTGAGACCGAATGAAACTTTTGATACCGAAGCGAAGCGAGAGCGGACGTCTAGTTAGTAATAAAGAGATTAAATACAATAGAAACGCCTTCATATGCCACTTCACGTCTTTTAAATTATTATTAGCAGAAATGATAACTACAAAAATTTAAGTGACAATTCTCTGTCTTGAACAAAACTCATCACATTTCGATTAGATAGAATAACTTTTTGAACTCTACCGATGTATCTGAGGAAAAGGAAAGAGGATTAATATTAGTTTATTTATAGTTGTGAAATGACGGTGGGTGTCACACACAACAACTCTTCAGGTCGCTGCTTGTCAATACCTACATAGAGCGTGAAATTACTTAAAAGTCTAGTTTGGAAAACAGTTCTTAGTAAATATAATTTTTTTTCTTAAAATGTAAAATTAACACGACCTGTGTCTGTGTGTGAATGTATCTAATTATGTTTTTAAGCAAATATTTATGACCTATTTATTAAAACGTACAGATTTATTTCGTAAACTATGGTAAGTGGAGGTATACATTATATTCTGCCATGTTAGGTCTCATATAACTTATGTCACTCCTACAATCAATACGAATCCAACGACACCTCATATGTTCCATCAAGCCATTTAGACTGTAGAGTGTGCAAAGAAATAGACATATATACGCACATACTACATACATACGGTCTGAAAACATTAACTTGACTTCGACAGTCGGGCAAAAAGAGCTTCATACCATTTGCTTGGTACAATGCTGAATTTTTTGACATTTAGGTTTGACGTGGTGTTTTTTTTTTATTACCATTCTACAAAGTAGTCTAAGATATTATACTTTTTGGTTACCATCACTCAATGACCAGTACCTAGCAGTTTCTTATTAGACGAAAAATCAGTCGGCATATTTTAATGAAATGAGATAAGGTTTTTTTAAGAATTAATAAAGATTTTTTATTTTTTATATTAGCCTACCAAAGTGACTTCACATTACTTGATAGTAAGCAGTCAGCGGAATCTAGAAGTGGTGGTTACAGCACAGCGTTACTGAGCTAGTTACTTTTGTTGCACATAATATAAATCTTTTTTTTTATTTTTCTAAGCTAGTACTAATTTTGTTTATTGTTTGTAACTATGTGTTACAAAAATAAATGGTTTAAATGGTTACCATTCCAAAAGCTATCCTAGAACGAACTGCTGGAATGGTATCTTCCACTATGGCGGTTTTATGAGATTATTTTTCACGGCGCGCTTAAAATATCCAGGATTAAAATCAGATGGGAACACGTGCGATAGTAAAAAATACCAGACCTTAATTGAGCGACAAAAGTATGGAATATTAAACCCTTTCGTTCGAGGCCCTTTAGATACTACTGTGAAAGGGTGGCAGTTTTGTATGAACATAAGATTTAGAAGCTTAAAATCTGTAATGTACGTGTATGTAAGTTAGACCAAATAAATGCTGATTTAATATATATGAAGAATCTTAAATTATTATTTTAATAAGCTCTGTAAATTATATTTCCATTATTGATTTCATTGTATTCATCATTTTTTAAGTACGGCGTCATTTTATAAGGTACCTAATTGACTTTTATTGTCACTAAAATATAATTCACAGGAAATAAAAAATATTAAAGTTATATGTAAAACATTATTATATTTACAACATTTATCGTACACACTATACATATAAAATTATAAATAGTTTCATGGCAGGTCAAACATTCAATTAACAATCATAGACCAGCGCTCATTGCTCAGTAATGATGGTATCCGTGAGAGGGAGCGTGAGCGTGAGCTTGAACTGGGTGCACGGAGGGAGCTGAGTTGTGGACTACAGCGTTAAAACTGAAAGTAATGAAAATAATATTAGTTAGAGTCATATACTATTGTAGCTACTATGTAGATAGCTTTACAAAATGAAACATACCCATGGTGGTCATCAGCGGTGTACTCGACCTTGCGCACGGAGCCATCAGGCTGCACCAGCGAGTAGTAGCCGTGCACAGCGTCACCATCGCGACTCTCGTGCTGAGACTTGTGGTCACCGGTGTGAGGGTCAGAAACCGAGTAGGCGTAGTCGTATTTGGGGTGAGCCTGGAATGTGTAACAATGGATATTTTGAATTTCCTCTTAATAATTAAGTGAAATATTTTATTTATCGTATACTATTATTAAAATACTTACGTATGTGTCGTGTCCGTCGTAGTGATCTACAGGGTGGGCGTAATGCGCTACGGGAGCAGCGTAGTGGGCAGCCGGTGCAGCGTAATGAGCTGCAGGAGCAGCGACGTAGTGTAAGGGGGCAACATGGGCCACATCGTGTTGTACGACGTTATGGGAGGATGAGGCGTGGCCATGGTGGAGAAGGCCAGCGTTGGCAGCAGCCAAGAGAGCACCGAAAGCTACGAGCTAAATCAAAAATAGATTCGGTCAGTGATATACATAGTTGTAATAGTAAAAAGTTATATTCTCACAATTGGTTTAAAATTGTTTTAGAATGTTATAATACTTTCATTAAACTATAATTCATTTTAAATAATATTGTGTTAAAAATAATATAGTGATCTCAATTTCAAACCGACTATATGAAGGTAAATAAATAAAGACAATAATAAAATTATGAGAGTTGAAAATCAATGTTTATGATTGGCAACAAAGATTTACTAGTATATAGCATTATGTAATGTAGTAAATTAAACTTACTTTGCTGAACATGTTTATTGTTTGTTAGTATCAAATGTTGATTGATGACTTTGATCTAGGTGAATATGGTTTTATAGAACTCGCGCGGCGCCGTGGGTGGGGCGGAGAAATGCGCGCGTGTTGCTTGACTCTGAAACATTGACAAGTGCCAAGGTCGGGTCACTAACACTGAGATGGTGATTTAGGATCTTGAGGGATATTTATCGTTTGTGATATCGATATCCGCCAGTAATGTAATTCCGAGAATGACTGTCGTATCGTATTGAAGGTAACAAGACATACAGAGTTTAAGTTGATTTCGCATTTATAATATTAGTATGGATATTATGTATATAATCACGACCAAATCCATTTTCGGACAATGTAAACAAACAGTCTTTTCAATATTTTTCTATCAAGAACTCTATAACCGATGACACATGAATTTATACACATTCTGTTCACTATATACTTCGTTTTGCAACTATTTTTACTAATGATTAAGAATTAAATCTAGATTATTTAATAAAATGACGAATTACTTTTTGCGGTCGAATAAAGACGTCAAATTGATTAACAGTTTTATTTTTTTTGTTCTCTCTATTGTCTTTAAAAAAACAATGTTGTATTTTATTAGAAGAAATAAGTTTAACGAATACCTACATATCATAGGTACATAATATTTTGTAATTCATCATTTATTTTTTGTTTGCCCTAGCAGGTCTGTTCATTTGTTTTATTGTAATATAATAAAATCGTAATATACGTACAAATTCCATTTAGTCCATATTTCACAAATTTTCATCAGGCGGGAAAATATTCAAAAGTATCCCAGTATTCCATTTCAGTCCGTGGTCAAATCGTTGCATTTAGAGGTCAACGCTTAATTTAAATTACATTTATTTATTAGATTAGGTACATTGTTTGTCTTATTATCTTAATGTATATAAATCAACGGTTACAATAAAATACAATACCATATTTAACATAAATACAAATATTTGGAGTAATAAATTAAATAGAATTAATCTATTACGCAAATAGAGTATTTGTAATATTATTTAAAAATGTAAGAAAAAGACGAAAAATTACCATTTAACAATGTATTGATGTCATTAATTTTATTTTTATTATCTTTATCCCCATCACTAGTAAATTCATGAAACCATAGACAATGGCATTATGGTGGATTGTTTACATTGTACGAAATTGGAGTTGGAATGAGCTATAGACTAAAATATTATTTTTAAGATTAAAGTTTTATTATAAAATTGTTTGCAGCAAAATATTAAAGGTCAACACTTTTCTTCAACAAAAGACATCAACGCGCGCTGTGTTCTACAAACGCAACGTTCAATGTTTCTTAGCGTGATTTGTATGTATGTGCTATCAGTTTTGGTGTACCTATGATCTACTAATATAAAGCACATTTAAAAGTATTATTTGAAGGACATTTGATCTTGTAACTTTGTTATTGATATGTTAAAAGCGTGTTGTAATGTCAATTAAAATTTGTTTATACAACATAAGTGGCTAACAAGCCTAGAACCCACGTGATTTTTAGTGGTTACTGAACCCTATGGACATAATTGTGCTATATAACAGAAACACTGTTAAAATACAACCCAGCTGGACCTTAGCGTTCTTGCAGAAGGATAGAGAAAGGAATGTGCTTCTTTCGTTGAAGAACGAAAACTTTAAGTCAAAGTTAAAACATGTCAAGTTCATTCGATCTATCTTTGCATAAACCAGCAAGAATATGTTAGCGTAGAGTCAAGATCTGCAACTTTATCCAAGTTTAGGTATAATTTGTTATCAGATAGTTAAGTTATTGCTTGTCTTTGAAATATTTGTTATGTGTAAGAAATAAATCTATCGACAGGATATTAGAAACGATATATTATTATGTGCTGACTGCTGTGCTGACTTACAATATGATGTACAGCAATGTGCAGGACTCAATCTATGAAACCTTTCAAAATTTATATTCATACCCAGGACCAGATTAATACGAAGCGTCCTTTGTAAGTCGTTGGTATTGATATTAAGCAATAATAATAAATAATACCAGGCCTCTTCTCATAAGAAAAGGTATGAGCATTAATCACCACGCTTGCTTAAGGCGGTGCCAATCCGCCTGCCATTCAGACTTTTAAGTCTAGGTTTCTTCACGATGTTTTTCTTCACCGTCAGTCAGAAATATCCAAGATAAACTAAGTACATTTGATTGTAGTAGTACATTGGTACTACTATAATCAAATGTACTAAAAAGAATTATTCAAATCTGACTGATGGTTCCAGATATTAGAGCGTTCAAACAAACAAAATCTTCTGCTTTATATTATAACTAGCTTTACGCGGCGCGGTTTCACCCGCGTCTTTGCTTACTTCTCTGCTCTCGTCGCCAGTAGCGTGATGTTACATAGCCTATAACCTATCTCAGAAACTGAACTATCATACGCAAAAATAATTTTAAAAATCTGACATGTAGTTCCAGAGATTAGCGCGTTCAAACAAACTCTTCCGCTTTATATAATAGTGTATATTTCTTACTGTTAGATATTTTGCCATATTACAAACCGTATAGTATCTTCTTACCTCGTTACATGATCGAAAATGTCAGAATTCGGGATTGTATTCCAGTTCCCAATTATATAGTTTTAAATAATTACAATGACTACTATCCCAATTACACTTCGTTGCGACCCAAGGATCGAACCCAGGACCTCTGCGTGGTAGTCCACACATGTGACATCTTAGCAAGACGTACCAACAATTGGGCTACGATTAACATAGAACTCAAATAGAGCCTTTGATAGTGAGTTGAGTCTACAAATCGACAAGTTGTAAATTTATTCGATATGCTTTCCTTATCCTGTATATTTAGCATATTATAGAGCTCCAGGCTATCAAAATTGTATCCTTATTTAAAGGAATTCAAATAATTACAAATATAGGCTTTGATACTTTGTATCGGTCACTAGGAAGTAGGAAAGACAATACATAGGTCATTGCACTCAAGGACACTTAGTTACTGTTGTATTGTGAAAGTATAACAAAGCAAGCTATTCGAAATATTTTTGCAGACATTTCAATATTAAATGATATGTCTGTCGATGTTTGGAATGCTCATATGTTTTTGTAACTAAAAGAAATAAAACAGGTTTTGTATTAAACAATAGTATTATATTAAGTAAGGTTTGATAATATTTCTGTAACTGTGCCCTGTGTAATTAATATTTAATAGATTAGTCTACGCTTTAGAAGAAATGTTATCTTATTCTTTTTTTTATTATGTAGGTCAGTTTTAATGTAATGAGTTTTTGTTGTGTGTTATGTTATGATAATACATATTTTTCAATTGATTCTTTGTACAAAACATGATTGTGACATATCATATCTGTGTTTTATAAGATTCTTAGGCGTCGAATTGTATGCTTCTGGATCGGATAACCGTTTAATTGTTTATAAATATTATAGAGAGCATAAATTATATTTTAAAAACTGTATTAAGTAGATGAAAATGCATACTATGCATTGTATTTTTTTTATAATCTGTTATTAAGTATTATATACTACTAATGAAATATTGTTCTGTTATTATAACGCTGTTTATATATCAGATTACGCTGTATCGTACGTACGAGTATGTATCGCGTGCTTAGCGTTAAACGTGTGGTCTTGATACGGTAAAAGCAATTAGTGCCATGTCTAGTTCACGGTTCCTTTTATGTGTATTGTTCTAGCATTGTAATATTAGTATTCTTTAAAGATTATATGAATGATTTATTATGTACATATATTTTTCAAAATAATAGTTAGTATTGTGTCTGTTGATGTGTTATTGTTAATAATTGTATCGTCGGTTACCTTATGTTAATTTCTGTATGTCTTTTGTTTGTGTCAAATAAATTTGTTTTCTTTCTTTATTTCTATAGTTTGTCTGTTTAAATTTATAGAAAAGTTGGCTTTTATAACACTAAAAGAAATGTTAAATATTTTTTTCTATATTTTACAGTTTACCCGAGCATAATGTGACATAATAAATTATGTAATTTCTAAATTATTATTTCTATAGCACATAAATAATTTAGAATGTCTGAATCAAAGTAGATTTTTTAACAAATGTATAACATACATATTTTTTTAAACGTGTTATTGGTAATTTTGTTTGTTTAAATTATTTGGTGAATATACTAGTTAGGAAGTATAGAAGTAATACTTTATGCTCATTGCAATAGAGCCTAGTAGATGAGTAGTAGCGTAATAGCAAGGAGATACAGTAGCGTAAAATGTCTTCTTACAGGTTAGCACTTATTACGACCGCAGCGCGCCGCATTGTAAAATTGCGTCAAAGCACATAGTAATCATAATGTAGCAGTGCGTTGCGATGCGGTCCAGTACGGCCCGTCTGAAGTGTGCGATAATTCATATTAAATGTACTTAAGTGATGTAGGAGGATTTTTGTTATGCGATACGATTCGGTGCGGCCCGCCGTAATTTGCGCTGGCCTTATGATAAGAAAATATCCATTGCAATGCAATAACAGTTTACCATAATAAATCAGAACGTTAAACGATTTTACTCAAGTAAATAGCAAATAGGATATTTGAATATTACTTAGAGTTACATTGTTGCAAAGTACACAACATTATCAAATAGTACCTTTATTGACTGCGTACTAAACACGCCTAGTCACTATTCTAGATCGGTTATGAAAACATTATATTACATTTTATGAAATTAAATCGTTCTAATTGTCATGCGGTTGCGTATACTGTTTATTCGCTTTGCATTAAAGCCTATTGCACCCACGTTATAACATTACATACCTACATATTAATACAAATGCAGATATGTAATTAGACCATGAACGTTTCTAATAAGTCTTGTAATACGTTTTATCATTTCTAAATGTTTCAAGGTCGTAACACTAATAATATCATGCATTTGCTAACAAAAGCGATCGGATGATTATTATCAGGCTAATTTAAGATTGGACATAAAAGGTATGACAAGATATAAATCTATTGACTAATGGGACATTACCTTTGTATTAGTTCGTGATTAAATGTTATTTTGGTAGGCGTTTTGGTTGACGTATCTGAGTATTATCTTCGGTAATATTATGTAATTAGCATACCTTTGTTTTGATTGGATATATTAGAGTAAGCCTGACATGTGCAATCATAACATAATGTATAATGTTATAGACCGTTTTATGCAACTAGAAATGGTAGATTGTTAAGTACGTAGTTCGCAACAATGTTGACAAACATTGGATATATTATACAAGTGTGATTTTTAAGACAAACAACTTTAGCCAATTCATTAACTTTTATATTATAGACTGTGCTTACTATACCTACGTTTTACAACTAACAGAAATCATTTTAATCTGATATAAAAAACCGGTCAAGTGCGAGTCGGAGTCGCGCACAGAGGGTCCCGTAGAAACTTACAGTCAATATAAATAACATGAACGGCCAATAGCCATATGCCTTTTGATTGCGTGACATAGAACTTTGATTTCACAGTTTCAAGGGGTTGCAGACACGAGTATTCGATATAAATTTTAGCTTGATACTTCCACGCATTACTAAGAAAATGATGTTGACAGATAGACAACAAAGTAATCTAAAAAGATTCTGTTTTTACTTCTTAAGGAAAGTTTTATAATTGGCCTACATATTATAATCAAATATCTGCTTTAAGAGAAATTTATTCATATGTGAAAGAGGCTAGAATATAATTTAGCCGGTCTTTATCCATCAAATATTGACACTAATATAGTATGCGCGAATTATCAAAAAATCTTGCGATATCTCTGAAGCGATTAATACTAATTGCGAGATTGTTTGATAACAATATATAGTGATGATACCGATAATTCATTATAAGATTGCACAATACAGTTCTATTGACGGAGGAAGAACTATTAAATAGAAAATATTAGGCTTGAATTATATTTTTATTTACAAACATTTTCTTTGTCTAAAACTTGTCACATAAATCATAGGTTTGTCTTCAATAACACATTTGGCGTAGTAGTAGTAGCGTAATGTTGATAGACTGATACGCGAAGTTCCGTGTAATTTTTTCGTCATTAAATAAAAAAAAAAATATATATTTCTATTTGGATTTCAAACATATAACCATCTTAATTCTACTTTTTCTTTGACATTGATGGTACAGCATCCTTTACTTCATTGTATGTTATTATTATACATTCAAACGTTGTTAAAGTACGTGGTTTAAACCGGTATGCAGGACATGGCAATAGTAACTATTTCCATGTAATTTCGCCAACGATTACTCCATCGTGTTCTAGGGTGTCAGTGACAGAAGTATATCTAGTTTGCTGTCAGGTAAAATAAGTACAAATTACACCAATATCCTTCCGTGATAATGTTGCATCACCTATGTTTGTATGAAGGGAAACATATAACAAACATGTAGGTATCAAATTTTATAAGACAAGATTTAAAAACTGTTACACAACTTAGGTACCTACTCATTTTTCGGATATTGTAGTGTGTCTGATATTATTCAAGTTTTATAGCGTCATCATGATAATCTATCTGGTAAGTAGTAGGTATATTTAGTAGTCCTTACATGGCAGTTTTGATCATTAAATCTATTGACTTCAGTTTGTAGTCAACGTTGTACCTACTGTGTGACTGTAGCACATTATATCTTCGAAAATAATCACTGTTTTTGGTCATTCGTGTGACAAAGATATTTACAATAAAATATTTTTTATCAAAAAGAAAACCGACTTCAAACAGGAAGGAAACTAAAAAGTAAAAAATAAATTTAGTTAGCACAAAGTAATTCGTATTTTGATTTAGTTAATCAGAAATAATTAAACAAGTATTTTATAATTAAGTATGAAGTTGGTGCCAAGTAAAACAATAACTAGGTACCTATAGGTATTATCAATCTTAATTTGCTATTGTAGTAAGGTTCATAAAGTGTTTACTTGGTATGTGTTGCCAGTGTTAGGCTTCGCCTAAGTAAATATAATTATAAAAGAATAATAAAATTATTATTGTGTATCGTCAATCTAAAAATAAGTAATCTATTACTATTTAGCACTTAATAAAAAATATGTCTATTCTTGTTCACATTGTTCTACGACACGTATTACGTCGTTAGCCCTAACTACAATATAATAAACCTAAACAAGCTATGAACTATATTTGTTTTGTGCTTAGTGAACACGAAGTGACAGGTGGATGCCTGTCGCCATTCTCAGGACATTAACGACACGTTTTAAACCATATTATATTAGTAAACAATGTTGCGAAATCCTATACCAGTTTAGATACTAGTTAATCATCAATCTCAGTAATGTCATGAAATAATTATGTACCTATCTTGCACCATTTGGAGGCTGGAGAAATATGAATGGCATTGAATTAAATGGCAAGTATAATTTTAGTGTTATGTATAGCATTTTTATCAACGAGTCGTTTGTATACCCGCAGGTATGGCTATGTGCATTGACGTTTATCATTATAGATGTTTAAAAATATCATTACTAAAAGCGAACCTTACTGTTTACTAGAATCATTATCATTGGATAATGATTCTAGGAAACATAAAGGTCTATATTTTTTAGATGATATCTAAACTAATATTATAAAGAGAAAAGATTTGATTTTTGTATGTTTCTTTGCAACAATATAACTAAAAAACTACGTTACCGAATTGAAAGATAAATTCTTCTTTAGCAATAAAAAAAATGAAGCGGATTATTTTATTATATTTACCATACTTTTAGCGATTTTAAAATTTTAAATATTTGTAGATTTGCAATAACAGAAGACATCAAAAGAAAATTTGCAGTATAGCAATAATGTTTCGCAGACGTAGGTAATATTGCAATCATATATTATATTATGTAGGCGTTTGTTGTAAGACCGAGTGAAACTTTTGGTACAGTAGCGAAGCGAGGGCGGACGTCTAGTTTCTAGTTATTATGAGAGTTAGGTACTTAAAAGGCACCAGTATTATTTAGTTTACATATATTTGTTTAAGATTTTATTAGATTATATTCAGAATAATTTTAAATTTATTTAAGTTATACTGCACGATATCACAATCGAGTGGTTGCCCTGCTCATTACTAGAATAAGCTACAGTGGTGACATGCAGTAGCTCTCATATTTATGACGAGATGTGTGGCACACCTTTTTTTTTTTTTAATTAGCTTACCAAAGTGACTCTATCCCGCCTGATGGTAAGCAGTCAGTAGAATCCAGAAGTGGTGGCCACCATACCAAAAGCTATCGTCTTAAACTGCTGGTATGGTGGCCTCCACTATGGCGGCTGGGAATGGGGTTAGGGCAACGGAATGAGGGAGGTGAGGAAAGAGGAAAGGGGAGAAATTGGGCCTCCGGCACTCTCACTCACCGAACGAAACGCAGTAGTAAGAATCTCCTATGAGAGAGTAGTACTTCCCCGGACGATCCGGCCCATTCATGCTAAAACCAGCGTGGATCTAC
Source organism: Parascotia fuliginaria (assembly GCA_963082885.1). Lineage (NCBI taxonomy): Eukaryota > Metazoa > Arthropoda > Insecta > Lepidoptera > Erebidae > Parascotia > Parascotia fuliginaria. Next base: position 7,122,709 of record OY720176.1, on the reverse strand, counting down.
TACCGTCATTGTAGCCTCGGATTGCCATTCCCGCAGGAGGTGTACGATGGAGTAGAAGGTCTGCACGGTTTCTCTGCCCCGAGATGAATTTCGCAAAATCGAGATAAGGTTAGAGGAGCACTGGTACGATACAGTGGCAACGGAGCGCCCCTCCCATGCCCGAGGACGGCTATCGTAGTGGTTTTAGTCGGTAAACCAGATTGGGAGTCCGACATAACCTACCACCAAGTGAGAGGTATGTATAAAGCATTTCCTCCACGTTAAAAAAAACTAGGTCACATTCAATAGGGTGCGAGAGGGATATTTTCGGTTTTTACCCTTGAGTAATTATGTATTTTTGCCAGATTAAAAATGTATGGGATTGACATAAGCTAACGCCAACGTTGTCGTTAGCTTAAGTCAATCCTATACATTTTTATTCTATTTTATGAATAGAATAAAAATTTATGCCACTTGTCTATGGCCTCTGGTACCATCATTTTTTTGTCGCCTAGTTTTATTTAGCTGTTCTAATTATTTTTGTGTAATATGTAAAAGTACTACTTACTTATACAATAAAAACATAAAATTAGATCCTCTGTTTTCTTACAACTTTTATTCCAAGTAAAAATAAATTTATAGTCACAAATCGCCATTTTAAATATCACGATTTTTTATAATACCTCAAATGTTAGCGACTAGACATTTTTAATTGTATCTTTATTTTAACAGGGTGTCTTTAACAATATGTAAGTAAGAGGTGACACTTCATCTCTTGAAACAACGGAATTTTCATTAGCTCTTCTGAGTGCAGCTTCTACACAGCGAATGATATCCATGTGCGGTATGATTATGCCTTGTTCATTTTGAGAAACCTGTCTTTCGTGTGATTCTTGAACTTGGTCTTCTGCATCAATTAAGTCATCAAAATCTTCGAAGGAATCTTCCTCTGATGCCGCGCTAGATTGCTTATCAGGTTTATTACTTAATATTTCAATAATTTCTAATGTTTCTTTATGTTCTTTCTTAGAATGATTTTCTTTCGAATCTGCTTTAGATAGTTGACTCGGCTCTTCTGTTGAATGTTTAATAGAGTTTTCTTTTATTACCTCGTGAGACTTTTTAGGTTCGTCACTATTAGTCATTCTTAAATGTGCCTTAGATTTCTGACCAAATTCATGTTTATGTTCATGAGCGTGGCTACCTCTATCGTTTTTATATGCAGATTTAACTTCGAGATCATGTTCATTAATCATTTCTTGACTATTTTCAGGCTTATGACTATGTTCAATTAGTTCCGGATCAGTTCTCTCTTTTAATGCTTCAGGATATGGTAATCCTATATCTTTTCGTTCCTTTACTCCATATTGTCTGTTACCTTCCAAAGCAATGGGCAAGAAATTCTTAACAACAGCATTAAACCTTAAAAGAAGGTAACAAGTACAGTGTTAGAAATATAATAATAATATTTAAATAAGGCAGTTAAATATCAAATTAATACCCTTTCACATCATCGGCTACATATTTTACTTCTCGTACGTATCCATTGGGCTGAAGAAATGAGTATTCTCCTCGAACCACAGATCCATCACCTAGCTCACGTTGCATCTTGTGGTCACCAGTGCTATCGTCATATACAGCATATGAATATTCATAGCCTGCACCCTCCTGTGATACAGAAGATACAACTTTATAATTTCTGACGTATTGACACAAATAGTACCGTACTATAAAAATTAATTAAATAAAAATAAATTAATAAAAGTACCTCTTTAGCTGCTGGTGCAATAACAACAGGAACAGTTGCGTATGGCTTGGAATTATATCGCAAAACAGTAGGGCTTGGACCGATCCCGGGAACAGTTTGTTCAGGGAGAACACATGGTGAAACACACGGAGCAACAATTGTTGGTACAGATGCAGGCAAACTCTTAATTTGGGCTATCTGAGGGCTTGTAATTGGCGCGTGGCTATATGGCGTACCATATCGGTAGTATCTTACGGGCGATATTTCCCTGTCTACGTATACATTAGAGTAAGAACTTGCAGAGACAGCATTTAATAAGCCTAAGCTTAATAGTGCAGTCGTTAAAAATTTCTGGAACAGAGAAACAAAGTATATACACATTTCTTTTATAAAGTTTCTCTATCGAACAAAAACTTACTTTGAGATTCATCTTTCCTGACGCTCGATGGAAGACTACTGATGTTTGTAAGAATGTTGCTTCGCTTATAAAAGGTCCTTTGTTTGTTTTAAAATATTCAGTTCGGTAACACCGAAACAAACCATCAATGTCGAGACAAGATGAATAGATGTCAACAATTAATATGTAAATGTAGATTTAACGCAGTCTCCGGCATTTTTGTTTCTAGTATTCTGAACATGTGGGAGAACAAAAACTTTATAATGTAGCCTGACATTTTTTGTTGTCTCATTGGTCCAGTCTATGCGTATCTTTTACAATGATACTTACCTACAGGAATTTTGCTATTTCTTTAAGCCGTGAACACATAATATGTAGGTCGCTTTAGCTAGCGCGATTACTTTAAACACATGATCATTTGTTCAAATATAACCTACTAGCAAAAATAACCTAATTGATTGATCTATTAATATAATATGAATGTAAAATAAAGATTTAATAAGAGAAACCGATCGAAACCTGTTAACTGCGCAAATTTTTTTTTTATGTACTTAGATAAAAACACAATAGTGTCAACGACGTCTGTACTCACGTGCGTAGTGCATCAGGCACATCCCCGCATCTGCGGCACCCCGCTATCGCGACGTTTGTTGCATAGGCAGAATTAAAATCCTGCTAGGCTGCCACCTACTCCAAAATAACTGATTATAAATTGTAAATATGTAAGTATCATAAATTTCGTTGAATCCTATTTAATGTTTTTTGCTTTGAAGTACTAATTCAAATATTATTTTCTGCCTTATTAAGATTGTCCATGTAGGTATAGGTTTAAATCGGTTTTTGTATTTTTTTTATAAAAGTAATTTTCTGATTGAACAATTGATAAAGTAGGTTCATATTTTTTTAATGTTGTGTCGACGTAATAATTATCCACTTCTAATGCACGAGGTCGTAAGCTTGGGTAAGTTTTAATAGAACTTTAGTATACTTTCATATTAATGACATTAGGTGCAGTAAAACATCGAAGTGTTATCCTACTAAACTTGATCTAGATCAAGGATAAATATGTGCAAAAAATTCTTAGTGTTATAGTATTTTGATGCAAACCCAAACATAAAGTATGTTACAAAAATTGTCATGTATCTTGGCGAGAGGGACGCACGAAGGTATGTTCCTAGTTGTGAAAATATTTCGTTTATGATTTAGATACATTTCTTATTGTGAATAACTTAATATTCTAACGAAACATCACATTATTTTTGGAGTTTGGTTGCATAATATTATTGCTGTCTTTAATTTGCCCGAAGTAATTGTGCGAAGCGTAGTGACTATACTGAACGCCTACGGGTTTTACAATAGCAATTTGTATTCTTATCATAAGTTCAGTTTTTGTCAATAAATATAAAGGCGTAGACTGTCTCTAATTTGATTTTGATTTAAACTTGTCTCTAATAATAATCACTTATTTGCTTAAAATGTGGTATAGTAAAAGATGATACAGTTTTTGTAGGCACAATGACATATTTTGCCAAATAAATAATAGCATGCATATTATAGGTGCTTGATACAGTCTTAGTTACTAGGAATATTGTTTATAAAAACTAATCATATCTTAGGTAAGTAGTTAGCATTATTTATATACAATGCGTTCCTGAAATAATAGGAGTAAGAACTAGACTTTTTCAGAAACTCATCTACAGAGTAATAACTATTGTCAACTAACCATTCGTGCAATGCAGAACAAAATTTGTGGTAGGGGAGGGTAACTATATTTTCAGGCAAAGTATTATAGATGAGAGGTGCCATGTATACGCAGCTACGTCTAAACATCTCAAGTCGATCTTTAAATACATGTGTGTCTCTTTTCGTTTATTTACATTGTTTTTAATTTCAAATAGTTTATTATTACATTTTACAAATTTCAAAAATATATATACTGGGTACTGTTAATAAATTATAGGATTTAAAATAGGTTTACAGGAATCTGACCCTTGAATATTAAAAATTGCACAAATGCATTTATTTTGTGCTGTAAACGCTCTCGTTATTTCTGATGTGTAGCCCCAGACAACTATACCGTACCGAATCACAGGACAAACGTAAGCGTGATACACCATTAAAGCTTCGGCCAAACCTGCGCGACCAAAGCGACTGCGAAGCGGGAGCGTCTGCCGCGCGGCGGTCTATAATATCTATGGCGCCTTGCACACCTGCGCGACCGCAACGCGAGACTGCAGCGTCCGCAGAGCGGGACGCACGCGTCTAGTGGTCAGACGTGTGTAGTAGTATAATTAAAGTACTACCCTCTCATAAAAAGTTCGAGGTAAGAGTAGTAGTATTACTTTCTTTCGGTAAGTGAGAGCGCCGGAGGCCCAATCTCTCCCCTTTCCTTTTTCCTCATTCCCTACTCCACTACCTTTGCCTACCTTACTCTCTGCACCTACACCACTACCTTTACCTACCACATTCCATTCGCCTATCCCACCTCCTTCACCTAACCCACTCCCTTGCCGGTAGGCAGTGGCTTCGCAGACTGCAAAGTCCCAGGCAATGAAGAAGCGACATGAGCGACAGTTACCACTTACCATCAGGTGGGCTGTTGGCTAGTCTGCCACCGTCGGCTGTAAAAAAACCCTACCGATTCGTACTCTGTCAATCAAACCATTGAACCAGAGAGGTTGCCATTATTTGTCGCGTGGCTTATTCCGCAAAATCAATAAAAGGTTCTTTTTCATCAGAGTCAGAATTTGATGTTAAATACGAGAATGTCATCACCACAACAATTTAGTAGCTATCCTACTAATATTATACATGCGAAAGATTGTGGGTGTGTTTGTTACCACTTAGTGCCTAAACGGCTATACGGATTTCAATAAAAATTGGTATGTTAGAAATGTTTGGTGCCAGAGACAGACAAAGTATTTAAGGTTATTTTTATCCCGCAAATCGGTCTGATTCCCGAGGGAGACAAAACACATTTTAGGCGCAGGCGAAGCCGTAGGGCGCATTTATTACCAGATAAAGACGCGCAGCTTTAGTGATTGTTCACTAACAAATTTAATGAAGTTCGCGGTTCGCGTCGCAGTCGCGCAGGTGTGCACGTTAAGTTTCGCGTTGCAGACGCTCCCGCGTCGTGTCCCGCGTCCCGCGTCGCGGTCGCGCAAAAGCGGTCTGTTCAGTAGTTACTTCTCTAGTTTTATACAAAGCGAATACAAACTTATTAATTTTATTACATACACTATTAATATGTTCTTTCCACGTAAAATGCTCATTAACGGTTATACCTAGAAATTCTGTACTACATACTTGTTCTACTGGTTCATTATTACATACTATATTTAACGATTTTGTCTTACTGTGATGAGATCTAAAATTGATTACTTTAGTTTTATCTATGTTTAATTTTAAGTTGTTGAAGTCTAACCATTCTGTTATATCTTGTAGCACATGTATCTATTGTTACATAATTTTAGTATCTAATGTTAGTTACATGTGGTGTACATTATAGCATATTATTATTCTATTCTATTCTATTGTTGTTTCTTATGAAGTTACTTATAAGTTTATAAATCTAGGAAGTGTATTGTTTAGATATGCTTATTTCACACCTACTGCTGTATATAGTCCTCCTTCAAGTATTCCAAGATTGATTTAACTAAGTATTATAATGGTTTGTTAATTTAATTAAATAGAATTAGACTCCGAGTTAGGCTATCAATAACAGTTTTGATCCATTGCATTGACAATTTTATACTTATTTTGTCCAATTTTGAACCCAAAACCTCGTGCAGTTGTTGTACCAACAGTAACAGTAAATTTATCATAGATAATAATCTCAGAAGGTTTTTCGATACAATGATGCAAGTGTTATAATTATTATTAGGATATAATTTTAAACTCAGAAAATAGTTTATGATATGAAGAAGAACAGGTAAAAACGTGGAATTGCTCTTAAATTATTTGCTTAAATCTATACATATAATAAAAATGTAACCGATCGCTGTCTGTACATGGAAGATATATAAGAAAAAAAATTATTGGGGCCTTTATCAACGCAAATAAAACCCAAAACAATGATTGTTACAATTTTTGTCTGTTTGTCTGTTTGTCTGTTAGTCTGTTTGTCTGTTTGTCTGTGCGTTTGTTCACGCTAATCTCAGAAACGGCTTATCTGATTTAGATATGGTTTTCACTAATACATTGTGGTAAGCTTCACTTAACATTTAGTGTTTGTTTCATGTCAATCGGTTCATAAATAAAAAAGTTATGCCAATTTAAAGAATCACGTCGAACATTTGATTTACTACGAAATCTGATAGAAACAGAGACTTTAACAGGTTACGGAATAGCTGATAGCGTTTTTATTTTTCGGATTCCGCTCATTCTAAACAATCTTCCGTTTAGTTTTAAATGAGTCCAGTTTCCAGTGAGCCTATGTTTCGCGATGACAATTAATATAGCCCAAGGTCAGACACAACTAAAAGTTGTGGGCGTGGATCTAAGTATTAGCTGTTTTTCGCACGGTCAGCTTTATGTGGCTCATCACGTGTTAGCATTCCTAGCAGCCTGTATGCTTTGATCCCCGATGGCTATACGTCTAATCCATACATCCATACACCCATACATATTATATAAGGCTTTGTCCTGACTGACTGACTGATTAACAGACAACGCACAGCCTAAACTGCTGGTCGTAGCGACTTGAAATTTGGAGGGTGTGTTTGTCTAAATGTCTAGAGGTTGTACTCAAAAAGGGTTTTTTAAAATTTAATTCCTAAGTGTGTGAAAAGGGATGTAATCGATTATATGAATCTTCTTCATTTTTTAACTTACAGTTTTGAAATTTTATTTTGGAATACTTCTATTTAAATAAAAAATATCTTTATGATTTTATTTTAACAGGGGTGGATTTAGAGGGGTGAAATTAGGGATGAAATATTCTATACAAAGATCTTTAGCTTCTGAAGCTAGCGATTCGAAATTTACAGTGAGGGGGAGGGAGGGAAAGGAGGGAGGAAAAGGAGGAACTAAGGAGAAGGAGGAATGGAGGGGAAAGTGAGAGGGAAGTGATGGGGAAGTGAGAGGAAAGTGATGGGGAAGTGAGGGGGAAGTTAAGAGGAAGTGTGGGGGAAATGCGGGAGAAGTGAAGGGAAAGTCAGGGAGAAGTCAGAGGGAAGTAAGGGGAAAGCCAGGGAGAAGTGAGGGAGAAGTGAGGGGAAGTGAGAGGAAAGTGACGGAGAAGTAACGGGGAAGTGAGGGGAAGTGAGGGGGAAGTGAGGGGGAGTGAGGGGGAGATAAAAAATAGTATGAAAAACAGTATTTAAACAATATAAAAATGACTATTGGAAAAAACGACATTCACGCGAGCGAAGCCCAAAAGGTCACTCACTCACTTATCTCAGAAAAATCTCAGAAACAACAAGTGCTAGGAATTTTGCGAAATCCATCCCCTAAGGGGGTATAAAGGGGTGGCAAAGTTTGTATGAAACTTCTATAGTTTTTATAGTAGGATTACCAAATTACTAGAAAATACTCTTTTTTTAATATTCAGAAACCACCCTTATTAAATGGGCAAATAAGAGTCGCAAGTTTGTGTGAAAGTGGTTTGTCAGTTTTAGCGGTAGCGAGTTTAAACTGGATTCGCCATAGAGACGGATGATACTGATACAATGTACGATTGCCATAAAATCAGGCACGTAATATTCTCATAGAGGCACCCATCTGAATTTTCACGCGAACGAAGTCGCGGGCAACAGCTAGTTATAAATAAAGATATAGTACAAGCATACTCTACACCGGGGCTGTCCGTCCAAAGCAAGTGCCAGTTCACCTTTGTGCGGCCCGCAGTGTGCTTTTAGCATTATAACGAAATAATCAATTCTTCACTTTTTTAAATTTTACTAGACTACCTAGATATAAACCCCTACGGGCTAAAATAAAGTATTTGTGCGGTCCTCCAATTTATTTAGTAATTTGATATTGGCCCGGGATCATATCCGTTCTGGACAGCCCTGCTCATATACTACAAACGAATATACTAAGTATATGGGCGGACTTAATGCCTGAGGCACTCTCTACTACATAAACTTAATATTTGATTCAAATCATTGTGATGAGTCTGATTTTTTTATTTAAAAGACCTTAAATGCAAAACGGTTAGTGGAAATCCTGATTTCAAGAATTCCACAGATGGATAGATTGGACAGGAAAGGAAGAGTCTACGAAATTAGAACAATAGGAAGGACATTTTAGAAGTAAATTATTAGAAGAACGAAGGTTTTTATGATGGTCACTGCTTAAATACTGAAAGGAGTCCATTAGATAAAAGAGAAAAGTGGGAGAAGTTAGAGAAGAATAGAGAGTAGTGAGAGTACGCATGCTACAGCGTTGACAAATAGGTAACCAATTAAGTTGCCAGCGATATGTAGACAAGTAGTCATACTTACGAAGATTGAAAATGAATCGAAAGCAGTTATTGAGAAGATGGTCATATTTGTTGAGAAGATATGCATTCAGATCTAAATAGCATAGTCAACTATAGGAAGAACTAAAGTTTGCGCAAGTGTCACCTTAATCCTGGATGGCTGGAAGTTCTTCAGGCGATAAAGGGCGCGTAGGGTAGCAGTGACCCTTTGACTAACACATGTTACTTGAGCTTGCCAGTTTAGAGCAGAGTCGAAGTACAGACCAAGGTCTTTGGACAGTAGCACTCAGCTCTAGGGTTACCACTAAAAGCTATTGTTGGAAGCGACATATTATCCACTATACGTAGCATATTTTGACTACCAAGCATAATGACCTGGTACTTACTGAGATTTACCATCAAATAAACCTATCTGACCAGCTCTTGATATAGTCCAGCTCATTATTCACTTTATTAATTACCGTATCTAAGCAGTCTACCCTTTCGTGTGAATAAAGTTTCAAGTCATCCGCATACAGATGATACGAGCACTGAAGATTTTGGGCGACTTAAGGAACATCAGAATCAAGATAACACCAACCAGACGAGGAATCATCCAGGCACACTGACTGCTGACGTCACTGAATTATTACATATTCAATCAGCAATTTCTATTGCTCTTACGTCAAATCTTATACCTACTAGCAAAAAAACAAATTGCCTTAAGTCTGAAGACGTCTACACTCTGCTGCTAAACATAGTCTTTTCTCAAAGGAGACTTTTGGAGATAGTTGCAGAGCTGTGCAGGCCAGTTAATGGCCTTTAACCTCTATTATGACAAAAATTGAGCTACAAGAAGAAGATAGAAAAAGTGGTTCTATATTCAAGTCTGGAGACCACACGGAACGACAAATGAGAGCAATAAAGAGAGAATATAAAAGATTTGTAAGATTCTTTATATATCAGCGTCAGTGATGCTAGCTTAAGGTATTACTACCTTTTTAGAGATAAATTAAATGCGGTTGTTACTTACAAAGGCTGCTAGCGCGATTACCATCCTAGTTAATAAAAGATGGAGCGGGCTATGTTAGTCGTCTCCCTGCGCGATCGTTTGAGAAACGAAGAAATCCGCAGGCGAACCAAAGTGACTGACGTGGCTCGCAGAGTTGCTTCTCTGAAGTGGCAATGGGCAGGACACATAGCTCGCAGAACTGACGGCCGCTGGGGCAGAAAAATTCTAGAGTGGCGACCACGAACCGGAAGACGCAGTGTGGGCAGACTCCTCACAAGGTGGACCGACGACCTTATAAGGGTGGCGGGCAACCGATGGATGAGGGCGGCGAACGACCGACTACGATGGCGAAAATTGGGGGAGGCCTATGTCCAGCAGTGGACGTCTTTTGGCTGATATGATGATGATGATGATGATAATAAAAGATGCAGTGTTGTTTCAAAATATTTCCCTGAGACCACTTGTAGTCAATATAAATAGCATTAACGGCCATATATCTTTTCGGCAAGAGTATTTAATATAAATTTTAGGTTGATATCAGAGAAAAAGGTCTTACAGACAGACAAGAAAGTGATTCCATGAGGGAACCGTTTAGCCTCTTGAGGTACGGAACTCTAAAACTAAAACTTTTAAGTCCTTGACATGTTAACAATTGCGGCTATAGATAATAAACGTAAAATAAAATATTTGACACTATCTATACTATTATATAAAGCAAGTTTCTTTCTGTGTTTGTTTGTTTAAACGCGCTAATCTCTGGAACGACCATTCGGATTTGAAAAATTCTTTTTGCGTATGATCACGAGGAAGGTTATAAGCTATGTAACATCACGCTACTGGTGTCGGGAGCTGAGCAGTAAGCATAAACCGTGCCGCGGCAAGCTAGTCATACATATAAGTCCTAAAATTAGGGATAGGAATATTTGTTATAACTAATCTTCTTTATGTCTGTAGTTAGGCAACTATGTATGGAACTATTACAATGTAATAAAACGTGTTATGTCTGCGGAATGCTTTCTCTCTAGCTAATTAAATCAACGTAAAACGCATGTAAAATTTTTGTGATTCTTCATAAAAATAAAAATTTGATGCATGTCTAGTTTAATCTCGAAAGTTTTATATCTAGTAGATATGTGCTGTTACAAACGAAATATATATTTTATTATTTTATAAAGTAATGTTTTTACGATACTTTAAAGTTAAGTAATAATATTCATACCTAAGCAAAAATAATGTGTATATTTGGTAAATTCTATATTTAATACTGCAATGAATAAACAAATATGAAGCACGCCTGCTGGGTAGGTTGTTACAATATTCTGAGCATGTATGACAACAGAAGAATCACAATAATAAATACCAGTTTAAAGGTCATCCTCATTAAGCTGCAGATAGTCAAAAAGTTCTGAAACACGCTCCCTACCTACAGAAATACTACACAGGCAATAAGTACTACTTTTCACGGGATCACTTCGGATATAAACAACTAATTCAATATATAAATGATTGTTCAACAATATCTAACATGCATTGTATTTACATCCATTAAAAGTCGTGTTGATTTTTTTAAATAGTTTATTATCGCCGCAGTCTTACAAAATAGGGAGTCGTCACCGACTCAAGACTATCTAAATTAAGTATTAAGTGTAAATATCACATGAGAGACAGTGCACAGTTGTGCGCGCGCCTTATTTAATGGTATTCGTGGTGCGCGGGCGCCGTGTTGTGAACAACCGCGTTGAAGCTGAAACAGTACACAAATTTACATTTAGAAAGGCAAAGTATTTTTATTTACATAATTCGACATCTTTTGATATATTCGGTATAGTTCGCCAGCATTTTTGGTATGTTAGATCATATGTATCTATATACATAAGACCTAACATACCATATCGTAATAGGTAGAAAAAATGTGAGAAAACATAGGTTTATTACCCATTTATCCAGATGAGTTTATAAAATGTTTGTGTGACTTTCGGGAATTGTCTATAATAATTGAAATTCATCCGAATGAATGTTGAAACCATTAAAAATAGTGGTCAGCACTCTTTCCTATTTACCATCAAACGATAATTCAGTTTGGTAAAACATATAAAAACACTAGGCATGCCTCATGCCGCATGCCTCTCTGTCACAATTTACCTGAGCCGAGAAGCTAACCTAAGACTTCGTGCGATTAAATATTGCGCCTCTAATGTCTTTAGACGCTTTTTATTTGTAGTTTTTGAAATTAATTTAAATATGGTAGTATTGATGTTGATGACACAGAATTTTTAATAAGCATGTCCGAAATGTTTTTGTCCTTTTCTATTTGAATAGATTAGAATAAGTTCTAATCATAATAAAATTTATGATGCAAGAGTAGCAGAATGAAAAATTACTAACTGCTTTAAACTACTTTTTTGTGTAAAACTTACTTTTACGTGTTTATTTAGTCTATGTAAATGTATCTAACTTAAATCTATTTATATAGAAATATCTCATTAATGTAACATTAAAATATTTCACAATATTGATCGAAGTTGATTATTTTTAAAACTAATTTAAATTGAAATAATTTTTTTTTAATTTATTTATTCATAAATTAAATTATTCTGATTGAATGGATATCAACTAACTTGAGTTACACTACTTTAAAAATAATTTACATTCGTAATGTCACGTTTCGTAACCTGAGTACCTAGACAAGTGTAGTACCTAGACAATGTTCAAAAATGTATGGTATTGACTTAAGCTAACGATAAAGTCGGCGTTAACTAATGTCAGTCCCATACATTTTATTATCTATTTTTTTTTAATTTAGATGTCTATTCCCCTTGTCTTGGCCCTCTGCATACACATTTCGTTTCAAATATCTTTACATTATAAGCAAAAACAAACTTATAGTCTGTTGAATATAACTTATTTTCATGTGACAAAATTGTGACATATTAGAAATGCTATAGATCAATCATTATTGTTACTACTTTCATGAATTTATTGCATCCTCGAGTAAAGAGTTGAATGAATTAAAATACTTGTCAAATGAACCTAGCAGGCAGGCAAACCTAAGCAGGTAACCATAGTACTATATCTAAACTAATATTATAAAAGAAAGATTTGATTTCTGTATGTTTGTTTGTTTGTTCCGATTTAACTCAAGATCTACGTAACCTATTTAAAAAAATTCACCATGAGAAAACTAAAAATATGACGGCTTTTGATATCGAAGCGAAGCGAGAGCGGTTGTCTAGTATGTAATATTCTGCTACATAATAATATTGTCGAAATAGTGAACTACAACCATTCGTCTTATGAGATGCTGTAAATTAGAGGAATTTCTAGTACATGTAAGACTTAAGGACAATTGTAATAGTGTCAAGCAATACGGGCTTGATACTAGATGTCACGCCCGTATTGCAAGACCACAGCCCATTGTGGTAACCGTTTACTATCAGGAGCATAGTATTATTATGATTTATTAACTTACCACCTTTACATTCGAGATTTAAATATTTATATTTGCGTAGAATGTTTAGCAATCCTATATAGTGAAAAGTAAAGTTTGAATTAGTGTTTCTTACCCATTGTGGTCATCTGCGGTGTAGGTAACTTTCCTGAAGGAGCCGTCAGGCTGCAGCAGGGAGTATTCACCCTTCACAACGTCGCCGTCACGAACTTCGTGCTGGGTCTTGTGATCACCAGTGTGCGGGTCAGACACTGAGTAGGAATAGTCGTATTTGGGGTGTGCCTGTTGGAACAAAAATATATTAAAATTTTTACTATATATTTTCAATGAAAGTAATTTAAAATATACAGTTTGGATAAAGAGTTGTCTTTAAAAAATCTAGACATTAAACCACAGATCTATGTAATTAACAACATTGTGACTAAGTTAGACGCGTGTAAATATTAGTTCTATGTGCGTGGTACTTAACACGGTAGTCTAAGACTTTAATCTTCACTTAGTGATGCATCACTGCACCCACAAATAAACCTTTCATGTTATGTGCAACAGTTTTCAATTGAATTTACTAACATATCATGCGTGCATCTATGTGCATTCTAGTCTGTTCCGCTCGATCCAGTTAGTCCGTATTATTATTGCACTACAGTGCTTGAAACTGTCAAGTGTTGTTTTACGCAACCTTTATTTAGGTCGACATCACTCGGCAACGATTTTACATCTAGCATTAAACGAGCGTGAGAGCACGCGCCATCGAAGTTTATGCAAACAACAGTCCATTTTGGCCTTTATATCATGACAGTCATTATGTCCCGGCGGCCGAGGCTTAGCTCGAGTGTTGCAACCACCCTGGGAACCGCTATGTTATCGGTCCTACAGTCACGACTGGGATATACTTGGGTTTGCAAACCTTTAAGTAATGTTAACAGATTACTTCAAATCATTATTGCTGGCAATAGATTTATGACGGCTCCGAGACTATCGACAGATTAATCGGAGCTTTAATATTCAATCTCATAATGGCTTACTAAATATACAAGAGATAATGTTCAGTGTATAAACAACTATTTAATATACAAAATTATTAAAATTTATGAAACTTAAATAGGTAATAAGACATGTTGTATACTCTCATAGTGGGTTGAATATTACATTTTGTATTTGATTGATAGAATATCATTTAGATTTTCGAGATCTCTAAATAAAAATCTAATATAATAACTAAGTTATTATTTTTTATTTTGTTTACTTATTAGATTCATAAGTGTTATATGATCTATAAAAGTAATAGTAATACAATTAGATTAAGGAGAAGAAAATATACTAGCTTAATTGCGTGCCAACATGTTGAAAATGCCGATTATGCATGATTATTTTAACGGGAGGAAACGAAGTAATTATTTATATTTACTTACTCGGTTTCATTTTGTGTGAAAATTGTTGTGATGATGTAATATGAGTTGGGCCACTGTGGGCCCGTGCACCCACGTAGATAGGTATCGTATCCCGGAAACCGCGTCGATTGTGTTGAATTGGCGGCGTACAACACGCGCGGTTTATGCAAGCTATCAATTAGCTTGTTACTATTGTATTACGAAACCTAATAGGTAACACAGGCCTAGGGTAACAAAACTAGCTTTTGCTGCTCCACTTACCGACGAGATGTAAGCTATACGTTGTTTTATCGTAACGTAATCGTAATTAATAGAAATTAGTAACATTACTTTTTTGGCATTACGAAAACAATGAAATAGTGTGTCAAGTTTTTGTGATGTTCCAGTTTTTGAACAATGTGAATATTATACAGTAATAAGTATGTAACAAAGAGGTTATATTATGCGTGAACGCGTTGCTCTTAGTGTCATAATATTTGGATGCGTTTTTTTCTCGATGTTATATCCTTGACCAATATTTTTATAGTGTTATAGTGTGCGAATGTTCAGTTGGTGCTACGGCGTGTTGTAAGAGACGATTACCGTGTGCATGCTCTTAATACAAGTAACGGGGAACAATGCTCATTAGCCGAAGGTTAGGTTTTATGATTTTGTACGCTTTTATAAGAAATTTGTGCATTTCGTTGCATATTTATAAAGATAATTGGCTTACGTAATGGCATGCAAAACTGTTGCGAGTAAATTACTGTATGATTATAATTAAGTACTCCTAATAAAGTAATTAATTATGTGCAATGGTTTTATCTAGCATTTATGATTAAGTATTTAAAAATTTTGGATAAGATTGACACGTACTGTACTTTATCTAGGTATTACTTTGAAGCAGATACTGTCATTTTTAGGCAATCATCAAAGACTCATCAACAATCATCAACAATCTCAATAATATGCCGTTTAAGGACGGTGATAGCGTTTTGACCGTATCACCAATATTGACAGTCTTTGCAAAAAGTAGATAAACAAGGGTAAATCTCTGATAACATGTAAAATTGTATTACTTGATGTATTTATGTGCTCTGCAATATCTCAAAAAATGCAACGGGAACTTTTTGCTCACCTGTAAATCCAAATCTGAATGACTAATATTCTTTGCTTTAGATTAATCTAAGCAACCCGAACAAAATTATGACCCACATAAAAACCTGGACTTTAAAAAAGTCTTAAATAGACAATCCCTCAGGACCAATGTTTATATAAGCATTGGTCCTGAGGGATTGTCTATTTAAGTCAAGCAGATATCTGCTACGTATGAGTCTTTTTCAGCTGTGGGATTATAACGTCCTGATATTATTATTAATACTTACATGATAATCTACATGTGTGTCCTCGTGTCCGCCATGATATCCATGTGAAACGGGCGCGTAAGCTACAGCTTCGTGTCCATACGCGTCACCCGAATAGCCATGTCCAAGGGACAGCACTCCGGCGGACGCCAGGGCCACTACGCTCAAAACTACTGTCACCTGGTTAAAACAAAAAAAAAATAAGAAAATATAAACATATCTGTTCATATACCTATTTCAAAAAAGGTTATATGTTTACGAAATTCATTTAAACTTACTCATTTGTATAATATGATTGTATTATAGAATACAGAACAGTGTGATAACTGTAATTAATAATGTTGATAAATAGTTATAATAATAAAGATAGCAACAAACTTCAGAAAATAGATTAACTGATTGATGGAACTCAAAATAATTAGAACAATAATTTGATTGATGATCAAAGTTGTGGCAAGCCAGATTCTTACAATACTCTTGTTTGCAGTAAGGCTAGAGATTTAAAAAATTGGTAAAAAATTATATGTAAAATATTACTTGCAAGTACTTGAAGTAAATGAAAGGAGTTCAAACTTATTAAATAACTTGCAAAACAGTGACTTATATTACTGGAATGTTATTGAAAGTCAAACCGTAGTACGTGTTTAAAAAGTTAGGGTAGTAATTTTTGATTGCGATTAAACTAGAACTTGCGACAGCTTAGCGAACGCGAGTAATTTGCGTATGCAAGTGTATATCGTCATGAGAAATTAAAGTTTATTTTGACTTTCAAATAAGACTTGAAATTCTCTATGATAATCTGGACTATTTTAAATCAAAATACCGATCAGCCGGGAATATCTATAAAATATTTTAAAATCAAAATATTGTTCTTTCAAAATTTGAACAGTGTTCTGACAGTTACGTATTGTACTGTAAAGTGACAACGCGAGTGCTCCAAATAGCCCCAGCACTCCGGAGTCCTTTCACTAAACTGGAGTAACGGGATGCACTTACTCTAGCAATCATTTTCTGTTTGGTTTAGGTTCGCCCTGACTGCACGACCACACACAACTGATGCCGAGGAGCGGAGCCTTCCACTTTTATAAGTATACGGGCGAGATGACGCCGCACGCCAGCTCTACGCAAGAATACGGTAGTTTGATAATGATACACCAATTACGTAAAATTACGTACTATGGTTCAAGGTGATAAAACTATACATTAACAATTATATTTTGGAGAAATTAAAAATTTTGGGTGATCAAGTTTTGTGCAAACCCATAATAATTGTTAGTGGGGATGTTTATGATATGGTTATAACATTCGAGATGTGTGAGGTGCGATGTTATGGTGCTTGAATCACTGCATTTGTTTTGGTTTTTTTTTAGTGGGTTGCTATAGATAAATACGTGACTGCCAGAAGTATAATATATATTAAAAATAGTCTAAAATCTTACAACAATATAGCTGCAAATGAAATGAAATAATTTGCAACTAGCTTGCCTCGGGGCGGTTTTTAATATGGTTTGTTGTACCCCTCGGAAACGGGTTAAAAACTAGCCTATGGCCGTCTGCGGCACCGAATCTATCTACATACCAATTTTCATCGAAATCGGTTCAGCTGTTTAGGCGCTGCGTGGTAACAAACACACACACACATACACACACACACACACACACACACACATACAAACTTTTGCATTTATAATATTAGTAGGATTATTTGATATTAAAACTGTTTCACTGTTATTGTCATCAATGCAAAACATTTTCTTCAAGTCACAATGTAGATTTAAATGTATTAAATTATGGTCGAGATAATACAAAATTTGCTTTATCAATTTTATTGGTATAAATAAAGGTATTGAATATTATGTGTTGCACTGTGTCTGTAGATTTAGCTTAACAATACAATGCGTATTTCAACATCAGGGGTGTGAGTATCGTGTTAAGATTGAAAAGATACTAATATGTGAAGGCTAAATAAAATATATTATAACTATTGGATTTATCAAAATCAATGAAATAATTAGCAAAATTACTTTCTCTTCTAAGTATAACGTAAGTTAATATTTATTATTTTGGAAACGCCAACAACATAGACTTCCAATGCAAGTGAAAGATTCGTATAATCTGTATCACTTTTTTTTTTTTTTTTATATTACCCTACCAAAGTGACTCCACTTTGCCTGATGGTAAGCAGTAAGTGGAATCCAGAAGTGGCGGACATCATTCCAAAAGCCAAACTACTGGTATGGTGGCCTCCACTATGGCGGCTTAGTGAGATGCTTTTTCACGCCCCGCTTAAAAGACCCAGGATCAAAATTAGATGGGAACACATGCGCTGGCAAAGAGTTCCAGGCTTTAATTGAGCGACAAAAGTATGAAGTGCTGAACCGTTTGGTTCGAGACCCTTTAGATTCCACTGTGAAAGGGTGGCACTTTAGTCCCGCACGTGTTGTTCTTCACTGTATTGAAATGTCCATCTGCATACTAAAATAATGTCTTTACTAGAGCCGCTTCCTACAAGCTTTGAGTTTAAATCTATGCTAAACATTGATGATATTCTTGCCATATTATCAAGGATTAGGAGGTCTTCATCTTAATGATAAACCTACCGAATGTTTTTCGACTAAAATGATGATACATCAACATGACTAGTCTGAGTACGTCTCTATCGATATTGGCCTTTTCCAAAGAGAGGTATTTGCTATATACTTAGTCAACGTACTTGGTAGACGATTTGATGATATGGTAATGTTTAGAAAGCAGTTAATTAATAACTTATAACTAAGGGTAAAGTGGACAGTACCACAGGAAGATATTTTAAGGGACTATATTTTATTCATTTGATTTCATTTTCTAGAATGATGACTACACAACCAAATGATGATGATACATTAAGTTAAATACTTTTTACTCGTCATTAATAAAATATGTTTTACTTCAAATAAAAGACATAAATGCGCGCCTGTGTTTGTGTCGTCAATTAGCTAAAGACTAACTGTGAGATTTGTTAAACTTATAAATGTAATTTATTAACCACTTAATCTAAATATATTAAATATGCAAAAAAATTAAATGCTTAATTATTTTACTTTTGTTTAATGTTAGGGACGTTGCTAGGCGGTTTTTTTAAGTAAAACAATGAAAAATTAAAGTCTGTCGCCATAATCTTATAATTGCAATGTGTTATTAGTGTTTGAAGACTAGTGCAGTCTCGATTAACCCGTTTGGTATAAATATTAGTTTAATTGACAGCCTGTTACGTTTCTAATTAAAACAGGTTTTATTAAAAATGATTTAATATCAAAATCATGCGATCTTTTAATAATAGTTATTTATGGTAGCTTTGTAACTCATATTTTAGTGCATGTATTACCTAATCGGTAAAAATTAACAGTCACACTTGGCTCTCATCAAGGTATCTTATTGTGCCTAGTAGAAGAAGGTCATAAAATGAATTTCGCCTTCGAAGAAATTTTTATCCTCTGCTCATCGCCACAAGGGTTAAAATTGCTAGATTCCAATTATACTTCTTCTTTTTTTCCACCAAAGGTGCGTTATATCGTTAGCCTGTAATTAGTGTGGGTAAGTAGAGCGTTGCGCGAGAGCAACTAAAAGACATAACACGACCTTGCAAGGGATTATAAAACAATATGTTATGGTCTGTCTATCGTTTTCATCACTTTGTTTAATGCTCTTAGTTTTGTCTAACGATGTAACTTTGTACGACAACTCGGACAGAATAGGTTATCCCTTCACTATTGTGCAACTGTCGGCTAAGGGATATTTTGATGGGTGAGCAGCATTGTTCTTTTTGAAGTACAGAGCACAGCTTATACCAGCTACAAGTATATATGAGTATATTTTTATTAATAAAGTATTATATTATGAAGTTTTGTATGAAACTTGTTATTTTTTTATGTGACCTAAGTGCTCCTCTTTATATGCACCTAATCCGACAAGCTCATAGTTACCTATTAAGCGAAAATAAGCACATAAAAAATAACTCAATAAAAGCGATTTTTATTCAGTGTTAATTTTTTTACGTGCGTGCTAACAATGAATGGCAGTAATTGTTGTGATGTTTCCTGAGAGCTATAACATCTTCTAGAAATAATTTAACATCGGCAATGATGCAGAATTTAGGTCCAGGCTAGCTTTCAAGAATTAAAACACATTATTTTGCAAATATATAAAGCGTATTGACAAAACTATTAAGCAAAATAATTGGCATTATTTTAAAGTTTGTTTTACAAAAACACTATTCCTTGCGTATCGTAAAATTTTAATAGGCGTTAATTAAGAAATGCTTGTGCAAAATTTCAGTTTGTATTTGCTTGTATTTTTGTACTGACATATTTATGAAATACAATGATTTAAACTATGTCGTATGCGTAGCATTTTTATCAGGCTCGAAATGTAACAAATAAATATAAAGTCACATAAATTACACAATGTAGGTGTAACCGTAGGAAAGTTCTCGACGGCCCATATATGTATATGTTTAATGCGATTTTTTGATAAATTCGTGACTAATACATAGTCTTGTACCACATTTACACTATCATGATCAACATCAAGATTGCTCGAAGCTCAAGTTACGTGTTTTGAACCATTTCCGTCATCTGATAAAATTATGATGTAATTTATCTGCTATGAATATTAAAATGTGCGTTTAAGTACAAACTGTTGCACATTAAATTTAACGTATACTTATTGTATCAATAAGTCTTCGGTATATAATGTCACCTTGGTTATTTTATTGGGACGAACCCCTCTACATGACCATTATGATAATTCCTACATGTCAGGCTTCACAGTGATGAACCGTGAAGAAACTGTGAAGTTCGGGAACTTTTGCGTGCAGAGCTGGCAGACAGCTTAACTAAAATACCAAGGCAGTCATGAAAACAGTAAGTACTTAAAGCTCTTAATAAATTAAGTACATCGTTTTATATATTACTAGCTTTCCGCGGCACGGTTCCACCCGCGTCTTTGTTTACTGCTCTGCTCCCGTCGCCAGTGGCGTGATGTTACATAGCCTATAACCTTCCTAGAGAATAATATTATATTCGCAATAATATTTCAAATCCGACTGAGAGATTAGCGCATTCAAACAAACAAATAAACAAACTATTCGACTATATATAATAGTAGAGATGTGAGCATTATAGATGTGGTTATACACAGTAATAGATACGAGTATATAAGAATTTTTAATTAAACGCAAAACTCTTATAATTTAACATGTCAATATGTAAAATTCATTTTTAAAGTCTATTGACACTAGTTATGGACTCCCAGGTTAAGAGCGCTCGTCTCTGTCTGAGATAATCGTTTTTTAAACTCATCGAAACATTTCTACTCCGCAGGCTACTTTAAGACGTTAGTCCTGTTTGTGTACTAACAGCAATGACGTATTATATCTCATATACGATTATATCTCAAAATACTGGCTATTTGTCAATTACCAATCGCTTTATGTAGGACACATAGCTCGCAGAACTGACAGCCGTTGGGGCAGAAAGGTTCTAGAGTGGCGACCAACCGGAAGACGCTACGGAGCAGAAGTGGCGGGCAACCAGTGGATGAGGGCGGTGGAAAGGACCGGCCAAGGTGTTTCCCATTCGTTTATATTTCTATTTTTTATGATCTGCTATCCTTTGAATAAACATAAAATAGCACAGACAGATTTTCTCTATGCTTTGTCTTATTCTCTTTTTTGAATTTTATTGAAATAAACAGAATACATAATTCCGCGCTAATATTTGTTAATTAATTATTGTTTCATTAGTGTTGCGAAATTTTGAAAAAAACAGGGGTAACATGTATGTAACTGTGAATATAATTATGACGATAAAATCTAGTGCACATAAGAGCGTTGTAGCATTAGATAGTTAAAAATGATTGAAGAAGGTTCAAAACTTACTAAATAACTTTTATTATGCATTTGTAAATAATATTATTAAATGTGTGTCTACGAAAATTTTGGTAGGTCTCAAAAAAACTAAAATGGGGTCTGCTGACTGGACCCTTCTATATGTCTAACATGCATTTGGCCAGTTATTCTGATATTACGTTTGTATAGGCACGAGTAGATACACTAATTAGAAGTTATAGTTACTTAACATCACACATCCGACGTGTTTTCATTGTTTGAATCAGCATTTGCGTCGACGCAACGCTGAATACCGATCTAACCATATTTGTTCGCTTTCTGCCTGCTAAAATATTCGGCAAAGTTTCCTGGATTTACTCGATGCGTGAAGTAGTTTTTTTTTTCGAAAATAATTTAAATTTGGCTATACCTAACTAGTGTAGTGTGTACATTCGTGATGGTCCAATAGTTAATGCAGTCGCTACGTAATCTTGGACGTTACTGACTTATCCTAAAGAAAAACATCGTGAGGAAACCTAGACAAGTAAACTTAGTCTGAAATTTACAACACGTAACATTGGAACAAGCGGTGGTAAATGGTCATGCCTTCTCTGTATGAAAAAAGGCCTTTGCTCTGCGGTAGGACAGTAAACAGAGGGCCTAGACAAGAATAGTAGAAAAATAGATTAAAAAATGTATGGGATTGACATAAGCTAATGACATTATCCTTGGGTTAAGTCAATTCCATACATTTTTAATCTATTTTATGAATAGAATAGAAATCTATGCCAGTTGTATAGGGCCTCTGGCAGGTTATTTATTATTAATATTGTGTTTGTAATATCGTTATTATTTATTGATGTTAATAAACTCGATATTAACGAAACAATAAATGGTTTGTCAGGTACAGCGTGATGCCTATGTTATATTTTTATGTTCAAATAGAGTGTGAAAATGATTAATGATTATAAACTTACACTATTAGTACACAAATATCTTTTACAGCTTGGTTAGTTCAAAATCTAATAATTATACAAAAGCTCAAACATCAAAAAAATAACTGTTTTTAGGAGAATAGCTAAGTAGGCCTCAGCAATAGCTGGATGTGTAAGCAGCCTGCTTACTTTCTCTTTTATTTTGTAACATAATATTAAAAAATACACAAATGTCAATGTAATAGCATTATAAAAATTTCATATAAAGGTTAAGAAAAGTCGAAACATTGATATAAATAATAACAATTTATTCATAGCAACTACATTATGTAAACGGTTAATACAGTTTCAGGATACGTATTAGGATCATAAATTAATAAATTTAATGGTGGGCTGTGATGAAGTGGGTAGGCGCTGAATGAACAATTGGAGCGTGGACTAAGTTAGCTGCGTGGACAAGAGGGGCAGCGTGGACGACTGGGGTAGCATGGACCACAGGGGCAGAGTGGACTACAGGTGTAGCATGGGCCACCGGAGCAGGGCTCGGTGGGGCAGCATGTGGGTTTGGCTCCGAGTTGTGGACTACGGCGTTGAAACTGTAGAACATATATAAACTCATTATTTTGGATAGAGTAAACTTAGGTACTAAACAAGCGGTATGGCAATAGAAATGGTGGTTTTCTATGGCTGTGTTTTCTACATATTGTAGTAATAATTGAAAAGAAATAATAACCAAGCAGTTTCTGGTCGTGGGGTGAAGCAAATGTGGAAAGAATAAAAAAAAAGAAAATGTGAATGAGGCTAAAATACGCTTTGATATCCTTCTCGATCCTCTATCACTCTCACTATCAAAACGAAACGTACGGATACTGACACTTTACTTCGCTGTTTTATGAGAAGTACTTAATAATAATAAAGCTATTTAGTACTACGTAACAAAATTGCTTGCAATATTCAATAGATTTAGTTATGGTGATAAACTGTTCCTACGAGTAAATTGCCCCTTATTTACTTAGCGATTGTGTATTGAAAATTGTGAATTTTGCTTGCAATTTATTTAGGCGTTCTATAGCAGATTTAACAAGGTGAGGATATACAAACTTTCTTGATAATTGCAGTAGCCTAGAATTCAGTGTATCGATATTATCTGCGTTATCGACCGAAACAACATCCATTTAGATTATTTAAAAGTGTAATAGATTACATGATTACAATTATTAGATGCGCTAGCGTAAATTCATTAGTAAAGTATATTTGACCTTAACAGTAGTGATTGTTACGTAATAAGATTGATGATCAAAATGTTCATAGTGTGATTTATAGTGTCCGTAAAAAGTTTTGTGACTGTAATTAAAAAAATCAAAGAAATAACACTAAGACGCATGATAGTCGAAGCACAAAAACATGGACTTAAAATTAACCGAAACCAGGCCATAATATGTGTGATGATATCCATTATCATGGGGATTAAATCACGCAACGGTTACCTCGTTAGACAACGTTACAACTGCATAATTGTCTGTTTCATCCAAGTCAGTGTTATTAATTCAGAAGCTTAATGGTAGTTGGTTTTGTCACGTGTAATATGAGTCATATGCATGTAATAATATTTATTCCTTCTGAGTTTGAATGAATATATATTCCTTGTCTTAAAAATATGACATTATGTGTATATGAGGGGATATGATAATTGTCTGCGGTTATACAAACAGTAGTTGTCCTACGAATATTTCTCAATCCGAGTTTTTGTGTTTGATGATGAGTTATTTAAGATTGTACGTGTATGCTTATAAGCACAAATTGAATTGCCAAAAAGTGTTATATTTGTAGTCTGAAAATATTAGTTTCTTACCCGTTGTGGTCATCAGCGGTGTATTCAACTTTGCGCACGGATCCATCAGGCTGCACCAAAGAATATTCACCCTTGACGACATCACCGTCGCGGCTCTCGTGCTGAGACTTGTGGTCTCCGGTGTGGGGGTCTTCTACTGAATATGAGAACTCATATTTTGCTGGAGCCTACAATAGAGAATAAAAATTATATAACATTTAAAATATATATTAAATATAAATAACAACGAATAGTTAAATAAAAAATAGTGATAATGAACTTGGACTAGACAGATGGTTTGCTTCTGCGGTGTGTTTTTATTTATGGCGACAGTATTCTTCAATTTGAATAAAGTCTTAAATTACCCAATAAGATGCTTTACTTCTTCTGTGCTCTTCTTTAATGTAGTAAAATTTCAGTTAGTATCTTACTAATGAACATACTTCGTAGAAGGGTCCAAATCAGGGTTTAAAATTATGTAACCGCTTCCGGCCGTCTATAGAACCGGAGTTTCAAGCATAAGAATGATTTTATCATATTATACCTACTGTTGGTATATCAATTGGTTTAAAGTTTCGAGAATAAACATCTCTTCTTGTAATAGTGTTACACTATCACCTATTACTTATGTAGTCATACGTAACAGCATGTTTTAAGGAAGTGTTGAACTATAGAACAATGAATCCAAAGAAAATTAGCAACTTTGTTCCGTTGTTTTTACCTATAACATGTCGTAATTTGGTTTTTCTGCAAGACATAGTATTTGTAGGTACATCGCTACGCAAATATTGATCAACATAATCATCTAATGATGTGTTTGATAAATAGACCTAAATATCAAACGCAGGTTGATAAATTGTCGGTGTAAATATTACAAAACTATAGTCTTGTAATAACGAAGGCTTGCACAATAAATATTTAATTGGAGTATTAACTGATCACATTTTTAATCATAATAGTAGTATGCCTTTCACTTCCTTTGTGACTATTGGGTGGCCCAATTAAATGCAGAGTTGATCAATTTGGTTCACTGCTCTATTTACTATTCATTGGATTCGAAATGTAGAAGTTCCGTCGGCAAACCTACTCGTGTTTATAATATGTGTAATACATAAAACGACTAAAACAAATTAATAAAAGTTGTTATGTCAAAACTTTAGTAGATATAATATTATAAAGTATTAATATAATCAATACTTTATATATTTCAGACTAGCAGTTGCACACAGTCGAAAACAGCCTCAAGAAAAATCTCTCAAAAGGAACACTAATTTGTTAATTGATCTTTACAATTAGTGGATATGCGTGATTTAAGTACCTACCAATGAATAAATCATTACAAATTAATATTTTTTCTTCAGATCTTGAGTGGTATTAAAATCTTAATTAACACACAAACCGTCTATATGGGCTGATAATATTCCAATTAATATTACCATACGACGATTACTTATATAAATGATTCGAGAACAAGTTAACATTATTCCTTTACGGATGAGATACATGTTTTGTAACAATACTTGTACTTAATACAACAAGAGAAAATCTTTATAACACATGCGATCATCTGTTGGATGTACCTACTTGATTTTATAGCAATTAACGCACACATTAATTATAATTGTATCAGTACTTCAAGTAATTTTATGCAATATTTAATGATTTAGGTACCTACGAAAGATATTGTCTAAATATTAATAAAATTTGATTTTTGACAGATTTTGCAACTATTTATATTATGCTCGTTGTTTTAAACCCATAAGTTATTAAACGATTATTGATAAATTATATTCTGGATTAACAATCTAATTACAAATACTTTTTAATTCCTGCCATTGTTTTGGTAGAAGTTAGCCTTAAATATTCTATCTTACCAAATGAAATATTTTACGGACTGCTTTTTGGTAAGCACGTTCCGAAGTCATAGTGTACTTACTACTGTTGCTAAAAGCATCTATACAAAAGGTAAAATTAGAAATAACAATTTACGTTACAAATAAAATATGATAGGATTCAGCGAGCAATACGCAAACAAAACAAGTAAACAATGATTATCGTATCTAAACAAGCTCCGGTTACACTTGATCGTGTTCTGTGTATAATATTGCATCATTAGCATTAGGCTGTACTCACATGTTCCTCGTGGTCGGCGCGTCCGATGGCAACTGAACCAAGGTGCTGCACTACAGGGGCATGATGAATGGCATCGTGCTGAATCAAAGGCGAAGAGTGTACGACAGGCCCGCTATGCTGAAGATACGTCTGCTCGAAGACAGGTCCAGTATGGTGCAAAACAGGGCCCGCATGTTCTACTACCGGTGCCAAGTGATGGGTTTGCTCATTTTGACGGTATATGCTCTGAGATGACACTACTTGCCCATGTCCATGTCCTTCATCAATCAAACCAGCATGGCAAGCAGCCAGCAAAACACTGAAATATATAACCTGAAAACGTAAATTATAATTATTAATTAATATTTTTTAAACCTTTCTGTATTCCAAATTTATTTATTTTTCCTCACTTTGGAGTACATGTTGTTGTGCTGTAACGTGGGGATCGTTTGATAAGGATGTCTGAAGGGTTTATGTTTTTATAGTAGGGAGGAAGCGGCGCGGGTGCATGTCACCCGATACGCAGAACCGGCTCGACACATGACACCGACACACGATCACCTTTACACCTTATATTACGTCATTGCAATGACATTTTTCCGTTTTCGTTCAAGGTTACGTTAAAGCTCTTTTCATAAGCTTATTGTTAATTAAACACAATAAAAAGTTAACTGTGACTTGGGTGGCTTCACAAGATAATTTATTAATCCAACAAAAATTACTAATATGTGGTAGGTATCGTTAATTTATTTCGCAGTTCCTACAATGGTTATAAATGTGAAAAGATTTTAGACCTATCATTGAATAAAAATAGGAAATCAATGTTATTCTTTAGCAAACATTAGTAGTATTTAAATTACATCAGAATATATTTAGTATATTGCAGTATTTAGCTGCCATCTTATAATAAGATTTTAAAGTTCTTTTGTTCCTTTTTAATAATTCATCTATCTACATTTATCAATTGACTCAAAGCAGTTTGTTAAAGTCGAGGAATAAAACTAGTGGTTCTGTGAGGTAGCGCGTTTAATTAACCACCGCAGTCACAGTATAAAACTTGTGTATAAAATTTGTGTGTTTTCAGTAAATTTGTCTGCATGCATAATGTGAACTGTTGAGAATTTCTTAATGTAGTACATCTGACTGAATTACTTTCTATGTGGTTCGTTGAAACTGTGTACGGACTGCTACGCAAAGGTCGCGGGTTCGATTCCTGCTTAGTGCAAATATTTGTGTGAATAACATGTCTATTTAGATTGGTCTGGGTGTTTTGATGTATAATATGATATGTAAAAAAAAGTATTTAAGTATGTAAATTTGCATTCTAGAACTCATAACACAAGCTATAATATCTGCTTACTTTGGCTCTAGGTGGCATTGTGTGTCGTTGTTGAGATATTATAATATCATTATTATATTATTACATCTATACATAATATCAGTGCACATATTCCTAATATTTTTATTTTTTTATTAAATTAATTAAAAAGATGCAGACTTGACTGACCAGTGTGCATAAGCCTGTAGGCTATCGGCTGGTAAGAAAGTAGCGCTCTGTGTTGCACCGACTGATCCAGTAAACTCTTGTGCAATCGCAGGGCTAAGACACACCGAGCTCATAACTATATTCTCGAAGAACTTATTGTATTATAATGGACACAATATTACTTAAATCGAGCTTAATCCGTAGGTATATCTATATATCATAAGAAAATGATGAAAAGGCGCAGAAGTTAAAAGTTTTGTAATAATAATAATACAATCGCATTATTATCCTACTGCAAAGTTTTCGTTAAAGTTTAATGTTATGATCTATTAAAAGTATATAAGTACCTACCTACAAAAGACAATCTTCCCCTTATAAAAGTATAACTAGAGTTAATCAAATCGGAAGAAACATAATAATATAAAGGAAGGCTTTTACGGTTTTATGCAATTTTTCTTCATATCCTTAAATTTCATTAGTACAGTAATCGATTCTACCACTGCTACTATCTCTTAAATCACAATTCAGATTATATTTTGAAGTATATTGTGGCGTACAGAGACAGCAGCGGAGCCCTACAAATGCATCGGCGCGTGCGCGCAGCACGCGAGCCAAGTCAATAATGATAGCGGACTGTCGGTCTTCACAACGTCGCGCGGGCCCAGAGGGCCCGTGCGATGTGTGGATACATGTTCGGGAGATACTCCCCTGCATGTGGTATCTATGCTCCGCCCCTAGGCTTAGGGGCGGGTGTTTGAGTGCGCAGTGTTTTGCTATGAAATGTTAATATGCTAGGGTGGGTTTCTTCACACCCCGGGGCGGTCTGCACGAGCCAGGTGAGACCCCCGGCGGGCCGAGGGAGGCCCAGCTCCGAGCGACCAGCGACCCGGGGATGACTAGTGGCCCACCCTGGTCTTCTGAGGTCTTGTTTTGGTTTAGTGCCCACTGTAACAATGTGCTCCGGCACCACGGCCGCCGTCGCAGGCACTACCTGGGCGTATCGTTAACGAATACGCACAGGTGTCGCCGCAGGAGCGGACGCGGTGGCGAAGCAGATTGGTGGGCGGAACCCTGCTTTGTGCTGCGCACCCTTCGCCGATTGCTCGGTGATTGGGAGGGGGTGCAGCACGGAAATCATTGGGAGAGATGGAATATTAATGAGAGGGGGGAAGAGGGGAGGGTTTAGGGGAGGATGTCAGGTTGGGATGGTGTCATGTCCGGTGTGATGATAGCGGAACGCGGCGACCACTTCTTAAATAGTGGCACTTATTTTATACTGCACACACACATTCACACTCACACTGCACACATTCACTGTAACCTGTGACTGCGCTACAGTGATGCCACGCGCGGACAGACGCGGAGTTATTTGAAGCGAAACGTGAAAAGTAAGCTTATGATTGGATATTCGTATCAAGCAGACAACTGCAGCATATTAATGATTTTAGTTTGAGATTTTAATATTGTATAACGCTCCTGATTGGTCAACAACCAAAATGCGCTCATGTAAATACCATACCTGTGTCAGACTACATTTGTACTGGGTGGCGCAAAAGTAAAGACCCTATTTGGTTCAGCTATAACATTTTTTCTAAATTAGAAAACTAGATTTAGATTTTTTTAAATGTATATTTGTGCCATTAAATTTCGTACCATTAGGATTTAAAGATGATGTCTTTTAAATGGTGACCTCCAGAGTTGATACACATTTGAGCCCTATTTATGACATTTTGCATAACTTGCCGTAACACTTCCTGCGTTTCCATTTCCATCTCTCAGGGCATGTCAATAAGCAGAATACTCGGTTCTGGGGCACTGATAATCCGCGCATTATTCAAGAAACACCTCTACACCCACTAAAAGTTACTGTATGGTGTGGCATCTGTGTTGACAGAGTGATCGGACCCTATTTTTTCGAAGACGCTGGAGGCAATGCGATTACTGTCACTGGAGAACGCTACAGAACCATGTTACGTGAGTTTTTGATACCCAGTTTGGACGAATTGGGGCTGGAGCACATCTGGTTTCAACAAGACGGCGCTACGGCACACACAGCGCGCGACACTATGGACTTAGTGAGGGACGCTTTTCCAGGCCGAGTTATCTCTCGTTTTGGCGATTTGCCTTGGCCTGCAAGATCACCCGATCTGACCAGTCCAGACTTCTTTCTTTGGGGTTTTTTGAAATCTCGGGTGTATGTGAACAAGCCACAGACTCTCGCAGCTCTAAAAGAAAACATTCGTCAAGAAATAACGAACATATCGCAGGAAGTGTTACGGCAAGTTATGCAAAATGTCATAAATAGGGCTCAAATGTGTATCAACTCTGGAGGTCACCATTTAAAAGACATCATCTTTAAATCCTAATGGTACGAAATTTAATGGCACAAATATACATTTAAAAAAATCTAAATCTAGTTTTCTAATTTAGAAAAAATGTTATAGCTGAACCAAATAGGGTCTTTACTTTTGCGCCACCCAGTATATATAAACCATGCCATTTTTGTAAATAAACATTGTACAGTCGTCTCTCGAGTATTATTCAACACTACCTATTAAGTCTACGGTACGAAGGTGGAAACACTGGGCCGGTCTAATAAGTAGCTCTACAGCAGTACCAAGTAAATCAGCTGATACAGTATATTAGGGACAGTACCTACAGCTGTTAACCCAACAGCTGTCTTCATACCTACCTAGCATACATACCCCTAAAATATCAAGGCAATTAAATATAACCAATATTTGTGCGTCAACATTTTAAATGATTACATTTTTTAATATTTCTTCAGTTAACTACTTACCTCATCTACAGCGTTAAGTTTATAAGGAGCACTCAATATAATTGTATCTATTACTTTTATAAGTGAACTAGATAAATTATAAACATTTTATTAGAAATATGGTAAAATAATTGCAGAAACTATAATTATAGCTTTAAGTTTGTTGTTCTCAGTGTAACCTCGGCACAGTAACTGCGCGCGGCTCAATCGTCCGAGCGCCTCGCATATCTTTGCCTATCGACTCGTAAGTTGTGTCACGAGTAAGACTTCGCGGTAACATCGCCAGCTTTCAGCGAAGGTCATACGCATCGTTTCTCATACCAACCATTTTAATGAAACTTTAAACTACCATCATAATTTATACTGATTGTTATTTCGAGCCGTAAATTTATAACTTGACACAATTTTGATGGCATGTTAAAGAGATACCTACCTGTTTAAATATTGATGATGCGACTGTTGTGTAATAAGATCATAAGGGTTATTTCAGTTATGTACCGCTTTATACTATTAAATGATAGTATCGTATTTTAAATTGAATGAATTAAAGTTGATACACATTGCAATATACAGGCGAAAAGTTTCTCATGTTGCAACTCTAATAAGCATGTAGCTGACTTCTAAATCGTGATTGATGTGTTCAACTAAGCTACAAATGTCTAATGCAAATCTAAAATCTTCGAGCAATCTAGGTAATTCACGTGAACATATAGATATATCTAGCTTTATGAGTCTAAAGACCTTGCATTAAGAACCATGACGGATTTATATCAATAGTATTAAAGCTTGGAATGCACGAGTAAGTGCTCGACTATAGACACGCAACTACACATGTAAGTATAAGTTATTTGCGTTAAAATTAATTTCAATGTCATTGTTAATTCACTCAATAACTGTACTTATTTAAGGTTCATTGCAAGGTTACTTAGTTATTATCGAGTATTATTTCTATTTAAACATGTACTGTATTTAACATGGCTGATAACAACGTAACAGTTTTCTCATAATTTCAATGAGGATATTTTCCTTACATGGTGGTCGTAAATCTTTAAAATTACAAAATTTCGATGATGCATTGAAGTGCGGATCAGAAAGGGTGTTGTTTCGCAACAAACATAACATTAATCAAGATGTTAATAAAACAAGCGACACGTGATAATCCATTCACAATTATTGCGTTTCATTTTGAATATTGCTTCACAGATTGTACCATTAATAAACTAAATTCGATTCAATCAATTATCTAAATAACATGCTCACAATTCGTTGCCAAGTGTTCTCTTGCCCAAAATAAAACAGAACTACATACCTACTTACTTAATTCTTTTTTTTGATAGTCATAACAATCGATGTATAATGTCTATCACAATTTTGGTTTACATAAGTAGTGCATCATATGCGTTTCTGTCTTTAATGAAGAGTAAATACGAGTATAATTCAATCACTAATAGTAACAACGTCATGAAAGCTTATAAAATATTGTATTAGCGCGATGTTCATAAAAGTTTTACTTTAACCTTAAAGATGAACGTGTTGTTATTGTTGGTGTTACTTTTTAAACTGTTCAATGAAAAAAATAAGCATTGCACTTTTAAAGTAATGAATTGATTATTGACCAAGTGACGATATTACCGCTTTCCTCTGTTTCTCCTTTTATGTTGTATGGAGATTCGTTTTCGATGTCAAGCTGCATTGCTACATTCAACAAATTGCTGCCGATATTCGTATAAAGTATTTCGAATATGCGTGGCATATATTTAGTATTTCGGGTGGTATTAATCTTAAAATATGAGCTGTATTGCAGCTTACGCTTCGTCGCATTTCTGTCACTGTGCACGACGCAATGAATGTACCTATATTATTTATATTGAATTCAAAGTTGTTATGTAGTTAGGCGATATCTGTGTGATCTCAATTGCTAAATGTTTGAATATTAAATAGGTAAGTAGCATACATTTTAGTGCAGCTTGTGTTGGTTGCAGTTGCAATCTTGCTTTCACTCCATATTTCGGCGCCATCATTGTATGGTAATGTACTGATATGCAATTATATGAGATCTCATATCTTCTCACGCTCCACTGGACCTGTTACTGCAATTAACACTTTCAGCCCAACTCATACATTTTCGCAATGTTTTGTTTCGCCTATCACTGTTTACGATTGTTCTAATTGTTATTCCAGATTACGCTCATGTTGGGTAATTTGTGTCTTTGCATAGGCTTTTTGTGTTTAAATATTATAATTGTCTAATTATACGGTACCTACCTACTATTTTATTGTGTGTATGTAATGCAATAGTCAAAAACGCAGTAAGGAGATATGCATTTTTGTAATACACTTACATAATGCTTTAATTTTTAGGGTTCCGTACCCATAGGGTAAAGCGGGATCTTATTACTAAGGCTCCGCTAACCGTCAGTCCGTCACCGAGCTGACATCTCATGAAACATAATAATTAGACAGTACAAATTTTCCCCGATGATGTATTGTCTGTTGCCGCTATAACAACAAATAAAAAACAGATAAAAATAAATATTTAGGGGGCTCCCATACAACAGACGTGATTTTTTTGCCATTTTTATAGAAAATGGTACGGAACCCTTCGTGCGTGAGTCCGAGTCGCACTTGGCCGGTTTTTGTAATATGTGTTATAAGAGAGTAAAGTTGTAAAGAATTTTAGATGAGATCGAAAACTTTAACAATCCTTCCGAGGTGAGATTCATGAGTTAGAGATTATCACTTACCATAAATGAGGTGGTTACTCAGCTTATTATCATTATGAAACAGACAGATAAACCAGAAGTTTTTCAAAATTGCAAGAGAAATTCGTAGTAATTTATATATAAGTACCAAGCTTAAGTATATTAAAAAAAGTTTTCTTTTGTATTTGTTTACATAAATGTATGTTGCCTGGCGCCACGAGTTATTAGTCAACAGCAATAGATAAAATATATTTAAAAATAAATAAGACTTGCGAAATGCAATTAATCAAATGCATTTATTGCTTTTAATCCACGTCGGCGTCTATAACATGATTGACATTCATTGATATTTTAATGTCACTATGTTATTGTAAGAATATCCAACAGAATAAGTTATTAACAATTATTTCCACAAAAAAAAATATAATTACCTATTATGTAATAAGCTTCGCAAAAACCTTTTACCGTTATCAGTATTGCTAGAACTACGAACTACGCATTTGGGATCATAGACACATTGTAACGTTCCCAGTCTACGACATGTGTACTTTATGTCCGTTGTCTAAATAAAGACATTATATGAAAATATATGACACACACATTGTCGGTAGACAACTTTATATCCAGCAGATTTCTTAATTGTCTGAAGTCATTTTTCTGAATGACTGTTAGATTAATGATTTAAAGAGATAGAGGTATACAAATTAATCTGATACCTCTAAGGTATCAGATTCATTTGTATACCTATTCATAATTCATAGGTTTTTAATTTTTTCAAAAGCATTTAATAACATCTTCAATTTGACTACCTCGCTTTTCATTACAAAAATACTTTTTAAATAAAGCATCACTTTAAAATGAAATGAGATACCATTACAATTAACTTGTTTGAGCATATTTCATACATTGGTAAAGCACTCTTTAAGATTGTACTAATATATCAATCATCGTAATCGTAGCAATTATAACGAGTGATTTAATTTAAAAAATACAGGGCTGATAAATCGCTTATTTTGATACGTGAGGATTGCAACACATAGCAGCTACTGGTATCAAGGAATATACTATACAAGAGCACCCACCTGCAACTAATAGGGCTAAATGCGATAAATGTAAATAAAATATGGTTTACATAAATCGATTTAAACATATTATAATTTAAATAATAAAAGCTTACTTTAAATTTCAAGTTGTTTTTTATTTTTGAGTTTGTGCTCATAATAACATTCTAATACACACTTGGTTTTCATAAGGTGCCTCATGGTTATGAAATTCCGTCTTCAGAATATTAGTAAGCATCTATATTTTTAAAGACCAAATTTATGTTAATATGCCTACCCTTTGCTACTTTGTATAAATTATACCCTCAGTGAAAAATTTATTTCACATTATACATTCGGTTTGTTAATTTCAAGTTCCAAGTCCTTCCTTATAAGGCGTATTTTTAAGTTAGAGCTGAAACCCCCGTTCTATTTTCTTCCGAAAACCTCATTGGTTCAAAATTAAAATAAAACGATGTAATATAACTTTTAACGGTAGTAGATCCACGCTGGTTTCAGCATGAATGGGCTGGATCGACCGGGGAAATACTACCCTCTCATAGTAGATCGACGTAAGAATATTAATTTTCATGCTAAAGTGTTCGTACGGCAGTAAGAGCGCAGCCGCGGCAGCCCAAATACCCCCTCGGTCCTCTTCCTTTTCCTTTTTATAGATTTTAGATTTTATTAGTATTTTATATGGACATCTAACTCGTAATATCTTAATTTTATACTAGTTTTTGCTCACAATTTTTAACGTATAAGTAATTTATAATAAACAAACAATAAAGCCACCAATGAACCGTTTTACAGTTGTATAACATTAATAATAAATAATTCAAAACCACTTCATTTAACAAACAATAAGCAGTTACCTACACATTAGACGATAGCTTCGAAAACTGCTTAATAACGCTGATCATTTGCCATTACAGTTCAGTGTTGCATGAGAACTTATAATATATTAGCTATACTGATTCATTTGCGTGATTGAAAATGATCGGCAAAAAGTAGTGTGCAGCTTGTTTACTTACAAACAGTCTTAAGCAACTTTGATCATTAATTTCATCAACAATTTTCTTCAGCGATCTCTTGCAACCTGGTTTGAGAACTCGTAATTAATAGTTTTTATAGCAGTTTCTAATATTTATGTGAGCATTACGTTGATATTTATTGATTATTTTAAATGAATACGCGTAATGGATTTTATTATTTAATTGAAAAATAATTTATTTGACGCAAATGATATTAATGATCATATTTTTCGAGTTTAACTTTGATTACTACCTACCAACCTAGTTTGTACGAAAATATAGCACAAATCATGATTTGGGACATGACTATTAATAGCAGCTGCAACTTTAACTTGACTTATGGTATTAAACGTGATCGCCACACTGTTCAATACTCGGACTTATCGAGATAAACATACGAATTGCAATGTAGTATTAGAATGTTCTATTGAGCTATGATAGTACCGATCCAGAATCTAAAAATAAATAATAACGATATATTGTAACCGCCTTATTTTATAGTATATAACAGAAAGAGTGTGAGCCACATTATGTTATGTTAAGTCCATTTTAGAATTGTTTTAATGTTTTACGAAATAAAAAATTGAATTGAATTGAATTGAACAAAACTGGCTGTCAAAATTAAGGCAAAGTAAAAAAAACCCTACTTAAATCTGGAAGAGATCGCTTTTAGCGATAAGACCGCCCATT
Source organism: Parascotia fuliginaria (assembly GCA_963082885.1). Lineage (NCBI taxonomy): Eukaryota > Metazoa > Arthropoda > Insecta > Lepidoptera > Erebidae > Parascotia > Parascotia fuliginaria. The sequence continues at coordinate 7,086,514 of OY720176.1, read as the reverse complement.
GTACCACTACCATCTGTGTATTGCATTGTCTAATATTATGTAAACTTTACTTGGTGTACAATAAAGAATATTCTATCTATCTATCTATCTAAATATCTTAATTAATATTTTAAAGAGAAAAGATTAGATTTTTTGTATGTTTGTTTGTTATGGATAAACTCAAAATTTACGTAACCAATTAAAAAAAAATCACTGATATATAGCTACAATATCAGCGAGTAACGACTTTATATTTATTTGTGGTATGCCTACCCACGTAGGCGAAGCCGCTAGCAACAGTAGTTTACAATATTTTGCATTAGACAAGTCGATATTAGACAAATAACGCAAAGCAACAACATACTCACGACCGGCCATGGTGGCAAAAATTGGGGAAGGCCTATTTCCAGCAGTGAACGTCTTTCGGCTGACATGACGATGATGATAATACAACAGACGAGCGGATATATATCTATGTCTACCCCGTAGTAAAATAGTTTAGTAAAATATATTTATATTTATAATCAGAACGACAAAATTACAGACACACACTGATTACACAGTAAAAACTTAAAATATAAAAATAACAACTTTCACTCTGACGTCTCACAATACCTCATACATTCAGACAAGATCAACTTCCATTCATCAGCAAACAGATCCAGCCCATGACTTGACGCCAGCAGAGCGTTGAGCCCCTTTAACATACGCGGTACTGGAGACATGGAACGCACAACCGTGCGACAGCGTGGTACCGCAAACAAAGGATGCTGCCTGGCTTTGTTGTAATTATCAGGCACAAAAAATTTACACAGCTTGGCATGTAAATCAGGTGCATCAATAGCTCCATGTAGGATTTTACATGCAGTCAAAAGTTGATCGAATGACCGTCTTACCTGTAGCGAATTTTAGCCCAAGCAACCCAACAAAAAATTTGTTGGATACATAAATGGGTTATAACCGTATTTACGTTTGCAAAGGTACCGTAAAAATGACTTTTAAACTTTTCCAGCATCAATGCAAAGATGAGATGTGACTTGATGTACTAGGTATAAATACTTTCCGAGCAGATGTGTAAATTTGCTTTTGTCATTTTTAAAATTATGTTTGTCTTCTTCTTATATGGTACCTATTTCTTATATATTTGGTATGTGTTTAATATATTTAGTATGTTTTCTCAAAAACACGTGCTACCTGCACGAGCTAAAATTAATATCATTATGTTCTAACTACAGTTCCTTGAAGCTGTAAAACCTAAGCTTTAAAGTCATCGCAAATAAAGCTGATAATTTCTGTTGTATAATGTTTTGTAGCAAGCAATATTTTCGAATATTGCCCGTAGAATTTAGCAATACATTACGTAGTTTAACAATACCCAATTGTTTATAGTTTAGTTAAGTAAAGAAAATACCGAAAATATTGGAGGACTTGTCCGATTTTTTAACTTGACTGACACACTCGACTGCAAAAATTAAATACTAAAAGTAATAACATCGATGTTGTTAATTTATGCGTTGCTACTTTGTTGAGAAGACTGTACATTATACAAAAGTAAAACGAGTGTTTCGAGACACAGCATACACAAACATTGTTCTTCCAAAATTGCAATACTTCTAACCATTATTTTTGTACATAAATGAATTTTTGTAGTTTTAGTTTCAATCAAAATTTGTAATCAGTAATCAAGTTTAATAAATTAAACTTAACTCGTAATATTTCTGACTGTGAGTGTCGTAGAAGCGAAATAAGACGAAATACAGAATTTTTTTTGGAACTATTTTCGAAATATATTATGAAGATTGACTCGCCTTCCTATGCATTTGGAGAAACAATAAGAGGCGCCAACCGGTTCGTGGAAAAAGTACATTGTGCTTTGTATGTGTATACACACTCGTATGTTAATATTTAGGATCTCGATATCACAGATATGTCAAAACTATGCACAAGGCCTTTTCTCATTTGACAAACAAACATATTATGTAGTTGGGTAACATTATTGTAATAAAAATAATAAACTCAAGTTTATATTATTTTCATTTTTATTGAGCAAAGCAAAGCTATTTACATGTATTGCCCACACCATTAAGAAACCCTTTACATACATTCAAACCTTATATACTTGAAGATAACATACAACTATGACATGGCATTTGTTATTCGTATGTTTGTATAATATGTACAAAGACAATGTATAAAGCCTCATTTACACGATTCAAGTCACAAAGTTTCTTTATCTTGGCATCAAAAGAGCCAAAAGCATAACTGACTATCCACCACTGGTTTCCAACTACCACCACGAAGACTAACACACTGTCTTTACTGTTGTCTGTGCAACCTATTCTTTAGAAGTTCAAGAAGCTAGAACACACTACACACAAGCGCCTAATTAAGTACACGCGGTTTTTATAGTCTATTTAAGAATCGTGTAATTAGGCTTTAACATTCTAGTATGGCTAAATCTACATAGAGTATGTTCATAGAGGTTTTATTGTACTCTATTAAGGTCTACGTATCATTAATGAGAACAGATGGAAGGCTACACTCTCTTACACTCCTCAAACAAGAACACATTAACACTAATATCACAGGTTAAGTAAATCCTCCTTTTTAGTGGTGGTGAATGACTGGCGGCGAGTTGTGTACGACTGCGTTAAAACTGTTGATGAAAAAGATTTACATTAATACAATGCAACAATATTGGATGTAAATGTATTTTATATGGATGACGATTGTTTCACATTGTTAATACAATCATACTCGCAGCTGCAAGTAATAACCAATTAATATATAAGCATCATTTTTTACGTTAGACTTTTCAACCTATTAAAATTAATCCAATATACAAAAAACGACAAAATATCATTATTCACATTATTTTCTTTATTAAGGACCACAACTAACGTCCCATCTCTTGAAAAGTATCTTTAAGTCACACAAACTTCTATAAGATCTCCCACAATACTCAAAGCAACTGCGATTACTATACCTATTGTTATTTATGTTTTATATGCATATATTGTAATATTTACATAACTGTAATGTTAAGTTTTAACGTAATATGAATGTAAAAATTATTGAGGTAGTTTTGCAAATTATTACAGTTATTATTTAGTAAGTTACGGTTATTTATATACTCATATTACACAAAAAAAATAACATATTAAATCAAGACATACATAAAGCTAATACTAAAGTATGTAGTGGCTGTTGACTTACCCATTATGGTGGTCAGCTGTGTAGGTAACTTTACGGAAAGAGCCATCAGGCTGCAGCAAAGAGTATTCTCCTTTCACAACATCACCATCGCGTGTCTCATGCTGCGACTTGTGGTCACCAGTATGTGGGTCCTCCACGGAGTACGAGTAACCGTATTTGGGATGAGCCTGTAACAACATTAGCTTTACAAAGTCTAACATGTAAATAAAAACAATATCTGTAAAGATTTACTATCGACATGCTCAAATTATATAACCTCGTTAATGTGACTTCAAGAAATGTGGTGCTATACCCACATTAAACGACGACTATTTATAAAGCATGAAAATATATTACATACTAATGAAGACATAAAAATCATATTTCTAAGTTACAAAATTAACTTACATATTCATCAACGTAATGATCCTCATGATGAGCAGGGACCGCGTGGGCAATAGGAGCAGCGTGGATAGCTGGCTCAGCGTGTACAGCATGTATAGGCGCGTGGTGAGCGACGTGGCTTGCATGTGAGACGGGAGCAGCGTGATACACTGGAGCAGAGTAGTGGATGGGAGCTTCATGGTGTATAGCCTGGTCGTGACGAACGATGTTCTGGGATGATACGGCTGGTGCGTGGTGCAATAGACCAGCTTGGCACACCGCTACTACAGCGCACACAATCACGATCTAATAGGAAAGAAGTCATTTGATTACTTTTTTGACTCACTGTTATAAAATGTAAACTTTAGGGTCTTTGCGATAACTTTTTATTTTTTTTATTGTCAATTTTTTTTTAACTAATCGCATTACGTTAAGCAAAAAAAAAAAAATCTAAACTCGTTCTCGAAAGATGCTAAACTATATGTAGTTTAAATTAGCAAAGTGCTTTCTGAAAATAATTCAGAGCTACATAAATTGAGATTGCGTTATTTTTATGATCACTAAACTTTCTCAGAAATAGTCAAGCTCAAAGCTGGCAATTGACAACGTAATCATAAATTACTTCAGGTAAATTTGTCCTAAATATTATGTAAGGAGCCCCATTTGAAACAAACTAAAGCTTACTTTGGAGAACATTTTGCTTTAGACACAAATGCCTTGACTGGTATCTGTATGATAGTGCACTCTTTTTATATAACAAACAAAACATAAGCGGTGATATGGAGGGGGTCTATTCCTGGCGATGTTCGATCGGATCACAGTAATTGCCTTGTTGCCAATCTGTTCACTTTATCGAGTGTCGCAACTCTCGATACCGCCACAATATATAGAGAAATTGGACGACAAGTGAGAGGTTGATATTGTTATAATTTTTGAGATTATTTAATCCTATGGTACTTCACAATCACAAATTTTATTTGAGGTAATAACAGAGCTATGTAACTGTTTAGATAACAAAAATTAGATGCTTTAAAATATATTATAGCGCCTCGTGCTCGTAACATTATACTGTAATTTGCAAATGCAATAGGTATTTATATTTCGTTTTATTTTAATACAGAATATTATCTACTTAGTTTCTAATTGATTTTTCATGAATATCGTTCCTAGTGATAATAATTTATGGTTCTTTATGAATCAATAAGAGCATTCGTTTCGAAAGACCATAATTGTTATTATGTTTATTAAAAAGACATGACTACTACTACTACTAATTGTGTTAAACATAAAATATGTTTTCTGAACTCGTAATTAACTAAAAAGTCAAGAATTTGTTTGCTTTATTACTTTATATAATTTCGTCTTCGTATTCCCATTTCAAACATTGATTTTGAAACTATTTGCCACTATTTTACTCACGTCGAGAGTAGATTACGTATCATAATAATGCAAATAATTTAAATGATTTCTATTAGTTACTTAATAAAATTTTATAAATGTCATACATGAACATCATTATTGCAGAGAAGAAAATATTAAACGGAAAATACTAAATACTAACCGGTGGCGGAAACCTGTTTATTATAGAAACTCATGTCATTATTTTTAATTGCTAGGTTATTTAAATTTTCTGTAACTTGTTGCAAGCAAAGTGTTGAAATTAAACATTACACTGAATGCAACAAAATTATACTTATTTATGTACAATTTATCATTTTAAGACTAATTATAAATTAATTTTAGAAAAACGTGATGAAATGATGAAACACCACCGTAATTACTTTCAGGAGGAAAGGAGGCATCTGATTTTCAGAGGGTGTATCTGAACAAATTTGGATAGTAACCTATAGACGCTTCAATTCAAAGACTTCGTATACAAATTTAATCATATCTATGTATTTCTTTCTCGACAGGATGGTGTAAGGTCCTTGGACCATGCTACTGACGCCCATGTTGAAAATGGTAATAGGTCAAAATGATAATTTAATTAAATAATTATTGTTATCACAGTATATTGAAATTAAACTGAAACAAAATTATATCATACATGTTAACATTAAAATCAAACCTTTATGACAATTGAAATTTAATTATGCTACGCATAAAGTTTTAGTGTAGGAACTAGTGGTCAAATAACTTGCCTCTACTATTTAATTATTAAGAGTTCCGAATAACAATTAAGTTGTCAAGTCAAAAAGGAGGCAGAGAACAGTGGCGGATATGCTCCACTGACAAAAGCTAAACTCTATAATAAATAAGAGAAGGAACTCATTAAGACGTTTTTTAAAATATAAAGTGAAGCCAAATCAAGTACATAAATCTAAGAAAATAATAATACATATTTCATCGAACAAATTCGCTACAGAAGATTACCTAGTAATTTATATGATAATAGATCATCATGGTTTTCAAATGCTATTACAGATTTATATCAATTTTGCTGTGATTGCAATGAACGGTTTTATATATTTTGTATTTCTTTAATATGAACATATGAAAGTAGGTACAAAAATATTATCTTCTATAGTAACATTTTTAATAGGGATTGAGCCATGTGTCCGAGTGTACATACAACATAATACATCAATGTACACAAAAAGCCTACAACCAGAGTACACACTCGGAATTTGTGGATCACATAAAAAGGTCCTTTATGGGAATCGAACCCATATACAGCAGTTACAAGCATTCCAATTGCGTCACTAACGTACTAAATACTTACTATAAAAAATATTCAACACTTAATGTAGGAGTAATTTTGAATCAAAGCCTCTTGGTTAATTAATCGAGGCTGACGTATTGTCTAAGGAAGTATTACAGTGATATGTAGGGTCCAGGCACCAATGGTGTTTATACATAACTGCCTTCATTATTTGTCAGAGTGGGCTCCAACAGCAAAAGTAAAGTTCCCAGTTGCGCTCTACTTCTACTTTATATTAATTATGCCGAGATAACCACAGTTATACAAATATTTTACGATCGCTTAAGTTATATGACTATTACATAAAGACTATGGGCGTTTTAAAACTGGGAATAATTCTGTCCAGTCTGGTTTGGTATTACGCTTCCTGGCGACAAAAGTAGGGCTTCGATAGTCGACTATGAATAATGTTTAGGTACGTGGTTTTGTCATCGACTAACTGGTCCGAGGCTGTAATTTACAGCTAGCGCTTAGGAATTTCCTTAATAGACTACACTATCAATATTTAAAGTAGGAGAGTTTAAAGGAATGTACGTTTCTAGACATAATTAGATCGCAGTCAATGTACGATTTCTGCTTTACTGGTTACAATCTTACATTTAATTAATTAGTGATTTTGATATTTCGTATTGAAATCGATATACACGGAGTGTTCAATAAGGCAGACATTATAGACAGGGTACAAACATGTACGTATTTCTATTGTCCATTACACGTGGTGAATGTCTTATTATACAGGCGAACTTAGTACATAATAAGTACCTACTTAATGGGAGAGAATAACTCGCAAAAACGATAATTGAGAATAGAGCTAAAAAGCATCCTTTTGTTCCAAAATGGTACTCTCTCTAAAGTTCTTGTAGTAAATACTAGGTTTGTTGTAAATTTTTTCATTCATAAATATTTTATAGGTACTCTATCACTAGTAAGACAAATCACAAATTTCTAGTATAGCTATTGATACGATTAATGCTTAAGGTCGGACATGTATTTAACTGTAATGACAAAGGAAAGATAAAGCAGGTTGGTATTTTTGGAACTTGGCAGCTTTTAGAAAGTTTTTTTGCGACTGTCTCTGTCATCATGTTCAAAAAAGAAACCGCTAGTATAGCTCAAATGATTTTATGTACGCTCTGTCTATACAACTGGTCTAGATAGTCTTTGTAGTACCTATTAAAACTGTATTCATTCATAGAAAAAGAAATGCGTGTTGTCTGACTGTAACATTCGTGGTGACCCCAATTCTCAATAAATATACTTGTCTTAATGATAAAATATTGTCCCTCATTCATTGCATTCGTATTTTTCTCCAAGTTATTCATTAATGGCGGTTGTATTGCTTGGATAAAAATCGACACCTTTAAAATACTGTAATGCGTAATCGGAAATTTCTTAATTCACGATTATGATCCTTTTAAAAATAAGTATAAAAATGAGTTACAATAATTCTTACTCGCTAGTTATGAGTAATTCGACAAAGCCCGCCGGGGGCCTAAGATATTAGATAAATGTGAAGGGCGTATAATAATATATGACAATGAACAGATGGTAATTAAATAATTTTAGGAACACACGATTGGCATCAATAACAATACAAGCCGTAAATAATTGAATATTGAATAATTACATCATATTATAAACACATAAAGTATTTTCAGGGTTACATTTGGATCAATAGTTAATTTACTAAATATGCTTTTTTACGAGTCATATTATAGCGTTAGTTAAGTAACTATATAACGAGTTGCAAACAAAAAGATTGCATTCCATGCTAAGACAGATATTATATTTTTTTGTCGAACCAAATACAGATTACAGACCACACGCAAAATGCAAAACGAGTTGTAACGTATGCCTGTATCTGTATGTATATAATCGACATTGTATCAGAAATAAATATAAGTATACTTGATTCGTCTCTATATCGAATGCCATTGAAATCTATTCACCCGCTACCACTGAAACTGACGATATTTCACACTAACTTGCGACGCCTATTTTCACACTTAAGGGTAGTTTCTAAATAATAAAATATAAGTATTTTTAAGTAATTTGGAAATCCTACTATGAAAGTTTCATACAAAATTTTCATCCCTATATTCCCCCTTAGGGAACAAATTTTTTGAAATCCTGTCTTAGTGAACCCCTATGTCCTAAACGGAACCCCCATGCAAAATTTGAGACTCCTAGCACATGTAGCCTGTAGTTTCTGAAATTTCGTGATGAGTGCGTAAGTGACCATTTATATATATAGATAATATTATATATAAACAATAATTGATGTATAACTCATAAACCACAGATTACATAGGTTTAAACATAAATTAGAAATTGACATGCTAGGAATTACTTACGGATAATATCTAGGACATAACTAGCCTAAATACAAAATATTTTTTTTATTGCTTACATAAATAACAAAAAAAAAATTTTTTTTTTAATCCAGTCAGAAAGTTACGCGTTTGTTAGTAACTTTAATTATTGTATAATAGGAAACATTTTTGAACAAAATTTTACATCAAAATTAAAATTCAATAAGAATCATTATGACAGTGACTACTGTCACTGTACTAAGGTCATTTGCAAGGAAAAATAAACATTATTATGTGATAATGCAAACAACATTTTACTCTAAGGATGGTAAAGCAATTTTTTTATCGACTGTACATATTTCAAGAAGATATAAAGGTCCTCAACAAAGTCAAATGACGCTTTTTAACTACTTTTTATGTAGGTACAGTCTAAAATAATGCCACCAGCTGTAATTAAAAAACAAAAACCAAATTACTTTCGGCAACAGTGCCTAATGTTAATAATTACTTTGTGTAACAGTCATTATAACATACCAAGTATTGTCAGACATGCGTAAGTAGTGTGTGCAATGTCTTGCATAAACTGCTCTAAAATCTCAGACGGCAAATTAAATGAAAATCCATGTTAATGTCTTGTTCGCTACTTTGCGCACATAGTATACTTATAATTGCATAAATTGCCGATTTACCTTCTCTTTAGCGTGAGATTAGTATTCACTGACAGTGTTAATGTGGTAATTAATCTAGTGTAAACTTTTTAAGTTGTCCGAAAATTTCTGACATAAGTAATTTAAGTAACATGTTGATAATATAGTTTATTAGGGATTTTGTGGGTAACTATACCCAAAAGGGTGTGGAACATTTTTTAAAAAGAAGGACTTATTTGACTTTAAATGTTTAGATTTATTTTAGAATAATGTTGTAATAACATAATAGCAGTAGTTACGATAGCAGCCTCTTCTATAGCGTTACACAGGACGTCCCATGGCCATGCCACATGGATCTAAAATTCATTAAATATAGTAGACAGTTAGGATATTTCACTAAAAGTTATTTTTAATAATAAGCAGAACTGCATTCACAGTCTTTTAAAAAATCATAACCAAGAATCGAACTGTAAAAAAGAAAAAAAAACAACATTCTGTACGTTTATGATATGAATCGATAGGGTTATTCAAAAGGATCAAATCTCTCAAACAAACATGCATGGTAAAGCAAAATATTCTATCTCCTATATTTAATGTACTTTTCCATTATGTAGCATATGGCCGTGGGTAATCCTGTATATGTGACTTTTGAGAGTATCAGTTTTTAAAGTTTATCATGAACTTGACTGACATTCGGTGAAAGCGAACCGTGAACAAAGCTGGCCTGAGTGTAACAATTAAACAGCACAAAAGAACTAAGGTAAGGAAGGTAAACTAAGCTGGCATTAATAGCATGGTTTATTTTTGGTTATGTGGGATAATAATATGATATTAGAGCATTTATTCATTGATATAAATAACGTTGTGTCTTTGTAGTGTTACTATTAAGTACTAATTTTGATGGACTTTATAATTGTTACCCTTTTTTTTCTTTGACTTTCATTATAATATATAGGGCTATTTCTTAATAGCCTCAGTTCAGTTATCTTGTGACAATAGTAATTGATTTACTTATATTAACTTAATGGATGAGTACAACTTACGAGAGCTCAAGGTAGCTATAATTAGGGGCAGCCTATATCCAGTAATGGACGTTTTCATTTCTTATATCTAATTTGATCAAAGGCTTTAATTAGGATGAAATAAACTGTAAGCTTTTCCTACTTACTTACAAACAATCTTTAGCTTCTCTATCTAACGATCTATTTCGTTCTAATACCACAAAACAACTTGGTTTATCGGTATGGTTATCCAAGAGGTTTTATTTGGTAATTTTAATTTAAAGCTCAGTTTAAACTTTTATAACGTAAATAGGTAAATGTTTTGTTTGTAAGGCGCGAATGCATTTAAAGCTCAGTTTAAACTTTTATAACGTAAATAGGTAAATGTCTTGTTTGTAGGCGCGAATGCAGTGTACCTATTTAAATACTAATGGATTTCTGTAGTAAAAGTACTATTGAAAGCAATTATTATTTAAGTAGGTACACGGCAACTGCAGCTAGGTAGGTCTGCACATACAATATTGTTGACATTACACAAGTGCATTAAGTATATCAGTCTATAATACAAATACAAGGACTCTCTTTTATGAAATAATCTGGGCATCAGCGAATATTATTAAAATCACAAGTGAATCGAATCCAAAATATTATATTATATTCATTCAATCAAGGATTTCTTTGCTTAAGAAAACTGGAGTTTTGAATTTTAAATTGTATTGTGTTAAAACAAATTTAAATGATGGACACAAACTTTTCATCATTTAAATTTGAACTAACCTTACCGCCATCTATGGGCAATCATCAAAAACTAATAGTTCTTTAGTGCCGCCATCTTACGTAGCCAGTATAAGACTTTATCGTGTAGATCGTTGTGAAACACGTGATCGAGAAAGTATATACTAATAATTCTATTTCTATAGTACAGATGGCACTGGTGTATTGTATGCACATTTATTAAACCTTTATTAAAACAAATAATTAATTTATTAACATTTACTTCTTGGAAATCAACATCGCATTATAATAATTAACAATTTATAACTCATAATGACTTATTTGCTTAACAAATTAAACAACAAAACCTGTTATTAATAACCTACGTAGTAAAAATTTGTGTGGTAAAATGCTGATGACGCTCCTTCAGAATCTTGGTCACTTTTCTCTAGCTTTTCACTCTCATTTGATGCTGGTAATTCATTTGGAGACAATTCTACAGCCTTTTCCACTATCGCTTTAGAATTTGCAGCTTCTGTGTTGACCTGGTTCTCGTCAGTATTCTGCGCGGGGACGGGAATAGTTTCCGGTTCAACTTGAAGAGCAATATCGGCTACTGTTTCTGCTTTTAGTGTAGGTATCACTTCTTTTAGTGCAGACTCTTCGCTTTGTTTTTCGATCTTCACTGGTTCAAGTACCATAAGTTTGTTGCCTGCTTCAATCAATACCATTTTTTTCTCATCACCATTAGCACCAGTAGATACTTCATGAACTGGTATGCTGGTTTTATGATTTTTAGAATTTTCTATATCTTGGTATTGGTAATCTTTGCCAGGGAAGTAATGGTTAATCTTAATATTGTGACCTACAGGATAGAAGAATCTAGTGTGATCAGAAACTGAAACGGCATGGTTGCCGTGCTTGTTGACAGTTTTGCTCACAATGGCATTAAACCTGTAATACAAAATAATAATTTAAAATTAAAATGTACTCAAAAAAGTAGTGCAGTTGATAGTTGAGTATCGTGTAGTTTCGTTACGCAAGTAAAAGTTACAAAAAAGCCTACTTTCCATATAAGGAGATCATTGACCTCTTTTAAAAATTGAATCAATATTTAGTTTTTTAATTATTCATATATGCAAATTATCATATAAATAGCTTCCGATCCATGCAAAATTAATTCATACACATATGTAGAATGAGTTTGCGTAAATATGTAGTGAATTTCTTGTTAACAATCAAAAACGTGTTAATGTTCATGGTCAGCCCACGGTCAGGGCAAACTGGTGTTGATTGTTTAATTACCCGCTGTGATCATCGGCGTGGTACTGCACCTTCCGCAATGAACCATCGGAATCAACAAGGCTGTATTCGCCACGAACTTGGTCCCCGTCTCGAGCCTCGTGATGATGCTTATGATCCCCTGTTTTTTTATCTGATACTGAATACTCGAATTCATATTTGGGGTACGTCTGTAATTTAAAAGAATGTTGTATTATTTGTATCTTGAAACTATAATGGAACTAAATAGACTGCTTCTGTGGTTCGGTGGTACTGTGTATGGACTGCCACGCAGAGGTCGCGGGTCCAATCCCCCTTCAGTGCAAATATTTGTGTGCATGAACATGTTTATTTGCATTGGTCTAGGTGTTTCTATGTATAATATGTTTGTATGTATTTAAAAAAAAAAGTATTTAAGTATGTATTGCTTACTTTAGGTCTAAATGGCGTTGTGTGTAGTTGTTGAAATATTATTATATTATTATTATTATTTAAAACTAGTATATTCATACGTAGTATTATTATAATGTATAATAGTTATCGTTCTATTGGCTGCAAATATTAATTACACCTAGTAATCATTATAACTATAAATCATTCCCAATTAGTCTAATAGCCGTGTCGTAAATTTAATATATTTTCAACTTTTAAGTGTTCACTTTTACGATTATTTACTTATGATTAATTGCTGTTTGTTTTAGTTGTTTTGTTTTTGTTTAAGAAATTTCGAATAGTAATGTACAGATATTGCACTTTCACAAAACATACACACACATAACATTATCTAGATGTGATTTCATTTGTTCCATGATCTTGATAGTGTAGCTATTATATAGCCCAAATTGCCTTGAGATATCTTGCTATTGCAATACATTTGTTTAAAACTTGTTGACTATCAATAACTCGCAATATGATTTATAACAGAAAAAAATCGCATTATAATATAAGGTGTTAATTTTATATTAATTTCAACGAATTCCATCACAGTGAATATATTATTAAATGTCTGCAATGATTGATCTCATACTAAAATTTCAACAATAACTTAATATTGATTATAATAAATTATACAGATAAGTCGTCAATTAGTATAATTAGGTCATACTACATTGACAGCTAGTCAATGTGACATTTTTTATAAGTAGCCTGACTAGATGATTGGTTGAGTAATTAAAAATTATATGTATAGCTACGCGAAATATGAAACTAATTCAACGTCCCTTTCTCTGTCAAAACTATTTCGTAGTATATAGTCCTTGAATCAGCACTTACGTAAGGTTCATATCTGTATCCGTGCGTCTGAATAGGTGGGTGGTATACTTTGACCACCTGCCACGGGTAAGGATTCGTTTTGATGAAATCCTTGTGATTTTCTGTGTCTATTAAAACTGCATGGCTGGTCCCCACGATGTAAACGAATAATAAAATCTATAAGAAATGTTATGTTATACAAATTAATAATTATTTTTTTATTATTAAAAACACGAATTTTAGGTAGATGCGCATGACTTAGAATAGTCAGATTGATATACGATGGATATCAAAATATCTATATCGTGCTTATGAGACAGTGTAGATACCAACTATTAGTCCACTACGACTTTTTCGTTACAAATAGTTCAAAATCTCAGAAGTCTGATTATACTGATTGGTCTGATTGTTAAGAGCACTGTAGTTGCTTTATCTTAAATAAAGGTAATTAAATCCAAATGGATTCTAATTAATACAGTCAAAAGCGCAGCAAATGACGAAATAATATGAAAATGGAACTATTTTAGAAAATAATACCTTTCCGATCATGTTGTAGCACTTAATTTGAACTGCCACTAACAAACTGTTCTAGTCGACTGTTGATTATACGTACAAATATAAACCGTTTTATACTTTTCCAATACTTATTACATAAATTTTGCTAAAACTTCATTATTGGCTTACTATTGTTTAGTTACAATACGAAAGAATAATATGGACAACACAGCAGGTAACTAAGATAATAATTATTCATTATCATCATCATCCTCTTTTCCAAAAGACGTGAAATGCTATAAATAGGCCTCTCCAAGTATTGTGCCATATTGACTTGTCCTGAGCCGCTATCCTCATCCATCGGTTGCCCGCTACTCTTTTCAAGTCATAAACTTTCATTCTATATAACAAAATTGAATGAACATATTGAATGTTAATGCAAACATGGTAATGTTACTCGTATTTTACAGCTTACAAGAATAAAACTTAGTGAATTTATTATGCGACCGCTTTGATAAGATTTTTGATTTTCAATATTTTGAATTTCCATATATGTCAGTAATGTCGCAGATAAACTTAAATATAGTAATAAAATTAAATACTTCAAAAATTAATTCGATATTCATCTGATTTTTAATTTGGATCCAAGATCCAATACGATATTTTGTGTGTCATATCTACGTTATGTTAGTCCGGAACTTTAAGTAGTTCTCGTATCATCACAATCTCAGATCAAAGGAGGCTTTGAGTTCATATTTCTGGGTAGGTATCGTAAAGAGGAGATTTGGTACTTTTGTACAGTTTATTTATGTTGGGGTATTTAAAGCAATTTCTGAGGCAATAATGCTAATTTACACTTATTATTAATTATTGTTAGAGATAATTAGTAGAGTAATTTAAATAATCATAACAATAAATAAATAAAGACATTCTGATTAAATTTGGAGACACTAACTAACACTCAGTTTCTGAAAGGCTGATCAAAGAAAAAAAAACATGATTAAGCATGAAATTAGTTTGTTTTGATCTAACTTATTAAATCAAATGACAATCATATTCTTTTAACAACCCAATTGGTACTTCACATAAGATTTAATAGGCGATTGATTAATTTTTCGTTGATAGCTGATCAACAGAATCAGAAACTGAATATTAGCTTGTGCAATAATGACTTTAGCCAATTAACTATGTTAAGGAAGCTCCAAAAATAACGCACGTTTATCTCACTCTGGTGGCAACGTAAATTGTATGAGAAACAGCGCATTGGGTATTTACTTTGAGAACTAAATTTTCATTCAGGTATGTTAAAAATGTTTTTCGTTGTTATTGTGGAAACCTACCTACCTAAATGAGGTTACATTATGATGATACATACATTTATATTTATTTATCACACACACCGTAATCTGCCGTTTTCAACTCCGAAGTCCATCCAAAGATTGATTAGAAGATATCGCTCTTAGCGTTATGACAGCCCATTGTATAACTTGTTTCTATCTTCTGTGTATTGTATCGTCTAATGTTATTCTAAACATGTAATTGATGTACAATAAAGAATATTCTATGTACCTATCTATCTACCTCAGTCGTCGTGTTAATCCAGGCTACAGAGATTTTGTTAAAAAATCTGAAGAGTTGACCACAAATTTTGGCATAGTAATACTCTATGCCAAAGATGCCGACTCTACCCTTTAACACAAAATTTCACAAAAGAGAGAGGATTCTGTCACTAGCGTTATCTTGCCGCATCTTAACAATTCAATAGGTGCAAGGAATCTATTGTTAGGAAGTTCAGTACATTTTGAATTCTCGGCTTTAACAGAGATAGTGCGATTACAAATGAAATGAAAATCAAAGTGTCCCAAAAATGTTAGTCAGACTACTTTACGTACTTTGGTTACATTATTTGCTAGTATTTTTTAAGTGCAGTTGGCACCAATGTTGAATACTATATAGCGTAAAATGTATTACGAACGAGTGATAGATTGAGCAATCAGCAAGCGAGAATCGAGATATGTATGATTTTATGAATTATTTTATAGTTTTTTTTAAGTTTTACATATCAAAGTAACGTATAGGAAGCACGAGATCTATAGAATATGACAGAAGAATAACCTAACCCGCTGGTAGAAGCATATTTGAGAAGAATAGTGTTTTACTCTGGACTGTGTATTTATGGAGGAGTCTTGAATTTGTCATGGTTAAAGTTTAAAAGAATTGCTCTTTGATACTCCCATGATTCCCATGATGGTTAAAATCTGCGAGTATACACAAGTATGTGTAAGCGAAAGCCTAGGCGCGCGAGTCACAGTCGATATTGCCTCGTTTTTTTAATTCAATATCAGGTTTAGTGATTAATTACTCATAGTTATCTGTTATTAGTGGTAAGTAGTAAAAGTGATTGATCGATATTGTTGGCTATGACCTCGATGACCTTGCTAATAGAATTAATGCAGTCACGTTACGGAAAATGTAATTCCGATATAATAACTTATTCGGTTTATTCGTAGGTGTACGTAGTGGAAGGTCGTTTCAAAGTTTCAACATACAATGTGTAAAAGCTTGTGTTAATTTTTTTGAAATTTGTTATCATGATTTAACAGAACTTAATCAAGTTCGAGTGACTGAAGAAGCAACGTGTCGGGTATTAATTAAGATATTATGTATATTTAACTAATTCTTCAATTAAGTAGAAATACATTGTTAAAATATTATACATATACAGTGCATAATTTTAAATATGTAGTATTTCTGCATGTGCACATCTATTGCGGCAAGGAGGTATAAGGAGTTTAATAAAATTTAACATCAGACTTATTCGTATATTGCTTTATATAAATTATCGATTTTCATTTTGGTACGAAGATAACAGTTATTTAGTGATGGTAGTAGGCGGCAGGGGCAGTGACATAAGCGGCCTTGACGTGTGCGGGCGCGGTGTTGTGCACTACAGCGTTGAAACCGTGGTGGTCATCAGCGGAGTATTCTACGGTCCTCACGGAGCCATCGGCTTCATGGAACGAGTAAGAGCCCCTAACAACATCACCATCACGAGACTCTTGCTGGGACTTGTTGTCGCCGGTGTGGCCGTCAGCTACTGAGTAGTTGTACTCGTATTTAGGGTGAGTGTTGAAGGGCTCAGCGTGAGCGAAGACAGGAGCAGCATGGTGAGCGACGACGGCGGGAGCAGAGTGGTAGACAGCAGGGGCAGCGTGGTAGGTGACGGCAGCGGGAGCGGCGTGGTAGGCAACAGGGGCAGCGTGGTAGGCGACAGGCGCGGCAACGGCGACCTTAGCGATGCCGTGGGGTTGGTCATGACGTACTATGCTCTGGGAAGAGACAGCAGCGGCAGAAGAGTAGTGGACGGGCGCGGGTAGGAGACCGGCCTGAGCCATCACCACGAATGCGCACAAAGCAACAATCTGGAACATACAAAATATACTATTCAGTTTTTTTGGTTCTGAAGAAGGTTTTATTAAAAATTTGTATCTAGACACGATGACAGTTACTTACTTTGGAGTACATGTTTCTTTTACTGATGTGACACAGTTGAATGATATATGTAATGTAATAGGTCTGCATTTTATAGTGACGAATCACAACATAGTCATTTGTTCGCAGTAGGTAGGAGAAGTTGCTGATCAAGTTTACAGTGACCTTGTGTTAAATCTTTAAATAATTTAGAGCTATTGTATTAGATAGTATTCTCTATAAATGAAATAATTTAGACATAGCTCACAAAAATTATAACGTCTACCTACTTTCTAGAGAATGTTATTTTATAATTTGATGACAATTGTTATTTACCGACACTACATACGATAGTCAGCAATTCCAAATTAATTGTTGACACCACTCCACCGAGACATCGAATTATTTCTACTCACCATCCGAAAATTAATGTTTTAATGTAATTAAATGATTATGAATATTTTACGTTTCTAGCTAAATCAGAAAATTAACCACTGCTGGGCAAGAACTCTCTGCCTTGACCTCCATACTTTTCGGTCCATAATCAATGTTTGACCACTTTTTTCAGTTTTATTAAGCAATTGGTACAAAATGTTCTGCCAGAAAGCGACGCGTCAGAATCAAAATTACATTGTAAATGTAAGTTTTTAATTAAATAGTATCTGATGAAATATTTATATACATAAATATTTTCAGTTGTTTTCCTTGCAGAAGTATGAAATGCGTTATAAAAATTCTTGTAAGTATTTTTCTTTTTTATTAGCTAATCTTAGTACTTCTATGTGTTCCCGATTCCTATTAATTGTCGTATTAGTAGAAAGTATAAATTTAGACGATGTTATTTTATATGCCATGATATTTTTAAAACGAATTATAATTAATAATTTTTAATAAATAAAAATAAATTACTGTTAGTTTGTCTCGCTAAAACTTGCGAATGACTGAATCGATTTGGCTCAGTTTCATCTTTAAATTTTTTGTGGCAGTTCAGGGATAAGTTTGAAAAAAGGTAAAAGTTGTACGAAAAATACTAAAAACAACAATTTATTTTTAATTTAAGTTTTATTTAGATTGTTAGATGAAGGTAATACGAAATTTACCGGGTTATATAGATTTTTATGATTTAATATAATTAAGTTTAGATTATAATTAAGTTTACGGTACTGTATTAGATCACTCTAATTATTTTAATCACTTTATCATCATATCAGTCAGAACAGTTCATACTATTATTATAATTTAGAATATTGTTAATTTGTGGTTTAATTACAGGAGCATTCTATCTAATACAGATGTCGTATGCAAAAAATTATATTATACACATCTAATGACACAAGGTCACCTGAAACTTGATCGACAACTTCCACTACCTACTTAGGTACTTTAAACGAAAGACTAAGCTACGATTTGCCACTATAAAAAGTAGACATGCGACATTACACACATCATTCAACATAATCAAATCAACGAAAGAAACATGTACTCCAAAGTAAGTAACAAATATTTTGTCTTAATACAGATCATGAATAATATTTCGGGATTAAAAATAATGACTAATATATTTGTTACGTTCCAGATTGTAGCTCTGTGCGCATTCGTGGCAGTAGCCCAGGCCGGTCTCCTGGCCGCGCCTGTCCACTACTCTTCTGCAGCAGCTGTCTCTTCCCAGAGCATCGTACGTCACGACCAGCCCCATGGTATCGCCAAGGTCGCCGTTGCCGCACCCATCGCCTACCACGCCGCCCCTGTCGCCTACCACGCCACTCCTGCTGCCGTCGCCTACCACACTGCCCCAGCCGTCTACCACTCTGCTCCTGCTGTCATCGCTCACCATGCCACCCCCGTCCTCGCTCACGCTGAGCCTTTTAACGCTCACCCTAAATACGAGTACAATTACTCTGTAGCTGATGGTCATACTGGTGACAACAAGTCCCAGCAGGAGTCTCGTGATGGTGATGTTGTGAGAGGCTCTTACTCTCTCCACGAAGCTGATGGCTCTGTGAGGACCGTGGAGTACTCCGCTGATGACCACCATGGCTTCAACGCTGTAGTACACAATACCGCACCCGTGCACGTCAAGGCCGCTTACGTTGCTGCTCCTGCCGCCTACTACCATCACTGAATTAACTTAACTTTTGTCTAAGTACCAAAATGAATGTTGATTATTTATTTAAAGCAATATACGAATAAGATCGAAAACTAAGTTTCTTTTTCAACCTTAATGTCTATTCACATTATAAGACATTCGTACGTAATTTATAAAGACAGTTACCAGGGAGGCTTCTACAGTAGTAGTTGAAAGTTCTTTATTAATGAAAAATATGTCGTAAGTAAAATAAAAGTCCTAACAAACCACAGGCCAGTTACTGTTTATTGCGATAAAGTGGCAGTAGCTGTATTATGCATCAGGGCTGCATCCCTCGCCATCATACAAAGTCGTCATATTGGAGACCACCATATCAGTTTCAGACAATGGCAAACACTTGTTTCCACTGCCTGCTTTCCATCAGGCAGAGTAGAGTCATTTTGATAGGCTAATAAAAAAGGCAATAGAAATATTTGTTGTTTACAATATGCAGTTTTTTTAAATTATTATCAATATTTATGGCAAAAAGCAATTTAATTTTTGCTAATACTACTTCACGAACAAGCAAAAAAATTAATAAAAGAGATTCGAACAAAAAATAATTTTTATTGCAACGAATTCTCGAGAGATAGAAAACAAATATTTGACATAGTTGTGACACACAGTTGTAGCGTGAGTAAAAGCTTTTTAGCATCGTCTATTTCTTGAAAAACATTCAACATAATTTTCTGAAGGTAAAAATTTATTGTTTTACACAAAATTTCGTCCAATAACATTTTAAAGTCAGTTTAAAGGTGCTAAGTAAAGTTTTTTTTTAACAGTAGACAGCGTAAAATATTATTCTTAGTATAAACACCAGAGACGCTGTTAACCTTTCATACAGTTTATCTTGCCGTATTTATTTTACGGTTGACAACCCAGTAAGGTAATATAACACATTTCGTTTAAATCATTTACTAGCAGCTTGCTGTTTTGATGGGTCCTTTGTTGATTCACACCACGAGCCGTTGTAACACCAAAGAGCTCTTTTTTCATCAGAAGAGTAAACCACTTTCATATTATACCGTACTACGAAACGATGCAATACGAAATAGACATTCGTCGATTCACACCACTGGTTCGAAACAAAGAATTCAAAAAGCGTCCTTGCGATTCACACCGTGGTTCAAACAGATCGTGGTGTGAATCGACGAAAGATCCGTTTTAATTGGATAGACTTCCTAAATTCGACTCTTTTCCATAAATTAGTTCCGTAAATATTAGATACCGGGATTAGTATATTGGAACAAATAAATAACCTCTTTGGTCACAGTAACAGTTCTGTTCTACACGTCTTTATTGTAGCACTAGCTTCTCGCAGCGCGGGCAAGTTACAGTTACAGTTACTTTTAAATACTGCTCAGCTCCTGTCCATGTTACATAGCATATATAACCTTTCTCAAGAACTGGGTTATCAAACGCAAAAAAAATATTCAAATCTGACTGGTAGTTTCAGAGATTAGCGAGTTCAAACAAAGAAACTAATTTGTCAAAATTGCACATAAGTAAATATTTGGCACTTAAAAAGAGTAGCCTGAGTTTCTTACCAGTTTTTACTGGTAGTAGATCCACGCTGTTTTCAGCATAAATGGGCTGGATCGACCAGGGAAGTACTATCCTGTCATAGAAAATCGACGTAAGAGTAATAATACTCGTACTGTGTTTCGTTAGGTGAGTGAGAGTGCCGGAAGCAATTTTCTTCTTTTCTTTTTCCTCACCTTGCTCAATTCTTTCACTTACCCCACTCCCTTCACGGCAAGCAGCGGCTTCGCAGAGTCCCTGGCATTGCAGGAGCAATGCTAGAGACTCGGGGTCGTTCATGAGTGACAGTTAACAGTTACCATCACGTGGCTGTTTGCTCGTCTGTCACTGACGGCAATTTAAAAAAAGCTCTTCTGGCTCTACCTAACGTAGCATCATTACTTTATCTGGAAAGGGGTAGGTGGAAGTGGGGTATAGCACCAAACATGGTGCAAACTTATTGCTATTTAATCGGGCATAATATTAGGTTCCGCCGATCTACTATCGAGAAATTAGATTAGAAATAGACAAATTACCCAATAACACTTTACCCGCCCTAATGTGAACCCAAGACTTGTGCTTGTACACAGTAGGTACCTACCATCAAACCTATAAGGTAGGTCTTTATTGACGCCTCTACCTTTGTTACCAAATTTGACATCTTTTTTACTATGACCTTCATGACCTTCATGCTTAATTAATGATCTAAACGAATACATAAGTTTCACCAATCTAATATAGTACAAAATTATATAATGCTTAAAATTAACTGCTAATAATTAATAAGTGTACGTAGTGTGAAGTCAGACTATAGAAACAAAAATGTAGTACTAATAATTTTTTGACTTTATTCATAGGTATTTACTGCTTTCAATAAATAATTTAACATTCATTTTGGTAACTCTATACAGAACTAGAACGGGCAGCTTAGTGATGGTAGTAGGCAGCAGGCGCGGCAACGTAAGCGGCTTTAACGTGCACGGGTGCGGCGGTGGGTGCGGTGTTATGTACTACAGCGTTGAAGCCGTGGTGGTCATCAGCGGAGTACTCCACAGTCCTCACGGAGCCATCAGCCTCATGGAAAGAGTAGGAACCTTTTACGACATCACCATCGCGGACCTCTTGTTGAGATTTGTTGTCACCGGTGTGGCCGTCGGCTACCGAGTAGTTGTACTCGTATTTGGGGTGTGCGTCGAAGGGCTCAGTGTGATGAGCGACAACAGCTGGAGCAGCGTGGTAAGCGACGGCTGCGGGAGCGGCGTGGTAGACAGCAGGCGCAGCGTGGTAGGCAGCTGGTTGATCGTGACGGACGATGTTTTGGGATGATACAGCTGCGGCAGAGGAGTAGTGGGCGGGTGCGGTGTGGTAGGCTACAGGTGCGGCGTGGTAGGCTACGGGTGCGGCGATGGCAACCTTGGCGACGCCATGGGGTTGATCGTGACGCACGATGCTCTGGGATGAGACAGCGGCCGCAGAAGAATAGTGAACGGGCGCGGGCAAAAGACCGGCCTGGGCTATCGCCGCAAAAGCGCACAAAGCTACAATCTGAAAAGTGAATACAGTATTAGAAAGTACCCTTACAATAGATTTGAAATACTTATAATAGGAGTATCTAACCAGATGTTAGATACTTACTTTGGAGAACATGTTGTGACTGATGTGATCGAGTTGAATGATGTATGTAATGTCACAGGTCGACTTTTTATACTCACAAACCTTAAAAAGATCAGCTGTTAACAGTAAGTAGTGGAAGTTGTCAGTCAGGTTTACGACTGTAAGAACCTTGTGGCGTGTCACATTGTTCGGCAAGTCAACACATTCACTGTTATACATATATCTATTAAATTGGTATGATCTAAACCATATAATAACTAAAGGTTTTTTCTAATTGTTTTTCATTAGCAATTTTCACGTCACGTATGAATAAGTTTATCTTCAAATTTAAATAAGAATACATAATCAAAAGTTAAATTATTTTTTAAATATCATAATCTATTCTAATTTTAAAGAAATTATCATTTGTAGTTTCTCGGTCTTTTCGTTACTACAATAACTAAGTACATAATAGTATAACAAAAAATTATAAGAGTGAATATATTTGCCATCTTACTTACGCCCATGTGACGGTAGCAAAATATTTTTTTCACATTACGCCCATGACGGAAGGGAAATGGCCAAATCACTTATTTCGAGTACCGAAGTCAAGGAGGGTAGTGTATGTATGTCTATTTCTTTGACATACTCTACAGCCTAAATGACTGGATTTTAACATAATAATATATGAGGTGTCATTAGATTGGTATTGTGTGTGACATTTAAAATATTGCAATGTAGCGTCGGCACGCAAAAAAAGTGGTTTACTTTCTTCTCAGGTTGTTTTAGGCAGGCGGGCTTTTTCTTCTAATAATATATTTTGGTTGTTTGATTACGGTGTAGAACTGTACAGTCTGTGAAGTTAGGACTTGCATTGTAGAGTTACGGCGCGGCGTGTATAGTTAGAAGCTTCGCTCTATATGAGATCCAATAACTTTTCTATAGTGCGAGCCATAATAATATGGCCTTGTCTTGGCAACATTTTACATGAAAATATTTTTAGTGAGATTTTGCTTCTTCTTATAAATTACTTAAGACATTTTATTATTTTATTATTTTTCCTTTCTTTTAGGGTTCCGTAACTCAAGGTGCACTATAGAACCCTAATACCCTTACAGGATTACTTTGTTGTCTGTCTGTCTATCAAGACCTTTTTTTAGAAACGCGTGGAGGTAATATTTGGTATTATCTAAACCCAAGTTTACAAAAATGACTAAGTACTTCGAGAAAAAGTAGTTAGGTACTAGGTCGTGCCCTTGAGTTTGGCTCGTCTTGATGACCTTGTAGTAAAACCTTGGCAAGAAACAATTTTACTATCACGTTTGAAGCATGCCATGAGTACCTACCAAAATTAAAAAGCGAAATCCTTATAAAGTCATTACGTCGTTAGCTTGCATGTCTGTCAAAATCCTTTTTCTCAGAAATAAATGAAGGAGCTAATTGGTATAACTTTACTAATCTTGGTAGATCCACGCTGATTTCAGCATGAATGGGCCGGATCGTCCGGGGAAGTACTACCATCTCATAGAAGATCGACTTAAGAGTAGTAGTATCCGTACTACTGCGTTTCGTTCGGTGAGTGAGAGCACCGGAGGCCCAATTTCTCCCCTTTCCTCTTTCCTCACCTCCCTGATTCCCTTTCCCTAACCCCATTCCCAGCCGCCTTAATCGAGGCCACCATACCAGAAATTTAAGACGATGGTTTTTGGTATAGTGGCCGCCACTTCTGGATTCCACTGACTGCTTACCATCAGGCAGGGTGGAGTAACTTTGGTAGGCTATAACAAAAAAAAAAACTAATATAGAACACTTTGTAGCTGTAAAAGTCAAGTGTTTTAGCCAGTAAAATAAAAAATCTTATAATTTTCATTATTTCATAATAAAATTATATCGCAAGCTTTTAGGGTACTTACTGTCCATAAATTGATTATTTTGTGTTAAATAGATTTATAGGTATTTATGTATGAATAAGTAATAGGTACTAAAAGAAGGTTTTGTAAACAAAAGCAGTCAATAGAAATTATCCAACTTTTTCATGTATTTTTATTATAAATAAATATTTTCCATTTCATTGACAACTTATTAAACATATTTAGTAGTCGTAGTAGTGAGCGGGAGCGATATGCACGGGCGCGGTGTTGTGCACTACAGCGTTGAAGCCGTGGTGGTCATCAGTGGAGTATTTACAGTCCTCACGGAGCCGTCGGCTTCATGGAAGGAGTAAGAGCCCCTTACGACATCACCATCTCGTGACTTCTGCTGGGATTTATTGTCGCTGGTGTGGTTGTCAGCTACTGAATAGTTGTACTCGTATTTGCGGTGAGCATTGAAAGGTTTAGTGTGAGCGAAGACAGGAGCATGGTGACTAACGACAGCTGCGGGAGCAGCGTGATATACTGATGCAACAACTACATGTCTAGCGGGCTAATCATGTTGTATGATGTTTTGAGATGAGACAGTTGCAGCCGATGAATAGTGCGCAGACGCGGGCAATAGACCCGACTTAAAAATATCGCTTGTATTCAATTCTGTTACAAATATTTATCTGAATTAGTAGGTGCTTTTTTACACTGCCTTACCTTGCAAAACATAATTATTTGTATGATAATGATCAAATATTAAATGATGCCTTTCAGTTATAGGTCTAGTTTGTCAGCTGTTTTCGAGCGTAAGAATGAGCAATTGCAGAACGAGCTCTTTGTAACCTTACGCCTGGTGACACAGTTTCATACACCATTCACTAAAACAAGACAAGTTACTAGCCTATCGGAAATATTGCATATTTCTTATATGTAATTAGATTATCTGACTGTAACTGCCGGTTATTGTAACAGCTAATTAAGATAATCGTTTTTTTATTTTTTTTTATTTTAACTTTGTAAATGTTTGCATGACATTGTGTTGTTTTATTATAGGTAAAGAAAATAAATACTATCCACAGCTTTATCTTTAGACAATAATTTATTAACAATCAATAGAATTTATGTAAAGCTACTAGGCATACGTTAAAGCTTAAGTAAATATTATCCTCATTACGATTTGTGTTTAGTAGGTACTATTGATTTGGGTATTATTATAATTTACTTGATTTGAATAGTGCCGAAACCAGAACTTGGTTATTATAATGTCGTGTTTCATATCATTATTTTGATTTCCGATTTTTCTCTTTATTTATTCTGTGAAATTTCGCTTCTCATTAAATTTTGTGATTTTAATTCACGGCACAGGCACGTTTGAATTTACCACATTAATATTATTGTAAATTATACCTCAAAACAGGCTGTTTTTATTTTATTGACTTATAAGCACAGTTTCATCCGTGTCTTTGCTTACTACACTGCTCCCGTCGTCAGTAGCGTGATGTAACATAGCCTATAACCTTCCTCGAGAACTAGGCTGATAGTGCCCGAGATTACAGCGTTCGTACAAACAAAGAGGCAAAAAAGTAGTAGATAAATAGATATAGATTTATGGAATCATAGATGTAGGTATGTATTTGTATTTGATTCAATCATCTTGATATCTGTACTGGGCTTACTAAAAATGCGAAACTATATCTTTACTATTATACAAAGTGGAAGAGTTTGTTTGTTTTTTGAACGCGCTAATCTCTGGAATTACCTAGTCGGATTTCGAAAAAATTCTTGTTGCATATATAATATCCCATTTCTTAGGGAAGGGTTTAGGTTATGTAACATCACGCTACTGGCAACGGGAGCAGAGCAGTAAGCAAAGACGCAAGTGAAATCGCGCCGCGGAAAGCTAGTGTATTACTCGTATATAATATACTTAATAGCAACCCGCTCCGGCATCGCACGTGTGTACTAATAAATATGCTTTAATGCCATGATTAGATCTTTGAAATTTTCGGCTTTATCTACTATATCATGCATAATATACAGACATGTAATAAATAGGCTGTATATTATTATAAACCTTACGAAATAAATTTTCTTAATGATAGTAAAATCCGTATCAAAAGCATCTGCGCTTTCTATCTCAGCACTGAGACATTTAAAGGTATTGAAACGCTACCGTCTGTTTGTTTGCTTGTCGTGATCGTGAAAATATATTATTGTAACTTCCATTTGATGTTGTTCGATAGGTGAGGGCGACTTAGAGAACGGTTGAAATATTAAAAGAAGTCTATTATCCGTAGAGGACGTCTTTCAGTCGATGGTTACCTAACTATGTTTTATGTGTATATTCTAAATTACATATCTACATTATCTATACTTTTATATAAAGCGGACGAGTTTGTTTCTTTGTTTGTTTGTTTGAACGCGCAAATCTCTGAAACTACTCGTCGGATTTAAAAAAATCTTTTTGCATATCATAGCCCGGTTCTTGAAGAAAGTTATAGGCTGTGTAACATCACGCTACTAGCGACGGTAGCAAAGCAGTAACCAAAGAGGCGGATAAGACCGCGCTGCAGAAAACTAATCGTATAATCAAGAAGTTGTTTTAGGGCCAATAAAATATTGTCTTTATCATAAAACTATTGCAATCTGAATAAATCAATGGCGTTCATTGTAAGTACCCACATTGAGTGTTGACACAAATAAACTACAAATAAACCAGTTTTGTATTTTACCAGGTCATGGTTTTTACTTCTCAGGGTCCTTCCGTCCCTCTACTCGTCGAAACCTAGTTTACCTATAAAATTTATATACTTTCTTTATAATATTGAGCAGATTTTCTCCTCGCTATAATTCTCACTCAGTATTTTGTAAAATATTATAAAAGTATCGACAGAGAATCATGCATTCATAGGTATACTTTATACTTACTACTTAATATGGAAAATTCGTGTCCGGAGATAGAGTCGAATTTGCATAGCTTATGAACGCTCATATTTAACACTAATTAGTGTTTCATAAAAGCCAACTTGAGCAAGTGCAATGTTTAATGCTCATGCTTTTTATGTATGAGAAAAAAACCTTTTCTTACAGTGGGATTTTAACGTTGGATAATGATGATGAAAAATCAACTATAAAAAAGTTTGAACATGTCCATCGGTGAATCACGGAAGAGTCTAAAATGAGAATTGAATTGTCTAACTTATTCGTATATTGCATAAAATAAATAATCAACATTCATTTTGGTACGGACGCTGTATAGTATTAAGGGTAGCTTAGTGGTGGTAGTAAGCAGGCGCGGCGACGTAAGCAGCCTTAACGTGCACAGGCGCGGCGGTGGGCGCGGTGTTGTGTACTACAGCGTTGAAACCGTGGTGGTCATCCGCGGAGTACTCTACGGTCCTCACGGAGCCATCAGCTTCGTGGAAGGAGTAAGAGCCCTTGACGACATCACCGTCACGGACCTCGTGTTGAGACTTGTTGTCACCGGTGTGGCCGTCAGCTACTGAGTAGTTGTACTCGTATTTGGGGTGAGCGTCGAAGGGCTCAGCGTGAGCGAAGACTGGAGCAGCCTGGTGAGCGACGACGGCAGGCGCGGCGTGGTAGGCTACAGCGGGGGCGGCGTGGTAGGCGACAGGCGCGGCGTGGTATACTGGGGCAGCGATGGCTAAGTGTTTGGCAGATTGATCATGGCGTACGATGTTCTGAGAAGAGACAGCCGCAGCAGATGAGTAGTGCACGGGTGCGGACAGCAGACCAGCCTGGCACACCGCTACCAAACCACACAGAGCTACGACCTAGAAAAATTAATATCATTATTATTAAATGCTAATAATAATTTATATTTATTATATAAAAACTAGTGATTGTTTCACTTACTTTAGCGAACATTTTGATTATTTCACTGATATGATCAAATGTTTAATGATACATTTGAGCTCGTACGCTTAGCTTTTATACTAGTTACCATATGGTATACAAACTTATGTATTAGGTGTTACTTAATAAGCTTATTTTGACCTTCACCGGGTCACATAATTCGGCTAAATAGACCTTTCACTAATTGTTTTTGCTTTCATGGTATTATTGGTTGTATATGTTATATATATGGTTGTATTGCTAATGTATGTTTATTAAATATAAAAGTTATACCCAAAGGTAACTGCATTTAATTTTTTGTAAAATTATCGTGTTCAATAATTATGTTACGGACATAATGTAGATCCATGTTACTTCTTCAGTGCAGAAAGTTAAAAACCAATGCTATGTAAGAACCTTAACGTGCACAGGAGTAGTGCAGTTTTTATTATTCCTATTATCTGTTTGAATTTACAAAATTACTAAATAGTTATTTTTATTATGCACGGATAGTTCCAGGCTTCACTCAATCTAAATAAACTGTACCGTAACATCATTGGCAAATTGTGTGTGCAGCAATTATTGTGTGAATATAAAGTGTATTGCTTTTATACTTTTACTATTTTACCATATCAGTACAAATACAAGACTTTGAGAAATTATTTAGCATACTTGCCTACTTTGAAATATTTGTTTGTCTTTATTTAACCTTCAACACAAGGTTTGCACATTACACATGTAAATTAGTTTATATGCCTACACACAAAGAAAGCATAACAACTATTGTATCTGGCTCTGATTCATTCAACATACCTGAGATTAAAATCTCTATTGAATAAAAATTAATGAGTAATATGAATATATCTGCCTTGGTGTCGAGGTCTTGAGTTCGAGATATTAACCAAAAGCAAATAGTATTGGATTTATTTATCTGTTACAAATCGGGCGCTGTTCAAGTACATATTCTTTTAATTTGCCCTACGGGATAATCTCAACCGCCCTAAAGGGTATTAGTTGATGTATGTATTAGAACTTATTATATATTCTATATACCTGTACCTAAAGTCGTCTCTTAGTATACCAACTTGAAGAGATGGAATGGTTCCAAATTTTAGACTACATACCACATTCTACCTACTTGCATACTTTTATACATTGGATATATGAAGCAGTCTATGTGTTGCGTCTTATTTTAAGAACACTCGTAAACACAACACCAATGTTTTTATATTTAACATTCAGTGTTCATTGCTTCAGCTGGACAATAATTAGAGTCAATGATTTTTATGCACGAGTAGGGAGGGAATAAAATATGTATAATAAAAAAGCTCAAAATAGAACTTAAATGAAATAGTGAAACAATTTTTATTATTGGAATTTATTACTATGTTAAACTTCGACATCAGGTAAAATAAAGAGATACTTAAGAATATGTACACAAATCTAAAATAATATGTTATTATTATTAGTTATAACAGTTATTTTTGTAATGTTTAATTACTATTTACTGGACCATTATTTTGTGAGATAGGAGGCTTAATTTTAATTTATATAAATAGGTAGGTATATAAATTAAAAAGCAAATCAAAAAAGTTATACTTAGTAATATAGAAGTTAGCACTGGCTTTCTATTGTAAACCCTAAATTCACTTTGTTTCTTTATCTTGTCCTGTGAGCCAATAAATAAATCAATAAGCTCTTACATACTTATCTCAACATTATAATTATATATTTACAAACATTATCCCATTTTTAATCTAATCATTAAAGAATTTTGTTTTATTTGCCTTTATTTCTTTCTTTACCGACGTGTGATGTGATTGCATAACCGCTGCCAGCGGTTGATGTACATCTTTCATGTTGAACGTGTACGAATCAAGATACACTGGTGGCTTCGGCAGTGCTTGTGCTGGACCATACACTCTCGCTATGTTCAAATGTAACATTTTGTGATACTTGCTAAATATCTTATCAAACGGTTGCCGTTTAAATTTTGAAGGCCCCAAATTCATATTTTGATCAACCCTGCAATAATACATAGACGTGAATTAGATTATTTAGAAAGTAAAAAACTAGCCAACTGTGTACTATTGTAGTGTACAGCTTTCTTATACATATAGATAATGCATTAGTTGTTGGGTAACGGAGCATTCAAACACAATTTTGGGTAAGCCATTACCCTTTCTCCCTCTTTGTGAGTTTATGCACAATCGAATTATTTCAATAATATGTAACAAGTACAATAATTAAGAAGACATTTAGAGAACAATGACGATTATTCAGAATTACGATGACATCAATATTTTATTTTATTTAGTTATTGTTAATATGACATTGTGTTGGAAGTTAATGTAAGGTTGATTTTTTTGTTCATTTCACTATAGGCATGGAAGAAAGTGGCTCTCAGGTAACATGCTTTGTTATATTTAAAAAGGTGTCAACGTAAATCAGGCATCAGCAAATACACAATACTTGATTGTCCTCTAAAAATCAATAAACAAGATTGTCACTTAAACTATTATACAAGTTTTACATCATACACGTAAGTTGTACAGTGGAGAAATAGGTAAAACATTTATCTCGCGGGAAATTCACACACTTGTAGATAAGCTGTCGAACACCTATAACTGTCTTAGACAGTAGGCAATTGTTTTAGAATAATACTGTGAAATAATCCCACAGTGCACACTGCGACTTTGTGAAGTATAAGCAGCATTTGAAGCTAAATTTCGAAATAATATATTTTAGAATTATTCATGATATTATTATCCTACTATTATCCTACTGCAGGAAAAGGCCTCTTCTCATAGAGAAGGTATGAGCATTGATCGCCACGCTTGCTCAAGGCGGATTCGCGATTTCAGACTTTCTCAGAAATCCTGCTTTCCTCACGATATTTTCCTTCACCGTCAGTCAGTTATGTCCGATAAACTTAGAAAATACATATGATTTGAAATTTAAACCCCCGATCTCGTATTTACGAAGCCCCTGGGCCATTACGACTTTTTAGAAACAACAAACAAATGTTTATGGCTTTTTAGAACTAATATAATGTTTGATTTTTTGTACGTTTGTTTGTATGTTTGTATGTTGCGATTTAGCTCAAGATCTACGTAACCAGTTTAAAAAATTCCTTCACCTTTAGAAAGCTTTAAATATGACGAGTAATAATAAGCTATATTTTATTACAATAATAATAATATCAGCCTGTTTTACTGTCGCACTGCAGGGCAAACGGTCTCTTCTCATACAGAGAAGGTATGAGCATTAATCATTAATTTTAAGTTCAGCTTTCCTCACGATTTCTTCCTATACCGTCAGTCAGAAATATCCAAGATAAACTTAAAAAGTACATATGATTTGAAAAATCACATTGATACTTGCCCGGATTCGCACCCACTATCTCGTGTTTACGAAGCGTCGTACGATTTTATTATGTTTAACATATTATTTCAGTTATTTTCAAAATGTTTTAAGCGCCTTATATAAATCTGAATGATGCAATAAGACGCTATTGCAATGTTATTTGCCGTAGGCTTTTGTTGTGAGACCGAATAAAACTTTCGAATGATACTGAAGCGAAGCGAGGGCGGACGTCTAATATACCTTTCAATTCGAAAATTAATTTACTTTCAATTCAAATTTTGTGATGAATAAGTACTTACTGCTGATGAGAATGCTGAACATTGGGATCAAGTGATGTTATTTTCAAGCTAGGGACTTGTGCTCGGGTTTCGTATACTGAGTATGATTTTTTGAAGTTACTCTGAAAACATTAAAATGGGTTTAGAAATTTAAATAATATATTACACCTACTACCTATAATATATTACACCTACTGCGTTTCAACTCTGCATCACCCGATAGGTTGACTGGTAGATAATGCCTTTGGCATTAAGTCCGCCTTTATGCATTTATGTGTGTAAAAAGCTTGAATAAATAAATACATAAATTACATATAAATTCCTTGTATTTTGATTAAATATAGGTTGATTAACCGTCATATTAGTTATAGATAACATTTTAGTACGCATTCCCGCACAAAGAAGTAGCTCTGTGTCACGGAGTACTTTACTTTAACATACGTATCGAGGCAGTTAACATTATGATAAAAGGTTAACAAAGCACATTTCCTAAGTGATGAAATGGTATCTAAACGTAAACCATCGACGATATCGTAGATGGTTTAAGCGAAGGCAATATAAGTCGCAGTAAAAAATAACGCAGACATGTGTGACGTAATAAGGTATAACCCTACGAATTCATTTAACTATAAGCTACTCCCTCTTACTAGTACTGGTGTGATTAAAGTATTTTTTTAAGCGTTAAAAATAAAGTATTTGATTTTGCGCGAAAGACGTGATCACTCCACAAATATTAATTCGTTATTAAAACAACCAATTAAAAAAAGATCGTTAAGCGATTCACCACAAGGGCCGAATATTTCGTGATGTGAAAGAGGAACGACTCATTCTTACACAAAAGCAATCATGGCAGATGCTCTGGATGATCTCAATTGTTACGTGAAGGCAACTTTTTTTTATATTAGCCAACAATAGTGACTCCATTCTGCTTTGGATTGATTTAATACACCAGCATAGTCATTATTATTTTAGTATTAGTAAAGTTTATAAAGTCGCGACTAGTGCTCATATTTTTGTAAATCGTATTATTATTTTAAATGCGAAAGTTTGTGTGTATTCGTGTGTGTGTGTGTGTGTGTGTGTTTGTGTGTTACCACTCAGCTTCTAAACGACTGAACCGATTTTGATGAAAATTTGTATGTAGATAGATTTGGTGCCGGAGACGGTCATAGGACTTTTTATTCTGGTCCGGTTTTCTAGGGGCAAAAAACATATTATAGCGGGGGCGAAGTCGTAGGACGCAGCTAGTAAGTAATATGCAAAAGCACTACCTAAAAGTCAAAGCACCAGTATTTTATATTTATATTAATTTACTGATACTTATATGATTCTAGATACATTTAAAAATATTTCATTTACTGTAATTAGA
The DNA here is from genome assembly GCA_963082885.1 of Parascotia fuliginaria. Lineage (NCBI taxonomy): Eukaryota > Metazoa > Arthropoda > Insecta > Lepidoptera > Erebidae > Parascotia > Parascotia fuliginaria. The sequence continues at coordinate 7,053,114 of OY720176.1, read as the reverse complement.
TAGATACTTATTAATTTATATTAATAAACTATAACATTATTTTATTTTATTTACTAGAATACCAGCATAATCTTATCTTATTAGAGTTAAGTATACATATTTTGGGATTAAGCAATAGGATCGATTCTCCCATTACTTGAACATAAATGGTTGCATATTTAATATACACATGTATGATAGAGCTTAGCCTTAAAGTAAACTGTCAGTAAACTGTAAAATAGTAGGGCTCAAAAATGAGCCAAATGTAGGTAATTCTGTGCATTTTGTACGAATATACGCCTCGGCATTCTTTGCATCATATAAATGATTTGAGATGGGCGTTCTCAGTGCGCTTTGGTAATAATGTTAAGTTACACAAAAACACTCAACTACGGACATTTTTTAGCCAGAGTCTCTTATGGTACACCCGCGTTTTGCTGTTGTCTTCAATATATCGGGCCTGAAAAATATAACTCTTTATGTAACTATAATGAAGCAACATAAATATTCCGGGTGTATCAAAGAAATGTGTGGTCCATAATATAGATTTTATAATATAGTTCTCATTATTTATGAATGACAATCGAAAAAAGTCATTTTAGAGTACTTTGTTTAATATAATTTGTTTGTAGAAATGGCAACAATGTATTAAAAATTAAAAAACCGAGATATGTTATATATATATACATATATATATATAACATATCTCGGTTTTTTAATTATTATTATTATGATTTATGATCTTAATTAATAATGTGTGTTGAAAACATTAGTTACGACTCATTTTTTTGTTACAACCCGTATATTAATAAATCTGTTTTCTAAGTATAAATATAAATTTTCGATGAAATAAGCAGCCACTTTGTGCTCTTGTTACTTTATGTACTATCTTTATAAGTTTTGTGTGTGTATTTAAATTAATAAATATATTTAAATAATAATATAAATAAATACTTATTCCAAACTTAGCTACAAGCACCAACATAACTTATACAATATTATTAATATTAGTATAAGATGAAGTTATTATGAGTGCCTTTAGAGTGTCCAGCACGGGTCCATGGAATTTACGAGGCATTATACTGTAAAATGAAATAAGGAATCAAGTTACGTAACTATGCTAATGTGTTAGTAATGTAGCTCAACCATATGTTTTCAAATTCTTTTCAATATTTCAGAGATGTCAAAGAAAAATAGTGTAAGTATAAAAATAACAGCACCACTAGTATTTACTTTGAGAACTACATTTTTACAGTTTAAACATCAGTCTATTAAAAACATCATGGCCCCTACAAACATTTACCGCAACATAAAATCAATCACTTGCATTTTTAAATTTATATAATAATACCCAGCCTGACAAAATTTCTCCACTCTGCCCTTCGGTTAGCAGTCAGTTGAGGCCACGGATTTTGCACATCCCATATGATTATATAATTGCGATCATGAGAAATTTCTTTTCAATAATTGTCGCAGAATATACTGTAGTTGTAACAAGACGACACATAAAATAATTTATCGCAATTAATTAATATTGCTATGCTACTAAAGAACAGCGTAAATTTAAGACAAAGCTTTGAGAAACCACTAAATATAATAAATATCCTCCGTTAGTTTATCCCTTAACCAGTGCAAACATATTATTGATTTTGTTTTTCTTTAACAATATAATAATTATGTAATATAACAATACAATACAATATGACTGTAATTGTTAGTCACGTGTTTAATAATGTTAATTAGGCCACATTATAAAAATTACGAACTTTTTTTGACTGTGCTTTCTGAGTGACAGTCCTAATAGTACTGTAGACTTCAGTGTCTCGTTCGGGCTGAAAAATATAAGATTTATGTATCTTTGTTTTAGTGTACAAAAACACATGAATAAACAGTTTTGTACCAACCAAAAAATGCAGCATAAACAAGTTCCACTTCATATTGTATTACAATCTTAGTTTTAGAGACCCAATTCCTTTCTTTTTCCTTACTTCCCTCAATCCTTTCAACCCCACTCCCTTTACGGTAGGCAGTGGCTTCGCAAAGTCCTTGATATTGCAGAAGCAATGCTAGGGACTCTAAATCGTCCATTATCGACAATTACCACTTACCATCATGTGGGCTGTTTGCCCGTCTGCTTCTGACAGTAATAAAAATAAAAAAAAGGAAATAAAATAGAAAGTTTAAATCTGAAAGAAAATATTTTAAAAGATTTCGCATCTTCAAAAGAAGAATAGTAGAAATGTGAAATAACCTTTTCCTTTGAGTATATTCAATTTAATATACTATAGTAAAAATATAAAAATTTCAATATCCGTCAGTTACCAAAACGATACTATCATTTTATTTAAAACATAATAATAACATGCTAAGTTATGTAGTTACCAATCCCAGAAATTAGAATACACAATAAGCTTGGCAATATAAATATTAACATGATCAAATAATAATGATTATTGTTTTTAGTTTTCGACGAATAGACAATAAAGATACTAATAATAAGAATCACTGTCGTACCTGGGAAAGTCTGTCCCGGGGTACAACCTCTGGTAATTCTCGGTAAACCACGTTATATCCGGGGCTGCGACTGACCGATGATAAAACCTTGACATTTGCTCTTGAATTGTAGCACTGGTGATGTTGTTCCACATCTGGTGCAAGGCGTGGTTCTATGTATTGGCTAAGCAAAACTTTTATCGTACTAGTTGGAATTGAGGTAGTAGTCGTTTCATATTTAGGCGTCAACGTTGGCTTATATTCAGCAATCGTTGTGTGTGTTACTTCATTTTCTTCTATCATTGGTATATTTGCATTATATAATGGGGCATATTGCACTACGAATTTATTAGGACGTTCCTCTGGATAATTCGTATCATGGCCAAGTATATCTGAGTTATTAGTAGTACGAGTGAAAAGTTCTACATTATTTGTGAATAATGGTGGTTGTTTCGACTGTATTGGCAAACTTGATTGTGAGGATGTGCTCAATAGTGACACAAGTATTACTGTTGCCTGTAAAGACCAATACTTACCAGTTTTATTGATTAATAATATATTAATATATTTGTAACCTTTTTAAAACACAACTTACCTTGTAAAACATTTTCCTTTTGTATTTTTCATAAATTTATTTATTATTTACTAATTAAATTCACTTTTCACATGACAGCAGATAATTATTTTTATTATAAGAAATTCGCACAAAGTTGATAATTTCAACTACGTATTGCGCGTATTCATCACGAGAGTGTTATGATTGAGTTGTATGTCGCCCGGACGTGGTTTGTTTTAGAAAAATGTTTTCATTCACAACCAGTGACATCAGTGTCAGTTCAATTCTTATTTTGTCTAATTGTTTACAGTCCCGTAGATAGATATCATTAGCTCATTCCTGTATATACATAGATATAATAACAATAGTACCTGTAATAAATATTGTAAATCAACTTTTGTTCACATTGCTAGCATTCACATCACTAGATTTCAATTTATGAGATTTTTATTATACATGTAATAAATTAGAATTGTGAAGTGGGAGCCGACGAAATATGTTAAGAGCTCTAAAAAGTATCAATACGAAGCGCTCTTACAAACGAACGGCACGATGTCAACGTCAGAGGTAACTGCAGTCGTCGGTCGCGTCGTCGCCACACGTCGACGGCAGCCGCCGACACTGGTCGGCGGCTGCCGTTACCTCTGTCGTTGAGGTCATGCCGCCCGTGTGTAAGTGCGCTTAGTATTGTCATTTTTTCTATGCATAAAAATGTATTATGTATTCGCAAGAACAGTAATTAAACGCATTCCAACACCGTCATCGAGATAATTGTTAAAGTCTAGGAACATTATTAACCCTTTCATGTACACTAACTGGAGACACAATAGATGTTCTATTGTCATTACGGTCATATCCGTTTACTGTCCCGGAATGTGTTAATTTATTCCTAGGATAGTCTCCGTTCTCTAGCATAATAGTAAAGCCATCTCAACTCTTCATATTTATGTTTAAAACTTAAACTACGGGAATGCCTTGCAAGGCATTAATAACATTATTTTTTATTGTATTTTTTTTTTTTTTGCTTATGCATATTGATCATCGAGAATAAACCAAAAGTTAAATCACTTACATTTTCACTTCAGTGAAGCAACTCGGCGAGCTATATCAGTTATTTAGGTTCGGCTGCAGATTTCTTCATTTCTTAAATGATCGTGCAGGAAGCAGAGGATCGCCCTATTAGCGAATTTGAGCCTTCGACCTATAGTTATGGGCCACGTCTCTGCTTCGTATGTCATCACTGGCAACATAACAGTGTGCCTTGTCAAAGACCTTGATCTTGAGACATTGCGGTAGTGAGTGACATCTTTCGAGAAGTTAGAGTTGCTTAATCGGACTGTTTGTACCAGGTATATGTGCTCATCCACTAATTCAAGCATAGAACCCCTAACCGTAGTAGAAGTGGCTGTAACATGAACATTTGTCATGCCTAAGTTTGTCCATGTCCATTTCTGCAACTAGTATAATATATTTATTTATAGGTATCATCAAAGTATGAAGGGAAGCGTACTGTACGTTAGTGGATAATCTAAATTAAATCTAAAAAGAAATATTTTGTAAACTGATTGTGTAACACACCTGACCATTAGACAGATGTACAACATTCACACAATGTAACGATGCTTTTTTGCGAACAATGTTTGTCATAACAACGTCTGATATAATATACAATCATTATCGTCTTTCATTGAGCCAAGCATATTGATATCACTTTCACTGTCTTTATTTAAGTAACTCAAAGCACTTGTATACTTACGTGGAACGACTCTTTTGTGAACTCCAGTCCAGAATCCATTCAACAATAAGATCGTTACCTAGTCGATATAAGTCGATTCGATAAAAAAAGCGTTTGTCCGAATATGAAGATTTGATCTCACTTTTTTGTCATATTAGTGATGGATATTTGTATATTGGCACTTTTATGCGCTCTTAGTGTGAAATCAGTTGTCTTTTAGAAAATATTAACAATTTACAAGCCAGGCTGCGGTAAGAGCTTTTCATTTATTTATCATAAACTTAAAAATACATCCTGATGTGCAAAATTTACTGAGGCCTCTAAACAAATCTTGCAGTTATATCTATTCACATGGCATACATAGCGAGGTTTAATAACAATGAAACATTTAGTTTAATTAAATAGTATTTTAAATAAGTCAAAACCTAAAATATATATATTTAACTAGCTTGCTGCGGCGCGGTTTCGCCCGCTCTAAGTTACACCTTTGGTTACTGCTCTGCTCCCGTCGCCAGTAGTGTTATATAAGAGAGATAAGCGTGTTCAAACAAATTCTTCAGCTTTATATAATATTAGCTTGCCGTGGCGCGGTCTCATCCGCGTCTTAGTTTACTGCTCTGCTGCCGTCACCAGTAGCGTGATGTTACATAGCCTTTAACCTTCCTCAAGAACTGGGCCATCATATACAAAACTAATTATTCAAATCCAGATGGTAATTCCAGAGATTAGTGCGTTCAAACAAACAAACGAACAAAAAATCTCTTCCACCTTTTATAATAGTATAGATATAATGTATTTATTTATTTATTCGTATATTTATACTTCACGGCTTACAAAATAATTACAATTTTCATAGTTTCTTGTATTTGTCCAGTAACTATCTGAAAAGGACTGTTTTAATTGTTATGTGGTATCTAAGTATACGACATTTTGGGAGTTACAGTTTAGTCAGTGGTTGATCTTTCACTTTTATATTATTATGTTTATAGTGATTTCTAAAATCGATAACGAATAATATAACAAGCTTCTTTGTTTCGAAAGTGAATTAGCTTGTATTACAGGCAGCGTAACCATTTACGAATATAAGTTTTTGATACTTTAGTAGTGTGGGTCGAACGCTTGAGGCGAATTGTATGGGTCCAAGCTAAGAAAGTAAAGCAAAAAAAATGAGAGAACAAACTCACACTGACTTCTTTGTTTCCCTTTACAAGTACCTTACTGCCCACTAGCGAAGCTATATTGCTATTATGAAATCTAGCGATTGTATATACTTCACTATCATGAATGATGATGGTTAAACTAGCATTAGGAGATGGCAAGAAAGTGATACAACACAGGATGCAATTCCCGACCAATACGCTTGCCCAGCGTACTGATTATAGCTAAACCTTCTATTATCAATGACGATGGTTTGCATTTTCGCTTTCTAGATAAATTATGACTTATACTTTAATGACATAATACAGGTACCTATTTTTTATAAATATCGCTAAAGTACTATCCTTACTGCGCGAGAATATTCCGTTTGTTAAACAACTTTGTAAGTTATGACTAAACATAATTAGTTTATTACATTTTAATCGCTTTCTTCTATAACTTATGCTGTATCCTAACTCACATCTGTGTATAGATACAATGCAACATATAAAATGAGAACCGTAATCCAACGCGAGGTGACGTGGTAGCTCAATTATGCATAAGTTGGCCCTGACCTTATAAGTAGGTCATAAATTTTGAACCTTTGCTCTTACGTTACTATTAAATTGACAGGCCGTTATGATTTTATTTGCATATGATAATTATGTTGTTATTCTTATTAATTTGAAATAAATTAAAATTGTATCAAAAATAATATGAATATTTTTTTTAGATTAGGGTCTTCGAGTTTATAATGAACCAACGTTAGTTATCTTTGGTTTTGGAATCAAATATTTTTTGTGAACAGTTGAGTTGATTTTATGCTGGGCTGGCAACTACACGTCCAGTTATAATACCAGCCTGTTTTGCTTTCCCACTGCAGGGTAAAGGTTTCGTCTCATATAAAGGCATGAGCATTGATCACAACGCATGCTCAAGGCGGAATGGCAATTTCAGACTTTATGTCCTGGTTTTCTGACGCTTTTTTCCTTCGCTGTCAGTCAGAAATGTCCAAGATAAAGTTATAAAGTATACATATATGATTTGGCATGTTATTTTGATACTTGCTAGGTTTTGAATCGTCCTGCCACCCTCTTGATTATAAAGTGGGCGCCTTATCTACTGGGCCGCCGTCATGTAATTTTAACGTCTAGTTATTTTATGTTAATTTTTGTTGAAATTATTTTTCTATTTCTCTGATACACATTGTACAACCTGTTCGAAGCTATGACATTAAAAAAAAAGGCTCCATTTACTAGATAGTTGTATAACAAATAAATAAGTATTTTAAATAATAAGAATTAACAGAAATAATAAGATAGAGTAACAGGTTTTGTTTTATAAGTGGGTAAAAATCTTGCGATCAACAAGTAGTTACCATGGTAGCCAGCACGTTGTTTTGCATACTGTAGGTTAAATAATGTTCTTGCAGCTAAAGACAAACAATTATTTCCGCTGTTAGTCGGTACAAGCTTTCGTAAATTGTACCATGTGTTAAAACGTGCCGTAGCATGTGCATCTGAAAATACTTGTCAAAATTAGTTTTCTGAATAAATGCCAGGAGCACTGTTCTATACAAGCATTTATCTCTAGCACCTATCACCGGCAAAAAAAATCGTATTGTCTCATACTTAAAATTTTTCTTATACTTATGCAGAAACAAAATATTATTTAGAGATAGTAATATAAATAATACCGTGGACTTCAGTAACCTGTTTCCATTTTTGCAAAGAAAGTCATAATTTTTGCCATGACATTTATCATAGCGCAGTTTATTGATCGTTTAATAACCACACGGAAAAAAAATAGGAACGAAGAGTGTACGAGCTTTCGTGTGGATTACAAACTGACGCACTCGACTCAAGCTTGCTACTAAGGTGTCATATAGTAGTTTTATTGGCTATGTTGATTGGGAAAATTATAAGTGTTACTTAGCACAAAACCCAGCTTACGTATGATTCTTTAGCCACAGATCTTAAAAATCATATGTAAATCAAAAAAATATGTAAATCAAGCTACTAAATGCCTGACGACTTTTTCTACCTCTTAGGCATGGCGCTAATGGTAATTCTAAGATAAAATCATCATAAAATTTTGGAGTGTTGTAAGTTTATAATCAACATCTGTTACGGGCAGTTACGGCACATTACGGAACATCTCTATTGTTAAAGTTATCGTAAAATTAAATGTATAAATCACCTTTATTATTCATTGATAGCTTCGTGCAAATCTTTAGGTCACGGCAAAGATTATATGAATAAGAATGAAAAAATCATGCGAAAATAAATATTAACGTTTCCTACAATTTGTGTCCGTTATGTTACTATTTTAAGCCCGTTTAATTTTTTTTTGTTTGTTAAATTTATTTTATCGATAAAGCAAATTTATGCTTTATAATTAATTTCTATAAATAACCTCTATAGGGTAGATCAGCCTTCTACTTACGTAACCTAGACCTAGTATTTCGTTACTGTTAAGTAGGTATGTGATTTAGATATTATGATACAGAGAAAGCATTTAAATCTATGAAGTTGCTCCGTGACCCGTCAACCTTGTCGCGCCCAAAACATACGAGCAATATATAAGCCGATTTTAACACATGCAGTGCATCAGTTGTATCTTAGTCAATCATAACAACATGTTCTCTAAAGTGAGTTGAACATGATTATATTAATATAAATTGTGTTACTTATATTTTATTTACAGTGTTTAAAAAATGTTAACCGTGTTGTGTGTTGTAGATCGTAGCTTTGAGTGCGGTGCTGGCTTTGACCGCGGCGGGTCTGGTGCCGACTGCGCACTACTCGTCCGCTGGTGCCGTCTCTTCACAGAGCATAGTCCGTCACGATGAGGCTCACCCCGTCGCCCACGTCGCCCATGTCGCTGCTCCCGTAGCCTACAGCGCTCCCGCTCACTACGCTGCTGCCCCTGCTCACTACGCCACTGCCCCTGCTCACTACGCCGCCGCTCCCGTCCACTACGCCGCTCCCGTCCACTACGCCGCTCCCGTGGCTAAAGTGATTGCCCCAGCTCATGCTGAAGAATACGTAAGTATACACAAGCTTCTACAATTACTTTCTTTCCTCGTTAACATTTAGTATAAATTAGAAATCTAAGTCATATTATGTTTGTTAACAGGCTCACCCCAAATACGACTTCTCTTACTCCGTGGCCGACGGACACTCTGGCGACAACAAGTCCCAGCACGAGTCCCGCGACGGCGACGCTGTGCACGGAGAGTACTCTCTGGTGGAGGCTGACGGCTCTGTGCGTCACGTGCAGTACACCGCTGATGACCACAACGGTTTCAACGCGGTCGTCTCCAACTCTGCTCCCGCTCACGCTCACGCCCACGCTCACGCACCAGTTGCCCACGCTCCAGTCCTCCTCGCTCATCACTAAGCTCTATTCTAGTCTTTATAGAACAAAGTCTCTTAGTTTGTAAGAAACGCGACTTGACTTTTAATAGTCTATATTTATTTAATGCATAATAAAGAGAACATGTGATAATATATTTGATTTTTATTACATTTTCCCATTATGTAGATAGTAAGAAGGTACAATGACTAAGCTATAATTCTTCTTCGTAAGAACGAATTGATTTTATTTAGAACGGTTCGGAGTGGTTCAGGCAGGTTCACTGTGATCAATAATTTTTTTTATCAACAATATTGAATTTTCTGATTTTAAATATCATTTTAGGAGACCTTAAAATACCAGTCGCAATATCAAAGCAACGCACTACAAGTCAAGCTAAATACAGCCTGAACCATAGAATTTAGTAAAATACGGGCAAATAAATGAACTTAAATTGTTTTATATAGTAAAAATATCTTGAAATTCCATAACATAAATTCAAAATTTTTCAATTGAATTCTGTTTGTTTACCTCCTGGATAATTTTATAAAAATAAGTAAAATATTTCTATTTTGTACTAGTGTAATAAACTTTTAGTAATTAGTAGAGTTCGAGTAACTTGTACTTATTTAGCCAACGGGGTACTTCCTATTACTTATTTAGTTGCCTCGTGATATCTTGGACGAATACTCGTGGCCAGTAGGCACTGATAGGTTCCAAATGTATGTGATCATGTTTCCAATAACACTGCGATCACTAATCATTTAAATTTTGGACGTTCACGGTATATCATGTCAAATAGTAATTATTTTCCATGAACATGTCATCTGGTTCAAACGAGTTAGAACGAGTTATTCTGTGACCCCTAGCTCGTCTTGTTTATTATTGTTTTACTTAGGATTAAGAGTTATGTGCACAAGAACAGGCGACGTCATCTGACGTGGATCAGAAACTCATATTATACCGTCTAACTTAACTAAATATATAAAACCTCTTGATCACACTATTGGTTATATATTTATTACATGACTTTGCATGGCTGATTTTATGGCATAATAAGTAGGTACTGTTTATTAGTAAACTACGTTAATGCAGAGATAAAAGAAGTAGGCGTAATGAAGTTAAATCAAGAAAAGAAAAATATTATTTATTTCACACGGGCCGCTTATTGTGCAACTGTGATAATTACTACTATTGTATAACTCTATTGTATTAGGTAATACACATATCATAATAACATCTATACCAGAGGATATCTAACCTATTTCGGGCTACGGCGCACTTACAAGTTTAAAATGTTGTCACGACGCATCGTGACAAAATTTTAAACTTAGTACCTATTACCGTTTTAGAGAATTTCACATTTGTTAATTTTTCTCCATACATAAAATTGTATGAAAAAGGGCTTTATAGCAAAAATGTTAAAACAAAAGTTACTTGTATCATCAAGACGAGTACATAAAAAATTCAACGTGATAGATCAAGTTTCATTCCTAAGTCCGCTATTTTCCGAATCCGGATCAGTGTGAGCGCAAACAATATTGTTGATTTATTGGAACCCACTAATACACTCACGACGGCCCTCTTTACTTTATATAGCGCACCAGGGTGCCGCAGCACAGGCTTGGGAACCCCTGATTTATCTATACTATTATATAAAGCGGAAAAGTTTGTTTGTTTATTTGTTTGAACGCGCTAATCTCTGAAACTACCAGCCGGATTTGAAAAAATATTTGTGGGTATGATAGCCCAGTTTTGGTGAAAAGTTTTCGGCTATGTAATATCAGTATATTACGCTACTGGCGACGGAAACAGAACAGTGAGCAAATACGCGGGTGAGACCGCCGCGCGAAAAGCTAGGATTATTATGTAAAGCGAAAGAGTAGAAAGAGTGCTAATCTCAAAAAGTACCAGTCGCATTTGAGTAATTGTATTGTACGTTTGATAGCCCAGTTCTTGAGGAAGGTTACAAGATATGTAACATTACGTTACGGAGTTGGAGACGGGACCAGAGCAGTAACCGAATATGCAACTTAACAGAGCTTCGGAAAACTAGCGTGTAAATACATAGGTTTAACATAATATACCATAACTTAGTGTCTCTTTTGCTGGTGGAGAGAGTAGAGAGAGGTGTTTAATAGTTTCGCCAGCTATGTTGGGTCACCTGTAAAATTAAACGAACCTGTTGCTAATAATTTCAGAGCACAATTGCAGAATGTGTGTTAATACTAGGATAAGAAATTAATAATAATAGTTTTGTGTCATCCCATCTAAAGATTTCGGTTTGCGAGCAATATAAGAGTTAAAATGTATATATATTTTTGGCTATGTTATTGCACAAGCATTTAAAAAAAACATTTTTGATATTGGTTCTAAATCGTCATTATTACATATGCGATTTCAATGAAAATATGTGCCACTAGTTATTTCGTAGTATCAGGATATGAGACTAATTACTTAAATATTAATAACAGTAACGTACACAACTCTGAAATTACTCTGACAATAAACAATGACTACCAGTTTCCATATATAGTATCTATTAATTACAGGTAAAAAATCAAGAGTAAACATATTAAATTCAGATTGCGGTCATTGTCCTCATAAACGATACAACGTCATATATGCAACTTGTATATTACGAGAACGTCTTTAAAGATGTTTAACTGACTCATCTTCATTACATAATACTTTTAAAGACCGCATCTTGAGGTCACGGTGATATATCCTTGACATTGATCATAAAATACAATATCGAACGTAATAATACTGCGGAAGTATTTTCAATAAGGAAAAATACAAAAATAAATACTACCTTCAAAAGCTCATTATGATAAATTATAACCCTTCGATATTTTTAGATAATAGCTTTGGGTTGTTAATATATTTATTTGTTTGTATTTAGAAAATTAATACGTATATTATTTTTAAAACATGAATATTAATTTGTATTATATGTATTCGTATTAAAATTGTGTGTTTAAGACTTTAATACTGAGATCTAGAAGTACCGTTAGTCTGCATTAATCTACTGCTGGTTAGAGGTCTTGTGAGGTTTATATTCTTTGGTCTATAGCCAATATAAACCAAATTTTTTTTTGGTAGACCATACATTTGGTTCATGTTTTTTTACTTTTTTTTATATTTAAGCTCACGTATGATTTTTAAGTTATTTTTCCTGTACTGGTTCGAAATAAATGTCTATTATTATTATTATTATTAAGTAAGTAATTTATAGCTAAAATAGAAATATAACCATAAATATATAAAGTGTTTACAGAAACCTTTTTTAACATCCCACTATAATATTGTTCATAGTTTTATGTTATGGGTTAAATCTTAACTGAAAGTATGAAACCCAAGTTTCAATGTTTATTAAAAGTATAATTGACATGAATATTATAAATAAATTAATCTTAGAAGGCTCTTAATTATGATTGATCTTTCACTTTTGTATTATATATCAATTTATTAGCGAGTAACTATTGTGAAAGCTTCTCAGTAATCTATGAAGTCGTTCCGTGACCCGTCGACCTTGTCACGCCCAAAACCTGAACGCAGAATATATAAGCCGACTTTAACATATGCAGTGCATCAGTTGTATCTTAAACTATCATAACAACATGTTCTCTAAAGTAAGTTGCAAATAAGTGTAAATAAATGTGGCATATTTATTCACAGTGTTCGTTAAATATTAATCATAATGTGTGTTGTAGATCGTAGCTTTGAGCGCGGTGCTGGCTGTGTCCGCGGCGGGTCTCCTGCCGGCTGCGCACTACTCGCCGGCCGCCGCTGTTTCTTCCCAGAACATAGTCCGTCACGATGAGGGTCACCATATCGCTCATGCCGCCGCCCCTTTAGCTCACGTCGCCTATAATGCTGCCCCCGCTCACTACGCCGCTGCCCCCACCCACTACGCCGCTGCCCCTGCTCACTACGCCGCCGCTCCCGTTCACTACGCCGCCGCTCCCGTTCACTACGCTGCTCCCGTGGCTAAAGTAATCGCACCCGCTCACGCTGAAGAATACGTAAGTACCTAGACTCCTTCAATTACTTCACTCACATCTTTTGATGTTGATGCAAATCTAATTCATAATGTGTTAAATGACAGGCTCACCCCAAATACGACTTCTCTTACTCCGTGGCCGACGGACACTCTGGCGACAACAAGTCCCAGCACGAGTCCCGCGACGGCGATGCAGTGCACGGCGAGTACTCTCTGGTGGAGGCTGACGGCTCCGTGCGTCACGTGCAGTACACCGCTGATGACCACAACGGCTTCAATGCGGTTGTCTCCAACTCTGCACCCGCTCACGCTCACGCCCACGCTCACGAATCTGTTGCCCATGCTCCAGTCCTCCTCGCTCATCATCATTAAGTCAAAAAGACACAGTGTTATTGTGAAGACTAGGTATACCTTGTACATAGTAAATATTATTTATTAATAATAAACAATGCAAATAGTACAAATTATTTTATTTAAATCGATGATGCTCTGTCGACGATGTGCGGGATAGAGAGGATTGAGAGAGAGCACACTCGGAAAGAGAAAGAGAGATTAATGTTGCATATATTCTAGATTGCCTTGTTTTCCTAACTCTAAAGTTGTGTTTGTGTATCGATAAAAGTTTTTTTTTTGTATAAAGTACAAATCCGACTGCACTTGGAGTACTACTTATAACATCATTTACGGCTTCAACTATTAGGGGATTGGCCTCCAGTCAAAGCAGTTCTGAATAAATAGAAACAACATAGAAGTGTAAATGTGAATAGTGAAGTTGCAATGGACAGGAAACAATATATTCGCAGAGCTCGTAGAAATGATAGCCGTTGGGGTAGAAAAGTTCTTTAATATGATTCACGAACACGAAGCCGGTGAGTAAGCAGAACGCTTGTAAGGTGGCCTAACGTCTCGATAAAATGGTAAGTTACTAATTGATACGAGCGGCTCCCGATCGGTAAAGATGACGAAACTTGAAAGAGGCCTATGTCCAGCAGTGGACGTCTTTCGACTGAAATAAATAACGAAGTATCGAAAGATTTAAATGCATTTCTTCCTTATTATTATTATTATCAGCATCCACTGCTCGGCAAATACGTGGCGGCACACAGAATTCTTTCTAATAGAGAAGATGTGGTAGGGAAAAGGGATGGATATTCTGAAGTATGTATATCTAAAAACACATACATAAAAACAATCTTAAGGTATATAGGACAGCTACATGATAAATCAATCTCAAAACTATGTAATTTGTAAGTAGGTGATGTCAGCTTTGTGAAAGGATAGAATTAAAGGATGCGGGCAAAGCCGGGTGCCGAAAGCTGGTGTCTACCGAATAAATATCTATTTTATTTATGTATTAACTAAATACATAATTATAATATCATTATTATCGATTTTTATATTGGTTAACGCAATGGACTTTAATGTCATTTTGAAGCAAGGTTAAGGTAAACCGGGAGTTTTAGTATAGACAGTAGTAAAAGGATTTTTAACATCTTTAACAAAATTTGTATATCTTTATTTAAAGTTGTAAAAAAATGCTTTTGTGTATGCTTATCTATAAGTGCGAAGGACTAATTACGTAATTAATTGGTTTTGTTTTCTTCTCCGAAAAGTTGTTATATAGCCTTATCAGCTATATAACAACTTATATAAATTAATAGTGAGAAAGTTACACTAAGCCAACTACAAGTCATCACCAAAAGACATTTATTTAATACTAGCTGTTGCCCGCAGTTCCGCCCGCGTAAATATCGGTTACATCGCAAATTATTATTGTTCATAAAATATTTTTTCTAAAATAAACATAGCATAAGTTACTTCTTATTACATCAGCTACATGCCAATAAAAGTCCCGTCAAAATCGGTCCAGCCATTTCAGAGATTAGCCGGAACAAACAGACAGACAGATAGACAAAAATTGTAAAAAATAATATTTTGGCATACACATAATATTATATATACGGTACATACGTACCGTGTATATATTTATATACATGTAGTAAAAACGATTATTTCAATATTACAAATAGACACTCCAATTTTATTATATATATGTATAGATTGATTATTAGCATGAGTGAGCAATTTGGAAAAAAATATCAGTTACTTATTGATTTTTAAAAAAGTTTTGGCTTAGCAAAGTTCTTGCTGAGGACACGCTAGTTATGTCCTGATATAAGCTTGATTTACGCGATAGTTGTGAAAAATAAATAGATTTTAATATTTACATGAATAATACAAGGTAAAATTGGTGTACCTACTAATAACGCGATTAAACACAAACTGAAAAGTCAACATTATCGTGATTCATCTTTGAATAAAATTAATTATTTGAATTAGGCAACAAACTTTGATAAAAGTAAAATTTTAGTCAATTTAAACCTCTATTTTAATAAAAGGCACCACTAATTTATAATTTACCACCCATTTTTTGTATATTTTTTTGTATGAAAGGGCCGGCCTGCTAACTGTAATGATAATGTTCTGTGGGTGCACAAAACTCCTTTAAGCTCTACCATTAGCGTGGTGAGACAAACGCGACGGACATATTGGCTGTGGTTTGCACGCTATTATTTAATAATATATGTACTTTTGTACTTACAACAATTACAATAATACATCGCAGTGAGCCACAGTCTACTGTTTACTCAGTATTTTGTAATTTAAAGACCATGAATGGTGCTTTACAATTACCATAACGTCGATTACTAGCTCGTCCACCACGATTAACCATGGAAAACTAGATGTAATAGGATTGAATACAGTTTTACGTGTCCGTCACAAATAATGTAAGTCAAGGTAAAATAACGAGTTACCTAATTTTTTTACATTATATAAACGGGTTCTCAAATATATAATATCAATAAAAATCATTGAGTACTAATAGTTGCTTTATATATTTATTAATAATAAATAATATGTACTATTTACAAGAAGTAGTCCTCACAAAACTTCTTATATCTATTAAACTTAATGATGAGCGAGGAGGACTGGAGCATGGGCAACGGGTGCATGAGCGTGCGCGTGAGCGTGAGCAGGAGCAGAGTTGGAGACGACCGCGTTGAAGCCGTTGTGGTCATCAGCGGTGTACTGCACGTGACGCACGGAGCCGTCTGCCTCTACTAGAGAGTACTCGCCGTGCACAGCGTCGCCGTCGCGAGACTCGTGCTGGGACTTATTGTCGCCGGAGTGTCCGTCGGCCACGGAGTAAGAAAAGTCGTATTTGGGGTGAGCCTGTTTTCAAACATATTATGTATTAAATTAGTACCAAGACTAAAAGATGCAACAGAAGTAACTGAGGGAGCTTATGTATACTTACGTATTCTTCAGCATGCGCAGGTGCGATTACTTTAGCCACAGGGGCGGCGTAGTGGACGGGAGCGGCAGCATAGTGTGCGGGGGCAGCAGCGTAGTGAGCGGGAGCGCTGTAGGCAACAGGAGCGGCGACATGGGCGACGTGAGCTACGGGGGCGGCGGCGATGTGAGCGAGGTGGTGACCCTCATCATGACGGACTATGCTCTGTGAGGAGACGGCGGAGGCCGGCGCGTAGTGCGCAGCCGGCAGGAGACCCGCCGAGGTCACAGCCAACACCGCACTCAGAGATACGATCTGTTACATATAAAAAAAGACTGTCAATCAATCATCTAGTTTTGTCAAGGCACAAGCTAATTGCCTAATATAAATACTAGACGTCCGCCCTCGCTTCGCTTCGGTATCAAAAGATTCATTGGGTTTCACAACAAACGCCTACAGAAAAAAATATTGCCATGGTGTCGTATTGCACCATTCGTTTTTAGAAAGGCGCTTACAATATTGAAAATGTCTGAAAAATATATTAAACATGATAAAATATAGCCTATGTTATCCGCTTTATTTATTTATTACTGGTAAAAGAATTTTTCAAATTGGTAAAGTACATTTTTAGTTTAATTGCAAACAAACAAACATCCAAAAAATCAAATCTTTTCTTTTTATAATAAAAGTTTAGATTTAGATATGGCTTATCAGGCAATTTAGAAAATAAATTATATTTATTTCATAAATTGCACAATGAATAATTCATTTTTATTGTTATTTTTCAGTAACCACTTACTTTGGTGAACATATTGATGTGTTATGAGAGTGCACAACTGATGCATCGTATGTGTTAAATGCCGCTTTTATAGCACTGGAGCTAGGCACACCGGGCGTGACAAGGTCGACAGGCCAAAGTTGCTCAAAAGCTTAAACTCTTTGACGTTGTATATAATACAATGACTAATTGAATTATAATATACAAATTACATACGACTAGGTAATCGTGCGATAAAGATATAATACTAGGCGATAAAATTTGTATTTCTTTTGATACCATATCAAAAAAAATTTATAAGCATATTTTTCTAGGCACGATTAGCAAAATGGTCAAATCGGATGGTTAGTGATTTATAGTTAACACTTTCAGACTGCTGCAAGGCTAGGTTCTGCCAAGCTGCGTGCAATATGCCTTAAATTTGACTTGATAACATCCTACGTTTTGTTATCTTCAGCTCGATATTCTATGAGATGATGATATTTCCTCCGTCGCTAGATCCGGCCCATTCGCGTTACTGGCAATGATCTACTTCTATTATAAAATTAGATAGTCTTTGTTAATCAATAAGGTTGACTTTATTGTTTTATTACAGATCGACAATACACGCTAATAAATGTTATATGTTATACTAGCTGTTGCCCGCGACTTCGTTCGCGTGAAAATGTGAATGTGAAATCATACATTATATCAGTAACAATCAGTTTATAATAGGTCTCTAAGGCGAATCCCATTTAAATCGTTTACCCATTTTGACATGATTGAGTAACAAAAATCCATATATTCATCATCCATCCATTCATACGTCTAAACCTTCGCTTTAGTTTAGCAATCGGACTAAGCATCATATTAGCTTTTATCTGCCACCTTTAAACCCCTTAGAAGTCTACTTCCCAATAAGAAAAGGATAAAACAATCTATTGTTTATACATGGACTTGACTCTGCATCGAATTTGTGATCCTTCGACTACGACTGTTACAATATCTTCGTCATTTATTCAAGCAAACGTAAGTTTAAATAACTAAATAACTAATATTATAAATGTGAAAGCTTGTGTGTGTATGCATGTGTGTGTGTTTGTTGCCACTCAGCGCCTTAACGGCTTAACCGATTTCGATGAAAATTGGTATGTAGATAGAATTAAGGAATGGCGACTAAGGAAATAAAACAAATTTTACTAAGTAATTGAAATGAAAGTTTGAAGCAAATTTGAAAGTAAGCAAAAGTACCTACATATATAAATAAGTATTTTATTTAATATTTATTTGTTGTCAGAATTTCTAAAAGTTAAATTAAATGAATATTTAAACGCACAGAAATAAAATTATCACAGAAACTGAACTTCAATCAAGTAGTAAAAAGCAGAAAAAATCCGTACATTCGATACATGCGACAACGACGTCTGCCCTCGCGTTACTGCTCGTTCGGGTAGCCTACCTAGTGACAACAGCGCGTCATTTGCGTTCCAAGCTTCAATTTTCAAATTCAAATTCTTTTGGAAAAAAGTAATTCGACGGTGGAAAAGAAAAACTTCATAAGCGCCAAATGGCAAAGTGTGAGAAATGAGGTTTACTTTTTATTATTGATTGGAAATTATTGGTGTCTTTGGAGAATAATATGTTTAAAATTTTATCTAAATTATCAAATACAAAGTACTAACTTTACTCTATCGCAAGAAAGTTGGCGTTTAAGAAAAAGAAACTTAAAGTTAGGCAGAAAAAAATTCTTATCTCCTGTAAATCATGTAAAATAACAAATGGAAATATTCTTATTAGAAACTATTAACTCATATTTGGAAAGTAAAAAATGTTTAAAAACCTTGTAAAGAATATTGTTTTAAAAAATTGTAATGTTCACAATGCTGTTCAGAAGAAATCTTCTAATGCGTCCGTCTCATGTTGTCTTCGGACTAAACTTCTTAAGAATAGTTATGAATTAATAAAAAAAAATTATCACTAAAGGATTTTTTATAAAAAACTGTAAACAAAAGCTTCTTATCTCCAAAATAACATCCAGATAAAGAAAACAAAAAAATGCTCATATATTTACTCGAAAACAATTTGTTTTAAAAAAAACTACTTCCAAAATGCTCTTAATAGACTTCTATTACAAAATCACCAGAAACACGTCATTTAGGAGGTTGAAAATTAGATACTGCTCGTTCTGGCGACAATAAGGAAAAACTTTTAAAATGCCAAAAACATGCTCCGATCGCTACGAAAGTAGTACCAAAAAAAAACCCTATCTAAAGATCTAGATAACTCATTTTGGTCAAAATGGCACTTTAGAAGTTATTCCTTTCCACCGTCGGTATCTTTTTTCGTGTTTTATGCCGGATCAACACGCTTGCCAAAAAAAGACGCGTGAAGATTGTTTTTATTGTAAGTATACCTGTCGAAGTCATATTAATAGAGTTAAGGTATATCGTATACCTACTTAGAGTATTTCAGTTAATAAAAATGAGTATCATAAAAAAACATACCTTGTAAGGTTTCTATGAATTTGAATGATCCACCATCTTCTTTTGCCGAATTTTTCGTTTCCTTTTATATACTCTCTTTTAGTTTAGATTTTTTTATAATAAAAGTAAGCTAAACTAAATGTTATAGCTGACAACAGCTGGACTTCCGACATGCTTGTTTCTTCAAAACACACAACACATTACACTCCCAAACGTGTGCATATCGCTGTTTGGACCACCTAATATAATAATAATAATAATAATAATAATATTCTACCTCTCTTAGTGTGGCAAGCTTGTGGATCTGGCATTAAATCTGAGATGTCATTTATTTTATTCTTTTAAAATATAGCATTGTATAGAAGTTTCATACAAACTCTGCCACCCCTTTTTACACCCTTAGGGGATGAATTTCGCAAAATCCCGTCTTAGCGAACACCTACGTCCTAAAAGGAATCCCTATGCAAAATTTGAGACCCGTTGTACTTGCAGTTTCTGAGATATCGTGATAGGTGAGTCAGTGAGTGACCTTTCGCTTTTATATATATAGATTTGAAGCCAGGTAACAGTGTAAACATACTAACGAGAAACTTAACCGTTAAACTAGACATGCAATTATTATAGATACTATGTATTCAAATTATCGATCAATTTACACGAGCTAGTTCTTTAAAACATACACTACTTTTAATTACAATATTCGAACACGCCATTGTCTGTTTCATTGAACATTCAACCCAAGAAATGAATTGAATTTTGGCAAATTGTAAGCACTTTTGATAAATTAGTTTTTATTACTAACTTACCTGAATAATGAAAATACATATTTACCCATGTTGTCTAAATAATTTTTCATAGCAATGTGCAAATGAAGCAGCCTGTAAAGCACATATTGTGTATTTATTTTTCTCTTTTATAATATAAGTATAATGGGCAATGGTGTGGGTTACGTACTTGATAAAATTGTAAAAATAACCCTTCTGTAATATGTAACTGTTTATTTTTACCTAATAAATAAAATAATCTTGTAACTTTATCTATATTAAGAGAAAAGAGTTAAGTCTGAAAAATGAAAAATTTTAACAATATGGCGATTAACGATAAGTGGTCTGCATTTTTCGCTAGTACTTATTTATTTATTAATATTTAAGGATCTCCAACAAAAGATGTACACAATTGTAACTTAAGAGTAAATAGGTCACAAATATATTTCAATGTACTCTTTCAATTAGAGGGGACCACATCATGCAAATATTGGTAACAATTAATAATTAATTAAATCTATGTATTACATCAAATATTACTAACAAAAATTGCACATATTTGAATAAATAAAAATTATAAAAAAAAACATCATAATATTTACTTTACTTTTTACTTCTCATAGCTCTTGTCAGCAAACAGGCTGTAATTGGCTAACATATTGTTTTTGTTATTTTGACGGTTTTAAGTCACTCATGTGATTTAATAAATGAGGTTGAAGGCGTTTATCTTGTGCTCCTACCCAGTTCTTCTACTAGAAGGTGTACTAGGACTACCGTATCCCCATGCTCCTACTATCAATAAGTACAGTCCACATGAAAATTAATATTTATCAAAAGATATGACATTATTAATAGAGTTTAACATAAACCAATAGAGAAATATAAGCAGGTCGCATTTTAGTTAGACTTGGTGTGATCTACATTTGATTAGAGGGCCAAGAGTGAAATATATTTCATGTACCTACTGTTTAGCATAAACCTATTATAGTTGTGGTTATGCTACTACTACTGCAAGCCTTTTCATATATTGTAGACGATCAATGACGTGTCTGCTTGTGGAACAGTTATTTTCTTGACAGTGTAGACCGATGCGGGAGCAGTTGGTGTCACCTAACGTTGGTATCTTGGTATCGTTTCTGTCTCTTGCAACAAGATAGGATATTTAAAAAAATAATAACAATGAAGGTAATAAATCTGATGTTGTGAGAACACTTCAGTTGCTATTATTGTAACATTGAATGTTTGGTTTTGGGCATTTTAATTTTGTCTTTTTTTATTGCCCGCGATAATGTAATTTTTTAATTGATATCTTAAAAGAATTAGACTTTACGACTGACCCAGCTGATTGTCTTAATAAAAAAGGAAAATCGCTTTATTTGATCCTCAGTCTTAATACAGTGGCTTCTAAGAGTAGTGACATTTATTTCTCACTAATAATAAATAACTGCTATGAAGCCAGTGTTCTCTATGCAGATGATACTCGTATTTTGCCAGTCTACTGCTCTAATATTAACATGATACCAGAAAAAAATGGGTTACTGGCATAAATATTTACAAACTAGACATTGAAAGATACGCTTTTTATTAAGGGTAGGTTAAAAATATAAACAAAAATATACATTCTATTAATTTTATTGGAAATAAATACAAAAATAAATTAAGTGTGAAGTAACAATACAATCTCAAATGATGCGAAAAATTAATTTATATTGATAAATCAAGGATGGTGCTTTTCATCAACATGCTTTGTCGAATGCTTCACGTTAGCAGAGAATCTGTAACAAATATAATAATAAATTAGTTAAGTCAAAATTCAGTTTCTTCAGCGCCCCTGGTATTAACTCTAAGAACAAAACGTAGTCACCGGTGACAGACGTTAATTGAATTAAGCAGTTTTAAATATATGTTCAATATGCAGTATAAGTTAGCTTTAACACAGTTTTAATAACAATAAAATGTATTTAAGAAAATTACCATTAAAATAAATTAATGATTCACGAAAGCGACTATTTGTTACATTATCATCTTATCAGCCAAAAGACGTCCATTACTACGTCTTCAATTTCGCTACCGTGGTCTGTCGCTATTTGTATAAATAAAGTGATCTTAAAATAAGATTTTGATGTCTTGTATATTTTTGCGACAATAGAGAATAGGCAATTACACAAAGTCCTCGGTTTGTCAACACGACAGAAATTACGATCTATGGGAATAAGCACCGACTATTATTACTAAATTTGAAATAATTAACAAGAAGCTGTTGAAAATTTTCGAGGTTTTAGCAATAAATATTAAAGTAGATATAATATAACTCTTTTACATCTAAATTTATTCCGTTATAGACCATTGTATTCTAACAATACAATGGGTTATTATTTAATAATGCAATATACTTAGTATTACTATACACGCTAAAACAGGTAGCGGTTTAACATTATCCTGATTTATGATTTTATTATAGAATCTTTATATCATAAGCGCAATAAATTAATTGTTATTATATAAAAAAACTAGTATAATAATATGCACATAAACTAAAATACTACAGACATTATAAGTATTTTTAATATGTATTTTAGTTTAAGGTATTTATTGTACGGTCTATGATGCCTGAAATAAATGATTTATTATGTGTCTCTTTATTACGGGAGAATCTTTTCTATATTAAAAAAGAATACCTAGTCCTTTGGAAGGCTTACACGGGGACATATGGTCCTTTGAGAATTTTAATGTAAATTGGGTAGAGACAAGTACCATAGACATATCACATCCATAATAAAGCAGTATAGCTATGACATACCTACTCTAAATAGTAGAACTATTACAATTATAATAAAAATCGGTGGACTCGTTGATAATACTATCCCAGGACATATTTTTTAAGAAACTGGAAAGATGGTGACTCTTCTATACATTATTTATTATTATTGTTAATATTAGGTTGCTTCAATATAATAATGTAACAAGCAAATTCGTTTTATGAATTTAAATAAGAGGCATTGAAAAGCTGAATACTTTACATTTGCTTATTGAGATTGCTATGATATACTCGTAGTACACGGCGGTGAAGTTAAATTTACCTATGAAAATAAAATCGTTTTCTCTTAAAAGTCATTAAAATATTAATATCATATTTACATTTCATTTCATTGTAGTGGTTTCCATGTCTAAGTTGCATTTGGCATTAAAAATACTGTTTTTTTTACATTTCCATTCACCAACTTCAAAATTATAAAATACTTATTTAATCATTCCTGATTAACTAAATCAAAATACGAATTACTTTCTGCTAAGTAAACTTATTTTTAACTTTTTAGTTTCCTTCCCGTTTGAAGTCGGTTTTTTTTGCTTAAAATTATTTTAACTAGCATTTATTTTATTAGTGTTGTGAAGGTACACACATTTTTTACCTAAACATTATTTTGTTATTCAGGGTTCTTGTTTTTTGAAAGTATTGGTAGTTCATGTTACTTTTAATTCTTTTCAGCCAAATTCAATGTCCATGTTCTTCAAAATTTTTATGCACCATAGAAATTAATGTTTTTTCTGTCGGTAATAAATGTGTCTATTATAATAGTTATGTATTAATCATCTTACCCAGCATCTTTGTCAGAGGAGTACTCAACAGTGCGGACCGATCCATCAGGTTGGTGTAGACTGTATACTCCTTTCAAATTGTGACCATCGTGGGATTCGTGCTGGGACTTGTTATCGCCAGTATGAGGATCTTTTACTGTATACGCGAATTCATACTTAGTGGGGCCCTTGAAACAACAATAATTATATCACAACCATTTTTTTCATATTAAATGAGTGTATTGAAATTAATGATACGAGTACATACCTTGTAGTCAATAAAGTCCTTGGGAGGAGGACCAGGTACATCGTGACGTGAAATGTGTTGGTAAGATGTGGCAAGTTCATGTTGTTGCTGGTGATGTTCTTCTGTGCTCTTGTGAACATACTCAGCCACAGCAATAGCTTTTGGAGTAACAGACTGAGCTAATACAGGGATATGTCCATCATGTTTTACAATTGCGGAGACGACCTGTAAGTGAAGATTATTTTTTGGCTCCTCATGGTTTTGTTGTCTTTGCTCTTCTTGGTACTTTTCTGTTTGCTCCGTGTGCTGTTCTGGTATTTGTGCCGTGAGCGGCAAATGTTTCTCAGGTGTATGTTCAATTATGTGCTGAATTTTGTTTGCATGTTCATGTTGGGTGGTATATATTGGTTTATATGTATCATATTCAATATGCTCTGGCTTATGTTCAACTTTAGTTTCCTGTGTCTTATAAATAACATTTTTTTCACTTTGTTCAGATCTATTTTCGTTGATCTTTTCATTTTGTTCCTTTTGATTTTCATCGTTAGAATTGTAATTAACAGAAAATAGAGTGTAAGGTTCAACCTTTTTTTCATGATATTCAGCTTTATATACAGTCTGATAATCTTTATGTTCAGATTGACTTTTTCCTTGTTTCTCCTGGAGCTCAGATTCATGCTCGGTTATCTTAACAAGATGGTTGGGTTTGTGTTCCACTTTTGTATTGTGGTGAGCAGGCTTATGCTCGACTTTATGTTCATGATGTGTCACTTTATGCTCGATTTTGTGTTCATGGTGCTCTGGTTTATGTTCGATATATTCAGGCTTACCATGTTCATGAAGGTCTGTTTTATTTTCATCCAATACTGAAAGCTTAGTATTCCCTGTTACATGACCCTCAAGTTCAAGATGACCATGCTCTTGAATGTGTTGCTCTTGTCCATGATTATGTTCCTCTATACCGTGATATTGATTCTGTACGTCATGTTGATCGTGATGGTTGTCAAAGCGAATGAAGCTTTGTGAAGAATATGCATGTTCAGCTTGGCAGGCGCCTATAAAGGCGACAATAGCAATGACCTGAAAATGAAATAACATGAATTGTTAACATATTTTATAAATAAATAATAGTTCAAATTCATATTTTTATCTACACTAATATATAAAGCGGAAGAAGTTGTTTGTTTATCTGAACGCGCTTATCTCTGTAACTGCCAGTCGGATTTGAGTAATTGTTTTTGCGTTTGATAGCGCAGTTTTAAGGCAGGTTTTATGGCTATGTAA
The DNA here is from genome assembly GCA_963082885.1 of Parascotia fuliginaria. Taxonomy (NCBI): domain Eukaryota; kingdom Metazoa; phylum Arthropoda; class Insecta; order Lepidoptera; family Erebidae; genus Parascotia; species Parascotia fuliginaria. The sequence continues at coordinate 7,027,445 of OY720176.1, read as the reverse complement.
CATGACGCTACTAGCGACGGGAGCAGAGCAGTAACCACAAATGTAACATAACGCGCGTCAAACCGTGTTGCGGAAAGCTAATTGATTTAATAATTTATTTATAATATTTACCTTTAAAAACATATTAAGATATCTCTTTTTAATGGCTTTGTACGTTACTAGGCACGTTAGTAAGAAAACTGAGGCTGAGTTAACATTAATTATCGATTATATAGTATTTAATATGTACCCAATGTCGATTTTTCGTATTTATAAGCTGGTTTTTATTGTACTTGCTCCAAAAATAACATTTCGTTAACTAAGGTCAATTACTTTCATTGGTAGGTTATATTTAAGGAAATTAACATAATCACACCTATTAAGGTATATTATATAATAGCTTGTGAAAAAATTATTCAATATGCATAATGTTGGTAGACAAATTTATGTGTTGAATTTGGTATCTATATAGCTGATTATAGCATTTAACTACAAAATGATCTTCCGATTGAATAGCGTTAAAGCAGCTCGGGCTATCCAAGCCATCCCTCAAAGTTTAATAATAAATTATTGTAATACTATTGTAGGGATATCTTCTAACGATTCAACTCTAAGTGATCTATATGTATATATATATGGGTACGGCGTCATCGGTGAACATACATAGGTAGGGTATCCTTAGTATTATGATTAAGTTATGTCATGTTCTTTTCTTCACTGTATATTAGTAACATTCAAGGTATACCATAGAAAGTACATAACAATATTTTATACTTTGAAAAAGCTACATAGATAACACGAACTTAGAACATCAGGTCATAAGAAATGGGCGGTAGGACATTTTTGTTGTACTATTAAAGACGTAATTCAAAATAAGTCAATCTAAATATTTAAGTAAGTGGGACGTGTAAACTTCAGTACACGGCTCACTTGTTGGCTAACAGTTAGGTACTATGCTAGTACCAGCTACGTTAATAATAAAAAAAAACTCGACCCGCCTCGGCTTCACACGGGTGCACTGCTGATACTATATTTAGTATCAGCATTGCCCGTGCGAAGAAAGTTGTATTTACACATTCTGTAGTATATTTAATTTTACTACAGAATGCCGGCCCCCTGTCGCTATATCCCTCCCTGCATTTTTAACCTGTAATATCTTTAAAAATATTTATTTAAATTACATGCTGCAAAGGGCATTATTGATTTATATTAAATGCACAATGTATTTAAGGTACTTAATTTGATAAGGATTAATGCTGTATCATCATTTCTCATAAAAAGTAAAGTATAAAAAAGGGTCATTGTGGGTTATCCCTTAGAGATAGACATATACTATCGCGGCCTTTTTGTAGACCTTTTTAAGGTGTACAATACAGTAGCACATTATTTTGATCTATCTTGTAGGGTTTAGCCAGCGTGCAATGTAAGCGCAAAAAAAATGTATATTTACGACTACACATCAAAAACATCTAAATTTATCAGTGTTTCTTTACGATATTATGCATGTTATATACCTATAAATCTTGAATCACTCTATCTATTAAAGAACCGCATTAAAATCCGTTGCGTAGTTTTAAAGATCTTGACTTTGTTTTATACTATGTTTATTAATAATTAAAGAAGGCTGCCTTTCGTACATTTTCTTTACTATGTAGACTTTAAAATGAGAGTTGAAGGTGTAGTTCCCAGAAAGAAAGTAATATATCGATAATTTGAAATAAAAATATCAACTGTCAGCGATCGAATAAAAGAAAATTAAACTGTTCGTTAATAACTTAATTATATTCAAGTTTTACTTGAATTCAAGTTCATACCTTACTATAAAACTCAGACTTTCATATAAAAGATACAACAGAGTTAAGTCAAGCAAGTCGTATAACACTTCATACGCAATTCAGTATTATGCAGCTTTAAATGCAGGTATTTAAAATACATCATATTAACATATTGGAATAAATTGTTTCTTGATAAATCTGTATTATAATATTTTTAGATGTTGTAAAATAATGATTTTATATAAACAGTAGTAACTATTAATGTTTTTTATTGATATAGTTATTACATAGATCACCCTTGTATTTTATGTGTACCTAAAAAATTATGAGTGTCCTTATTTACTTTTTATAATAAATTACTAAAGACTAAATTGTAATGATTATAACGATGTGCAACTACATATTTACCATCGTCGTAAAAACTATATTGATTGATGAGCTTTATGCAGTCGTAGTCAATACATACGGCTTTTGACTTCACCTTCTTGAGCTCCACATACTTTTAAATGGTCATAGTAGTTATTGCACATAGCCGTGTTTTATTAGTTTAGTAAAAATTGTGCTAAGTTAACATAACCAAGTCGTCATGAACCGCGAATTGAATTTATCTTTGAAGAGTTTTGTTACGTGTGATTAATACATTTAAGACGATTTAAGTATGACAATTACGTTTAAAGGTGTGTCAGATAACTAAAGTTTATAAGTAACATCAATTACTTTAATTTTAAGCATTAGATAAGTCATAAATATTTCCAATTAAATCTGCGCAAATTTTAATTGTATTTGGCTTCGATCCCTATACGTCACAAGTATTTGTTGTCTATGAAAAGTAAGTTTGTAAATTGCTATGTGGCATAATGCAAGAAAAGTTTAGCAACATATTTAAAAAAGTAATGAATAAAATACCTCTTTGTTATAGGTTAATTTAATAATATAATAAAAATAATTAACTTGTACATGTTAAAGCAGATTTATTTTTCTTAGTTATACAAATAACTAAGAAAAATAAATCTTAGTTCAGTAATGATGATGATGAGGCACGATATGGTGAGTGCTGTGTTTCACGTCCGCGTGGAAACTGAAAAATAACAAATTATTTAGCTACCATGATTATCACGATTTGGAAGGCCTTGTGATTAATTCAAACAAAATTAATAGGAAACGTAACATTTTACCATAACAAAGCAATATTTCATTGTTTCCCAAAGACGTGTGAGTGTTAGTGTTTCCCATGTAACAGAGGGCAAGCAAGACAAATTTACGAAGCCCAATTTCAGTTTCTAGCCTAAAACGAAGAATTTCTCAAGAGAAAATCATCTTCAAACCATCAAACTAAGTATTAGGTGTTTAATTCGTGTTTAGTTTATAATTATAAAATATGTATGATAGCCTCTAAGATATATATATATATTAAAATTGTAATCCCGATGGTGTCCAAGACACAAGCAGTAGCTTAGTTTGGGACCAAAGGGAAACTACCTATATTTTATGTAATTTATGTTTATTAAATAAATAAATAAAAAAAAAATAAAAAAAAATCTTAGTGGTACTGTGTGGCAGTTCATACCTGAACTACCGTAAGTAAGAAAACATGTCGTTAATATTGCTACATAGTTAATTGTAGGAGCAAGAAAATTGAAATTGGTTTATTTGATAATCATTTGTGAATAATAAAGTATGTAACTTGGCTATACTTGAAATACGAGTACCTAACTTAGTCTTACGCTTTTTGTCCTACCCGCAGAAGTATTACATCCTCTTTAAATAGATCGAGTCATAGTCTATTATCGTGGCCCTAATGGTTACGGCATCGGCAAGAAACTAGCCGAGAATTTTGCATAATACCTCTGCATCAATTAATTAATGAAATTTTATAATTATTGAAAGAGCGTAAGAGTATTGCACGTATTTATTTACTACTTACCCACTGTGGTGATCGCCGTGGTAGTGCACATGTCTGACGGAGCCGTCAGGCTCGTGCAGCGAGTAGTGTCCCTTGACGACGTCACCGTCGCGATGCTCGTGTTGCGACTTGTGGTCTCCAGTATGGTCGTCGTCTACTTTGTACTCAAACTCGTACTTGGGATGAGTCTGGATATACAATAATTGACTTAGATTAATAAGATAAATTTAGTACCTACACGACAATAAAAACAATACTTACATAGTAATCATGATGTCCGTGTCCATGGTGAACAGGCTCGTGGTGTCCGTCATATTTGTGGATGTATTGAGAAGAATGACCGTGACCTGCAACTACTGCTACAGCCACGGATAATACACATACCATCTGAAAATTAAATTATTATTAAATCTTGTTGGTCATTCATTGCTTACTCTATTGTGCTTACTAAATGTTTTAATTTACGTATGTATGTCACTGTATGGCGGTAGAAAGTACCTAAGAGTAGATAAAGACAGTTCGTAACTACTTTGATTATTGTAGTTTTTACTTATAGATTCATCCAATCAATTATCATAAAATGTAACCAAACTATTTTCGAATTTATATGCTCTATGCCGTTTTGTAAAACTTGGTCCAGAATACAATACCTTGAAGAACATTTTAGTTGTTTTAAACTCGCTATGTTCTATTGAAAACTGATACTTTGTATTAAAATCTCACGTCTTTTATATAGTTTTAAAATCTAACCAAGGTAATATTGATTTCACTGTAATTATCTATTAGGTATCGTAAAATTATTCACGATATGAACGTTGCGTTGTGACAGCAAATTAAAATAGTTTTTGTTCGTGTGCTGTAAAACTCATTCATGCGTTGTAGTTTTATCTATTAATAATGATGTAAGCTTACGTAAATTACTTGAGTTTGACCCAAAAATACGTACGGCAAACTAATTGCCATAACCTATTTCTAAAAATTGAAAAAAATAAGAACATAAACGTAATAAGTTTCATAAAATAGGTTATTTGTAACGTACGTGTTACATGATCCAGGAACCTGTACTGGACATCCGTATTCAGAGGCTGGCAATGTGGGCAGCCCTACACATTTCTTGTCTTATAAACAGCTACGGATCGACGATATCTAAGACTATACAGCATAAAAGTAATTGATCAATGGTCAAGGCACACCGTCCTACACACTCCTCTTTTCAATAGACATATTATTATCTAAAAGACCACGACATCACAGCACTTTAGAAAGTTGCAAAACTAAACAAAACGTGTTAAAGAAGACTAGGGCTTAAAATGTTAAATCTCGTGTTATTATTTATTATCATTTATTTATTTATTTAAACTACTTGCACCAAATACAATGTAAATGTACAAAGGCGGACTTAATGCCAGAGGCATACTCAAAATCTTCTAACTCTCTTATAACTAACTAGAATAAAAGCAGAAAACACTTATAAGTACTTAAATTGGTGCGAGGAATAAAATGAAGAATTTTCTAGGTCTTACTGTTCTCTGTAAGTGTACATCTTTACAATTTCTCGTACGCAAGAAATAAAAACTAAATATGTGTTAGTTAATCAATAGCTTACTTTTTTGCATTAAGGTATTTAATAGTAATTAATCATCGTTGTTATTAAGACACACAGACGCAAGGATAAATTTGTGGGAAATTTTTATACACACTATAAATATAACGGTTGTTATTGTAGAAAAGGGAAACAATATTATTATTAATTTCAGCATGAATGGGCCGAATCGTCCGGGGAAGTACTACCCTCTCATAGAAGATCGACTTAAGAGTAGTAGTATCCGTACTACTGCGTTTCGTTCGGTGAGTGAGAGCGCCGGAGGCCCAATTTCCCCCTTCCTCTTTCCTCACCTCCCTCATTCCGTTCCCCTATCCCCATTCCCAGCCGCCATAGTGGAGGCCACCATACCAGCAGTTAAGACGATAGCTTTTGGTACAGTGGCCGCCACTTCTGGATTCCACTGACTACTTACCATCAGGCGGAGTGGAGTCACTTTGGTAGGCTATAATATAAAAAAAAAAAAAAAATTAATGTGGTGTATTAGAAACTCTTTAGAACGCTGTTTCTATACAAAAGAAGATAAAAACAAATGTCATGTAAATAATCTGTCACAATTAATAAATGATTTTACAAATTAACGGTATTTTATATTGGCGACGAAAAAAATTAAAATAAACTTTTTAAAAATGTATATACATAATGGACAAATTAAAAATATCGAGGCACCCTACGCGGGATGCTCACGCGACTCGACACCTACATCGTTCAGAGGGCAACAATAACTGACGAGGATGCTGCTCGTTCCCTGGGCCTGAAGGAGACGATCCTGGCGCTACGGGTAGTACAAGAGAAGATCGAGAACAAGACCGTCGACGACACGGATGATGACGCTAATAATCAAGAACAAGAATACAGGTACGAGTTCGAGGAACTTCATACAACGACAATATCTAAACTTTTAACAAAACAGAGACAGAATGCAGGTCAGCAACAGAACCAGGGGAAGGAGGTAACATACTAAATAAGTTTGTAACGGTGAGAGCTCATCCCTGACGAACGCCAAATGCTAATGGTTAAACTCCGTACCAGCCAATGTTTGGCAGAGAAATACGCACAGCACTACATGCTATGTTTTTAAGAAAAGAAAAGGAGACCGCACCAGCGCTACAAAAAGTCAATGTCAGAGAGTTCAAAACTGGTGATCGGGTACAGGCTCGTGACTATACAAGTGCCACGAAGCGGTGGCAGTTTGGAAGCATTACTTAACGTTTGGGCCGACTACACTATGAAATTCGCACTGACAATGGTGATGTCTAGCGCAGACACCTCCAGCTCTTGGTTGCACCTTTGATCCGCAGCAGCTAGGAGGGGAGAGATGTGGTGTATTAAAAACTCTTTAGAACGCTGTTTCTATACAAAAGAAGATAAAAACAAATGTCATGTAAATAATCTGTCACAATTAATAAATGATTTTACAAATTAACGGTATTTATTAATTAACAATATTGTTATATAAAATGGTCATAATGTTGTTCGATGATTATATTTAGTACTGTAAGTACATTATACAATATAGGTACCTTCTGTATTTGGTTTTTCGTAACATACTGAAGTCGATTGTTTAAAATATAACTAATAAATCGGTTGATTTACATTTCAAAACTATGATGAATAGTTATTCATCATAAATATTATGTATTTTCAAATTCAACATTTTAAATTATAATTAATGAGTTTTCACTATGTAAATTGTAATACTATGCTCATGATTGTCGTTCAGTTTAATTAATCTAGTTAAAGATCATCGGTCTAGAATAGTATACAACTATACCATCGTAAAAGCCGTATCTAAAACGTATGTAAATCTAGCTGATGCCCGCAGCTCCGTCCGCGTGAATGATGATTATATCGCATTTTCCATACCCTATTTGAACCCCTTCAAGCCTTTCCCAAGGTCTGTGTATCTCTATACCTAATTTCATCGAAATCTGTTCAGTGGTTTAGGTGTGAAAGCGTAACAGTCAGACAGACAGACAGAGTTACATTCGCATTTATAATATTAGCATGGATGGATGAGTAATATTCGGCCTTTAGCACAGCAGCATACGTAATTAAAACCGACCCAAAAATTTATACATGATTAGCTGAATGACCCTCTATTGATTACCAGATTTCCAGCAACTGGATAGAAAACAGGAAGCACCTTATTAAAGACATTCATGAAATAATTTTAGGTAGCCGAAATCAGTAAAGCAAAATGTAATATTTTTAGTTTCTGCGTTTTCGTGCGATTTAAGTACTTTATTCACAACGTCATTATTATTTTGATGCTAATACAAATCTGTAACGTGTAGAATTTGACATATTATGAATTTAATAATTTAAGCAGTCTACGATTATGGTAAATGTAAAGCTGTACATTTTTCCTGAATCCTGAATAAGTGTCACGAGTCAGTCACTGGACGTCACGTAGAGTGACAGAATTAACGTTTTATCGTACATTTTAGGACATATCGTACTGTTATAACCCTCTACTGAACCCTAATATGATGACATGACCCTATGCCATGTATTCCTATACTTTCCCATTTTGCTATGTCAGCGTTTTATTCCTATGAGCTTGTTACAAATCAACAAGGAGTCAGTCTGTTCTCCACTCTCGCGCAGCACGGTTGCCCAAGGGTCCCTTATCATTTATTTTGCCTATATTGTGTGAAGGACAATATATTTAGTGTACTTTATCAAAAGTCTTTTTTTAAAACTCCTTTTGTAAGGGACCCCATAGCATTTGGTGGCAGCGGTGGGATACGGAATTCCCCAGTGCCGATCCGCGTAAATAATATTAAAAGTGAAAAGTGAATTTTACCGAATAGACTCGCCGTATCCCGCAAATCTTCTGATACTTACCGTATACCGTATACGTGTAACCTTAGCACGCCGGTCACATTCTGAACGCATCCTGTAAATACCTACGTGAGGCTCCGAGTGATCTCCTGGTCGGCATCCTGTCTCTTCGAGCATCCCGCACTTCTTTGTGTGCCGTCGACATCCTCAACTCGCAAGTGTTTCCGTAGTGTAAATAGCCTGTGAAAGCATAAAATCCGCGTTCTTCCCTGTGTCCAAAAGTGTAATCCAGTGAAATCTAATCTTTGTGTGTGGTGCCTCTGTGTGGTGACGCTATGCTGTCGTTCCGAGAGCTAGCCGTTATCGCCGCCTACGTGTTCCTGTGAGTTAACCCAAACATTCCTTATCAAGAACTGAGAACTCTATTGTTTAAAACTTTTGTCTTATTATATTGTGTGTGTTATACGTTTCTTTTAGAAACTTACATTTTTATATTGTGTTTTCTATTTCTTTAACGTTTTTGTACTATGCCTAAAACCGAAGATAGTAAACTAGCTACTGAGGTACAACCTAACATAGACTTAGAGCCAAAATCACCTGAAATGGAACTAAATATATTGTTAAAGTTTGTAAAACCATACGACGGCAGTCGTGAAAAACTTAACTCTTTTATTACAAATTGTAATAACGCATACGATTTAGCATCCGAGTCTCAGAAACCCATTTTATTTAAATATATCTTATGTCAATTAACAGGCAAGGCCGAAACCGCCTGTTCCATTAAAGAATTTACATCATGGGCCCAACTCAAAGAGTTCTTGAAAACCCAATTCTCAGATAGGAAGCACTACACACACCTACTAACTGACCTCCAAGAGGGGAAACAAAGTCCTAATGAAAATGTTAGTCAATTCGCGTTAAGAATGGAAACTTGCTTGTCCCGTTTATTAACCGAGATCTCGCTCTCTAGCCATAAAGCCAAAGAAATTCCGGGTCGCACTGCTGCAATGGAAGACTTGACTCTCCATCACTTCCTCATGGGACTTCGCCCCCGTGTGTCAAATATAGTGAGATGCAGAGCGCCCAAAACGTTCAATGAAGCCGTTAATTTGGCCATCACAGAAGAACGAATTCAAGAAACCTTATATAAACGCGGTAATAATAATGATAATCCACAACAGGACAAACAAGTTTTCCAAAATCGGATTAAGTCTAATCCTACCCAAACTCCAAATAAGAATCCCAAATTCCAGAAACCTATGGTTCAAACGAACTCCTCTAGTAATACTAGCAATTATAATCCTAACCTCACGTGCCGATACTGTAAAGAAGTAGGTCACGAGATAAACAGTTGTCATAGAAGACAAGCCGCGAATAAACGCTTTTATTCATCCCAATCTCAGGCCGCAGGCAATAATAAGCCTTCCGGTTCCTCTTCTCCTTCTAAACCTCCCCAAGTAAATTTTGTCAATGATGACTGCGATGAATCCAACGAACCTGAAAACGAAAGTTCCGAAGAGGATTTAAACCAGTAAACGTCCTGCAATTGTGCCGCACAGGACGTCAATACCCTAAAAAGGCCGGCACACGTCCCAAGAACAAAGGTTCTTCAAATCCCAAGGTTTCTAAACCTTTAAAAATCCTAAAAGAGGTTATACATCAGGGTAACCAGCCCCAAAACGGCAACCTCTATCCTAAGGTCACCGAGCGTTTAGTAGCATCCAAGGAGGTTATACATCAGGGTAACCAGCCCCAAAACGGCAACCTCCATCCTAAGGTTACTATGCCATTAGTAATATCAAACGAGGTTATACATCAGGGTAACCAGCCCCAAAACGGCAACCTCAACCCAAAAGCTACTAGGTTATCGGTACCGTATCCTAAGAACAGAAGTTCTTTAAACCCTAAACCTGCTAAGCCTGTAGCAGTATCCAGTCTCAAAGAGATCTATGAAGTGAACATTGACACCTCTAAGAGATTGCTACCTCATGTGCTAGTGGAATCAACAGTTTCTGACATCCCGCTAACACTTCTAGTAGACTCCGGGTCTGCTATCTGTTTACTAAAACAATCTAGTATTCGTGCAGAACCAATCCTAACTCGCAAGCCTATAAATATAAAAGGCATCGATCCTGGTGAAGATACCACCCAAACCTTAGGTTATTTTAACCTGAAATTCAAAATAACTGATAAAAAATCAGTAAATCATAAATTCCATGTCATTAAAGACATCCACCTACCTTATGACGGCATCATAGGTAACGATTTTCTAACAGCCCACAGTTGTAACATTGACTATAGCTGTGACATCCTGAAAATTAATAAGAATGAAATTAAAATTTATTTCTTTGACCCTTGCTATATTATACCTCCTCGAACGGAAACAGTCATTGAATGTACCGTTTCAAATCCAGAGTTAGAAGAAGGTCTAGTACTGGACCAGCACCTTTCTAATACTCTCCTTGTAGCCAATTGCCTAGTAAAGGTAAAGGAAAATAAAAGAGTTAATATATCCATCATTAATACCTCTAATAAACCTATATCTATAAAACAAAACCTTAAACTTAAACTAGACGAGATAGACTCGTATCCTGTGCAAAGTGCACAATCTTCTCCACATATCTCAAACGCTACTGAGCGTACAAATAAAGCCCTTGGTCTGTTGAGAACAGCCCATTTAAATCAAGAAGAGTGCGATGCTCTCTTTAATTTATGTTCAGATTATTCTGACATTTTTCATCTACCTGATGAACCGTTATCCTTTTCACCCGTCATCCAACATGAAATCAAAACCACGAGTGACACTCCAATCCATACGAAATCTTATCGTTTCCCCGAATGCCATAAACAAGAAGTGGCAACCCAAATAAATAAAATGCTCGATCAGAACATAATAACTCCTTCTTCTTCTCCCTGGTCTTCCCCTATTTGGGTGGTTCCAAAAAAGGCTGATGCTTCTGGTCAAAAGAAGTGGCGGATAGTCATTGACTATCGAAAATTAAATGACATCACAATAGGTGAAGTCTATCCCATTCCCCAAATTACAGAGATCCTGGACCAACTAGGTAAGAGTCAGTATTTCAGTACTCTTGACCTTTCTTCTGGTTTTCATCAACTGGTCATTTCGCCAGAAGATGCACCGAAAACAGCCTTCTCCGTTCCTCAAGGACACTTCCAATTTAACCGAATGCCTTTTGGTCTTAAAAACGCTCCAGCGACTTTCCAAAAACTGATGAATACTTGCCTTACGGGCCTCCAAGGTTCTCGATGCTACGTCTATCTCGACGACATCGTTCTTTATGCTTTTGACCTTAAATCAGCCATCCAAAACCTCAAAGACGTTTTCGATCGACTCCGAAAATTTAACCTAAAACTTCAACCAGAGAAATGTGAATTTCTTCGTAAGGAAGTCACTTACTTAGGACATACTATCACCCAACACGGTGTGAAGCCTAACCCAGACAAGGTCAAAGCCGTAACACATTTCCCAGTTCCTAAGTCTCCTAAGGATATCAAATCCTTCTTAGGCCTGGTATCTTATTACAGACGGTTCATACCCAACTTCTCCAAGCTTGCGAAACCTTTAACCTCACTCCTCAAAAAAGATATCCCTTTCATTTGGACACACGAGCAACAGCTCAACTTCGAATCTCTAAAATCCTTGCTAGTCGAAGCACCCATCCTAGCTTATCCCGACTTTAATCAACCATTCCTATTAACTTGTGATGCATCCAATTACGCTATTTCAGCTATCCTATCACAAGGACCTGTGGGTCATGATCGGCCGATAGCATACGCGTCGCGTACCTTAAATAAGGCTGAAACTAACTACAGTACAACAGAAAAGGAGTGCCTAGCAATTGTCTTTGGTACTAAAATCTTCAGACCTTACTTATACGGCCGTCGTTTCACCATTGTAACTGACCATAAACCTCTCCAGTGGCTCTTCAACTGTAAGGACCCTGGATCTCGTCTCATTCGGTGGAGGCTGAAACTAGAAGAATTTGAATATACCATTCAATATAAAAAGGGTAAAATAAACGCCAACGCCGATGCCCTTTCTAGGTACCCTGTCAATCCAGTCCAGCCAACTCCTAAAAACCCTCCTGAACCTAACATTCACCATCCTACTCCTAGCGTCAATACTGAAACGCTAGAAGACTCTCTCATAAGAACGGACGACTTAGACAGAGACCTACTTGACTTAATAACCTCTCCGGCATCATTTCAGTCAGATGATATAGACCCTGACATCCTTTTAGAATGCACCACTCCTGAACTTAATAACATCCAGTCTCCTAACTTACCTGACTTACCTGATGACCCGCAGAATCCTCTTGAATTGCCCGAAACGCCTCCACTGCTATCTGAAACTCCAATAAATCCTCAACCTGGTCTTAGCCCAATTACCGACGATTATTCTACTTACCTGAAACAAACATCCGATAATGTTTTTAACACAAGAATCGTGGAACATAACGGTAGTTTATTAAGAACGCCCTGCAAGACTGTTGTAGTCCCCACATCCGTCGATCTCGACGAATCCAATCCCTATTTAGAAGAAATATTAGGTAATATGGAAGACCGAGACAAGTTCCTCGAACAAGAAAGGCAATTATATAATTTTTCTAAGATATCCTTGCGAAATAAATCTTTTTACCTTTTATACATAAAGGTACATCATTTTGACCAAACATCCTATCAGGAAATATTCAATTCCTTAAAATCAATCCGCAATGAATTAATTATCACCGAAAATATAGACGAAATCAGCGTATCTGATTTTCGCGACCCATTTGAGAAACATAGTTTTATCAAGATATATAACATACTTAATTTCCTTTTCCACAATACGAACATACAAATTAACATTTATCACAACAATATTACATACCCATCACTGTCCGAAGTGAAGAAAATTCTTTACGATAATCATAATATACCTATAGCCGGACACTTAGGTGTTAGCAGAATGTACAATAGAATAAAAGACCTGTATTATTGGAAAGGTATGCGTGGCGACATAGAGTCGTATGTCAAGAAATGTAAACAATGCCAAGAAAACAAAGCTCTGAGGCAAATAAATCGTGCACCCATGCAAATTACAAGTACATCCACACGACCTTGTGAACGTGTCTCATTAGATGTAGTTGGACCCCTTCCGGAATCTGGGGCAGCGAACCTTAAATTCATCTTGACACTACAAGACGATTTTTCCAAATTTTCCTCAGCCTATCCAATCCGCAGTGTAACTGCCGAAGAAACAAGCGAGTGTCTTTTACATTATATATCTGTGTTTGGTATTCCTAAATTAATACTCACCGATCAGGGTACTAACTTCACATCTGAGCTATTTAAGAAAACCTGTGATTTCCTAAAGATAAAGCAGTTGTGGTCGACACCATACCATCCACAAACACAAGGCGCCTTAGAAAGGAGTCACTCGACCCTAAAAGAGTACCTCAAATCATTCGTTGATGAGAGGCAAACAAATTGGCCGCGATATGTTTACACAGCCATGCTCACCTACAATACGACACTACACTCCACAACAAATTATACTCCTTATGAACTGATGTTCGGCAATAAACCATTCATTCCTAACTCCATATGCGACGAAGAATTAGGAGCCACATACCCTGATTATGTTCGAATGTTGCAAAACAGAATGAAATTCTCCCGCGATAAAGCATTAGAGTGTATAAAACAATCTAAAATATCCTCTAAGAGCTATTACGATACCCGTACTCGTCCTGTACAATACAAAGTTGGTGATTTTGTTTATCTGAAAAACCACTTAAGAATGCGTAAGGCTCTAGCACCTATATGGAAAGGCCCCTACAAGGTTGTCAAAATACATGGCAACAACACCTTATCGTTACTAATAAACAGAAAACATGTTCGCCATCATTACGACCAAGTAAAGCTTGCCGAAGTCAGCAGCGATCTGCAAACATAATTAATTATTATCTTATTTTATATTTTACTCTACACATTACCTATACACTTTTATACACTTTACATTATTATTAAAGTTAGATTAGTTTACACATGTAGGTACTTATATTTTTTTTTATATGTACTAATACTATAGATGTTAAATTAACTTCCCATAACTATAAAGCGTAATTATTTATACGCATTTATATTACGCGTATTCATATAATATGATTATTAGCAACATAAGGTTAGAACATAGTTAAACATAAGTACATAGGTACATAATCATTAGTATAAGATCTCCATGTATAATGATACATATGGTATACTTACAGTGCTTCGGCGGAACACCAGGCACCCAACTACTATGTCCAACCAATAACCAAGAGTCCTGGAATATATTTTGATTATATAGGAAATTCAAAATTAACTAACGGTGTTCTAAGTGTTATCATGCCAGTGGGAATTTCACACTTTAAGTTGCACATTGAAAATGTCAACTCATCATTACAATTTTTTACAAACCTCTGTAAACAACTTGACGTTGTCGAAGACTCCGAATGTCATAGCGTGATAGAACCACTAGCTGTGCAACAACAAAACATAATTAAATTGTTCGATTCAATGTCCCATTTAATTGATAACCGATCTAAGCGAGCTTGGGTTGGCGGAATGGGAACTATCCTCAAACAAGTTTTCGGCACTTTAGATGAAAACGATGCAATAAAATACGACCAAGCAATCGAATTAATACAGAGTAACCAAGATAAATTGTCATCTTTAGTAAAAGACAACGTTCTGATTACGAACTCTGTCATAACTGCGTATAACAACTCTTTGGCAAAGATAAAGAATAACGAAATTGAACTTAATAACGCTATCAACCAATTAACAATTAGTATCCATAATTTAACGATAAACTCAAACGTTTTCGATTTACGACTTAATTTAGACTATGTCCTAAATTCTTTAGAAACATCTATGGTCACCCTAACATTTCAACTTGAAGAAATCACGAATGCCATACTGTTCTGTAGTCATAACATCCTGCACCCGGCAATCATGTCGCCCACTCTATTATACCGAGAACTAAGTGATAACGTTAGACACCTTATAAACAATCTGGACTTACCTGTACACCTAGATTTAAACTCTGTCCACACTATTGTTAAGGTTTCTGAATTATTGTGTTATTGTTACAATAGCAAATTAGTTTTTCTTTTACGTGTACCTTTAGTTTCTAATCGAGAATATATGATGTTTAACACAATTGCCTTGCCGACACCACATGTAAACGAGTCGGACATTTATAGTTTTATTGTACCTAGCAGTAAGTATATGGCCATCACTAAAGACAAATCTAACTATTATGATCTTGAATCATTAGAAAATTGTAAACTTGTAAATCCTGCAGAATATCTATGTAATATTCCGATGACCTACAAATCCGACTCAAAGCCTAATTGTGAAAGCGAATTATTGTCTAAACAGATCGAAGATATCCCGAAACAATGTAATAACAAATTCATATATGGAAAATTAAATATTTTCAAATCAATAACTAATAATAGATATCTTTATATACAAACAGAATCTGTGAAATTATCTTTAGATTGTCAAAATTCAAATCAAATATTAGAAATAGATATTTCTGGTATTGGCATACTCTCTATACCAAGCCATTGCATAGCCTACTGTAAAGGCATTACATTGTTGCCGAAATACAATACTGTTCTAAACTTGACCTCGCCAATTAGCATGCCAGATTTTAATCTACTCTCTAGTACTTGCTGTAAGATTAATAAACTTAGAAATGTTACAAGCAATCTGTCCCCGACTCATTTAGAAGCTATTGATCTAAATGATCTACACTTAGTTGACCAACTGTCAATTAAACTTTTGTCAGACGCGGAAAAGATTAAAGAAACGCCACACCTAATTGAGTATGGGACACATTACTCGATAGCCATTAATGTGGTCATTTGTATTATCATCCTTTACCTAGTTTATAAGATTATACTATTCTTTTGTAAGCCCGGCAGCAACCTGCGTCGATTCCGTACTTATAATTTACGCGAATCGGATAAACCCAAATCAAATTCCATAGAACTGGAACAATCCGAACAAACGGCTCAGAGAATCCCAACTCCAACCTTAAGAACATCCTTTTAAAAGAACAGTTAACTTCGGTTATTATCTCCGAAGTTCACTCTAAAGGGGGAGGTGTTATAACCCTCTACTGAACCCTAATATGATGACATGACCCTATGCCATGTATTCCTATACTTTCCCATTTTGCTATGTCAGCGTTTTATTCCTATGAGCTTGTTACAAATCAACAAGGAGTCAGTCTGTTCTCCACTCTCGCGCAGCACGGTTGCCCAAGGGTCCCTTATCATTTATTTTGCCTATATTGTGTGAAGGACAATATATTTAGTGTACTTTATCAAAAGTCTTTTTTTAAAACTCCTTTTGTAAGGGACCCCATAGCAGTACATTCCTGTGTTATCGTACATTTAAAGACATTGACGTACTTATCATTACATAAATACTTTGTATTCATGCTTATTCAGGCTGGTCATGTTGATGTTTATAGTTGTGAGTGTGATGGCATTATCATGCTATTCTATGTTCTAATTAGGTAGATAGAGAAGATAGAAGATTATAGATATATATGACAAGCGAGGAAAAAATCAGATCAATTATTAAAAAAATATATTAAGTTTTCAAAAAGAGTGGATAGCGAATATTAATTATTTCTGTGATGACCAGGGCGCATGAAATTCTTGAAGGTGGTTTGAAGATTATTCTAGGTTCAAAACGTATTTATGCAAATCAAAGAGCCTATCGAAAACAAACAGTGATTTTCTGAAAAGATTTGTAGATTAGAAGTAATACAAGTTGCTCAAAATTATGTTATGTTTATATACAAGGCATCATAACTTATCATTGAACGTTATTACAATTACATCATGAGCTGTTAATTACATAAAAACCTAAATTATTTACGTACTTATATCACTTTAAAAATATTACCTTTAATATTATAAGGGACCTTATAATTGCTAATGCAATTAAGCTGCACGTTTATAATGTTAAGTAATGAGTGAAATAAAAACGAACTAAATAAAATCTTATTAACGATTATTGTATAGGTTATAACCGGATATTAAATAATAATATCACTTTTTGAATTTATAAGGTTTCTAACTTTTGCTTTCTCAGACATACCTACGGTAAAGGAGAACTTCACGAGGAATTGGAATTAAAATTGTTCACTATCTCAAATCAGCCATCTCTTACCGGGGAACACTAACTAGCAACGCTACCTTCATTCAATATAACTTTGCTGCAGTCAGCAATCTGTCAAGTTGTTACAATTCAAAATATAAGTTACGATTTGTTTGCTATTATAATAATTAAAACATCTGAACAGTTTGTTGCAATGAGCAGTTACGTTGCTTGGTATCATTATTTCAAAATAAAATAATATAAATGGTGTATGTGTCAAAGTGACTTTAATAACATACCCTTACATATAAGCAAACAACACACTACTCGTATCTATTAAAATAACCTCTAAGAAGTTAGCGTGCGCAACACTTTAATCGATAACAACTTCAATACTGATATAATAATTAACGATAGTGAAATCAACGTTGCCTTGGTTCCACGTTTTTAACTATATAAAGGTTTGAAATTTAGATTAATATATCAGTTTATTCTGAAACTTAGATTCATAGACTTCACTACATTCAATAAATAATTAAAACAAAATGTTCCTTAAGGTATTGTAAACTACATACTTATATGTGTTTTGTTTTGCACAACCTATTGAAATAACAACACCATAAAAATTATAAACTATTTATATATTATTAATGTTGTGTGTCTGGGGTGTTGGAATACAATTATGTGGATCATGTTATAACTTTGATACTAATGTTAGTACCCTAAGCTTCGCAATAATGTGATTGAAAACATCAATCTCACAAGTTACATGTCCTACATGTCCTGAATTATTTTGCTCGCAATAAAAATAAAAACTTAGACCAATTATCTCAAAGATAATTCTGTAATACTGCTAATAATCCAGTAATACATACCCGTCAAAAATTAAATAAATGTTTCAATTTCAGGTGGTTTGCGTATTGTCTGTTGCCGTAGCAGTGGTCACAGCTCACGGCCACTCCTCACAGTACATCCACAAATACGACGGACACCATGAGCCTGTACACCATGGACATGGCCATCATGACTATTATGTAAGTAATAATCGTAAAAGTAAATAGAAAAGTTTTAAAATAACAGCTGTTTTGACCCATGTTACTTTTGATTGCAGACTCACCCTAAGTATGAGTTCGAGTACAAAGTAGAGGACGCACACACCGGAGACCACAAGTCTCAGCACGAACATCGCGACGGTGACGTCGTCAAGGGACACTACTCGCTGCACGAGCCTGACGGCTCCGTAAGACATGTTGAATACCATGGGGATCACCACACCGGGTAAGTAATATAATATTGCATCGCATATGTACATATTTATTTTATTTACTAAAAATATCAAATGGTAACCAGAAAAAGATAATAGTCATTTTGGATAATAGTGTAATAGTCAAATGAATAATACAAAAGCACTTACATCATTAACAAATCTAATAGAATGTTAAATTAAAACTTTCTTTCTGTTTTCAGTTTCCACGCGGACGTGAAGCACAGCACTCATCACATCGTGCCTCATCATCATTACTAAAATATTTATGTTTTTGACTGACTGAAACAATTGTAAATATCATTATGCTATAACGAAATCCAAATACAATATAATCGAATTTTTTTTTTTATTAAATTCCAACTACTTAAAATTTTTATAACATCATAATTTTTTTTAGTACAATACATTACGTAGCGTTCTCATAAACATTAGATTTTATTGTGTGACATGAGAATCACTACCGGGATATTTATGTGCCTACTACCATGATATTTATGAACAATGTGGTTGTCCATAATTTGCATTAATTTTCTGACTAAATTTTATTTAATATTCCAAAGATGTAGGAAACAACCACATCAACTTTGTAGAATAAATGCAACCCTTGCCTTTTAGGTTAACGGTTTAGCCGTAACAACAAAGTACTTTTAAGAATATTATGTAATTATTGTTTCTAGCTAGGCAACCATAACAAGTAGAATTCCTAAAGAATCCTCTTAGGCCCCAAGCGTAGTGACCAATGCTCATGCCTTCTTTACATTAGAAGTAAGACCTTTGCTTTGCAGTGGGACAGTAACAGGCTGGTATTATTGCTATAATTATTACACGTTGTAAATAATATCTGTTTGAAAACAAAGATTTTTCAAGAAAAATGCGAAATTATGAAATATATTCGAACAACATTTATCCGTGTCTTGTAAACTTTAGTAATTTCCTATTAAGTATAGCTAAAAAAGAAAAATAGAAAACTTGCTTACATTTTAATATTAATATAAAAGTAACATTTGTAACAAGAGCTTCTTATTCATATCACAGAATCAGTGGTGATGATGGCGTTCAGGAACAACGTGCTTGGCGTAATCCACGTACTTCACGTCAGCAGTTGAAACTGTCAACAAATGGTACAATTTACTCGTATGTAAAAATACATTACACAAAAAAATTTAAATAAAATGCAAAGTACAAGATGTTTTGCTGAAATAAAACAATTGCTAGTTAATGTTATGTAAATGTGGTCTTTTACCAGAACTTTAGGGTAACATTGTTCTGGTAATAATAAAGAAACTGCCTTGTAGAAACAAATTTAGTATTTTTTTACAAAACGAAACGCCTTAAAATCTAATATTATACTCCTATACATATTTTATCAGTTCCATTTATTTTGAAACCAGCAGGAATCTATTACCAATCTACTACCGTAATAAAATATAATGTTGCTACGTGTAAGCGATATATGTATATTCGTAGCATTTCAAGTGTCTAAGGCTACGACGGCGGATCATCGTGGCTTAGTTACCATTTTATTATTAAAATAATAGTAAATCGTAAAACATGTAGATCACTGACCCGCTTTTCGTATCAGCGTGGTACTTGACGTACTACGGTACGTCAGGATACAGTACCGTCAGAGTGGTGCAGACTGTACTCGCCCTTCACAACATACCATCACGATGTTCGTGACTGTGAGGGTCCTTAACTTCATACGTAAACTCATATTTAACGTGTCCCTGTAATGAACACATAGCAAATAATAGTACGTGTAGGTATTTTTAAAATATCTAAGATTGAAATTAGTTGTACAAAATATTCAAATTGTTTGGTTTTGTGTCCTTCTACATGTAGGCTGAGGCTTTGTGAAGAGTAGGCATGTGTAATGGCTATGTTTAAGATCCTGTGGTCGCACACACAGCAGCCAATACACAGACTAGGAATAATTTCTGAAAATTTAATTATTAATTCATATAAAAGTGGATTATATTATTTATTAAATCAGATTATACTGATTCTGTATAATTAAAAACTTCAAGTACCTTCGAGATCATGTTTCAGTGTTGCTGAACTTTTGCCACTACTGATACAATCTGTATCAGCTATTTATTTTTATAGAATACAGAAAATATTCCAATCATACCTGTTTTAGTCACTAGTTAACATAAACTCGTGTAGATTTAAAGAAAATTACAGCCACCTTGAATATTTAATGTCATGATCGACTCCATTCTCTAGATCTCACAAGAAAGTAAAATTTGGCTAGGTATTTAAACTAAATGTGCATCAGTCCTTTTTCAATAATATCTTTATAGTATAAAATTCACGATATAATTATTAGCTTTCAGCACTGACCTTTAATTAATGTTTGTATATTTTATTTATCTAGCCAAAAGGCAATGTTACTAAATACTTACTTAATGCGATCGTTATCCTCTGAAGAGCAGGTGTCGATATGGTTGGCTCACCCTTCTCTGCAAACAAGTACCCAGTGTGCTTCATTCTCTTACAGTTTCGTTGTAATTAATTTTAAGTGTCGCTCGTGTAGGCCTGCAGCTGTTGCGACTTGTTAGAAAATTTTAAGGATACTTACTTGAAGGAAATAAGTTAATAAGCTTTGGGAAAAATAATGTTTAATTAAATTTAAAATTTAAATTCAGAGATGATTCCTATATAATGAACTTTGATGGGTACAACAAAAGTAACTGATTTTAATGTATAAGTATTGTATAAATTTTGGATGAGAGTTATTCCTTTAGAGTTTATAAAAAAACAAAAGTTTTGGTGATACATGTTTATTTACGTTTTGTAATGATAAATCGTATTTACATTAAGTTCAATCAGTCAAAGGTAATTTAATTTAATAATGATGATGATGATGATGAGGCACGATGTGATGAGTGCTGTGCTTCACATCCGCGTGAAAACTGTAATAAAATTAAAGGTAAATAAATAAAAAAACGGAATAGAAAATAAAATTAACATAAAAACTATGTTAGGTTCCTTGCTTTTTCGACTAAAGAACCTATGTTAGGTTCTTTAGTCGAAAAAGCAGGTAGCCTGTGCAGTCATTAGGAGAACCCATATGACTCTACACTTGTCTGATAACTTATTTAGGTCAATGAGGGCTGTGTTGTCTTTCTAGTTACTAGTCTTTATTTTAAGATATTCAGTTCTGTTCTACTTCTAGTTCTACTTCTTCTATTATGATTTTAATTAAATATTTAACTAACCCCGTGTGGTGATCGCCATGGTAGTGCACATGTCTGACGGAGCCGTCGGGCTCGTGCAGCGAGTAATGTCCCTTGACGACGTCACCGTCACGATGCTCGTGTTGCGACTTGTGGTCTCTAGTATGGTCGTCGTCTACTTTGTACTCGAACTCATACTTGGGGTGAGTCTGCAAAGTGACATGTATAAAAAATTGATTTTTTTTAAATTAGATACCTCTATTTATTTTGACAAAGGTACTTACATAATAGTCATGATGGTGATGTCCGTGATGCACCGGCTCGTGATGTCCGTCGTATTTGTGAATATACTGAGAGGAGTGACCGTGAGCTGTGACCACTGCTACAGCTACAGACAACGCGCAAATCACCTGAAAAAATGATCATTGGTACTATCCAACGGGTTAGCAATATGCGCGTTAATTAACGACCACGATTTCATTTTATAGAAAACGTGTTATACCAATAACGACATCCACTAATTTTATTACATGCAGTTTGTAAAATGGATATCTTGAATATTCATTGGATGAATGCAAGCTGTTAATATTCTCGACAAACTTAGAGACACTGTGAATTCCAATAATATACATTTTAAGATACTTTTAGTCTACTCAAGATCAATTACTTATCTAGTTCTGAGTAATACCTTAAGAAACATCTTTTATGATTGATTAAAGGTAGTTAAGTCTATGTTCGAGAATGAACTGATACAATAATCTAAATTTCAAACCTTTATATATTATAAAAATGTGTAACCAAGGTGACGTTGATTTCACTATACGTAATTATTATATTGCTATCGACATTGTTATCGATATAAGTGTTGCGTGTGCTAAATTCATAAGGTTATTAAAGTATACAGTATAGTGTAACGTTCATTTGCATGACAACATATTCGTCTTGTTAGACGCCGATGTTACCAGTAACCATCC